>CM076399.1:13392887-13992887 GCA_038363315.1 Mugilogobius chulae | reverse complement strand
AGGCGGGTGGAGTCAAGGGCCACGCACAAGACATTTCTTCACATCCCCCGGCCCCCTCCCCGATCAAGCGCTCCCCTGTCAATGCAACACATGTAGTTCACGGGTTGCGATCAATACTGTGTACTTTGTAGGCCTCTCAGAGAAGATGCCCATCCTCCAGTGCAGTGGTAGAAGCGTGGGTAATGTAGTGTGTTTTTCAGCCATTTTTCATAGTTTTAATGGGCCTCTCCCACATAAGAGCCCAGTGCGAATTGTGGTAATGACCATTTGAATGAGCGCTTTGAAATCGCACTGTTTGCTCAGAGGTCATTATGCTATTATATGGGCCATAGACTCACTTGTTTCCTTCTGTCTACATTAAAAGACACGCAATAGGACATCCAAGGCGGCTTATTATCTTTAAAAAAACCTTGATCACATCTTAGAGTGACACTATAAAATCTGCCCACAACTGCATTTCAAACAGAGCTGCAAACTGGGCTGTACTGTAGAACTAAAAGTGAAAAAGAGGTGTAGAGTCTGAAGGTGTAGAAGAGATGTTTGCAATCAGACACACTTGGCTGTAATCAGAGCAGTCAAGGATCATCAAACTTGTACAGTAAGTTGTCACTGGCCACACCAGTGAGTGAGTGTACAGTCAGTTTTTGACTATATCTTGACCTTTGATGGCTTGTTAACACAATAAATAGCCAAAACTGACACCACCATACACATTTTTCTCTTTAAATGGTATTTTATGAGCATCATTCCTAAAATGTTACCCGAGAAAACATGATGCATCATTCCTTCCTTAAGTTTAATGTTGTCACTAATAATAAAATAATATGTGTGGGATAATACTGTATAAACAATGTAGTAAAAAACAAAAAATAAAATTTAATGTACTTATACTCATAGAAATAATTAAAGCCAATATGACAGATTATCACATTTTTCTTAGGGGTCTTTCACACCAAGCCGAGGGTCGCCCGTCTGAACCGGTTTGGCAACTTCTGCCGACAGGCGGCTCACGTGTGTTTGGTGTGAATGGGTTTGTCGGGGGTCAGAGGAGCGCGGAGCACGTCGTGGAGGCGAGGTTTTGAAGACTTGCTCGTAAAGTCGGCATCGTCAGCGGTCGGTAGTTGCCGCAGCTGTTTGATTGGCCCGTGGCTAGCGAATCAGTGTGCAAGAAAATGGTGCGGAAAACCGAAAATGCCGCTTATGGAAAAATAGTATTTACTGAGCATGGATTGTTGTTATTTGCCGGGTTCAAACGAGACGTAAGTACGGAGAAGAATGGCTATTACTTGGTCCGAGGAAAACAAAGATGGAGGAGTACAGCTGTAGTACGAAGGCTGGACTGTAGCGGGAAATAGAAGTTTAGCCTAATCCGTGAGGTAAGATAAAAATCTGTTCGCCACAGAGTTTGACAACTACTCGCGCACAACTTCTGTTTTGTCTTTTTCGTCAAGCGTTGCGTCACGCGCATGCTCACTCGGCATTTGTTCGCCGACTGTTGGCTGCTTGGATCGTGTTTGTGCGAAGGCTTTTTTACATCGATGCCCCCAAAGAGACTAGAACAGACGGTGCGTCGCTCCTCCCTACCGACAGCGACTGGGAGTTGTGTTGGTGTGAAAAAGCCTTAAAGCTTTTCACCCATTCTGCCTTAGTTTGGTGTGATTGTCCTTTTTGTAAATATTTATTATAGTTTTACAGCAGCACATTATGAAGAAAAAGTTGAAAATACAAGAATTCTAAACGGATCCCTTGCACATGTGTCAAAAAAGCACCAAATGCAAAGACAGTTTACACAATTTAGGTTTTACAAAAGATTCGCATTTGTCAAATCAACCCTCACCCTAACATCTATGTCATTTATGTGGGTTTTGGCCCACATTTACAATGCGGTTGCTAGGCAACAGATGTGGCTTCCCCTCCACATATGTCATATTTGTTGGACAAAATACAACAAACCATATAAAAATAACCAATCTAGGTGAAAACAAGCAAATTATTGGGTGAAATCCTAAATGTAATCATGTTCACTGCATTATATATATATATAATATATAAAAAGATCATATGCACTTTAATATTATCATGTAGCCTTATACTATATCTATTTATACTTTATATATACTAGCTATAAAAATATTGACCAAGACCTAACATGCTCCATTCTGTCATGTTTATAGGATTTTTATTACCAATAATCATTTTAATATTGTTTAGATTACATTTTTAAACTACCTTTCTTGGGTTAGAATGGTACCTAACTTTTTTTTTGCAATAGATTAGTAAACCCATATAATGTAATCACAGCCACACTTTGCCACTGCTGTGTACTGTCTGAATAATAATTTTATATTTCTCACAACAAGCCAAAAGCAGCATTCTAATTGACCATGCTTGGGTGGTCCACTCCAGTGTCACTTTGACATCTGTAAAAATATAAATGCAGTCAAAAAAGCATAGATATCTACATCTTGTTTCAAAAAACGATCTAACGGTCAGTTCATGTTTGAATATTTCTATAGTAGTGACTGCAGTGTTGAAGGCTACACACAATATACAGCCCTCTCTCTATGGGCTCCTCCAGTTCATTACTTTTCCGCCCACTCAAGCTTCTAATTATGATTTTGCATTCTTATCATCTGCTTTTGCTCTAATAGATTTGTTTAACAGCTTGTGCCTAATTCCCTCAATATTGCTGTCTGGCTCCAAAACACATCATTTTGCACCAGGACTTTTTCAATTACTCTATATGAAATTAAATGAGTGCTTATTGCTCTGGTAGTATTGCCCAACTTTATCAGGCAACAACAATTTATCTCGCACTAATATAAAAAGTTCTTATTAGGGCTGCATGTTTTGGGAAAAAATCAGTCTTTTTGGACAAGTGTTGTGATTAGATTTACAATTAATGGTTTTATTTGGATTCGTGAATTGACTAAAGATTGAAATAAGCTCATGAACTAGTACTTTTTCCAGATTTACATTTCAGATTCAGCAGTTTTTATGCAGTTATTTGCATGAAATTTTGACTTGATTGCATTAATTATCTCAACAACTGGAATTGCTCTCACCACCTTTTACCTTATCCTGAAACTGTCCATTCTGTGAACAATTCTCACATGTTTATGAGCGTTTCCTGTGTCTGTGGGCCACTTCCACTGTGCTGTTTTGTGCTGCTGCTGCTGCTGTTGTTGTTGCTGCTGCTGCCTGTGTGCGTGCAAAGCATTCTGCCGGAGAGGAGATGAAGTGAAACATCATAGAGCTGGCACTGGCCGGAGCATCTGAAAACCATTACAACGTGGAGTTATTTCCCCTCCTTTTTTCTCCAGCCTGTTTCTTGCTGCAGTATTGCCCTCCTCTTCAGTCACCCTGTTCCATTTGTGCTCTGTGGAATGAGCTTTGGGGCCTGGCACTGTGTCTGAGCTGAATGTGCATTTGTTTGTGTTGTTTTTTTAGTCATTCTTCGGATACATCTGATTTGACAAACTGTATGTTCTAGCAGGTATTATAATATTCTAGTATTGGCATTGTATATGTGATCTTAAATCAATAAGAGGACAATTAAAGCTTTCCTCTGTTATTCATTAACGTCATTTAGAAGTGTAGGAGGCAAAAGTGCATAGACAATTGTACTATTTCCATAAAATCTTAAAATAGGCAGTATAGCTAAAATATGTAGCATTATTGGTTGCATAAGAAATGGAAGGAGGGCAATTTTTCAAACATTATGACTCAATAAGACTATTAAACTCAACTGTAATAATAGGATTAGCAAAGTTTTCATTATGTGATGTGACTTCCTTGTACAAGTACTAGGAAGTAATTGAGATAGGAAGTATCTCAATTACAAATACAACAATTTATCCATCGTCCACTTCCAGTTTCTCTTCTCTTCCTTTTACATGGAAAGATTACAGTCTGCAGTCAAGACTTGGGGGAAGAACGTTTCTACACTTATTAAAGTGAACTGAATTCCATTTTGTTTGACTGTGATGAGTGCTTTATGGCTCTTTTTTATAAATTTTTTTATATTATTATTATTATAAATGGCACGCTCAACATCATGTTTTTTGTAAAAGAACAATACAAATAATGCATCATACCTTTACCTGAAAGCTCTTGCATCCAGGCAATTGTAAATAATTCATTTTTATAAAGATGTTTACATTCTTTCTCATCATCAGTATTTTAATGTTTGACCAATCTTGTTATATTATTAGACTAACAAACTATTGCTACTACATAAGTCCTAAAACAAAGGAGACTTTTTTCTGTTTCAAAGCAGCAATAGCAGGAGGATAAAGCTAACACGATTTCCTGGCCCTGGCCTAGATAGGTCGGAGTGAGCCTTGTTTTATCTGGCCATCAGAGACACTCAGCCTCAACCTGAATATCTGCAGCTGAGAGCCGGAAATGGCCTGTGTGTTGAGACCAATTGAGCCTGTAGCAAGGAAGCGTACACTGTGTTGTCCTTGTGCCTTTTGGTACCGCAGCGTTATTGCACAAAAGAAGAAGGTCCACCGCTCCCAAACATAATCAGTTTATGGGCAATAACTCCTCCTTCATTGGCCACTAAAGGCTTGTAATCCCAGTGCAGCTCGGGCTGTGGAGAGCACAGACATTTATCTCATCGTTTTGTGACTCCTACTATGTATTTAAAAAAAGCTTTTGTATGTCTTGGAGGAGGGCTAGGTAATATAGTGATAAAATCAATTTGTGATCTCATCCTTTGAAGATTGGCGGCCATAAACATAAATAAAGATTTGTTCTGGGGGTCTGACTGTGTGACACTTTGTTTAAAGGTGCTGTACCTGATTTATATGTAAAATTAATGTTTTTTACCCACATTAACAGTGTCTCTTTATTTGTCTACTTATGTTTATATTGTTGCGCAGTAGATGAAACTCTAACTCATTTCCTCATGAATTATCTCTCTCTTTAGTATGTAAGCCAGGTCTGAGCCTGATATTTGCACTCACTACACTAGACTCAGCTTTAGTGCAGCTGTGTGTCTCTAAATACTTGTAGTTAATTATTTACACCAGCGGGAATGCTTGAGGACATATCTTGTACACAAACTCACAAAACCTAGTCTCCCAGGCACACGGACTATAGCCTCAGGAGGAGCAGTGCCTTCAGCGGGAAGCATCTGTAGAGACACACCGCTCAAGGGCCAACACAAGCTTTAACACGGCCCCTGAGGACTGAACCGCTGAGCAAGGCACACATCTAAAGAAAACATACCATCTGAAAACATGCACCGCAGGGAGACTGAATTACTGCCAGATAATGCTTCAAAAACGGAGCATACAAAAACGATTTCGCCAGAGTACGCTGATAAAGCCAAGCGGAAACAATGTGCTTTAACCTCCCATGTTTCCATTCGGCTGGCCTTGATGCGAGTGCTTCTGATATAATCTCATTGTATGCCATGTTTAATTGTGTAAATGGAGATTCAAAGCATCCCGGAATAACCTTGTAACCCCGGGCGAGTGCATTACAGTCATTAACACATTATCACCGCAGCACTTGCACTGTGTTCAGGGTCTGGTTCAAGTCCCCTGCTGCTGGCTAACACAAACCATGCTGCACTCTGGTACACCTCAAAGCGATTGTGGGTCTGTTGTCAGGCACAGCGGTGGCTACAAGGGCCAGGGGTCTGTCTGCGTGGGCTGGTGAGTGGGAAGTGAGCTGCAGATAGACAGCTCGTCATATGGTGCCAAGATATAGACAGGATTAGAGCAAGGATATTGTGGGCACGGGTTTGTATATTGAAAGTTCTGGTGAATCATTATTAAGCAGTCTTGTAAACATAGAGTTTTTGGGTTTGGGGTGTGATTTGTTCATAGCAGTTCATAAATATTGTTTGTTCAGCTGTTTTGTGCATTTATGTTACTGATAAGAGAGAAGCCACACTTCGAGTGTCTTTTCTTTATCGCCACAAAGATTCTGTTTCTGCTAAGACGGTAAGTTGATATTAACTGTCTAAACTGTTTTCAAGATTAGTTTTACCAAGAAATCTCAGGTATCAGCTACGAATGGTGTTTATGTGTCTAGTTCTCATGTCTGTAAATATGTCTATATGTCTTTCCTACTGACAAAAAGGTCCTCAAAAGGTCAAAAGCTTGTTTGTACTTTCACATTTTACATTCAGCTATGCATTTTTTTTAATTTTCAGATTATTGTGAAATGTGTATGTTATTTTATACTTTAGCAGTCTAATTACATTATCTCTAAATTAAAACTGTAAGGTTATGTAGAATATTTCCGTTCCTTTTTTTTTCTTAAGTAATACGATTTTAGGATAATGGTAATCTCTGAACTAAGCTTGTGAGAATGTTCTTGTCTATACTACATATTGCTCATTTGCTGCAGTCTTTTACACAGCCCACAGCAGGAAAGGATAATGCAGGGTTTGGGAGAGCTCATCAGTGGTTTGGTGGTTCTGGGCGTTGCACATGTGTGGTTGTTTCCACCTCGGTGTTGTGGGCTTTCTTCTTGGCTTTGAAAGAAAAGAAACTTGTAGTTTGTAGTCTTTTTAAAAATGTCCTCTTGTTATGGAAGAATCACCTCTGTTTACCATGAGCCTTGACCTAAACCTTCTGGGAGCTGCCATAGGTGACATAATTATTCACAGTCCATTATGTAGGACTGCTCCTGTGGCTGTGTGTAAACATAGTGTGGGTGGCCAGGGCGCTGTTCACTCTGTGCCCTTATTAGTCCTTCAGTGTGACAGTTTACCACTCCACTGTATTATCTAAAGAAACAAAAGCTCCCTGAAACAATCCACTTCTGCACATGTGTGCACCTACCTTGTTTATTAGAATCTTACAGTCACATTCCATAGAGTGTTGTGAAGTATAACAGGGCTGTTGCATGTCCTTTTCTCAGGAGGGTGAAGATGAAGCTATGGGCAAATATGGAAAACCAATCTGTCGTGGCATGACTCATGTGAGGATGTGTTTGCTTCGGTGTGTCAGTAGAGCCAAGAACAAAATCACTCCTGTAGAAAGATTTCATCTTATTGTACATCACATGGTCTGGATACATTTGGAATATTGTTGTGATATACAGTAATTGCTTGTACTACAGCAGATTGTCCTCTCAGCTTTGAGGAAGGCTGGTATGCCACAATCTCGGTCTGGTCGCTCTGATGCATTAGACAAGAGTAACCTCAGTGCAGACTGTAGTAACTTAAATAGCCTGAAACAAGTACAAATGTTCTAAAAGCCACCATTAAGTACGGTAGCTATGTTTCTACTCAATAAAAAAAAGTTTAGACCATATTGTACTGTGCTTATTTAGAAATAAAATATACTAATTTTGTGCATTTTATTACAGAAACTGTTGCCAAATGTGCAACCTATAAAGTTGTAGGCCTATAATCAATTACTTGTGTCAATTTTTATTTCTCAGCATTTAAATATATCATAAAAATTTACACAGAGACAACTTTTCCAAAATTTGGTTAAATTTTGCTGTTTTTTTTTAACAGCTGAATATATTTTTCAACACAAAATCTTAGTTTCTTAGTATAAGCATATGTCAGTTCCAGACATTTTAGATTTCTAATCCTGAAGTTGTTTTACCAATGCATTTGGGATTAGAACAGTATAGTAAATAGTAGAGACAGCAGTGGTACATTGGTTTTAACTGGACACGAGTAAACTTCTTTACTTCAGCTTAAACCATTGCTCTGAAGTTGTAGTACTTTCACACGAGCAGATCCTCCACCTCTGACTCTGAAATAGATGCGTTCTGAAATTGACATAACTGCAATTGGCGGAGCACTTTGAGGCGTTTGTTGAGCTGTCAGACTTTATTTAACTCGTGGGAAGTGTTTTCTTTTAGGGTCAGGCCGACATCAGCGCCCACTGTCTGTCGAAATAATACAGCCGACAGTGTTACTTGCACCAAGGGCACCGCAAGACTCCATTGAAATAGATATAGAAGAAGCGGGTTAAATAAGGTCAGGATGAAAGTGCTCTACAGTGCATAACCGAAAGAAAAGAGTGCCACAGAGGTTCAGCGGAGGTCTAGAGAGAGAGAAGAAACTCCAAAGAAAGAAAGAAGTTTAGACGCAACAAGAGCAAGTGAGAGAGAAGAAGAGGAGCAGGGATGTAGGTAGTTCATAGACGAGAAATCTACCACTTACTTCAGCACAGAACTCAAGTCCAATGTGCTGAGGAGGAGGAGGACAGGGAGGCAGGGACCAAAAGCAGGCAGACTTTACAGAATCGTGGTCAGACGTGGAGAGAGGAAAAAGCAGAGACTTTATAGAGCACAACTTATCTCCGAACGGTTTTCAGAGAAGCTACTTTTGGAATTCTAAACCAGCGAGTGACCGAGCAGGGAAGATGATCAAGTCCAGCTGGTTCTTTGTCAAGTTCAAATACAGCGACAAGGTAAGTGTACTGGAAAGAATTGTGCTTGGATTGAAACATGATAGAATGACTAGTTCTTAAGAAAATGCATCGTCTGTTCAACATATTTGAAACAGGATTGCCTATACGTGCTGTGTATTACTAAAGTATCGCTCATTATTAGTTTTTACTATCACAATTATAGTATTATGGACTTTACTGTGGTAAACTAGATGAACTCTCGAAAGCTATTCCTGGTTGTGGTGCTAATCCTGATACTGATCAAGTTCTTTGCTTAGCATCAAGTGTCTAAACCACTGACACAATACTGCTATCGCATTACTTAACAGATTGGACACGCTTACTGAGGTTGTTGTCTGTTAAGTCTATTCAAAATGCAGTATAAATTGTGTAATTGAATTCATAAAACATTTAGTTTGCTATGGTTACTATGAGCAACGAAGTGTGATTTTGTTTGTGATGAAATTGTATTTGTGATTATTTTAGACTATTAATTTTATACTGTAAGACTTCTTTGTTAATGGTAAACTCTGAAATGATTTATAGTAGTGAAGTAAACACCTAGTGCCTCTGCTCAATTTTAATTCCACTTTGCGATACTTAGTTGGGCATAGAAACGTCAACGATCACTGGCACAGATATTTATGCTCTTCTTCATAGACTACAAAATAGTAAAGCAATAAAGTACTTGCTTGCAGTGGAGTGAACTGACCTCAGTTGTTTGATGTCAGATGGTTTCTACAAAGTAAAATGACTACTGTTGTACACGGTCTTATGAGTGCTCTTCGGCTGCAGATACATTGTCAGATTATAGCACATGTCACCTTTTTCGTTCACTAACAGGTGCACCAACAGTTTGCTAAAATGCCTTTATTAGACTAACAGTTTCATAATAGTCTCTGATTTGTTCTAAGCGTTGAGATGGCAGTCTGTTGTTGTCTGTGCAGTCGCGATGATGACGTTTGTGTCTATCTGAACAGCGAGGAGAAAAGGTCAAGGGGCAAGGTGCATTTGAGGTCAAGCACCTTCAGCTGTCAGCATCTGGAAGAGTGTAATTGCTGCCGCTGTGTGTGGCCTGCCTGCTGCTGATGACAGAGGTGTATTAGGTTCCTCTGTGTGGAAAGTGAAACCATGAACTGTAGAGTCGAAAACAGTCTCTTCTTAAGCATGGGACTTTTTTATATTTTATTTTTTATGATTTTGTCTGATAAATGCCTTTTTTATTATCAAGCTGCCTTTGCACAATAATCTTCTATTAGCCTTTTGTCTACTGCGGCAAAAGTCAATGGAAGTCATTAAAATGGCATAAATCATAGACTGAAAACACACAGTTTGACAGTTTTCAAACATGGCTCAACTACAGCTGTCAGAAAGCTTTTATTTGCTGTTCCACAACCAAACAGAAGTCGCCTGGATGTCTAAGAAAGCTCCCCTGCGTTATACAGAGGAGTGAGTTGTCACATCTCATAGAATCATGTTCTTTCTGACACTACGATGCGTTTTTAGCCGTAGTGACCCAGCAATTTGTTCCAAGGTTCTTCTTCACATTTACAGTAGCAGTACATCATGTCATACTCATCAGATATCAGCTTAATGCAACGTGTAACAATTGAA
This sequence comes from Mugilogobius chulae, assembly GCA_038363315.1. NCBI lineage: Eukaryota > Metazoa > Chordata > Actinopteri > Gobiiformes > Gobiidae > Mugilogobius > Mugilogobius chulae. The sequence goes on along the minus strand of CM076399.1, from coordinate 13,982,895 downwards.
AAAAAAAAAGTTAGATTACACAAATCTTGAGTTTGTTTGTGAAAGGAGAGGGAAGTCTATAATTATTCTGAAAAGCACCACAGTGGAAGGTAGCAATTTAGCTCCAGTGTTTGTTGCCTTTACGTGGCTCTTGGGTGGTTCTTTATACCGTATAATGAATTCAACTGTGTGGTATTACACTTATGCGCATATACTGATACCGAGTTAACATTTATGTCTTAGATAATTAAATTTCACAACACATTTTCATTTATCTACTAAGCCCGCCTATTAAAAAGCTTAAAAGATTTTTTGACCTGGCTAATGTCGGCAGTAAATCTACATTTTAAGCTCCTCTTTTTCTCCCCAAAACCTTGCTTACTTTTCAGACACATTGAAATTCTCGGAGTGCTCCAAAGCTTGCCGAGGGGATTACAGCTAAACCCTTGCAAACTCCAGATGTTTTCTCAGGCAGTGCGCCGTGAGGAAACATCCACCATCCCTGTAAACATCTGTCAGACAAAAGCTTCTGCCACTGATGAGACAACGCAGGCTTAGAGGAGTCTGGTCCAATCTGACTCACTTATGGAAGGGTAAAGAACAGGCTATGACATCTATCAAGACGCAATCATATACTGTATGTGGAGCCTGAAGCTAACCATGACTCAACTCAAAATGTAGAAGATCTAAATGATCACTAATAACATCACATCAAACATTTTATTTATAGATCAACTGGATTGTATTTTAAGATATTTGGTGACCTCCAAAAAAGTGGTAATTCAGCTAATCTTTTATAGGCTTTTAAAAGGGGACTTACTAAGCAAAATCACATTACTGTGAATGAGTTTTTCACATTGTTATAAAAATGTTTCTTCATAGTTTCTGACACTTGAATTTTGATTCTATTGTTTGTGTTTAACTAATTCTATTTTGTCCTGCAATTTAAGCCTAGGCGCTCAGAAAAGTTCTGTTTTCATCTACCACCTATAGATACAGGCGTCATCAGAGGCCACGCCCACTAACAGACCTGCGTGGGGGAAAGTTAACTTAGAGAGTGGATCAGAACAACTGCTTTATCACTGTAGGAGCCAATCAAGAAAAGAAAAAAAATATATTTGTTTTGTCTCCATCTGTTGGACAAAAGGAGAATCTAAAGGAGAACATTGATAAAGAGGGGAAGTGGCAACATGGAGGTGTGGCTGCAGCAGGAAGAGACAGTTTTTTGACCTCCAGGGCCTGCATTTTAACCCTGCTGCCTCATTTATGATTTAATCCTAATTTATCTGCCCCATCCTTATTTATATTGTTTGTTTGGTTTTTGCTTTTGCCTCAAATAAATTTAATTTACATTTTTGAACTAATCTTTTTTGTGGACATTAATTATTTTTGGTGGAGCGTCAGACTTATCTTCTCAGTCACCATTGGAAAAGAACTGACTCTACACAAGTCAAAAACTTCTTCCGTAAGGACTAAGGATTGAAGTATTTGGAAAGATGGACTCCACTACTGCAAGAATGACTCAAAGCCATGTGTTTCTCCCCCTGCTGCCAAGGAAGCATGCAACAAGGCAAAATGAGGCCTAAAGAGCCTAAAAGGGTATGTACAGCCCACATCATTTTTCATTCAGTCATTAAAGGTCTAATTTAAGGATGAAAGCAAGAAAAAGGAAATCTGCTATAGGAGTGGATCTTAACTGAACTGTTTAATCCTTATAGGAGTCTACAATAGGAGTAGATTGCTGTATTGAAGCCTGACCTGCACAAAATGGCTGACGTGGAACAGGAACATGAAGGTGGGGAAGAGGATCCCAGTTTAAAAGAGGAAAATTTTGAATGTGCAACAAAACTAAAAGGACTTAGAAAAGGAAAGCTTGCACATTTAACAAGAAGGAGAAACATATTGGTGGAGTTAATGCAGGATGTCTCGTGTGTGCAAGAAGTAAAAGACAATTTTTCAAAATATACCCAACTACTTGAAGAATTTAAGAGCACACACACAGCCTATTGTGAAAGCCTGACGGAGGATGAGGCTAAAAAACAGGATGAGTGGCTACAGCCTAAAATTACGGAAATTAATGACTTTGTTGCTTTTGTGTCTGAATGGCTGTCTGGAGCTTCTAAAGGAGATCAGGAGGAGGAGAAAAAGGAGAAGGACAGCTGCCTGGACCTTGGGCCAATGGACAGCGCCTCTCAAACCGCGAAATCAAGAACTTCCTCTGTAGCTTCTGCTAAGAAATGTGCAGAGGCGGAAAAAGCAGCTCTTGAAATTGAAATGGCAGCCCTAGCAGAGAAACATGACCTACAGGAGAAGGAGGAGGAGCTGAGTAGAGCTCTAAAGGCTATAAAGCAAAAGCGTGAAGCTCTGGAATTGAGGACAAAACTGGAAATCCAAGCTGGCAGTTCTCACAGCACTAGAGGATTATGATGCTAAAGATGCAATGAATGATTATTTATTAGCAACATCAATAAAGGATGAAACTGAGGATGGAGGTTTTCTCTCTCTGGACAGAGCATATAAGGCAGTCTCTATGGTTCAAACCCCAGGGCTCGACCTAAAGAAGGGGTCCATTTTCAAACTGTACAAATAAAAGAAGCGAGCACAAAAACTGCAGAGCAAAAGGTGACTTTACATACTTCAAGTCCAGTAAAACAGGTGACACTGGAAGGGGAAAGTGGCCAAGCTATAAGCTCCGAGCATGAGTCAGTGAAGCAAAAACTGGGCACACAGGACATATTGGGTCAGGAGGGCTTAATAAATGTGTTAAAAGGTCAAAATGAGATTGCCGCTTTACTTGTGCAACAGCAGCAACAGTGCTCATTACCACGTAAAGAAATTCCAATTTTCAGTGGTGATGTGCTGTCATATCAAGCATTTATTAGGGCCTTTGAACATACAGTTGAGCTCAAAATCAGAAATTCAGCAGATAGGCTATATTTTCTTGACCAATTTACAAGAGGCCTCCCAAATGAGCTTGTAAAAAGCTGCCTTCATATGAGTCCAGAAAGTGGCTATCAGAAAGCAAAAGCACTGCTACAGGAGCATTATGGAGATGAGTTTAAAATTTGTGCTGCTTACATAAAAAAGGCTTTAGAATGGCCTGCTGTTAAAAATGAGGACCCTAAGGCATTGCAGATGTTTACATTATTTTTGAGGAGTTGCTGTAATGCTATGGAGGAAATGAAGTATTCTCAAGAAATTAACTTGTCCTCCAACATGAAACTCCTAGTTATGAAATTGCCATACAAGCTCAGAGAAAGATGGCGGACATTTGTATGTGAGTTTCAGGAAAGACAAAGCTTCAGGCCTCAGTTCAAGGAGCTTGTCAGTTTTCTTGAGAAGCAGATGAAGATACTTTGTGATCCAGTATATGGTGACATACAAGACAAGCTCCCTAAAACTAAAGAAAAGACTGTGAGAGCTAGACCCAAGTCTAATGGGAGCAGTTTTGCTACAACAGTTTCTACTGCTGCTTCAGAGCCAACAAATCAAAAGGCAATAGTTTCACAAGACTCCTGTGTACTGTGTAATGACAAAAGTCACACTCTGAAGAGCTGCAAATTGTTTAAAAGCAAAAGACACATGGACAAAATGGCACTACTTAAACAAAAAGGAATGTGTTTCAGTTGTTTGCATCAAGGACACATAAGCAAATTTTGCAAACAAAAACAAACCTGTACAGTATGTCAAAAGCAGCATCCCAGTGTCCTCCATATGTCCCAAAGTGAAACCCAAAACAAGTTGTGATATCAGAGCAGATAAATGCTAAAGGTGGCACACAGCCAGTTGTAGTTCACCCTAAAGCATGTGGGCATATTGGGGCCGGTACTGAAACTAGTAATGTTCTTTCAGTAGTGCCAGTGAAAGTGAAAGCAAACAAGGGCAGTAAAGTGGTGGAGGTATATGCCTTTATTGACCCAGGCAGTACTGACACTTTTTGTACTGAGTACCTTATGTCCCAATTAGGTCTGAAAGGGAGAAAAGCTCAAATACTGCTAAAGACTATGGGTCATGAAAAGTTGGTGCCAACAAATATTGTTTCAGGCTTGGAGGTTTCTGGAATGTGTGAGAATGTGTTTTTGCCCCTTCCTGATTCATACACTCAGAAAGAAATGCCTGTTACTAAGGATAATATACCCACAAACCAAGATCTAGACAGATGGACTTATTTGAAAGGCATTCATATTCCTGAAATAAACAGCAACATTGAACTGCTTATAGGAACCAATGCCTCCAAGGTCATCGAGCCCTGGGAAATAATAAATAGCCAGGGAAATGGTCCTTATGCTGTTCGGACTTTGGTGGGTTGGGTTATTAATGGTCCTCTAAGAGAAGGCAACTATGGCAGTGATTTCAGTGCCAGTGTTAATCGAATAACTGTTGAAAGCCTAGAGAGGTTACTAGTCAGTCAGTATAATATGGACTTTAATGAGAAGGCATCAGAGGAAAAAAGAGAGCTGTCCGTTGAAGACAAAAAATTCTTGGAAATAATGGACAATTCTGTTAGATTAACAGATGGGCATTACAATCTCGATTTGCCTTTTAGGGAAAAAGCTGAAATGCCCAACAACAGACAAGTTGCTGTTCAACGCCTTCAAAGTTTGAAGAGAAAGTTCATAAAAAATGACTCATTTCATAAGGAGTATACAAACTTTGTCAATGATGTTTTATCTGAGGGTTATGCTGAAGTGGTACCTCAGGAAGAAGAAGTAAAAAAGAAACATGGAAAAATGTGGTATATACCTCATCATGGGGTATACCACCCCCGGAAGAATACGCTAAGAGTTGTGTTTGACTGTGGGGCAGAATTTCAGGGTGTCTCACTAAACTCACAGTTACTCCAGGGCCCAGATCTCACCAACTCTTTAGTTGGAGTGCTGCTCAGGTTTAGGCACGAGCCTGTAGCTCTCATGGCGGATATTAAATCTATGTTTTATCAGGTGAGAGTTTCTCCTGCTGACACAGATTTTCTGCGATTTCTATGGTGGCCGGAGGGAGACTACAAAAAGGAGCCACTGGACCATCGAATGCTAGTACACATTTTTGGTGCAGTTTCCTCACCCAGCTGTGCCAGCTATGCTCTAAGAAAAACTGCACAGGACAATGCAGATTTCAGTCCGCAGGTAATCAACACAGTCCTGAAACATTTTTATGTTGATGATTGTTTGACTTCTGCCCCTACAGAGAAAGATGCCGTGCAATTGATATCAGACCTGGTGCAACTGTGCAGTAAAGGGGGCTTCCACCTTACTAAGTGGGTGAGCAACAGCCGGTTGGTGCTGGCCAGCATTAAGGAGGAGGCAAGAGGAAAAGAGATCAGATCTCTGGACCTAACCAAGGACCAGTTGCCTACAGACCGAGCACTTGGGCTGCAATGGAAAGTAGAGGATGACACATTCAGGTTTGACATAAAGGTTGCAGAAAAACCATTGACCAGGAGGGGGATCCTCTCTATGGTAAGCTCTATGTATGATCCACTTGGTATGCTTGCACCAGTCACTCTGCCAGCCAAACAACTGCTACAACAGCTATGCAAATCAGGCTATGGATGGGATGAGAAATTACCTCCAGAGATGACACTACTATGGACTAAATGGGTGCAGGACATTCCTAGATTGTCAGAGTTTAGTACTCCACGTTGTATGAAGCCTAAAAACTTTGGCATGCCCATCTCATATCAATTACACCACTTTTCAGATGCTTCAGAGTCTGGATATGGATCAGTGAGCTATCTCTGCATGGTCAATAGTAAAGGTGAAAGGCATGTCGCTTTTATGATTGGAAAAGCGAGAGTTGCACCTTTAAAACAAATCACAATCCCGCGACTTGAGCTCACAGCGGCGGTGTTAAGTGTCAAAGTGGACAAGATGTTAAAGGCAGAGCTGTTGGTGCCACTAGAGATATCAATGTTTTGGACTGATAGTCAAGCTGTCCTTAAATACATTGCTAATGAAACAACAAGATTCAAGACATTTATTGCCAACAGAACATCTATGATCAGAGACAATACAAATGCTTATCAATGGCATTACATTGACAGCAAACATAACCCTGCAGATGAGGCCTCTAGGGGGCTAAGCGTGACCAGATTCAACGAAAATGTGCGATGGCTTCAAGGCCCAGATTTTTTGTGGCAGCCAGAAAATGTGTGGTCAAATCAAACAGTAGACAAGTCACTTTCACAGGATGATCCAGAAGTGAAAAAATGCACTACAGTGTACAATGTCAATGTTTTTGATGGTGCTATGCCTACTCATAAACTTCTTCATTTTTTCTCAGACTGGACCAAGTTGTTAAAAGCAGTTGCCTGGTATCTGAAATTCGGAGATTACCTGCTGGCCTTGGCTGCAAAAAGGAGACATGCTACTGGACAAGTCAGCACCAGAGCTGCATTGCGTAAGCTATCCTCTCAACTTCAAGCAGTCAAAGGTCAGGGGATGTCCACCCAGGATCTGGGCAGGGCAGAGAGATCTATCGTATCCTTCTTCCAAAGGCATGCTTTTCCAACAGAGCTTGAAAAGTTAAGCACTGGTTCAGATGTTCACAAAATAAGCACCATCTATAAACTTGACCCTTTTCTTAAAGATGGATTGCTTCGAGTAAGAGGAAGACTATCAAAGGCAATCTTTTCAGAGGATACTAAATATCCCATTATTCTACCCAAAAAATGTCACGTCTCTACTCTTTTGCTAAGACACATACATGAAAAATATGGACACTGTGGGAGAAATTACATTCTTGCCCAACTACGTAAAAAGTATTGGATAATAAACGCTAATACTGCTGCCCGAAGCATCATTACTAAATGTGTCCTTTGCAAGCGCCTTAGAGGCAAAACAGGAGAACAAAAAATGGCAGATTTGCCACAAGAAAGAACCTTACCAGATCTACCACCATTCACCAATGTCGGCATGGATTATTTTGGACCAATAGAAACAAAGAGGGGGAGAAGTTTGGTCAAACGATATGGTGTGCTCTTCACTTGTTTGTCCTGTAGAGCTGTGCACATTGAAATGGCCTGTTCCCTTGACACAGACTCTTGTATCCATGCTATAAGGAGGTTCATGTGTAGACGAGGGCAGGTTAAACAGATATGGTCAGACAATGGCACCAACTTAGTGGGAGCACACAATGAGTTAAAAAAGGCCTTGTCTAACATAAATGACACTAAAATACAAAAGGTGATGTTAGAAAAGGGAATAAACTGGACATTTAACCCACCAGGAGCCTCTCACTATGGCGGAGTGTGGGAGAGGTTGATTAGGTCAGTAAGGTGGGTGCTGAACTGCCTCTTACAGCAACAAACTGTTGATGATGAGGGCCTCCAAACCTTGTTTTGTGAAGTGGAGGCCATACTTAATAACCGTCCAATTACCACAGCTTCATCTGACCAATTTGATCTTGAGCCTCTAACACCAAACCACCTACTGCTGCTGAACTCTCAACCTGTTCTCCCTCCAGGAGAATTTTCCAGTGCTGACTCGTACACCAGGCGCCGGTGGAAACAAGTACAGTATTTGGCTGATGTATTCTGGAGGAGATGGAGTCAGGAGTACTTGTCAACTATGCAGCAGCGACAAAAATGGTTCAAAGTGAGAAGAAACTTTGAGGTCGGAGACTTAGTGGTAATTGTGGACCCACCTCACCACGAGCATCATGGCCTCTAGCAAGAGTCTTAGAAACGAGGCCCGACTCAAAAGGACTGGTGAGGTCAGTGAAGTTGAGAACGAAGACCGGACTATTGGAGCGACCGGTCACAAAGATTTGCCTTCTTTTGGAAAAGGAGTAAATTTTTTTTTCTCTATAATTTGATTTTTGGGCTCCTTTACTATCAAATAGAAAAGTAAATGTTTATTTAAATCATTATACATTTAGGGGCCGGATATGTAGGAGCCAATCAAGAAAAGGAAAAAAATATATTTGTTTTGTCTCCATCTGTTGGACAAAGGAGAATCTAAAGGAGAACATTGATAAAGAGGGGAAGTGGCAACATGGAGGTGTGGCTGCAGCAGGAAGAGACAGTTTTTTGACCTCCAGGGCCTGCATTTTAACCCTGCTGCCTCATTTATGATTTAATCCTAATTTATCTGCCCCATCCTTATTTATATTGTTTGTTTGGTTTTTGCTTTTGCCTCAAATAAATTTAATTTACATTTTTGAACTAATCTTTTTTGTGGACATTAATTATTTTTGGTGGAGCGTCAGACTTATCTTCTCAGTCACCATTGGAAAAGAACTGACTCTACAGGCTGTTTTAACAATCCTGTTGAGCTGCTTCCTCTCTTTAATACTGCAGATTATGTCTTATCTGCAAAGAGAAGACTTTTATATGTGTATGTAAAGTAAATAAAAAGCATCTAGTGTAAGAAATAGTGTCTCAGCTGTAAACTTGTTTACCCTGACTGCAGTGTATTTATTAAACCACTTGATGGTGCTATAGAATGCATCATAAACACAGTGTCCACACTGAGTAGCCCCAGTTTGGGAAATGTGTGACGCTTCATCAACCCATCACTAAGCATATTCCCTGTAAGACTAGAGGTACACAGGTGAGTTTGGACGTGACACATTGATTGACTGATCTGTGCTCAGAAGACGAGGCCCTTCACAAAAACATGGTCTATGGTTCTGTAAAGTGGAGTCAGTTTTATATAAAGTGAAGAACCTGTTGTGTGATGGTGTTGAGCAGAGTGTCTGATGAGTCCAGTCGCAGTTTGGGTTTAATGAAGCTCCACACGTGCTCCAGAGTCAAACTTTTACCCTCTGAGAGAGAAAAAAATACATGAGGTTATCATCAAGTCTTCTTTGACTTTTTAATTTTGAAAAATTATTTATATATATATCAGATAAAATTAAATAATTTATAACTGGACCCTTTTCTCACATTTAAGAAAAAGAATATTGAAAACAAACTCAAAGTGATAAGAAAATTAGGGCTAACACTAAGGATTATTTTAACAGTTATTAATTTTATTTTATTAATAGTACATTAAACCAAATAAGCTAAATGTGATTAACTGAAGATTATTTAATTTGACCTCACCGAGAGTGAAAGCCCTGAAGTAAAGCACCGGAGTCATGAAAGCTGCTCGAGAAAACAACATGAAACTCAAACTGGAAACAAAGATGGCCGCCGTCTTCAGCCCGACCACAGTTTATCACGACATCTTCATCTTCATCATCATCTTCAGTGTCCTCCGGAACAGCTTCTGAACTCTGCAGCAAGAACAAATGTTACAGATATTACCAACATCAATATATCCAGAATGTAATGGAGATGAACTTCATCAGTGTTTGGGAGAGACAAACACTGATGAAGTTTTGAACCTTTTTGTTTTTTTTAGCTCAGTTTTTAACAGGACAACTTTAGACTTCAACCAACGAAGAAGTGTTATCTCTGATGTTCAAAGATGCACTGTGTAACTTTCTGAAGGTGAAAAGTTAACTACACAACTCTATAAAAATAGAAAGTTACAACCAGAGGTTTTATGCAATAATGTGAAAACACACAGCTGAGGGAACAGCGTTTCTATGGTAACATTCCTCCTACAAGCAAATAACTGTCCACTTTGTGGTCATACAAGTCTGCTCAAAGTAAAAACACAGATTTTTGATTATTGTCTTAACACAATAAAGAAATACAAATGACAAAAATACATTTATTCAAGTTTACCTTTTGCCAAAAAGTTACACAGAGCACCTTTCAACAGAAATTAGTTAAGTGCTGTCAGAACAATGAAAAGGAGACACCTGGTTTTCTAGTAATCATGGAGACCAAGCAAAACCTAAAGCTACCTATGCTGGCTTTGAACTTCTGAAATGGGACTTTCACACCTGATACAGCGAGGGTTTTCCAGTGAAAATACTTTAAATCATTTGATTTCAACAGATATAAGTTAAGATTTTGTGAAGGGAGTTGTCTTAAACAATGGAAATGGGACATTAGGTTAGCCGATTAATCCTAACTTTGCTAGCCTTGGACCTATGAAATGCTACAGAACTTTTACATCTGCTGCAGCAGAAGATTTTCCAAAGGAGTATTTTGAGGGAATATCACCGACTGGAATAACAGAATTTCATCTTGTCCACCTGGACCTGACTGTCATCGCTCCAGATTCAACCTCCCTGTTAGGCGACCCAACGGCTCTGCAGGATGGGTCAAATGCAGAGAATAAATCTGCTTCTTGAGGGATTAATAAAGTCTCTATCTATCTATCGATCTATCTATAAGCTACTACTTTTTCCACAAGTTTTGATCTGTGGCTTGCACTAAAAACAAGTGAGGTCTATATCTTACTTTTTTGTTTTCTTTTTAAACTTTGGTTGGGGCGGCTAATATTCAGGTGCACTCAATAGTTGCATTTTTAATATGAAAAATATGCTTCACTATTATGTAACTGTCATATATATTGCTATAAGTGAAAAAAATGACTTGTTGTTTGTGTTGTGAGTGATTTGTGTCAGACATTTAATCTGCTCATAGAAACCTTTAATAGTTTTACCTGTTTGCTTTCCAGGTCAATCTCTTGTTCATAACATTCTTGATTCCTTTCAGAGCCTGTGACGATGGAGCGAAGAACAGTTTTCCTCAGATAACCCTCTTGTGTTCCCTGTGACAGAGAAAGCACATTATAGACACACTTGAATCTGTGTATTTATCATTTCTTTTTCTTCACCTGCACTTGCTCCCAGCTCCAGCCGTCTCTCAGCTCCTCGGATTTCTCCAGCAGAAGTCGACAGCACTGAAAGAAGCTGTCCTCGTCCAGCTGGGCACAATTCATCCCCAGTTTCTCTGTTTACACACGAAGTGAAAGCTTTATTTAGAGGTGAGAGGGAGATATACAGCGAAAAATGTATAATACTGCAGCTGTATTCCGTCTGTGATTAAAATATACGAGTTTGAAGATGATTTTTTATACTTTTTTGGTATATTATTTGGTTTATTTACGTGTATCCTTCTCATTAGAACATTTACAGGCCATTTAATCACAATATTCACGATTATATACAAGTTATTGTTTCATATTTAAAACTAAAACAATCTGAAATGCGCATTTATGCAGACATCATCCGCCACATGCTTAATTTGACATATTTAACGGGAATAATGTTATGACACGTTCATGCTTTAAATCTTAAATGCTTTTGGTCGAAATTTAGACAATTTTTACATTTGCGTCAATAACTCGGGGTATTTTCACAAACATAAAGAATGAAATAATTTGTTTTATAGCTGAACATTACCCGACGCTAAAACGTACCCGCTACAGAAGCAAAAACGTGAAGAAAATTGGTCTTAAACGATGTAAATTCACGATGAAGTTTGAAATGTCTCATTCCGTTGCCGCCATTTTGAATTCTGCTGTGATTGTTTAGCTTCCGGGTTTCTTCTTCTTCGTCTGTTATTGTTGCAAAAGAGCGCCAACCTCTGGACAAAATACACGCTACGGTTTTCAATAAATGTTAAAGGCACACCGTGTAACTTTTTAGCAAAAACATGAACTTAAAGTAAAAGCAAGTAGATATTTTTGTTGGACTAAATACATAACACAAACATAGCTTTAATTTGAAGGGACAATGTTCAGATCGTGTTTGTTTTTATGCTCATAAAACAAAGATGTTCTGCACCAGTTTATAGCTAAACAGCAAGTTTCTATTTCCAGTCGCTGAAGAAGAAGAATAAATTACCATACAGTGCAATTTATCCCATTCAATAAACTTGTGTCATAGTTTGAGCAGAATATACTCATAAAATACACTTTTCTATGAGGTTCTGTAAGCAAAGGCGGTTACATTATGGTAAATCTGCCATGTTTCTTGTCAAGTTTGCAAAAACACTATAAAAACGTAAAGCAACAGCCGTGAAACAACCCAAAAAACGAAATAGGCTTTAATTAAAGCTATTTTCAGTATTTAGCCATTTAAAGAGCCTTCTTCTGCATATGTACACTGAAAAGTTGTTCTTTCTTTTTACATTTTGACTCAAAAGCTATCTATCCTGATGAAAAACATTTAAAAGAAATATGGTTATAACTGGCTTTTTTTAAATTTTTTTATTGTGCACTTGATCTTCCACCTAGAGAAAGTCACACAGTGTCACTTAACTGTGTTAAAATGTAACTTAGTGCAACGACCTTTACATAGCTAACGTAAAGAGACTATTATATTTTATTTATTTATTTTTTACAATAAAATACCTTAAATCTCAGCACAAATATAGTAATGTCTTGTCTCAATATAATAATGTCCTGTTTGTTCACTTTCGCAGCAAAATCTGTCTGTTGATTTTGAAGTGAATGTGATAAACAAAATACATATGTTTGAATTATTTTTTTTTTTTGTGTAGGCTACTGTGTTTTTTGAGATTACCAAATTTGTTCCTGCAGTACGTCTAGGAAGTCTCACAATTTATACACTAAACATTGCACATTGGCAAAATTATTTAACTTTTTGGCCAAAAAAATAAGCTTTAATAAAAGTATGTTTTTCCAGTTTAGAAGTCTTTGTGACACTAAGTAAATAATAAAAATGTGTGACTTTACTCTGAGCGTGCTTTTATGACCACAAAGTTAACTATAATTTTCACATTATGGCATAAGAATATAGGAATAACAACGTTCTACATTATCTCTCTATTTGTATTATAACTCACTCATGTCACTTTATCTGATAGTATTATTACCTCTATTTACACCTCCTTAAATGCTGCTCTGTACATAAACATAGTCATATTTTTACCTCATATTTATTACTGGTTATTTATTCTGTTCATCTGCTGCAGTTGTACATAATCATAGTCATATATTGTACATAATACTATATACTATATACTGATGCCACTTTATCTATTTATCCTGTCATATCCTGCACTGTAAATAATAGTCTTGTAATTATTGTATCTTTATATATATTTTAAGTCTATTTTATTTCTATTATCTTGTTTGATTGCATGTTTCTATTTTCCCTGCTGTTCTTAAAATGTGCGTTGCAACACTGGAATTTCCCCATTGTGGACAAATAAAGGATATCTTATCTTATCTTATTAAATCACACATGAGCAAATAAATCTTCAGAATCATGACTCAAATCAAAGTAATTTAAGCAAGTCTAGATGTATAGCTTTAACAGTGACCTTGGTGTCAGATTTCAAACTCAAAACAAAGCGTCGAGAAGTGGCAAAAGAAGCCATTTATTTGAAATTATGCAAAAGAATCGAAAAAACACTTCTGAATTCAAGCAAAAAAGCAACATTTTTCACATTGAAAAAACACACAGCCGACACGAGTCCTGCAGAAATCCAGCGCAAAGTGATTCTTCAGAGCTTCCGTGGATTTCAAACTTCCACATTCCTTCCGTAACATCAGTCCTGTCGTCAACAAAAAACGGAAAAGTCCACTTGTTCAACTGCGACATACGAACTCTTAAAGACAGACGAAACAGAAGCACGTTTTAAATCAAATATATACATTGTTCTTGTACAATTTTACACACGTGAACACTTGTGGAACTCTATCTGTCAAGTCTGCTCAGAAAAAGGACATTTATTATTGTTAATTATGGAGACGAACAAAGCAGCAGGATTACAAACAGAGTGTCCTTCGTTTTTAAATTAATATATCAATCAGTGATCATGATATATTGGCGTTAAGTGTTGTATTAATCATGTAACTATTGATTGTACAAGTAAAAACGTAACTTTATGTGAAGAAAATGTCAATTATTCTGAGATATTCTAGATGAGCATGTTGCGTTGCATTTTTATTTAGAGTATTCTCCAAAAAAAAAAAAAAAAAACTAGAAAGCTAAGCTGTAATGCTACTTGTTCTTCTGCTCTGGCAAAGTTGTGAAAAGCACTTTGCGTCCCTGTACCACAGTTTGGACACCCCTGGTTTATTAGGAAGACATGAGAAGTTATGGCAGAGTGGAGCTTAATCCACAAAACAAAACCCAGCTTAATTAAAAATACTATAAACTATTCTCACATAGTTCAGAGGTAAGTGCTTTAAATGGAGAAAAATAAAGACATTTCTGCTTACAGGTGGAAGTGTGTTCATAATATGGCTTATTTGCACAGGCTCTTCAAAGTAATGATCATTTATAGTGTTATTTTATGTATTATAATGCATTTACTGTGACAGGTCTAGTTGTAAGTAAATAAACATACGTGACATGATTGTAATTGAAATAAATCATCGTCTATCCATTCTGGAGGTCAAATGTAACTGGCAATTATAGATTTCAATTAGTGTTGTTCCGATACCATGTTTGTTAGAAAGTGACGTCAACCAATAATCCCTCTATAATGGGTAAAGAAGATGAGATAATAATCTTAAAAATAGCTTCTTTAAACTGGAATAATTTGCAAATGAAGCAAAAATAAAAGGGCTAAATAAATAAAATACTGTTGCTTCACAATAAAGATAAATTAATGTAATTTTGTTGTAGATAACTGTGTTGGGTATATTTTAATTAAGTCCATTTTCATCTCTATGTGTCATAAAATAAAGACATCCTAAATGCAATATCTAAACAAAAAGTCCGAGTTAGCATGTTAGCCTGTTAGCGCGCTAGCTAGCGCTGCTGTTGGACCATTTTTAAAGTTAGTTAAGCACAGTCCTTCTCCTCTAAAGCCAAATGAAGCACCACAAAGGCAATACGGATGTTTTCTGTCCATATGAGTAATGTTTTTATGGTTTAAGAGCCTCCACAGAGTTTTTTTTCCAGCTGCTCAGATTGTTAGCCGTAGCATTAGCCATTAGCCTGAGCAGTGAACTGTTGCTGCTACTGCTACAGCTCATGTTTTCCAGATTTCAGCCTTTGAAACAAAAAATGCCAAAACAAGCGACCTCAGTCCATATTTCAATATAATATGATCAATATTAAAGACCATTAAACGTAAAAAAATGTTAAAAGGCATTATTTCTGTCATGTATTGTGTTTTTTTGTGAATCAAACCAGAAAAAATGGCTAAAAATCACCTTGTTGTTTCTAAAAAATGAAACCCAAAGTCTCTATGTACCTGAAAAATGTGCAGTATCATATGTTTGTATCGGAACAACCCTAATTTCAACCAACTTTGTAAAACAATGTTCTGACATGTACAGTCTTAAGTGTCTGTAGATTGAAAATGAACAGCATTGTGATTTTAGTGTTAAACAAAAAACATCCAGCAGACCTTTACAATTGATTTGTCTAAAATAAATACAGCTTTTTGGACACAAAATGAGCAAAAGTGTCTGTTCTTTCCTGGTCACAGCGGTTTGACACACAGCAGTTTGAAGGAGATTTAAACAGTAAATATAATAGTTTTTGACAGATAGAGTTCATTTGTTCTGAAAATGTCGTCGATTTGAAACAGCAGAACGTGAGCCTTTAACACAGTGGACTTTTGACTGATCTGGGTTTAAACAGGGCTGCACCATAAATTTAAAATAAAATAAATCACACAATCATACACAACAATATGACACTTATAAGATGATGTCAAGACAAACGTAGGGCTGCTGATGCGGTCTTTTCATGTGGATGTGAGGCATTTTTGATTGGTGCGTCTAACAAAAATTAATATCCAAGTAATTTTTTTTACGCATCTTGAGCCATGTTTGAACAAAATTCTGTCCAAGTACATAAATGTGTTCAACGTGTCGTCAAATGTAAAAGTTGAGGTTTATTTATCAGACAACTGCAAAACGTTGTCTAAATTAATCACAAAAGTAGCTTCTCTGCTTAAACCAGTGTTGCCAGACGTACAAAGATTATTGTATTTGTGCGATAATTTCAACCCCTGTTATGATGTACAATCAATCATTCTAAGTTACTATAAAACTCTTGATAAATATACGATAATGACTCTGTTCATATGATCTGTTTTTCATTTTAGACTGAGGCAGTGTCTACGATTGAAAAAATGAACTAAACATGTGGACAAGATGTTTTTGAAGATAACATGCCAACTGTCGATCTGTGCACAGTGTCAGTTTTGAAGCTCCAGGTGTTTTCTCCCTCCTTGACTAACTTGAGTTCACCTAAATGACCCAAAACTGGTCCTGGATCAGTAAACACTTTACACATCTGGCGCTTTACCATGTTCTCTAATATCATTGGTCAGCTCCAATGTGGTGACGTCAATCATAACATAAACATCTGTGCTGCATGAGCAATAATGGAGACAGTGGACAAAGGAAAAGTGAATGAATCATACTTTATTTACTGATAATATGTAAAAGGGGTTCATATTAATTTAAATCAAACTGGTTTGGGTGTGAAGAGGGGAGAGCTCGTTGTGAAGTGAGCTAAACATAGAGGCGTTGTTGTGTTTCATCCTCTGATCTGAGTGGAACAGAACTAAAATGTAATTTCCAGGAACAGTTTAGCATCGTCTGAAGAAGTGTTTAGCTCTGGCCTGGAAAAAAATGTGTATGTTGCAAATGTTGCAAATGTTCCATCTGGCAACACTGACTTAACTAATACTGCAAAAATAAAAATACCTTTTTCATGTTTATAAACATTCACATTGTTACATATAGTTAATAAATAAGGTAAGGTTAAGATACACTCGTCCCTGTACGGAAATGTGTCCTCTGCATTTGACCCATTCTTCAGAGCCCTCTGGAGCGTCTCCTCAGAAGCAGTGACTCCATGTTCTCCCCGTGTCTGCGTAGGTTTCCTCAGAGTACTCCAGTTTCCCCTACCTTCTAAAAACATGTCCATTAATGACTCTCCTGCTAAAGAGATTCTGAATCTCCAGTGGGACTTTCCTGGTTAAATAAAGCCAATATTACGTCAGGAGTTCCAAAACCTTTCAGACCAGGACCCATAATATACCCATGTTACCAATTCGCGACCCCCTCTTGAGTTTCTAGCTGGAAAACCTTTTAAATAGGTTTAAAATGCATTTCTTTTAGAGGTATATAGTTTTATGACCAACAGTCAATCAAAACGATGCTACTGTTAAAAAAATGATTAATATCAAGTCCCGACCTAATTTGGGAACCACTATTACGCAAACCAAAACCTCCTGGTCCCTGGGCCTTTCTGCGTGAAGTTAGCATGTTTCTTCTCCAGCTACCGTCCTGACCAAGCCTAAAGACGATCTGGAGTAGTCCCAGAGCGCTGCACTGAGGAGTCTCTGCTTCTGAGGAGACGCTGCAGAGGGACTGAGAGGACGGGTCAAATGCAGAGGGTACATTTTACTACAGAGACAGGAAATATTCAAAGTTCGTGAATCTATGGTTGAGAGAGACGACACTGAAGTTTGACTTTTTGAACTGCTTATTAACCAAAAACAGCCTCAACATGGAGATTGAAGACTTGTTGTATTAACTGTTGTCTTTCTATTTGAGAATCTGCCGGAGAAACATTAAGATTATCACATTGTTCTAATACAGCGCAGCCGACATGAGCAAAAGAACAAAAACGCAATTTTTCCAGCCATTCGATTACTTTGGACACACTTTACATCTACAATAACATTTATCATCTTCATATCAATCTATGAAAACTTAGAAAATACGATGCTTAAGATAAAATGTATAAAACGTTAGAAATCATTTGATGCAAAACTAACAGTCTGAGTCCGCTACAGCGTCTTTAATATGAAAAATCTCTATAAAAAACGTCGCGGGGAAATATGTTGTTATAAATGTAGGAACTTTGGCATTTGAGAGAAGTTTGTGCAAGAATCTGTCAGTTCTGGGCCGGCACAGTGATTAAAATCATCACAGTTTAGTTTAATGTCTTTATATCGAGCTGGAGCAAAGGATTATGGGTAACGTAGTCCTCTTTTGCCACTAGAAGAAAACAATTATATGTATTTTAGACCAACAGGATTCTTTAACAGCCTCAGGATAGTATGGACTTTTAATATTGCATTTTCACAGTAATAGTTTGAACTAGTCTGATAATAAGCTGAAATATAATGTAACAAAAGCTTATTTTCTGATCGATCATCGTGCAAGATCAATACGCTAGAGCAACACTGATATGAGAAAACAAGGGAAAATGTCGTTAAATGTCACAAAGTCCACTGTTTAAAGGCCAGTCCATAAATGTGTCAAAGAACTGGATGGTTTTGATTCTCTGTGAAGGTTTTGGGTCGAATCAGTTTGTTCAGTTGGCTTCAGCGTTGAGAAATCAAGCTACAGTGTTTACATGTCAGAGTTTCTGGATTTATTCAAATATCCCAGTGGAAAAATCCTGATCATACAGGGATATTCAAGCGGCATGTAACACATTCGGTGACTAGACCCATTCACTTTTTGTATTAACTCTGTGTTAAACTGGGTAGCTAACTTTTTTAACTTTTACTTGCAGCATGTTTGTAAAAAAAAAAAAAAAGACTTAGACGCTGAGTTACTGCTGAATTGAGTAATAAAGAGTTCTAATCAGAGCCAAATGTTGCTCTCTGACTGGCTGAGCTTGGGGTCCTCCCAAGTTTCACTTTTTATTTGTAAAAAGAAGTTTAAAGCTGTAATTACAACCATGAGTGCCGCAGAGCTTAAACACTGGCTTGAATGTCTGAACACCCAGGTGAATTTTCCCTACTTTCATTTTTAGCTTCTCTAAATGTCTAAGTGCGCATTTACTCGGTCAAAGAGCGTCTTTCACACGCTCCTCTCGCTTTACTAATAAAGCATACAATGTAAGCGTTCATATCAGCACCTTTCTCTCTCTCAGCGCTGTCATTTAGACTCAGGTCTGGTGACTCTGGAGTCTGAACTATCTGATCCTTTGTGCTGTGAGATCACGATTTTAATCCACGACTAGGGATGCACCAATCCAGTTTTCCCATTCAGATACCGATTCCGATACTCAATATCGATCGCGATTACTAATACACGGACT
Organism: Mugilogobius chulae; assembly: GCA_038363315.1. NCBI lineage: Eukaryota > Metazoa > Chordata > Actinopteri > Gobiiformes > Gobiidae > Mugilogobius > Mugilogobius chulae. The sequence goes on along the minus strand of CM076399.1, from coordinate 13,964,073 downwards.
GAAATACCTTCTTTTTCTTATCAAAACATAGACATTTGGTCATGTGTGATTATAGTGCAAGTTACAACTTACACCTTAATCTGAATAATTGAGATGTTCTGATTAACAACAGAAACTAAATTAGTCCCATTAGTCCAATTATAGACACAACCATGATATCGGCTGAGACTATTTTATGGAGCCGATCTAGCAAAGTTTCCGATCGGCACTGATATGGTCCTAAAGTACGATCGGAGGCATCACTGGCATCGATGCTTACGCAAGCAGAGCGAGCAGCATCAAGTCACAAACAAGAGAGGGACAGAAGTGACGGGGCGAGAGCGAGGGCGTTNTCAGCACAGAACTCAAGTCCAATGTGCTGAGGAGGAGGAGGACAGGGAGGCAGGGACCAAAAGCAGGCAGACTTTACAGAATCGTGGTCAGACGTGGAGAGAGGAAGAACCAGAGACTTTATAGAGCACAACTTATCTCCAAACGGTTTTCAGAAGCTACTTTTGGAATTCTAAACCAGCGAGTGACCGAACAGGGAAGATGATCAAGTCCAGCTGGTTCTTTGTCAAGTTCAAATACAGCGACAAGGTAAGTGTACTGGAAGAATTGTGCTTGGATTGAAACATGATAGAGTGACTAGTTCTTAAGAAAATGCATCGTCTGTTCAACATATTTGAAACAGGATTGCCTATACGTGCTGTGGTATTACTAAAGTATCGCTCATTATTAGTTTTTACTATCACAATTATAGTATTATGGACTTTACTGTGGTAAACTAGATGAACTCTCGAAAGCTATTCCTGGTTGTGGTGCTAATCCTGATACTGATCAAGTTCTTTGCTTAGCATCAAATGTCTAAACCACTGACACAATACTGCTATCTCATTACTTAACAGATTGGACACGCTTACTGAGGTTCTTGTCTGTTAAGTCCTTTCAAAATGCAGAATAAATTGTCTGATTGAATTCATAAAACATTTAGTTAGCTATGGTTACTATGAGCAACGAAGTGTGATTTTGTTTGTGATGAAATTGTATTTGTGATGAGATTATTTTAGACTATTCATTTTATACTGTAAGACTTCTTTGTTAATGGTAAACTCTGAAATGATTTATAGTAGTGAAGTAAACACTAGTGCCTCTGCTCAATTTTAATTCCACTTTGCGATAGGCCTGTGCAATTAATCGACTTTCAATTTCAATTACGATTATTGCTGTAATCGTTTGCAAAAATTGTGTAATCGAGCAATCGTGATTATTGATCATAACTTGTAAGTCTGTTCATAAGAGCTCCTTTAATTCCTCAATTTAGAAAAATAGGTGGTTTCTGTTCAATTGTAGAATACATTTACAGCAGTTTATTCCTGTGAGACCTTTTATTTTATCTTTTCACTCTCTACATTCATTAACGCTGTCTCGCTAAGCAAACAATCGTTGGAATAATCGTGATTTCAATTATGATTTAAATAATCGGGATTATTATTTTCATCATAATCGAGCAGCCCTACTTTGCGATACTTAGTTGGGCATAGAAACGTCAACGATCACTGCACAGATATTTATGCTCTTCTTCATAGACTACAAAACAGTAAAGCAATAAAGTACTTGCTTGCAGTGGAGTGAACTGACCTCAGTTGTTTGATGTCAGATGGTTTCTACAAAGTAAAATGACTACTGTTGTACACGGTCTTATGAGTGCTCTTCGGCTGCAGATACATTGTCAGATTATAGCACATGTCACCTTTTTCATTCACTAACAGGTGCACCAACAGTTTGCTAAAATGCCTTTATTAGACTAACAGTTTCATAATAGTCTCTAATTTGTTCTAAGCGTTGAGATGGCAGTCTGTTGTTGTCTGTGCAGTCGCGATGATGACGTTTGTGTCTATCTGAACAGCGAGGTGAAAAGGTCACGGGGCAAGGTGCCTTTGAGGTCAAGCACCTTCAGCTGTCAGCATCTGGAAGAGTGTAATTGCTGCCGCTGTGTGTGGCCTGCCTGCTGCTGATGACAGAGGTGTATTAGGTTCCTCTGTGTGGAAAGTGAACCATGAATTGTAGAGTCGAAAACAGTCTCTTCTTAAGCATGGGACTTTTTTGAATTTTATTATTTATTGAGTTTGTCTGATAAATGCCTTTTTTATTATCAAGCTGCCTTTGCACAATAATCTTCTATTAGCCTTTTGTCTACTGCGGCAAAAGTCTAATGGAAGTCATTAAAATGGCATAAATCATAGACTGAAAACACACAGTTTGACAGTTTTCAAACATGGCTCAACTACAGCTGTCAGAAAGCTTTTATTTGCTGTTCCACAACCAAACAGAAGTCGCCTGGATGTCTAAGAAAGCTCCCCTGCATTATACAGAGGAGTGAGTTGTCACATCTCATAGAATCATGTTCTTTCTGACACTATGATGCGTTTTTAGCCGTAGTGACCCAGCAATTTGTTCCAAGGTTCTTCTTCACATTTACAGTAGCAGTACATCATGTCATACTCATCAGATATCAGCTTAATGCAACGTGTAACAATTGAAAAAAAAAAAGTTAGATTACACAAATCTTGAAATTTGTTTGTGGAAGGAGAGGGAAGTCTATAATTATTCTGAAAAGCACCACAGTGGAAGGTAGCAATTTAGCTCCAGTGTTTGTTGCCTTTACGTGGCTCTTGGGTGGTTCTTTATACCGTATAATGAATTCAACTGTGTGGTATTACACTTATGCGCATATACTGATACCGAGTTAACATTTATGTCTTAGATAATTAAATTTCACAACACATTTTCATTTATCTACTAAGCCCGCCTATTAAAAGCTTAAAAGATCTTTTGACCTGGCGAATGTCGGCAGTAAATCTACATTTTAAGCTCCTCTTTTTCTCCCCAAAACCTTGCTTACTTTTCAGACACATTGAAATTCTCGGAGTGCTCCAAAGCTTGCCGAGGGGATTACAGCTAAACCCTTGCAAACTCCAGATGTTTTCTCAGGCAGTGCGCCGTGAGGAAACATCCACCATCCCTGTAAACATCTGTCAGACAAAAGCTTCTGCCACTGATGAGACAACGCAGGCTTAGAGGAGTCTGGTCCAATCTGACTCACTTATGGAAGGGTAAAGAACAGGCTATGACATCTATCAAGACGCAATCATATACTGTATGTGGAGCCTGAAGCTAACCATGACTCAACTCAAAATGTAGAAGATCTAAATGATCACTAATAACATCACATCAAACATTTTATTTATAGATCAACTGGATTGTATTTTAAGATATTTGGTGACCTCCAAAAAAGTGGTAATTCAGCTAATCTTTTATAGGCTTTTAAAAGGGGACTTACTAAGCAAAATCCCATTACTGTGAATGAGTTTTTCACATTGTTACAAAAATGTTTCTTCATAGTTTCTGACACTTGAATTTTCATTCTATTGTTTGTGTTTAACTAATTCTATTTTGTCCTGCAATTTAAGCCTAGGCGCTCAGAAAAGTTCTGTTTTCATCTACCACCTATAGATACAGGCGTCATCAGAGGCCACGCCCACTAACAGACCTGCGTGGGGGAAAGTTAACTTAGAGAGTGGATCAGAACAACTGCTTTATCACTCACTGCTCAACAACAGCAAAGACGACGAAACAAAGAAATATACGTAGATGCAAAGACCGATGACTAAAGTGATCCAAAATTCTAAATATCAAAATATATTCAACAATTCTAATTGCAAGCTAAATGCTAACATAATGCTAGCACCGCCTGGCTTGTTTTAGCGTTTTCCTTTAACTTTATCTTAATTTTTCCTGACATAACGCCATATCAGCAACCTCTATTTAAACGTGGTTGTGACACGACCTGAAATATCTGTCCTAATTCACAAGAAAATGTCTTAAAACAGGTAAACAGTTTTGCTTCCCATGCCTTAACATTGGATTCCCCCATGACTACCCCCCACAGCAATATTGACTGTATCTATACCTGCTCAGTTCCACGTCTTGAAGTGCATTTATTGAACAAGTATAGACTCTGTTGAGAGTCTTCTTTTAGCTATAAAACCAAATAAATTTAAATCACTTGCTACTATTTGCTAGAACTTTTAAGTCAATTTTGCATTTTCCTAGAGGAAGTCTATGGTCCCATTTTTAATAAACCTTTCTGAACTAAAATTGTAGTTTACAATCAACAAAATGTAAAATTATGCATTTGTTATAGTTTATGTATTAAGGCAAGCTTGTATTTATGCTTAGTTGTTTTAAATGTATTTGTACTTGTTGAGTCCAGAATAGGAAAGTTGTAAGACACAGTTTTGCCGTGCTCTTGCTGTGCTCCTCCGAGAGCCAGGAAAGAGAGCAGGCCTGGATCAGTGAACAGTACAGGGACTCCGGGACAGAGAGAGCCCGCCGTGAACTACCGGGGACACGTCTGACAGATGAACAAAGCTTGTGGGTGCAAATCCTCTCAACCACACACTGACTAGACCATTCACACATTCTTAATCTACATTTCTTGATAACCTCAAATGATTTTACGTTGTTTACCTTTTCACATAGATTAAATGAAAATCAATGTTAACTTAGTGGTCCAAGTTACAGTTCTGTGCTGTCTTCATCATTGATTTACCAAATGTCCTACTTGCTCTTCACGTGTATTCTGTGCTACACTATCTTGTCCTCTAAAGCACACAGAACAATAACTCTAGATCAGGTAGATTAAAGTACTAGTGTCTAAACTGCTTAGTGGTTCCAGTAGCATCTTACAAAGTAATTTCCCTCGAGTCATTTGATCTGTTTCGTGCCCCAGTGGAATGCCTGCCCATGTCTGCCGTCTGCTGCTCCACAGCTCTGGATGACTGGGCACCAGGGTGGTTTAACTAAAGCCTCATCACTGACACTGCTCCCAACTGAAAGACTGCTCTGTTGTCACTGACAGGCTACAGCACCGTGGCAGATTTATGACGAAGGACTACAACACTGGAAAGAAAACATTTGTGTTGTTATAGTCCAAAACAATTGTTTTTTATACTTAGCAAGTGAGTGATGTCAAAATGTAATCTGAATCTTTGGATATGGAAAGAAAATAACAAAAAACGTGATAAGCTTTTAAAACTCATTCTGATAATGTATGCTGCTTTAGACATCCGTTTTTTTGTGTGTATTTCTATAATTCAGTCCCATCGTTGTAGAAGCCACAAAGCTATAGTCCAGAAATTACAGTCATTTGATTCTACCAGATTCTACCATGCCAACTACAAGAGATATTTCCTAATTGGTCTAAACCTCAATTCCATGGATGCAGTTTTATGCCCTCAAACTTTAAGCCAATCAGAGGACTCAGGAGAGTGATGAAGAACAGGCCAGTGGAGAGTGCATATCAAAGAGAAGCAGCCATCTGCCTCCAAAGGCCTCAAACAGCTGCTGGAGGAGATGCAAGATGTCTGAACAAAGACTGACAAGATGGGAGATGACAGGAAGCAGATTTCAGTCCTTTTTAGGCCTCCTGCTGGAGAAGAGGTGACCAGCCAGGTGCTCTGAAGTCTGCACGGCTCCAGATGCTTGCTTTTCTCTCCTCCCTCCTTTTCCTTTCAGACTTTCTTTGCTGCACATTTAAGACACCCCCTGTGATTTGTTTCTTTGATTTTAGTGCATTTTTAGCCACTAAAAGGGCCTCCCTGTCACTGGACTGTAGTTTGGTGTAATCTTCGAGTTCCAGGCTACTGACCGATTATTGTCAAGCAAACATGTGACTGCAGTATTGTATTTTTCTATCTATTTTGTAGTGATGCACAGATGTGATTTACAGTAAATCGGCTTGGTCAGTTCACTTCCTGTTCAAACCTCCTTAACTGATAAACCCTGCATCTTCTGAGTAAAACTGACACAAAGAAGCATGTTTTAAATGTCCAGCTTTTCTTGTCAACAAGTGCTCATATGACATTGTTACCTTATGTTTTATATGGAATCTCATTTTTTTTTAGTAATCACAAGTAAATACCGACCAGTGGGCGGGGATAGGTGGTGAAAACATGAATTTTCTAAGCATGAGATGCATGACAATACCAAAACATGGATGCATAAATAAATCCAAACACAACTTTGATTAAACTAGTGATGAGAGAACAACCATAACATGGTTAAAAACGGAATACGTTCATTTTACATAATATATCCACTTTAAATCATGTACTGCGAAAATTCCTATATCTCTGTACTTTTTGCATTGAACGTATTTTTCATCTAGCTCTAAGCAAATCAGATTAAGCCTGTGATCAATTAAACAACATGTATTCAAAGTAAAATCTAATCCTACACCTTTTAATATTAGCGAGTGTAAATAATTTAGCGGTAGTAATTGACCTGCTGCAGCTTAAGCAGATACAATCTTCAGCGCTCATTTGCTCAGATAAATGGTGCGGTGTGTTTCTTGTTAAGTGTGTTTTTAGGAAGTGCACACAGGCACGGCTTTATGCTAATTAGCGTTGCAGCGTAAGCCTTGTTACATCTCTGCTTAGCACATTCTATTCCCCTCTGTGCTGTTTCCTTTGCAGTGCTAATTTGAACAGAAAATGCAGTTTTGTTCTAAATAGGGCAGTGGTACGCGCTTGAATCCTGATATCATCCTAGGGAATATTTTGTGCCATATGTTTTGCCTTTAGACCTCAGTTTCATATTAAGAAGTTGTGAAGTTTTCTCTACCATATGGTGCAACATTACCCCCATTCTCCTTCACAAAACACCTGCATCAAACAGGAATTCACACTTTTTTGGAGTCATCAACAGGAACTCACTGTGAGCTTGGTTTTGACACTTTTTTATGTCGTTGAGTACAATTTGTTTTGCTCCAACAAAGAACTGTGAAAATGAGACCACAGAGTACATTCTGCTTCTAATTATACAACAACGTACTGTATTTTTCACAGAGCAGAAAGTGTGCTGGTAGCATGCTGTTAGCTTTAATTGTTACATAAACTCACTTAAATAAGAATAGGCACTTTTCACACCGTGGTTAGGCTAGTTCCAGTCTGAAAATACCTGTGGATAGTTCATTCTCATCCCTTTCATACCCGATGAAGAATTAGCGGAAACGCTCTAAAATAGTTTAATATTTAATTGACACAAAACTGACAAATTACAGCCAGATACCAAGTTAAGACCTTAACATACGAGGTAAATATTTCATCAGGGAAAACCATGTGTTAAGATCTGCTGTTTGTGACTCAAAGCTAATGCTAACCTATATTTAATGTGATATTAATGTTAAAATAACTTTACAGACTGAACTAGCATTTTACTAAAACAATCGGTCTGGCATTTAATGTACTTTTTATCAAACTGTTAACTTAATATTTAAGTTATTTTGTTTGCTAGCATTTAGCATGGCGCCAAAAATGCACACTTTTTTAAACACATTCCCTGACGAAGTGTTTACCTCGTATGTGAAGGTCTAAACTTGCTCTCAGTGATTATGTAGTTGAAATCCACGTTCTGTTTCGTGACTTTTAAATATTCATTAATTTTAATGCTTCTCAGCATATTTCCCATTAGGAATAAATGGAACGAGATGGAATTATCCACATGTTGTATTACACAAACCGGAACTAGCCTAGCCGCCATGTGAAAAGGGCCTATTGATAATATCCTAGATGTTTAAGTAAGAAATACTTCTGGCTGTCCAAGGCTAGTTTTGATTTAAAACAACAACAAAAAATATTTATAAACTGTTTTAATATTTTGATGTTTACAAAGAGTGTGCTTTCCTTCATATCAGCCAACATTTCCCACATTAGGAATTGAGTTGAGTGTAATGCAGATGTGACACTGTCTGACTGTAGAAAGGCTGGTTTTGTTGTGTTTCTTTAAACGTTTAGCTTTGCTACACCAAACATTTTCATAGGTAGACCTCGGAGCTATCGATAATAACATTGAAAAATGTATTGCTTTCCTAAAGGTTTTTCAGAATTTGTCCAACTAGTGTGAAATGAATTACAGTTCCAGTGTATTAGATAAGAGAACAATGTCATAAGATGGTTAAGCACAAAAATATATCTATTTATGCATGTAGCTTGTATGTTGGCCATATACTTTGGACTCACTGACCTGCATGACTTTAAGATCAGCTCAGTAGATCGTGTCAGTATTTAACAGACACAACTGCACCCTCTCCTGCCTCTTGGTTTGACAGACAAAGGAAAAGGTGGTTCACCGGTGGCACATATGTGATGGAATGAGTGAAAACTAAAGAGAGTGCTGAAGCAGGCACTGAGCTGCTGTCAGAAGCCCAGATTGACAGGCTGTCAGTGGTCCACACGTTCTCCTCAGAGCCAGCTCCCTCGTCTCCCCAGCCATCTGCTTCACTCCCACTCACGGCTTTGTCACTTCTCAAGTTTGCTGTACATGGCTGTTTAAGCAAATGGTTTTCTATTACCAGTCCAAGAATGTCTGAAGGTTATCTAATCTCCTCTTAAAACTTTATTAGGTTGTATTAATGTGAAATTTCATTACTGAAAACTTGGCAAAAAGAAATTGCAAAAACTCAAAACACTGAAGATTTAATTTGTTCCTTTTCTTTGTGTTATTCCTAGTTGCACTGCTCGTTGGTACCTGATCGTCTCTGTATAGATATTATTTATTATGGAATGTTTCTCAGTATGGAAAACTGTTTATCTCAACAAGCACATCAAGTTAAGGTTAGGTTCTGTAGATACGTCTTTAAAGATATAACCTGTGTGAGGAAATTAGACAATTATAGCTCTGTGCAATTTATGTTTCAGCTATGATCTTTTCTCTAATCAATTTTTAAAATTGTGTAATTACCAAGATTGTAACCAATAACTCTTATTTGCTTTTAATGGACATGCGCATGCTTCCTTGGTGGAATGTTTGGTGGAATCATCTAATTAATCTTGATTTCACTTATGATTTACCATAGATTTTTAATGTATACTTTATTCAATGAAGTTTCCGAAGAAAATGTACATACATGTATATAACGAGATGTGAAAAACGTACAATAAGCACATTTTCACGCCTTTTTTTACGTCAAAATAACACATTTTATTTGTGGTTTAGCGGGTAAGCTTAGGCTTTAAGTTACTAAAATGAGTCAGTTTAGGACTGGGGCTTGGTGTAGGTTAAGATTTACCTCTTAAACCCAAAGAAAATGTCGCCCTGTGGCTTCAATTAAAATTTGTGACGAAAAGATGAAACTGGACTTAACGTACATTTTTGACATTTTGTTGTTTATCTACGTTTACTCTTGAGACTGGGCTGATTTTAATGCAAATGTTTTAATGCAATAATTACATTTGTAATTGAATACCTACTGTGTTCAACTTTTAATTTAAACACGCATGTTCATAACCTATCTGCAAAATATGAGCATTTCATTCAAGCCAACATATTCTGTGCTCCATTTGATCACAACATATCCATGCCAGCAACACTTAGTAAAAAAAAATCTCTCTATTTACATTGTTTGTGCCTGGAGAGAGTGTTTGTGTCTTTACGCTGGATGTTTTATGCTCCATCTCTGGGCTGTGAAAGCTCATTCGTCTGCTCCCAGGAGTCCTGTTAACCCCTCATTTCCTTCACCGCTGCACATCCAGCACAGACCACAGCGCCCCTGAACGCACCGTGTGTTGTTTGTGTGTGAGGCAGACTCTCTCTCCGCTACACTCGGGCTTCCATTCATTATTCAGCCCCTCACCAGCTGCAACACACCCCCAAGCAGCACCCAACTAAAACAAGGTTAAGAATTGGCATGAAATGTGTCTGGGCGGATCAAGTGGTGGGGGTGCGTGGGGAGATTCTGGAGACACGGAAGTATAGGCCTTTATCAGGGTGCCATCTTTTATTAATTGCCCCAGTGCTTAGAGCGAGGCTTTCTCAGTGATCATTAATGCATGCGCGGGATAACGTATTTACATGTTCTTATGAATTATGGATGTGCGCAGGGAGGGAGGGGTGCCTGTGCCCACAGGTCCCTCTGCGCACGCTTGTCTGAGAGCACATTTGCATTCAGACTCCAGTGTGAAATCAAGTTGGGAAGTGTCTGTTAAAGCACAGTATATCTCCAGTGGCCCTATTGGAGCAAAATGTAAACTTGTTTTTTTACACTTCAGTTGTGATGTTTAGTGTCAGAGTGTTGTCTATAGAAGCGGGTGTTTAATTAGCCTCCATGGGGCTAATAAACTTCAATGCATGTTGATCGGGATTTTATAATTGTTCTTTCATTGCAAAACACCTTATTGATCTAAAAGCTATAATAATGATGATAATATTGATTCAAAACAATATTATCATCACAACAACACCTCTTCACATCGCAGTCACAGATTGAGATGTTAAAAGCTGTCAAGTGTAGACTCTTGTTAGCTTGGCAGTTGATATTTCAATTTTCTCTCTAATGTTATTGCTGCTGCATAAACATCCCAATTCTCTGTGCAATTAATACTTGTCAGACAATAACAACTTACAGCATACATAGTTTTACTTTTTAGGTGCAGTGAAAGAAAACTAAACATTTTTGAGAGTTTGAACTCCAAAAAAATTATTCAGAATTCTTTCAACAATCAAAATTATGAGAAGCTATATCGTGGTTAAAAGTTCTTTCAGGTTGATTTCAATAATCTGTATAATCATATTTTTTCTTTTAATTACATGCTGTGCAACCAGTGTGACAGAAACACAGAGACCTGGCTCCTGATAGGCTGTTTTGTGTCTTTGGCACGGCACTTAAAGGTGGGTAGTCATAGTAAAATTAGAGATAGACTGATATATCGGCCGGGCCGATATTCAAATTTATTCCATATTGGCCATCGCCTTTATTTGCTTATTTTGGCCGAAATTGGATTAGGGAGTTGTTGAACAGTTGTCTGCATAGTAGAGCTGCACTCATAGTGATCAGCTGAGCTCCAAACTAGTTTTGGAGAGAAATGATACAGTTTGTTTTATATATCCCATTTTGCTCTGTTTTGAAAAGGAGCACTTTCATGAATGACTCTTTAAAATGTTCTGTAATATGCATAAACATGTTGGATTCATTAAACAATGAGACAAAATAATATATTTTTTTCTTTTTTGGATATATTATCTCATCCAGCTATATTTTTAAAAAACAAAATAAGAAAATTGGCCTTTGAAAATCGCCATTGATATCGGTACTGGCTAACAAGTAAAAAATAAATCGGCGTCGGTATCCTCCCAAGAAAAACTCATATCAGTCGATCTCTTGTAAAAATCTGCCAAATTTTCAATCAAGCAGAAAAAATACAGTACAATGTCTTTATCAGAACACAACTGTATTATGATATTTTAATATTTGAACTACATTAGCCTTGTAATACACAAAGTTCGACTTATTGACCAAAATTAGAAAATGTAGAAAGAAATATATAGAAAAAGTATTATATACAATCTGTAAAAATGTTTTCAATATGTACAGCCCTCCTTAAAATGAATGTTAAGTATGTAACTCTGATAATGCTTAAGAATTGTATTTTCACACTGTTCTTCAAGGGCACTGTGTAAGATTGAGAGAAATTTTAATTATCACATATAGTCCACAACATTTAACATATTTATTATTTACAACATGAATACTTAAGAGAGCACTGTTAACCACTCCACATCAATTGTGATAGATTTATACGTATTTGAAATGTTTTATTACGGGCCAGAATATGGATCACTGACGCTAGATGGCATAGTGCTTAATAGGCAAATGCATGTGAATGGCTCCCTCTAGTGTTCAAAAGTGGAAATCACTTTGTTTGTTTGTTTTTTTACATAGTGCCCTTTAATGTTTCGTACAAGTGTTCTTTGAATAAGTAATTTTTCAGCTCAGTAGTTTCAACCTTCAAGCAGCTGTCCGGGTTCAAAAGTGTAAAATTTAAGAGTTTAAGTATACCTCCTGTATTGCCAAGGAGCTTCTTACGATATATCTCCATATCGATATCGATATCAAGTACAGCCCTAGTCGATTACATTTTTGTTTTTATATATTATAATTTGAGCTGGCTTATTGTTGAAAACAGTAAATTGATACCAGACTTAACATTCGGTTAATTTGCAGCACTATTGTGTGACTTAAAGTTCTTACCCAATCAGGTTTTGTGTTAGCGTGAGACATTTTGTGATTCCTACACAACTATCCAAACGCAACACTTGTCATTTTAAATGGAAATGACCTGTTTAAGAATCGCTCACAGTGGAAAAAGCACATCTGTATGTAATCTTCCACCACATCTGGAAGTAGACCCAAGAGGAGATGGATTTCAGAGTTTCTGATCTGTTCAAATCGTTAGACAAATCAGACCTGGGTCGTTCGTAATCAAAGACGGAACTCTCCAGGACGACGTCACTATTGATTTCTCTTGCTTTTTGCTGACTTGTAGTTTATGTAATGTAATTGTATAAGTTATGCACTGTTGGTCAATACACTAGTGCTCTGAATACAGTTATGCATCATGTCGGAATGCAGTGAATAATTAGAATTGATTTAGTAACAATGGAATAAATTACAGTGTTAAATCTTTATTACGTCTGTTGTAGGAGATGGAAAAACAACTGAATGTAAATAAATGTATCCTCTATTTAAAGGTCCCATGTTATTATTTTTTATCCATAATACAATCTCATTTTCTCATCAAAAACACTTCTAAAGCAGTGTTTTGTTGCAATCTCACTTGTTTAACACAAAACCCTGCATCGTTCTTCAGTTTTCTTTGTTTGAATTGAAAACACTCTGTTCCACCTTGTGATGTCACTATGTGGTAATACCAAATGTACTTCACTGTGGCTTTCAACCCAATTTACTTACAGTATTTTCAGATTTGTAAGCTATAGCTGTTGTTTTAGCCTCATTTAAACTGTTTTTCACTCAATCCATTCCAAAATTAAGACTTTCTGAGGCAATCGTAACTGAATAAAAAAATCTAATTAAATATGCTACAACTTGAGGTAGCCTAGTGATTTGAATATTACAGAATTGTACAGTAAACTGCTTCAATTTAGGCTCAAAAGCAGCTAACTATAAAACTACCACCTAATGACATCACAAGGTGGAACGAAACATTTTCAGCTATGTACAAGTAGAAAGCAGGATTACTCAGACGTTTATGAATGAAGCAAGACACAATTCTGAGCGTGTTTTGACCGAGATAATGACATTCTAACCTGACTAAAACCTCAAGGAAGTCAATTTTGTGAAATATGGGACCTTTAACTGTTATTTTAAATGCACTGCTATACCAAAACAGGCATGGCATAGTGTAATAAGTTTATTGATTAATACTATGGCTTCTTGTTTATCTGTAGCTGTAGGAAACTATTGATTCACGCAACGTCAAAAAACAATAATTATGAACCTTACCCTAAAAATTGAGTCTTGATCTTTGACCTTGTAGTTTGGCATAACATAAACGTATCTCATGTTTTTTTATTTTCTGTCTTGTGCATCTTTCAGGTCGGCCTCAGATTCGAGTATTATGATGTGCTCTGCAGGCTTTAACTTTGAAGAGTTCTGGAGAGTGTTGTAATCTGTCGTCTAACTGTGCATAAAGCTAAGCAGTGCTGCTGTTGATTGCAGTCATTAGGATGCACAAGTGCCCCTGGTGTGACGGGTTCTCCCTTGATGTGACTGAACCCACAAAGTACCACTGCTTGTCTGTTTTTAATAACAATCATCTGAAATGGCTGCAATTGGCCGGGAGCTACAAGCACCAGGAGAGTGTACATGTGTGTGTATGTGAGAGAGAGATGAGGGGGGTCTCAGACTGTGGAGCCCTGAACCTTCACAATGTCAGCTCCTTTTTCACATGGCAGGAACAACAGGTCCTTTGTGTTCATCAGGTATTAGAAATTAGATCTGTTCTGTATTAATCAGACCTATGATTCCTAGTTCAGCCCTGGACCAACCTCATACTAGTTACACTTAAATGTAACATTCTGAAACTGTTCATCAAATAATCTGTTTGTAGTTCCGATAGCTTTACTGTTGAGATTGAAACAATGAAGTTATATTTTTGATTCTCTTGGCAAAAGTGACAACCACATTGTTCCCGTTTTGTCATGTTCATTGTCATTTATTTGAGTCTTATGAAAATCTTTGCACCAGAATACTAGAATGTGGAGATGCACCAGTTATTCATGTTTAATACCAATAAACTTCTTCTAAATAAAATTACACTTCTGACATTTGATGCCATTTACATTTGTAAGTGACAAGCAGACTTTTCTTTGACTCTGTGAGTAGAGCTGCTTTCCTCTGCTCCTGATGTGTTATCATGTAGCACCCCCCACAGGTCAGCAGTATGCTGACAGGCTGCTGCAGCCCACCATGAGGGAGGGAAACACAAGCTGCTCTGAGAGTTGAATAGATTCTCAACTCAAAGCTCAAAGTCAGTCATGAAAAGGCGGCGGTGCATTGTTCCTTCTTGTGGGACAGACAGAAAGAATACAGCATACATTCTCTCTGATTCAGCTGCTGTGCAGGCGCTGATCCATTATTCAGACCTCTGTTTTAAAGATTACTTTGGGGAGAGGGGGAGCACGCCTGCCCCAAAGTAAGATATTAGTTATTCTTAATCATTTGTAGTCATTTTTTTGCTTTGTTTATTTGCATGATTGGAGCTCCTGTAGATTTAGTGTAGGTTTGTGTGCTGTAAACACTGAAATGCTCTTGGTTGAGCCACTTTGGGATGGTGTTCGATTTCACAAGAAAATGTTGTGACATCCACAAACCTCACATGTTTTATTTAAGAAGTATTATGCTTACAGACAAGTGCACTTAAGCAAAACCAGTTCAGATAGTGATTATATATTACTCTAGCCGACCAGAACTATTGAATCCACTTCTAACTGAGAACGCCATGGGTGGAAAATCTGAATTTTCCAGCAGACTCCCAAAAGCTGCAGGCTTTTGCTCCTGCAGAGTCTGCCTTTTCAATTGTGTTCCATTCATTCCACGTGCTTTTACCAAAATTGCCACAGTGATGTTTTCAGAAATAATTTTCTGTGTTTCCTCAGGAGGCAAAAGCTACATTTTCTCTTTTTCTCTGTTCAGCTCGGGCTGGACCAGGGCTGTGCACAAAAGGAGACAAATGGCTCTGTATCAGCTGTGATTTCCTGAATAGCCCAGTGGGAGTGCGGGGAGTCGGAGCATGCAGCTCATCGGCCTGGCCCAAACAGCAGCCACGCTGTGAACGAGATGGCTTTTCTGTGCACCGGCCCCACTGTGAGCCGCAGGTCTGAACCAGGAGAGCCAACCTCGAGCACTCAGGCCCTGTCGGCTTATTGGCCTGTGTGTGCTGGGGCCACGCAGCAGCAGATAAACAGACAAAGACTGCAGAACACTCTGCTGCTTGTGAATGCACCAGGCCACACGCTGGGCCACACTGAGCAGTAAATGTATGCAGCTCATCTGATGTACATGTGTAAACTGGAGCATGGCTGTGCAGACAGTCTGTTTGCTCTGGGCTCAGTGTGTGCTGATGGGAGACCATTGTTTTTCACATGAGTGTACTGGGTTCACATTACAATGCTGCTCTGGTCAGGGCCCACCTCTGCTCTGGACTGACCTTGCCTTTTGGGCGAGTTGTGCATTCGGGAAAGCAGGGCTGTTAGGCAGGCAGACGGCGTGGCAGACTGACTCCATCTCAGAGGCCCTGCTCCTGCTAGACCCTGTTTAACAGGCATCAGGCTAACACACTTAACACTGGGGAGGATTGAGCGGGCTTAGCTCTTAGCTCTCACTGCAGCTGACATTGTATTAGGAGCCAGACATGGCTGAACGGCAGCACCCTTATTAGCTCTGTCTACAGCAGCTAGTCCTCACTGCGGGCTACATATTAAAGAGAGTGACTTTAAAATGAAAGAGGTGCAGTCATCTCTTCCTCCTCAGTGTGAGAGAGAGGGTACATGGAGCCATGTGCAGTAGGTGGAGCTCTTGTGTTGGAGTTTGATGGTAGAATTCTATTCACCTGTTTCTGGACTCAGGCAGATAAAGCTGATTCTCCCACACAGACCCAAACACAAACTCATCATGCATGTTTTCATATGAAGCTCAGTGACAGCACTTGACGAGTGCTACAACATTGCCAACTGCTACTGTTTACTTTGGACCTCATTTGAAAGTCTAATGAGACTCATATGTTTGTGTGTGTTATGGCTCTTCCTCTGTGAATGAGGAGCTCTCCACTGGCTCCAGCATCATTCTATCCTCTGTGCAGTCTCCTCCTGCTCACAGCCCTCCATCTCTGCGGCCTGTCAGCATGCTTTTTCATTTGGCTTGTTGCTACAGGGGCTCCGCGCTGGCAGATTACAACTCGCCAGCCAGTCATTTTCGATTTATCATGGCCCCTCCCTCTGAGCCGCCTCTCTGTCAGTGCTCCACACATGCACACTCTGCCCAACACACACAGACATCCTCCTCACAGCTCCCTCCTGCCTCCCTTATCTCTCTCCTTCCATCGGGGTGGAAAATTTCGGTCACAAGACCCCCAAAACAAAGAGGAAGAAATATTGCGGTGGTGGAAGCGTTTAAGTTGGAGAGGCGGTGAGGGCTGTATTATTACTTAGGCCTCTGTCAGTGGTGATGACCCAGGAGAGGGGAGAATATCGATCGTGTGTCACTCAAGGCATTCAGCAGATTGCATTGACATAGCTTGTCGGGGACTTTAATAGCGAGGTTAGCAGCCTTGGCTGGGACCCAGGAGAAAAGTCTAACTGTGCCCTATTTCACGCTGGCTTTTAACCATTCCCTGGTTCCTACAGAGAATTGATAACAGTAAGGAAGTAATTTTACTCTCATAATTGCCTTCCTGAGGTTGACATTTGTGGCCTCCTAAGCCTGAAAAGAATCTATCCAAAAGCCTTTTGAAGGACCACATCATCCAGCTTGTTTGGGAACAGAAAATAGCCTCATGTAGCGTATACTTTGATGTGGTACATAGAGCAAAACAATGTTCAAGGTTTGACAGACGAGAAATCCAAAGAGTTGTACAAGCTTGATTTATGGGTTTAGGAAGTGCATTACAGACCCAAGGAAACTCAGACCAAACACAAACAGAGCTGAGCCATGTTTTCAAAGAGGGTCAGAGCCACTGATTTGACAGAGTGCTTTGTTGATAGCTACTGAGAACACAAACCGCTCAAACAAAATGGGACAGAAATATAAACATGTGGATTCTCATTACAGAAACAGCCTATAGTAATATGCAATTTAACAACTATGCAGTTCTACAATTAACAATTTGATCTTTTGTAACTTTAATGAAGCCTAGGGAAAGGATGGTGTTTTAATAAGCTGCCAATGTATATTTAATGTTCATTGTCTTTAAAAAAACACTTCATTTTAAACTATTTGCAGCACTTCAGATATTGTTCACACTTAGTTAACACATCACTCGCATGCTAATTATTCATTGCAATGAATTTATAAGCACATTTCACAACTTTCCGAGGCTAGAGTAGAGTTTGGGCGTCGTTCCACTGCTAATGGAAAGTAGCATGGTAGCAGCACACTGGCATTACTTCCACTCCTCAGAAATGATCAAAATGTTTTAGAAATGTGTCACAAATGTGTAATAATAAGGGCTGAAAACAATACACAGTGTTCTCATTTTACTAAAGCAAAAAAAAAGTTAGTTATATTAGAATATCAGGGACTAGCTAGATTTGTTTAACTTTCCATAAAAATTCTCTATGCAGTCAATAGGTGTGATCTACCTATTTCATAACAGATCGACAGATAGATATTCAGAACCACGTTTTCAGAGGCTCAAAGGGGAATATCTCCCTGAAAAAAGTTCAGCTGTGTTTTTGATGAGGTTTTTTGAACAATAATGACAAACCATGTGTCATATGTGCCTGTTTTATTTAAATTTGTTGTGCTATAGCAAATATAATGCTTTATTACAAAGTAAATTTTGAGTGCTACTGTGTTGGATGTAGTGGTTGATGTAGTGTCTGGTTCTTCTAAAGACTCTGGCTAAGCATATTCCATCTTTTCTGCAGCAGCGGTGGTGACACAGACCGGCCTGTTCTATTCCTGTAACATAAAAAGCACTCTCCCAAACTGGAAGCGTTTGTCTATCATATTACCGCCACACATGAGCCGCACACAAGGCTTGACCCAGTGTTAAGTGTCTGCGCTAAATTTCATTGCCTCCATCTACTGGAAGGCCTGCCAATATACTGGCAGTGAATTCCTGGAGGAAAATAAATGGCAATAAAAAGAGAAATGATAGCCCCTGCAAGCTGATAGGAGCCGGCCTCCTCTCTGCTGTCTTTTTTCCACGCCGCTCTTTATTGAAGCTGCCCAGCCCAGGGAGCTGTGATTTGGCACCGTGGCCGCGGCTGCCGTCGGATGGCTCTCTGAAAGCCAATACCACAGTAATGACTTGGTAGCACAGATTGTAGAGCTGGGGAATGGTGTAATTAATTGCACATAAATTTCTTTGATGAGTGGTTATGTGGTGATGAGCACATGCCAGGGCAGCCAGTTTCCTGTTTGCAGATTTAGGCGGATTCTAGTATTCTCCAGGTGGGGCTTCTGTCAGCACTATACTGGGGGATTGTGGGAGCTGGGGAATTGGCGCTGCATAAAGTGAGTGGGGAGGTTATTTTACTGCCACTCAGGGCCACTATAACAAGATGTTCAGATATGATCTAAGAGAGTAGAGGTCTCCTGCCGCTCTTATATCCTCCTCCCCTCTCCTCCGCAGCCTCTCCACCTGCTCAGTTCATTATTAAATCTGGGAATTGTCCCCATAACTCAGTGCTCCAGACCGCCGCATTATATGACCATTTGCGAGGAGGGTGATTGCGACGCGGGCCAGTGGATGGATGTTAAAAGCATATTGATTTGTCTGTAATGTCGTCATAGATCAAAGATTTATGGCGATACACAAATGCAGCAGCCGCGAGCCAGTGTAGCCTGCAGCCTGCGGTGGAGGAAATGGAGTCCTTTAGTATGACTGATGAGATCAAGACTGTGCTCTCAACCACTTTTACCGCCCCCGCTGCTCCTGCCCCCTCCCTCTGAGACTACATTTCCCAGCCTGATACTTCAGCTGCTGGGACCTGCTTTCAGTGGCTCCACGCAGGTTCATTCCAGTACAGAGGCTGAGAACCTGACTGCTATGTTTGTTCTGCAATGAATTTCAATGACAGTGGGAAAGATAGGTGGATAATGTTGTAGCTACAAAGTGAAGTAACCCAAGGCCTAGTTTTCATGTTTCTTGTTTCATAAGTTACTTGTAATTTAAAGAGTGCCAGTGTTGTCCCAGAAAAGCACATCGTATGAAAACAGCGTGAAAGTTATCTTAAAGTGGAAAACCCAAAGTGAGAGATTAAAGTGCCTCTAAAAAATACATGTACTGCAGCTGAATATACTTCCCATCGCACTGTTTGTTGAAGCTTTGGCGTGCTTAAGTTAAATTGAAACATAGCTAGGCATTTATGGAACAAGTAGGTGTAATCCTTCATTCATCCAGGAATGATCCATTAGAAAAAGGCCTCAACGTTATCATCTAGACAACCTGAGTCTGTTTGACCAGTTCATTAGCTGGGTCACCAAACTAGCTTATTGGTCAAACAGGCTTACGCCTCCCGTACACTGACTGCAAGGCGAGTTCGACTCGGGACACGTGCAACTTTCTTGTGAAGTGCCTTGTACACCAGCTCCAGTTCACTGCGGTCCGGATTTGCCCATAGCTGCGCAGAATCACGGAGATTCTCGCGAGATTGCTCATGTTATGACTTAAGTTGCATCAGATCACTGCAACTTCTGAGAAAAATAAGCTCTCAGACATGCGCTCGCACAAGGACACATCGGTATTAAGCACTTGCTAAGTTTTGCTGAGTTGTGCGAGGACTCCCGCAGGACTAAGTATAAATGCATCCATCAGATTGAAAATGACTGTCCAGGTGACAACTTTGAAGGTGTATCATATAACTTATTTAAGTTATCAATGATTTTCTTTAGTAATTGCTAAAGGAGACATAGCGTTCAAAAGATACTTTTAAATATGTTCAAGTCTCTTCTAATAAACACAAAAAAATGTATTTATTGTATTCAGGCATGTTTATGTAATCTGTATTCTCCCCAATGAAGATGCTATTGCTCTAAATTTCCTGTACCTGATTATGTGATGTGATTTGAAGATGCTCACAACGACTTAGTATTCAAGTATTTCAATAGCATCACAATGTTTAAACTGAATCATGTTACTGTTCGTAGTAACGAACAGTAAGAATAATCCACTTCAACACTGAATATCTATAGTGTCTAACAGCATTAGATCATGGTTACTGTGGAGGAGCCATTTGAATAACATCACAGTTAAATAAAGTCAAACAAACCTGAGTATTGTGCACTTATGGCAGCGCAGTGAGGCTGTAAACAAACCCAGGGCTGTGGTGCTGCTGATGCTGGTGACAGGCCGAGACAGAGCTGCGAGGAGGGCTGTCTGCGGCACTCAGGGTCAGAGCCAGGCCACTGCCGAGCGCTCCCCCACACTGCACTGTCACAATAATGAGCTGTACGCCCCTGTCAAGCGTACACAGACCCGGAGCAGCCTTTAGCCAATGTACAACCTAATGTCTCATCACATAAAGACAGCGCAGGGTTAAAGAGGCACATCGCAACTGCTGCTGTCTACAGACCCGCCGAGCTCACCGGGAGACACATGGGACAAAGGACATAATTAGAGATGCTTAGTGTGTGGTAATGTTTGTCAATGGGCTCTCCCTGGGCTATGCAGAAGCACCGGATCAAAGTCTACTCAAATTTCTGAACATTTTAACTGCTGAGAAGTAAGTTTTCCTTTAATAGCTCTGGTGTATAGCTCACTAAAGGTATCATAAAGGAGATATTCAAAGTGTAGTCAGTAGAACCAGGGGATTTGACATCGCCGGAGGAAATAGACAATTTATTATGGGTATCCGAGCTGAGGTAGTGGATTATCTATAAAACTTTCATGGTTCTCCCTCAGTGGCAAGCAGCCATAAAACTCCCCAAATGAGGGACTTGTTAATTTACTTGTTAAAGCAAATTAAAAATTTATAAGCGCTTTTAGGTAAATGAGATCCTCTTTCATTGCTGGCCTAGTGGGAGTGTGTGTGGAGGTTCTTGCGAGGACAGGTTAGCTGTTGTGAGAGCCGCAGTAGAACAATAAAACCTCTTAAATTGTTCCAGCTTTTATTAGTGGGGCTCGGCAGCTGCTGTTGTGCGTATCTAAGGGAAACCAGGAGCTGATGGCTGCACAATCCCTGCGAGGCCCTTCCACAGAAGTGAGTGTAGTTCACTGTCATCTCTCTTCTTTTTGTGGGGTGAGAAAGGGGAGTGGGAGGAGGCTGTGTGGGGCCTGTTTAAAGAGTCTGCTGTGGTTCCAAATCCTAGCAGCCTACTTCTGTGCTTGATTGCATTGAGTCTGTGCGCAGCCCTTGAGAATAGGTCAATACACTTGTAAAATTCCTTTATAGCACTGGTGAGCACTTTTCTGTAAGTGAGAAAATAATTGACTCCACATGTGCGGAACAATGCTGTAATTTATGTTTTCATGTTCTTTTTGTAGACGTTGTATTAAATAACACATCTTAGAGAGAGAAAGAGTGCTGTCCAAAGCATTATGAGTGGATTTTCTTCTTTTAGAGTTGAACATGTGAAAAGTCTGTGTGCAGAGGTTAGGGTTGGAAGTGTTTTATTAGATGCAAATGTTTGTCTGTGTGTTTAATT
The DNA here is from genome assembly GCA_038363315.1 of Mugilogobius chulae. Taxonomy (NCBI): domain Eukaryota; kingdom Metazoa; phylum Chordata; class Actinopteri; order Gobiiformes; family Gobiidae; genus Mugilogobius; species Mugilogobius chulae. The sequence continues at coordinate 13,942,364 of CM076399.1, read as the reverse complement.
GTGGTAAATGAGTCTCTGGATCAGAAGAACCGTCTGTTTGTTATCCTCCTACAGGGGCACTTTTACACACTGCAGCGGACTAAGGCATTAAATAAATGCTTTCCTATGGTTCGACCTCATTCATTATTCTGTTGCACACACTACTCTGAACATATTTCACAAATTACATTTTAGATTTTTTTGTTGCTAAGCTTTATGATCCATAGGCAATTTAGAGTGTTGTTTTAATAGAACTATACAATTCAATATCTCAACCACTTCTGCACTGTTTTTAAGTCTAGAAATCATCCAGTTCCTTTGGAGCATGTCAGATTGGTTTGAATATTCCTCTTATGTATTTCTTTTAAAACCAGTAGATGGATGAGTCTAACCCCTTTCCTGATAGGGGAACACATGGCTGTCATGTGTGTTCTTTAGTGCACATTGTTTTCTTAAGTCTCAAATATATAATTTACCAAAGTAAAAGTTCTCAAGAACTCATTTTAAAGAACTATTATAATGTAATTATTGTGCTGGTTCCATCCTTTCAACAGGTTTCTGAGCACCACCACTTTACAATGCAAAAACTCTAGACTCTATCTAGACTTGCTTAAAGTTAAATCTGGATTTGAGTCCTTTTTACTTGATACGACTTAATTGCTTATGTAATGTAGAATTTCACTTGTTTCATGGGGTTTCTGACTGGTTCTAGGAGAATTTGACTTAAAATAAGAACAAAAAATTTCCATTGGGTAGGAATCTATTGTACCAGAACCAAAAAAGTGTAGTGAAGCACATGTGTTTCCCCATCAGGAATTGAGTTCCAGCTACAGGAGGTGACAGTCATGGATAACTAATGTCAAATCTATCTTGCTGAATGTGAAAACAGTACGATTTTTGGACTTCAAATAGTGTAGAAGATCGCAGAGATGTACTGTGTGTATGACATCACAAGTCTGGGACATTCAGAACAGTATTTTCTGAGGCTCAGAGAAACAAAAAATATCTTACTGGCAGAACTCCAGGTGTGTTTTGAGGAAGCAATGATAGAACAAGATAAAAACTCAAAAAGGTCCATAAAATATGTCCTTTAAAGATGAGAACAAAGTAATTATTAGATAATTGTCCTTTAAAGTATTATAGATGTTTTGTTCTTTCAGAGTATTGTGCCTGTTTTGCATGTCACATCTGCTGTCTTGCCATCAATGGGACTACAGACAAAATATGCCTAGTACTTTACATGCTGGACTAGCTGCTAATGAATCTGCTCTGTCCCTCATTCAAATGAGACAAACATACATAATGAAACACTGCAATTCCAGAGCCAAACAAACAGAAAAATATAGTATTTTTAAAATTCGACCCCTGATGTCTCAGTAACTCTTATTTGCAAGCTTGTTTCATTCAAATTTCCTCTAAAATGTGTCCAATTTGGTTGCATAAAAGCAAATGTTCATCATAAACCCCGGAGACACAAATCTGGATTAAACTTCAATTCTCATTTATGGAGGCTCTGGGGTACATTAAAGGAGCGAGCGGAGGAATACATTTTCACATGGCCGTGTAATCAGGTCCCAGGCTATACTTTAACATCTTTATTAGACATGTACTTGAGGCGGCTGAATTTGAGTAAGATTTGTGATTTCATGCCATTAATAGTCCCCAGCTGATAAGCCAGAAGACATAGATTACATAGTCAGTCCCCCGCTGCACCGCTGCCATTCGAGATCGATTATTCAAATACAAATCTGCCTCGTGTTTGCTTGATGATAGCCAGGCCGCATCGCACTGTACCATTCAATTTTTTATCTGCTGATCTTTAATTCAGTCAGTGGAATCATTTGTGTCCACATTCATAAATGCATGAGTGCCCTGGCTTGGCCCTCTCTGTGTTGTCAGCGGGGACACTGGCTGCTTAATAAATATTATAGGTCAACATGTTTTGAAGCTGGAGGTCCAAAGCCGAGGTGTAAACATCATTCTCTCTCTCTTTTTTTTTTTTTATTCCACAGACCAGGCTAACAAAAGTATTTTTTCCATTTCAGATCCTTTCAAATGAACTGCCAATTACACAAAAAGATAAAAACGTGCCTGGGTTTAGTGGGAATAGAAAGTTAATTAGTGCTATCACAGCGTAGGGCCGTTCTGTGTGTTGGCTCTATAGACACGCACACACTTACACACAAGACATACCCACAGCCGACACTCTCTTATCGGGCTCAGAGCTGGGCCAATCCTCTGCCTTCCACCCGCCGTGCAATTCTTCCAAGGAATAGGATTCTTTTCACACCTTTAATGGCTACAGAAAAGGAACATTTTCATTTTAATTATCTGCTTAACTCAAGGGTTCGTTTAGTATTCCCACACCTCGTGCCCTTTCATCACACTAAATGAAGGTTTGTACCTGAAAAGGAAGAGCTGAAATAGTGTCGGTTGGCCTAAAGAGAGGGAGAGGGACAGGAATTTTGTGGTTGAGTATTTGAGGGTGCAGACATTCAGAAGATTTCAGTCATTGTTTTGTATTTTTGAAAATTAGGGTTGTACAGTATTGGGATTGAATTGAATCAAGTGGTATCTGGTAGAGACTCCGCCCACTTCCTGATTCCATGGTGATGTTTTTGCTTTGACCAGAATGTTTTCTACAGCACTTAACACATACTGTATATAGAACTTCACTATTTGTTTGTTTTTATTATTATTATTGATTCAAAATACCTTAAAAAAACATGTTTTTTTTTCTACAGTGAATGAGTGTTCCTCTCTCTTCGTTAAATAGGATTTACTTATCATTGATGCAGTATAGCAGTAGTTGAGACTGGTCTCAAGACTGCTTTTTTAAGGTGTTGGTCTCGTCTAGGACTCTAGCACATTTGGACTTGATCTTATCTTGGACTTTTATTATTTCTTTAACACCATGTTGTGCTAAACTTGCAGAAAGACTTCTTGACCCCAGTGAAGTGACCTATCCCAGGCACAGTTTGCAGTAAGCACTGCACAATAAATAATGTAGATACTTAAAAATGTAAAAAACTGCAAAGATGATCTTGATTTGGTCTGGATAGACCCAGTCTCGACTTATAAAAATCTTGGTCTTGTCTTGACTCTCAGTGGTCTTGGACTTGGGTCGGTCTCAAGACACTGTGGCCTCAGAAACGTGTTGGTCTTAATTAGTGTAGTCTTGACTCCTACACTACATTAATGATTGGTGAAAGTAGTATGTAATCAAATGTAGTTTTGTTGTTGTTTTGTTTTTTCAATTTGAGTCATTTGAGTGGGTAGAGTTCTGGCTTCCAAATACAGTGATCATGGGTTTGAATTTCAGGTCGAGCCAAGACAGCATTTCACAAACTTTCTGGTTGAAGTTTCCAACACAAGTGAGTATGCATCATCTTGTGTTAGCAGTAGTTTGAGCCGGCAGTATTTAATGATGCTAGTCTTGTTCTGAGGGAAAATAGATAATACTTCACCCAGTGATTTTTGTTTCTTTTTCAGTACCAAAACAAAACAAATCAAAAAAAAAAAAAATACTCCTTGCAGGAAATGAAATTTTTGTTGTTTCACCGCAGAAATTGACTGTAATTGTGTAATGTGATTGTCAGTTATTTGTTCTTTTACTTCAGTATGTCTCTTCTTTAACCACTCTGGCCCTTTGCTCTTTGAAATGAATCCGACAGTGACTTTGTGGTGTCTGTCCCGGGCCCATCCCTCACATCAGCCGCTTGTCGGGACAGGACACACTGCCTCTCCTCTCTCTGCCATAGTCTCTGATTGTTTCCGGATCGAAAAGAGCCTCTATTGGCGTCAGATTGGCACTTCCTCTCTTCTCCTCTCCTTGTTATTTCGCTGTATCTCAAACAGAATGTGTGGAGGATGACACTTAGTGGGCCCCTGCTGCCTCAGCATGTGGTGTCTGCTCTGAGAGGGGTAGTGGCTCCATTTGAAGGTTCTGGAGGGTCTTTGTTCCCGCTCCTCTATGTGGTGGTGGGCAGAGAGGAGTTTCATACTGCGAGATCAGATGGCGTCTATCATTGGCAAGCCCGCTGATGGCCGCTGAATAGACTCCCAAACATGACAGATTTACAGAGACAGCCCCAGCGCCAGTGCCAGCGTTCACATATTCATGAACCAACATTTTGTGCTAGCTATCAAGGGTTTTACTTACTTTTCTTTTGATTTTAACCATTCTTCTTTGTGATTTGCAGCTGAAGAACGGGCAGAACAACCGTAAGGGCAGCGACAGCGAGAGTGCAGAGTCCAAGCCTTCGATCAGGAGCAGCTCTAGAGACAGGCTAACAGATGTAAGTACAGTAGGAGTTCTCAGTCACTTATTGCTGCCTGTCTCTTTAATGGAGTACATACATGCCCCTTTGAGTTGTGTAAAGTGAAAAATGCAGTAATATTCAATGTTTTGTGTGAGCTCTTGTGAAGTTGTTTAGAGATTTTAAGTAAACCATATGGATCAAAGAAGCTTTTAAATTTTAGTGATTATACTGTGCATTTTCCTTAGCACTTTCTTTACTTCTGCCTGCTGGTATTGGTTAAATTGTTTTGCCTGTTTTTGCATAGCTAATGGCCCAGTGCAAATGTAGAAAATGTATAAAATAGTTGAAAATAGTCTTAATTATATGATGTCTATTTCGTTATATTTTTTAGATCTGTAAATTGCCATTCCATTCAAACGACCCACTTTCCTATTCCTTCTGTGGGTAAGCCACAACAGAGAGTCCAGAGTCCTGTGCTGTGTGACATGTTCCAGAATGTAAAGAGAGCAGACTCCAGGGAGAGCCGAGACAGGCAGCCGCTCTGTGATTTGTGAGCACAAGAGATCAGATATCAGCCCATAATTAAAGATGTCAGACGGAGGCAGGCCAGTCTTTGAGAGAGACATGGCCGACAAGTGAAGCAAAGCTGATTCTCTGTGTAGCGTCAGGACGCTTGACTGGGCAGAAAATGAAATGAGAAATCTGATGTTGACAACAACAATTGAACAGATACTTGTGATATTATTTGACGATCATGCAGCTGGAGAGTATTAATAGGGCTTTACAAACAAACACAGTATAGCTCTGCATACAGTGTGAGTGTGGTATTGAAAGAACTGGATTGTTTAGAGGTAAACAATAGTCTACCTTTCTATCAGCAGCTGTACAAAATCTCCATTAAACCACTTCCATATGTGATGTGACTTGAGTTTGCCCTGCTCACAGCCTCAGGAGAACGGTCATCACAGAAGAGCTGCTGAAAGCTGGGCTGCAGAGGACTGACTTTTAGAGCGATATGTCACTTCAGATAGTCTCTAATCTCACAGGTTTTAGAACAAGTCCCCAGCACCCACACTGTAAAACCCCACTTCACACATAGGTCGAGGTGCAAGCAGCAGACCAGGCTATTCTGCAGCATGGAGAAAAGGCTAAAAGCAGTCTCATACAGTTGTATTTATGCTATCTAGAATGTAAAGCAAGTTCCAGTGAAAGAATAAAGAATACAGTGTTGGTCAGAGTAACACTGGCTGTGCTCAGCTGCACAGGGATGCTCTCTTTGAGTGCACACACAAAGAGAATGCCTCTAAGTCACTCGTTAGTGGCACAGAGCAGTGTGAAACAGGAGCCTGTTCATTAGAGCAACAGTTCACTAATGGTATTTGCCGCAGTACTTCCTTCCCATGTTCCACTGCTCCACTGTTCCCCTGCTCCCCTGGCTGGGCGGCAGAGCGGCGCGCTCCGCTGGAGCAGATGAAGTGAGTGTGTGACCTGGCAGTGGCTTTGGGGATGGGGCCAGAAGAGGTCAGGGCTGCTCCCTGCACTCTCTCCTCTCCTCACTCTGTCCTGCCAGCTCATTAAGGGCTACAAATGACACATCCGCTCAGCCCCAAACCTCGGCTAAATTGGCAGGCTTACCCATATTTGCTATGAAGCGCTGGGCTCCCTTTTGGGCTTGTTTGAAGCCAACATGGCAGCCACCCCCCACACACACACTGCCTGAGTCTGGGTGGCAGGATGAGGCAGCAGCAGAAGGGAGGGCAGCAGCGCCGGATGAATCACTCCCGTTTAGTCTCTGCGGTAAGGGGTGAAATGCCATCATTACCCAGCTGCCTATCAAATAAATTGGCAATTACGGACCTGGGATTGCGAGTAAACAGCATGTTACTCCTTTTTTCCACCTTAGGCTCTTGATGAGAGCTGCAGAAAGACGCTGTAGTAGTGGTTCGAAGCCGCCAGTCAATGTTAGCCATGTTAGCTAGCCCGACGGGAGGTGCATTGGACAAACTGATACAGATTCTCTTATTTCACTGGTTATTTCAGAATCAACTGTTGCTTTTCTAGTCTAATGAGTTAAAGCAAATACTCCTATATTGTAGAAGTGTGCATCTAAACTGGAAAAATATTTGTTTGAACCATATGTGCTTTTTGTTTTTTCCTTTACAGATTGAATTATACATGTTCTTTTTCTCAACATTTTGCCACTAAAACGTTTATGTAAAAAAGTGTGTGGTTTTTTTCCACCCCAGGCCCCGGCTCCTCTCACACGACAATGTTTCTTGTGGTGAACATTATTTAGTAATGAAACATCTGGTAGTGATATAGTAAAAGTCAGGCTCATGGTCTTCCCAGGCTTTTGAAGTGGTCTGAGGTCGGAGGCGCTCTTACAGACAGTAAAACTGAGCCTGTGATTACTGCTTTTAGACAAAAACACATCACACATGTCAGAGTATTGGTGCACAAAGTGAAACCATTTCATTTCAAGTCTTACAAAGAACTCTCTGAATTATTTTGTCATTAAGTCCTAGTTTTTCCATCAACATTAAGTCTTTGTTCAAACTTAAGCGAACCAAAATACTTATGTAAAGTTAGCTGACAACATCCTCATCCCACCTCCTCAGTACATTCTCCAATTATTGGCTGACACCCGGATGTAAATGAGGTCGCGCTCCCCCTGCATGTCCAGATACGTCGGCCAATTTGCTCTGACACTGAACCTGTAATTGCTCGCATCAATTATACGTCACTCTCTCCCCTTTTCTCTGCCTCTCAATAATTTGAAATGTTTCTTATTAGAGACAAGCATTTAGATATGGGAGCCGGAACGTTGTACCTATAATTAGCTCGTTATCGCAGGATCGTCCTCTCCGTCGCGGCCGCTGTGTGTGCGCTGGAGTGATAATGTGAAAGGAGCAGCGGATGCATAGGGATTTAACCGACAGCTGATGTAATGGCTTCTCCACAGGTTTAAATATAATGTCGCAGAGATGTCTGGGAGATGTGGCATTTGGAAAACAATCTAGCATATGCAGTTGTATATACTGTATATATGTAACCTGAAGACGTAAGTTTGTGGGTGAATGCTTTATCCATGTAACTACTAGGGATTTCAAGATCATATTTACTTGTAAACAAGGTTGTTCCAATAATTTTAATTATGATTATTGGTCTAACTGATTACTAAAATGTGCACTTAAAGTTGGGGTAACTAACTTTTTAGTTGCAAATGAGCAAACTTTGTGTTTTCCATTAAAAGGTCTATGATAAATGCAGCACTTTGTGAAAAAAATGTGACCACTGAGTTTTGTCTGAACTGAATAATAAAGAATAGTTGTAATCAGCAGCTGAATGCAGCACTCTGATTGGCTGTGCTTGAGGTGGTCACTCCAGTTTTACTTTGTTGTTTGTATAAAGAAGTTTATAAGCTATAACAGTATGAATGAATACATGTCGATATTAACCATGTGTTGAAGGTGAGAGGAAGTTGTCAGATTTAAACTCTGAATGATGTTTGCGGTGTGAAAATCAGCTTCCCCACCTTTAATCAAGCATTTCTAATACTGTGATACCCGAGAACAACATAATTACTTTGGGTGAAAATACATATTTCACTGTAGTCCAGAATCGTGAAGAATTATAAATTTGTCTTGTTTCTAAAAGGATTTTTTTTTTCATCTCTAGTAACTACAAAGCATTTCTAGTACTAGTTCTAGTAGAGGAAAATGTTGTTGTAAACCAAAACAAAATAATACTTTTGATTTTCAAGCAAATTAGCCAACAAATATCTTGCCAGCACTGGTGAAAACATTGTTAAAGCAGTTACGTGTCAGATTAGCCTTACTCTCACTGTAGAACGCATATGCGTCTTGGCATGGGCGCTTTTCCCGCTAGCATTTTGGACCAAGCCCAATCTCGTGCTCTGTGCCACACTTTTATTTCTCTTTCCCTTTTATCTGGTGTTGCCTGCAGTCAGGTTGTCAGGAACAGATTGTGACACTTTGTGACACGGCGTTCGGGCTAAATTCTGCTTTGCCTCGATCAGCCTGCCAGGACCCCAGCAGCACCGTGTCCATCAGGGAACAACCGCGGGTCCCACTGGGTCCTGGTTCTCGGGGCATGCCTACCGCCAAGCCGTCATGTCTGCTGTTTCATTCAGATCTGGATACTTGGACAGCTATAATTAAATGAAAGTAAGTACTGTGATTGTGTGCAGTGACCTTTGAGCGAGCACAGTGTTGACAGCGGCCTAGACTGTGTTACATTTAAAGACCTTGGACACAAAGACTACACGACTGTTCTATAAAGATCGTGCGGTTGTAAAGCCTGGATACAAGGCTTTTTAATTGCTGAAAGTGATCTAAATCAAGGCCTCTGTGGTAAATACTGCTCCGGCTAATGTTGTCTGAGCGAGATCCCTCAGTGCTGTAAATGATAAATCTATTCTCATGGAAGATTAATGGACTGCACAAGTGGTGTTGAATGTCATTGTTGAAGGTTGAAAGTATTGAGCGGCTGAATCCTATCCATATGTTTTCAGGAATGACATAAATAGGCTCAGCCGGAATCCATTTTGACTTATCAAGCTTAAACTGGTGCCAGAGCCATGTGATACTTGCCAAGAATTCCGGCTCCTGGCTTCCAATAACAAATCCTATTCCACATAATTTCCACAGAAAATTGGCTGCGGTCATGCCATTGCCACCCCGTTTTTTTTCTCCCCGCTTTGCCGTACACCCTGCAGCTTCTTGGCCGCGCCTCACTTCCGCATTCCCACTAACCGTAAGCCCCATAGCCCCAATTTTTGATGTCACGGCAGGCTTTGGCGAGATATGCTCCTCTCTGCTCTTTGTTCCAGCCTTTTCAGTGTGTACGCCGTTCCGCTGGGGTAAGTTGAATAAGTGCAGCCCAGAGGAATCTCTACAAAGGTCTCACTCTGATTGGATGCATGCAGAGCCCAAGGAGAGAGCGCCGGTTGCCATAGCGATGAGAGCAATGTGGGAAGTGGCTGCACGAAGGAGAGAAGAGGGAAGTGGTGCTTTCTTTTGTGATGGGAGGTCTTCATCGACTGACATTCTCTTTTATGAACACGCACACATGTGTACGCCGGAGCACCCACAACACCAACACACCTTTGGCCCCCCAAGGAGAGGCTGGAATGTGGTGTGGTGTTCACAATGGCCTGGTGGGGGTGCTGTCGTGCTCAGGCAGAGAGGCAGACAAAACAAACACAATGGAGGCCTTCATCCTACTGCTAAATAATGGTTATTGGTTAGCTTTATGCATACTTTATCAGATTTGGTGCATTAATTGTGAAGGACAAAACCAAACTCTATAAGCTTCTCAATGTTGCAGTGAAAATCCATCGTTACAAGCTCTCTCTGAAGAAGCAACACTTTGGATTGCTTGAAAGATTTCCAGCGATCCAAACCATTTTTTGTGTCCAGAGTTTGAGCTTTTACTCCCAGGCAGACGTTTTAGAACTATTATGTATAAAATAGATGATTATAGATTCTCTTTTGTCCCTCCGGCTGTCGCTCTTTTAAATAAGACCTATAATTGCATTGTTTATCACGTTGCTAACACAGATGCTTTGTGTGTTTTTCGGCTCTCCAACAATGATGGATTTGTTGATGTGTATTTATTGATGTGATGCATGTACACTTGTTATTTTTATGGCTTTATGCTCAACTTTTAATTACTGTTAATAAATTTACTTTTGTGTGTTGATATAGCATTTGTTTTATTGCGGGACTGAAAATTAACTGTTGTAAATGATCAAATTCGTGCAGGTCAGTGGACGGCTGTTGTATATGCAGTGGATATTTGGTTTGTTTGGTTGATTTTGAAGTGATGCTGCAGTTGGCACTGCGACCAAGACAAATGTCCTTTCAGTAAAGTTTACCTTACCATACCTTTTACGAAACCTTTGATTGTATTGCAGTGTTAAAAAACAAGCTCTGTTAGGCATATGTGCTAATCTGTTTTCTTCCATAGAGTCCTTACTTAAACAAATGGCTCATGCTTTTTATAAAATGTGAGCTAAAATTACAATACAAGCAAATCAAACTACATACAGTAAGTCATGAATTTATTATCTTGATTTTAGTTTAGGTCTAGGTCCTGGCACCAAATATTTTCTGATTAATATTTCTGATTAAGTTTTTTGGGACTTTTAAATTGTTTTCGATTTTCAGCTCTTCTAGTTCCTCTTAACCTCAGTCTCCACTCACTGATTTTAAAGTAGCACTGGAAATTCTGAAAAGGCTGTAAGAGGAGACCTTATTTGATTTAGCTTTTTTGCCAAATATATTTCATTTACTGTAACTGTTTTTGTTGTTGTTGTTGTTGTTGTTGTTGTTGTTGTTGAAGCTATTTTAAGTCCTGGAGCCTACACAATTTAAACGTGATTGTACATCTTTTCATCCACTCCTATAGTCCTTCCTGGTAAATGTTTAAACATAATATTATCTTGATTACTTTGGTGTACTTCGGTGTCCAACTTTTGTCCCGGTCACAAATGTATGCTCAAGCTAGACTTCTTTCATAGTGGTACAGACCGGGCATATTCTGTCGTATCCATCAAACAGAACTTCGCATCACAATGCTTCTATTTTGAGAAGAGCCTTTGCAATTTCCCCTAAACCACCAGGCAGCAGGCTTGACGATAAATAAATAAATTGATATTGTAGTGAGAATGAAAGACAGACATACAAGCTCGGAGACTGGAATTACAGGTGAAGAAGATTATTCCAGAGACATTATTTCCCTCATGTCGTGGGCTTAAGTCAAATTTGGAAAAGAAATGAAATTGCCAGCAGTGCAACAGCAGACTGGGTAGGAGTTCATGAGTAGAGAAATAACATTTTCATTTGTTTCGGCCCCGGTGGGAGATGAGCCGCCTTTCGGTAAATAGAGGCAGCTATAAGAAATGATTTGGTGGGGTCGGTGGGATATTGTTTTAACGCGCACTTATCCTTCTGCAATCTGGATGGCGGACCCCAGGATCCAGAGAATGGCCTTTCTATTGGCGTATTTTCTGCACAATTCATGTCCATGCTTTTTCTGTGCATGTCTCGGTTAGCGTCCCATTTGAGCAGAGGTGGTCATTTTAAAACAGCGTCTCAGAGCTACCACCTGATGCACCTCTTCAGAAGACAGGACTTGTGTAGTAGCAAAAGTGTTAGAGATGTCTGTGTAAAACAGGAGCACTAAGCAGAGGCATCTTTTTGTCCATAAAGTGTAATAACAACAAGGCTGTGTTAATTAATCAAAGCTGTTAAATTCCTTTAATGTGTAATAATAATATTAGGGATGCAATGATACTGATACCAGTATACTCGTACTCGGAAAGTTGGTCCCGATACCAAGCACCGATACCATTTAGTTGAGTGCAGAGTCTTGTTTGACTTACAAGACTGTGAGCTCAGAATGAACAGTTCATCATCTCACATTAGCCTGAAGTCAACTTTCAAACAGACTAAATCACCTAAATCAGATGTGACACTTGAAGAAAGAAAACATTTCTAAATTCTAAATGTTATCAGACATCAACGCAGTGTGCATAGGTTGCTGTTTATGAGACAGTATGTTGCGGCTAAAGTGGCTAAGTGTTGCTGGCGCTTCTGCACGCATTGTGACTTATTGCATTTGAGAAACAAATCTAGCGAGTTAACAGGGTCGAATGTAAGCTTTTAAAAGAGGTATGGCATGTCCATATTGGCCAAAGTGTGGCCGTGGTGACAGCAGAAGACACACGGTGCTTCTACATAAATAAGACTATAATATAATTTTAGTGTTGAACTAGTAAGTTACAAGACAAGCATTTAGAAAAATCTTATTCAGGTCTTTTTAGGCTTTCTGCTTAGAGGATATGTTTTTCGTTTTCACCTTTAAACATTCTTTTCATTTTTTGCAAAAGTAGTTTCTATTTAATAGTCTAGTAATATTGTTGCCTCCCCTGAAATGTCTTAAAAGTAATTTCAAACATTTTCAATATGGTGATTTTTATTAGTAACCAGACCCATTATCTTTCTTTATTGCAACAAGAAAATGACTTCAAGCATGGTATTGGTATTGATACTCTGTATTGGCGAGTACATAGAATTAAGTATTGATATTGTATGCGTTTCACTAAAAGTAGTATCAGTGCATTCCTAATATACATTTTTGACTTTTAGTTTTGCATTTGGGTGTTTATATTTTTATTAGCTTTATGTAATTCTAAAATTTGTGACATGACAGTGCATTACCTGAGCAACATATGAATTGGTTAATTATGGGGTAGGGTTATTTTGAGTATTAGAAAAATATAAACAGAGTATGTGATTTAAAATTTCTGGAAAAAAATAAAATAAAATGCTAGCCTCATAAGCTTAACCTAGCACTTTTACATACATGTAGACATAATATTGTCTTTATATTGTGTTGGATAGTCAAAATCTCAATCTTGCCCATCTCTACAAATTTGATCTTAAAAGTTTTTATTCTTTAGTGACACAAAAAAAACTCAAAAGCTGTTATTGTATAAATATAAATATCTACTATACATAAACAACAATACAGCATTAGACTTACATTCTAATTACAACATTTGGGTTTTGGAATCAAAGTATAAAAAGCTCAACGTTGCTTCTGAGTTTCTCTCATAGCACTTCCAGTAACAAAATTCCCTTCCAAAACAACAACTGCTGTCTGCTTCCATGAATCCTCGAGTGTTTCTATATTTATTGACTGTCTATTGAGGTTATTTATGTCGCGCCTTACAAAGCTGATTAATCTGCAGAGTCGGGCTTTGATCTGAGCTGTCAGCGCTGATGTACTCCCTGGTGATCACGTCTACCTCTGTCATTCCTATCAGCCGACACACAAAGAGCATGTCACACAGCCCATTCACGTTCAGCTTGATATTGACACTGGAATTGAATAAATGTACGCACTAAGAAGATTAGTATTTCCCAAGAGGAGCATGTCCCCCATCGCATTCATCCTGATGAGGCTTTCACACACAAATCCCATCTCCGAATGTATAATGTGCAAATACTAAATATCTGTACACATGAATGGAATTTCTGGTCACAGTAGTGAAAGGTGGTGGAGATAAGCAATAATGGGATTTATGCTTTAAGCACTCTTATTTTTTTTAAGCCAAATCAGTCAAGATGGCGTCTGCTTTGGATCAGCTGTTTGTTACTGAACATATTTCTTTTGTGAGGGATCTGCACTGACAGTGTTTGGAAATGTTTCATCTGCAATGTGATTTGGGTAATGTTTTACTCAACACCTACAGAAAATGAAAAGACAAATGCTGTATATTCAACATTTCTCTGGACTACACAGACCAAACTTTATTGAAAAGACTATAGTTCTATGAAACCAAACTGGCAACCCAAATGAGAAAGTCATGTGAGGCGCTTTGTGATTGGATAATCTTCTTGAAATTCAAAACACTAAATGTAAGTTAGGCAAATTAACATTATTTTTTCCAAGAATAAATCAGTTTTGTAAAAATAAAATTACATTTGAACATGTTTGTCTGTATTTGTGGACACATAAATCAACAAATATAAATCTTCTTCTCCTTTAAATTTCCATAGAGCATATTTTTGAACATTATTTGCAAAGCTCGCAGCTCTGAGCAGTTTAACACCGTTCCATCAAGGATGTTTGGGCAACAATCAGGAGTCAGGAGGGCAGCACTGGGCCACATAGTACAGGGGATTGGATGGGATTAACCTTGGTCTGCCCCTCTGGCCCGGGGCCCAGTCGACCCAGGAAGAAGAGAATTAGCCAAGCCGAGCAGGTCCATCTGATTCTCAGGCCTCATCCAATTACTGCCTTATCTCCTGGCCAAATGAGATCAATGCGTGGAGGGCAGAGGGAGCTGGCAGGCCGGCCAAGGTGCGATAATCAGCTGTGGGGAGCGCGGCACTTAACTCCCCTGTGTCCCCGAGAGGGCCAGAGCATGTGTTTGGAGCTCTCCTCTGCCATTAACTCTCTGTGTGTGCTGCCTGCTGGAACCTGACCCACACTGTGCACCAGGACAAGCTGCGGCAGTGCTTCTAGGCGCCTCTGCTTTTTGTGTTCAAGTGTGCACTCTGAAATGTGAATAATGTTGATAATTACACTCATGCCTCTTATCTTTCCTGAATCTAGCCTGCAGATTACACTGGCTAAAAGGCTGTGCAGAGAGAATGATATAATTGCTTTTTATGTGTGAAAGGCTCTTTGACAGTACGGCCCTGGATGGCTGATAGAGTCCTTTGTTAACTCTGTGGTCAATTAGCAGATAAACAAATGTTTGACATTTGGAGGTGCACAATTAGGGAAGTCATTAACCTCTACTCACTAAACCAGTGCACACTGTGTTAGCTCAATACAGCCAGTGTAATGTTTGAAACGAGGGTGTACTGATGTTTGTGCACTTTTGTTATTCGTTTTACTTTCCAGTCACTTTTCTGATCAACTTGAACTTAACCATGACATTTACATGTAGGACTGGCTAATATCATATCATATCATATCAAATATAATGATATTAATAGGGAAAAGTTGAAATTGAAGTTGATGACTTATTCCCAATGTTACCAGACTTTGAAGACATGAATATATGCAAAATGTATGTCTTTTTGTCATTAGTGTTTTTATAGTTATATATTTTTTGTACACCTGGAAAATAACCAAAATTGACCTTGACTATCAAAATTCACAAACTAGAACACACAATTTTTGTCCAAAACCTTGAACAAGAGCAACAAAAGCCCAGACTGTGGACCCTCTGCAGAAGCTAAAACATGAATAATGAAAGAAATAAAATGTAGAGAATGGAAGCAGAACTAAATCAGCCCGAAACACGTAATTACACGTAATTTTAATATTTCCATTGAAAAAATCCACTCAAATACGAGACTTTTTTTTGTAAATACAGTAATATAAAGCCCAAAGTGTTCTTGCACTGAATGCATTGTTAAATCACAGTTTGAAGAAACCATCCTTGGCTTGTTTTCCTGTATAAAGATATAGCACTCCTCATATTTATCCCTGATAGCTGTGCCATGCCAGTGATTGTATTGCACCATGGCCATGTCCCTTAGCCATCTGGAGGACCATTCTGTGCCTGCAGTACGACCAGGGAGGGAGCCATTCCACTGGATTTATGCCTGGCTATTTCTTCTCCTGCTTGTGTTCCGGCCCCAAGCACACATCAGAGAGCAATAGGTGGTTTGTGAGCGAGTGTCTGTCCTCAGCTGTGGCCTGGAGATTGCGCATCCACCGGCCCTCCCACCTGTCCCCAGCACTTCTTGTCTCTCCGCCTGCTCAGATTAAAGCTCTCCTCTATCCACGCAGCAGCAGGCCAGCCACACAGGGAACGCCAGCATCACAGGGGCGCTCTGACAATCAGCACCCAGCCAGGAAGCACTAATGAGCGCTGGGCGGGAGGACAGGGCGTTGGCAGGCGAAAGCAGACAGCAGCAGCGACGGCTATGGTGGGGAGGGAGAGAGGGTGGTACAACGCTGGGCACTGACTAGATTAGCTTTCAGGGGCCAGAAATGCAGTAGTCAGTTTGGGGAAAATATCACAGCCCATTAGTTAGGAGCAATGAAATGGAGTCAACTTCGGGGACTCTATTAGGCACGGCGCGCTTAGGCAGACGGCGTCCCTTGGCGTGATGTTGCTATTCTGGAAGGATTGAGCGCAGAGATATAATTGGACTGGGGAAATCAAGCAAGTTCCAGTGGTCCTTGTGGGCTCTCAGACAGAAAATGAGAACGCGGGCCTTTGTATTTCCTCTCCCCGAGCCTGTTAGCTTTAGCGCCTTTGGAAAAACACCAGCCAGACCGGTTCCTCTGTCTCTACCATCTTCTCTAATGCCCTTTTGGATCGCACCATCTGCTTTAGATTCACTATTTCACTCATGATGCCTTCTCCAGCTAACGCTAAGCTAAGCAATATGTGTTTATGCATCCGTGCCTTTCCTCCAAGCATTTGATGAGTCTGAGAGATTGAGCGTAATAATAAACAAAGCTTAGTTGAACACAGACTGCTTCTAAGCCCAGCAAGATTGTTTAGTACGGATCAGAGCCAACTAACAATACTAGCTTACTTAATGTTAAGAATAGAGTCATAAAGAGCACCTTTTCTTCTATAATGACTTTTCTACGCTCTCTAGGTATATGTGTTGGATTCTGTTCAGATGTAGATCAGTCAGACAGGCCTCGGTGAATCAGGTAATTGATGTGCAGTTTATAGCACCATCATGGGACAGTTCCCTACCTCCAATTTCTCCCCGCCATGCCTCACTTGGTCTGCCTAAAACGCTCCATATGTTTTGTCCTGACGAAAGGTCATTTTGACTATCTAAGAGAAACCTATTACACTTTTCGTCACTGTGCTGTAATATCCAAGTCATGTCTTTTTATTTAAATCCTAAGAGGTGAAACTGCTCTATGAAAAGTGAGCTGAATATAGACAGTATAATGTCTTTGTGTTATTTCGAGAATAGTCTTGATGATAGTTATTTTTCTAGTTGACTAGTCAAGGATTATTTCATAGTTGTCAATAAGCTTTCCTATCAGGAGGCGCAGGGAAAATCTGTTGGCGCGTAAATATAGAACAGTTCAGTCAAACAACCCATTATCTACTTACTAAACCCTGTTTGTTTATTGGATTGTGTAAGGATCAATTAGAATCTAGCCTTAGCCAGTTTTCGCTTAGGATTGACAATGCATAATGAGATGAGAAGGTCAATAGGTCGAAAGGCCACTGAGATAAGAAAAGTTGTGGCTGGACATGTGAATATGTCATTCACCTCACAATAGAAATGCTCTTCTGTGCCTGTCCTGTCTTCCAGACCATAAGCCCAGAGCCTATGAGTGTTGACATTTGTGCGTCCCCTGGGAGAAAGTCACCGTGAATGTTATCAGCACCTTAAAGACAAGCCTCCGTCCACACATGTCTGGGGTCATCTCAGTTCACAAAGGGCTGGCGCATTTTCCAACCCCTGACCCATCTGCTGCGTGCGTCCAGAAGGGACCTCCACCATCCGCTTTGATGGCCAAGAAAGGGAGCTTGTAAAGAATAGGTGAAATTGAGGGTAAAAGGAAGCTATTTCAAATGTCTTGACTGAGATGTAATCAGGTTTGCGGTGGCGGTGGGCTCTCAGGGGTCCAGGCCTCATAGGGTGTCTCATGTCACCACCCAACCCGCTGGAAAACATCATCCACCTCAGCCCCCTCCCCTGACTAAAGCCGCCTTGACAGGTTTGTTATCTGTTCACCCGGTCAGCGGCCCTCCGGAGAGCCGCAGCACCGCCGGATAGAAAGGGGAATGCTACAGGAGAAGCGGAGCAAGTAAATGTCAAGTGAACCGCCAAGGATGGATATTTAGCTTCTGGGGACAGCAGCAGAGGGCCGGTCCTACTCTGCACGGTTCAAAATGGCACTGGCTTCTCATCCCTGGATATCTTTAATGCATGTGCCAGAGTGGAAGGATTTAAAAAGGATTTCGTGTCTGTAGTTTATTATTGTACACACATTGAAAATGGCCTTATCATTCATACTGTGCACATGATCCTAATATTTGTTGTCAGGAAGACCATTCTTCTCACAATTTGAAATCAAATTACGGTACAAAGAATATTAGTTATTTTTTTTGGTAACCCATTATATAAAGAATTTTTATTCTCTAAAACCCAGGAACACTTGTTAGTGTTTTTAGCAAGTTCTAGATACAGTTATCTTAACTGACTCAGCTCAACTTGCACTGGCTTTTTAAAGCTGTGAAAAGCACTTCTGTTCTAATCACAGTGAAATATCAGATTGCATTAGGAAAGTAAACATGTGAGTCCTGTAAAAGGTTTTAAGTGAAATCATTCTGTGTCTCTGCATTTTGTTGGCAGGCAAATAAGCCTAGGAAATGGCTTTGTGTAAAAAAAAAAAAAATCTTTCGCTGTAATGAAAAGCACAATGAAGTACCAGTTTGCATCAAAACTAACATGTTCATTTGAATAAAAATGCACTACTAATGCTATGGCACAAACTAAAAAATCTGAATGCAAAAATATTGTTAATCCCCTTATTTATTGAACAATTGAGCTAATTATTGTGTATCAACCAAAATTCTGCATCATTGTATATTTTTATTGTATTTTTATACTCCCATTATGTCTGGACAAATCTGTCTTGCTTGTTTAGTGGCTTAGTTCTTTACAGGGTTGTGTATAATTATATCAGTCTGACTTGTACCACTTTTATTTGAACTACAGATGACTGTGTCCTAAGTGTGTCAGATCAATAGTTTGTTTCCGTATTTAACTCTCACCTGTTAGCCCTCTGTTCTCTCGTTCCCACTCCAGAGAAGAAGATTGTGTAATAATTTATCTGGTCCTAATTGCACTGCTCCTGTGGAAGCACTGCTTTTCTCTCAATCCTTTTAGAAGTGCTTAAATGTTCTAGCTGGCTGTGGATTAGTGGATAATGGGCCCAGCGGTGTTGCAGGTACAAGCTATTGAAATGTTCCTGAGATAGTGGTGGTGGGCCCCGGGGTGCACGGGGACGCCTCTCTCACTGTGGCAGGCTGTTTGGCTGAGTGGATTACATGCAGTTTAGGGCTCTGTATTGGATTTGGACTCGCACAGGATACCCTCCTATCCCAGTTTCCAGTCTTTTCACCTAATGTCATCTTCACACTCACACACCTACCCTGGAATTTATTCAGCTGTATTTTTGAGATAGTACACAAATGTAGTTTTCTTATTTCTTATCTTATCTATACAAATAACAAACATCAATCTGATACTTTTATAGAATAAGTACTAACTAATCATTAACAAAGACTTACGATCTTTTGAGCATTTACTGCACTGTAGTTGAAATAGTATAAATATTTTATTCTCCCAAAACTCTGAGCTGACGGTTTGGTGAAAGCTTGTTACAGACCATTTTGTGATGTGGGTAATTGAATGCAGCTGGAGTGAAAGCTGAAAAGTTTTGACGTTTTCCTGCCACCCCACATAGTTGTGGGTCTAACTCTCAACGCAAAGCCGAATTTTACAGCCTGAGCAGTCCTAATTAATGAAGCATACACTTTTTGCAGTGAAGTAAAATCGCTCAAGTTTATCCACGACTCCCAGCATGCACCTGTCGTCGATTCTCATACTGAGCTGTCAGAGCTAGCTGCCTGTTTTCTCTTTGACTTTCTGCTGGAGCCTTGCAAGTGGATAACAATGAGTCCCTTGGCTGTGCTCATCTGATTCCATCAGGAAGAGGAGAAAAGCGCTGCAGCGCCTTGGGAATATGGTGCCTGAAAATGGTAATTTGCCAGCACGAGCAAATCCTCCGAGACCGGGGAAGATGAAGAGTAGACAGATTTCACTGGCTTTATTTATTAAATTTGATAACCAGTACAGGCCTCAAGAGAGGCAAAACATTCGCTGAATGTCATTTGTAAAGCGCCAGAGAAAACGGTGGAGGTTTGAAAATCTTCTTTGCAGTCATTTACGGTCTTTGATGAAAAATGCATTTCAGACCAATGCATGTATGTTTCATGGGGAGCTCAGACTTGGAACACCAGTTTTTCTACTCTAATATGCAGCACTTTTGATCACAACACTGACTGTACTTCTGCACTGTTAATGCCTTTGCAGTGTTGGGAGAAGTGTTTGTTGAAGTGATGTCATTGGTATATGAAAGTATTTGCATGGACCTAGAGTCCTTTCTATTGTTGACAGTGGATGGACGTGTGTGGAGCTCCCCCTGGGCTGGGCTTATGGTCTAGAGGAAGCAGGCTAATTTATTAGCACAGGCGCCTTGTTTGTTGTCGGAGTTTTGTCCCCTAGGCTATTATTTTTACAAGTGTGTTGTTTTCAGATTTTTGTCTTTGTCCAGGAAAAGCTCCCCGGCCTCTCAGTCCTGTGGTCTCCTCTGGGACACTTCACACGACTCTGCGCTGGAGGAAAAAAACATGGCCACAAAGCCGTACTTTAGAGGTATCACTTTGCGATCTGCCTGTCTCCTGCTCTGGCGTCTCATTTGTTCCTGTGCTGATGTGCATCAGGGCTCAGGGCAAGGTGATCGTCTCCAGGGACCAGTGGCAAAGGAGAGTTACCTGAGGAGATAAGATGTTAAAAAGAGAGGGTATAGGGCTCTTATTCGAGCCCTTACATCTTTGTGCTCCACTAAACCAGAAGCACCACTGTAACAGAAACATACAAGACCTAAATGGGCTGCTTTGAATAACAGTGCTCTTTTGAATGGACTTGAATAAAGTGTGGAGACTGAGGAGGGCTGCTTACTAATGTTTAAATGCACAACATTAATGATTAGCTGCAGCGTTTGTAAATGTTTACTGTGACTGCAGAACATAACATGTAAATATAAAAACACTGGTGAGCATGATTGACACAGCACACCTCGCTGCAGTTGTAATATAAAATCCCCGCTCCTGGACTCCTGAGCGCCTTAATTCTTGGAAATAGAAGCTCCCATAGTTTTTGTAATTAACAAATCACAATTTAATCCACAGTGCATGACAATTCAATTTGTTGATTGGCCTCCTCCCCCTTCTCTCGACGTCTATTTAGGAGCAGAAAGGGAAGAAAAATAATCTCATTGAATGTATTAATTCAACATGATGAATCCTGTATTCAAGCCAGTGGAGTGAATAATTAAAATTAGCTGATAAAACTTTCAGCAGAATTACTTTGCTGAAATTGCTGAACAGATGTGTCATTTTAATGAAAATCCACAGCCAGGCTCTTCTCTCCTTCCCCTCAGTCGGATAAAAATATTATTCCCCCAGCACATTCTTAATTTGGTGGTAAATACGCTCGGCAGCCATATCTGAAGGGGTGGGCGGATGGAGAGAGAGGGAGAGAGAAGAAGAGCAACTTGTCACACTTAGCAACTTGATTTCTCCCTCCGCATGCACTAACAGCCATCTACAGTAATTCACGGCACTCCATTGTTGCACCGAGTCCCAGAGAGGACTTATTAAAATGCAATAATCTGCCTATTTAAAGCCAAACAATAACCATTAGAATTCCCGCAGATCTAAGAGAGAGCGTAAGCCCCATCTGCTCTGAGTGATTAGAGTCTTGACGAGGGAATTTAATTTGCAACATTCAAAGATGGGAATCGGAGCACATGTCTCCTTCGAGGCTCTCAACTCTCATTCTCATTTTGCCTGACGCTTTATTTGTCTTCTTAATTATTTATTTAACTGCCACTAACGTCACTCTGGAGACGGGCCATCAAATTCAGCCAAGCTAAACAACATGCTACTTACAGTACATTGTCGTTATGTACAGCAAACACATGACTGTGTTTATTATTTGTATATAAGAACCATGACACAATCCCACAGCTGTAGCATAGCTTGTGTAGGAACCAAAGTCTGGATTGTTCTTGATCATTCACAGCACTTAGGACAAAGTCAAACACTCACAGGTTGGTGAACAAAAACGTGTAATAATAAAACACTCAAACTAACAAAGTTTTTTTTTGTTTCATGTTAACTGGACACATATTCGTAGAATTATGAGTTCATACTGAAGATGAACTAATACAATTAGAGATTGGGTTTTTCTTTGGCCGAAATTGATTTTTCACGATTTTTCAGCCAATGTCATTGGACATTTTTCAAGGCGATTTCTGGGACAGAATATCTAATTTTATTAGTTTTTTAGATAGTTATTAAGTCCCATTGTCTCATGAATAAATCATGTTTATGCACATCACATGACATTTTTCATGAGCAATTCAAGAAAGTGCTCCTTTTCAACAAACAGTGACACAAATCACGCTATATATACCAGTGCAGCCATGTGCGTTCTCTGTGTAAAGTACATTACTGACAAACAAACAAGCACATATCAAAACTTGTGCTGCAACCAAAGTAATAGAAGAATAAAAGTTAAGCTTTGATTTTATCAATAATGACATGTTGATAAAATCAAAGCTGCAGATTTAGGAATAGAGAGAGATTCTTATTGTTTTTCTCCAAAACTAACTGGAAGCTCAGCTGATCATTGCCTTATCAAAAATCAGCCAAAAATAAAGGTCAATCGCCGATATGGCCAGTATGCAAAAACTCTAAATATCGGCCAGCTGATATATTGGTCTTTTTCGGATTTAATCACACAAATTACCTTGGCAATGTTACATGCATGCGTCTTTAGTCCTGCATAAAACATGAAGCTATTTGTTCTGACAACAGTTTTAAACTTCAGTATTTGTGTTCACAAAGCACAGCTTGACAATGTAGCTTATTGACTGCTGGACAAAATCACACATAAATTAACAACTGTAAAAGAAATATCACTTTGCAATCTGCCAGTCTCCTGCTCTGGCGTCTCATTTGTTCCCTGTTGTCTAAAATTATAAGAAATTGTGCCTATTTTGTTAGGAAATTCAAAGCTTTGGGTTGAAGGCTTTGACTGTAGATTCTTTCTCACTGTTACCAAAGATCCTAACTCTCTATTGTCATGTGACAATTTTCCACCAACGTCAGAATTTAGAGTAACGTACAAGTTGGAAAAACAGTGACTGCAGCAACTCAATTGACTGTGATACTAACTGAGAAAGAACTCAGATACAGAATCAGTTATTTTATTGTTATTGCACTTACAGTTTATAAAGAGATGTTTGAAAGACTTCTTTAGCTTTGTGTAGACTTTAGCGACATACATAACTGCAGATACTCAGAAGGTTGACAGTACAGAGAAACTCATTGTAGACCTATTTTAGCTGTGGCTTTCAACTTTCAGCCATATTAAATTTGTTACTTGAGTTTTCAAATAAGAATTCCAAATTGGAACTTGTAAAATTCAACTGGAAAGTTTAGATCAAGCTTTTCTTACCCTAACTTGTACTGGGCTCTAATGAAGTAGATTGCATTCCAGTCCTCACACAGGTGCAGAGAGCTCCACTTGTCATCTCACAGATAGAATCAGTCCACCGCATGCTACAACAGTTCTTCATCATCTACGACTGACTGCCACAAAGAAGCGGCGGCCTCAGTGCAGCACACAGCAGGCTAAAGCGGAGCAGGTGCAATGCTAAATATATATAAAAAGTGGCTTACTCTGCAGGTTCAAGTATTCCCATGGGCTGCTTGCACTACTGATCTCCCTCGTGCTACCATCCATTTCTAGTCCGGAGTGTTCCAACCAAACCCTAATTCGTGTCTGTGGTTAGCAGTGTGCCCAAGAGACTGCACATAATGAGCTGGGAGGTTTGAAAAAGTGGAGTGCCAGTCCCAGAAGGTTTTTTTGAGTTATGGATGGGGAAAAGATCCGATGGAACCTCAGGAGACCCAGTTAGGGCCCAACCTTTGGCAAACCATGTTGTTTGCTCCATTTGAAAGGAAAGCTGCGGTTTTGTTGTTAATTGGTTCAACAACAACATAGAATTTTCAATAGATTACATTTCATTATTTACGTTCAAGATTATATATATATATATATATATATATATATATATATATATATATATATATTTATATATATATATATATTTTTTTATATATATATATGTATATATATATATATTATATATACCCCCCTATTATATTTTTTTTTTTTTTTTTTTTTTTTTTTTTTTTTTTTTTTTTTTTTTTTTTTTTTTTTTTTTTTTTTTTTATATATTATATATGTATATGTACCATGGCAAGTTTTAGAATGGTCACTCTCATGTTACTAGGGTGAATATCAGTTACGCAAGCGTCATTTAATCTGTGAATTTTTGGTTGGTAAGCACTGCTCAGCTCAGTTCTTTGCTGCATGTGTAATGAGTGTGGCAGCACTGATAAGTATTGTGTACACAAACCTAATTCACTGATCATCCTTAGTCTTTGTATTTGTTTCCATAGGTGCTTGCCAGTGCCTGATCCCCGTAGAAACATGCAAGACAGGTCTTAGTACTTGAAAAGGAGACAATTACAGGTGCAGCCAATATCATGGGACCAATGCCTGATCCAGCAACATTTCAGGGATTGGCAGTAATATCCAAACCAAGTATCAGATTGCTGCATGTTTTTTTTTTTTTTTTTTTTTTTTTATGAAGTTAAAATATCAGAGGTCGGGGTTGGAGGTGGTACATATAGTTTTAAGGCACTTTTCACAACTCTCAGAGGCCAAAGTGAGTTAGGCTGTGTCACTACGCTAACAGACAATGCTGAAAACAAGTGCATATTTGAAACAAAATGGCAACACTATTTTATTAACACTACAAACTACTTTCTCCTGAATAGATTCATTGAAAACATCTGTGCTGGAGCAAAACGGATTCACTTATTTAACATGTGTTCAATATTTAGTTGCTCATTTGATTAGTTAACTTTACTTGGTCATTTTGAAAGTTTGATTTCATAGTCACATAACCAAGTGTGATCTGAGAGTGGTGATAGTAACATGAAAAGCATTAAAGGATTTCACTGTTGATGTTCTGTAGTCTCAGTAATTTTACGTAATGAACTTCTTTTGTTTCTTGTCCATATAAGCACACACAATCTGACATTGTGGCATCCTTATTTCTTGATTTAAGTAAACTACCATTACTTGAACTGACTTAATGTTATAGAAAGTTGTTTTTTGTTTTTGTGAAATTGTAGCTTAATTTAAACTTGATTGTTAAAGTCTGTGATCAAAGACTGTAGACCTACGCATTCTGCTTCACGATACTATTAAAATGCAATCATTTGTGTCTGCTTTATCTTCCTGTCCAGTGTGTGTTTTCAACTTAACCGTGTTTCTTTGATAAATAATTCCTTTTGACTACCACCATTTGCTTTAATGTTGCATCTTTGTGTTCTGCTTATGCTTTCTCTTTGAAGACGTCAAAACAACAGACTCTAATCTTTGTTTTAATGAATATATTGACTGAATCTAGCCGAATTTACAACCTACATTCAACTCGCTTTGTTGATGTGGCACCTATAGTCATTCAAAGATGTTGACTATTGCTTTCATTTACGTATTTAGATAAATATTGATATTCAAAACAATACCTAAGCAAGCTAACATAACAAGTAAAAGTTCAATTTCAAACATATTTTAAAATAGTTTGAGTTGTATCAATGTAACAACTAAACAGAAAAAGAAGACATCAAATATTTTATTTGGGAGACTACATTATGTTTTCAGTATTGTTGCTGCTGGGGAGACTCACAGAACAATGGCAGTAAAACATTGTATAAAAACGCTCATATAAAAGCGTATTCTGAGGTGCAGTGTGTGCACCAGGTAGTGCCCCATCATTTCACACAGTCTCATGCGTGTCTTCAGCATCAATGCTGCAAAGAGTGGAAAATCTGTCATAGATTTATGCACTTAGGCAATAGAGTGTCTCCACGGCCATTGGGCTCCAGCTTACTGTGGAAAATGTCTAATGAACAAAACCAAGTGGGGGGGGTCTTGACCTGGGTTCTGTTGGTTTGGTGACAATGAGAAAGATAAGTGCTTGTGACAGTTGTGAATGATGTGCTGCCACAAGACTGCGAGCTGTGCCGGGCCAAATTTACACCGCTGTCAAACACACTTTATGCAACGCCCAAATTTCCCCTGAACCGGCTAATGCGACAAATGGGAATCCTAATTCTTCATTAATTTGTTGGAAAAGGCAGATTTGGCCGTGTAATTTTCCTCTCAGTGGCTGTTTTAAAGATTCCAATAAACGATGTGCACAGTTGAGTGAGCAGAGTAAGCTCCTCCCCCTTCTCGTCTAGTGCACGTTTTACTGCATCGACGTGGAGGCCGTGAACCTACTGATGCTTACAGCTAGACTTATTGCTGTGGTTATCTTTAATGACTTTGGAATGTATTGGCCTCGTTAATAAGTGGCAAGGTTATCAATTCCTCTAATTAGGCGTTGTGCTCCCAGAAGAAATTTCACATTAAAGAGGCAAAAGATCCGTCAAAGGGACAGGCTCTGATGAAGGGGTGGGGCTTCAGGGGCCAGGGAGGCATTCAGGGCCAGAATTCAAAGTCACATCCCATCTGAGGGATTAGCATTAATTCACTGTACCCCCCACGACCAGCAGCGCCCCATTTGAATACAGCGGCCCTACCCTCCAGTCTCACTGTGTGTGTATGTGTATAAATGTGTGTGTGTATGTGTATGTAATCAGCCGGCCCAGGGCTGGTAATGGGACATGAGCACTGCTGAGGTGTGTAATACGATCAGGACTTACTGTCACAGCACACTGATGTGCATATCTCACACTGACGAGTTCAGACCGCAGCCGGCCATTTGGGGAGGCTTTATCCTGCTTCCAACCGTCTCCGTCAGCTGCCAGCTTGAGACAGACTGTGTATGAAATGGATCCCTCTGTCTTTGACATGTCAGGGTGCTCATTCAGACCTTCATACACAAACGACTGTGGGGTGGACACATTGTGGTTGTTAAACTGCTGAGCCAAAGAGTTTTATTAGGGGGACCTATAAAAGGCATGAATAAAATGTAAATTTTACAAGAAAAGAAACTATTAAAGTGGCTGTTATAAGTGGTACCAAAATATTCTGGAATGGTAATTTCACCTCATTTTTCATCCCAGGCTGAAGTATGCATTTCCATGCTATGTGCCCTGGTGCTTAATGCCATGTGAGTCAGTGTCCATGCTTGTGGAGGTGAAAAAGAGATTAGCCATAAATGGTGTGATTTATTTGTGCCCTCGCCGCAGCAGTCTGAGCTGTCTGCAAATTTATGGCCAAATGTCAGTTTTACATGATAGGTTTGTAACAAATATCTGCCGCATATTGTTAAATTAATCTTCCATTTAAAATTAATGGAGTTCGACTCCCCAGGTTCAATGTAATTTGGTGTTCACGGGCAGCAGTAACGCTGTGTGAATATAGAATGAGCTGAGGCCAAGCGGCCTAATCTTCCATCACCTTGAACCTGAGAGGAGAGGACGCCTCATCCAGCGGTGGCTAATGAGATTGTGCTCACCTCCAGGGAGGGACAGACAGGGAGGAGGGAGAGGGTGTTCTGGGAGGGAGAGAAGAGAGGGTCGGGAACAAGGATGGATGTGAGCTATGCTCCAGAGGAAAAAGGAACAGGATATGAGGTGGGAGAGTGATGGTCCGCGGGCTGGAGCTATGAAAAAGCACCGAGCAGCAGATATACAGATATATAGAGCACAGGCAGGTAGCGGCTGTAGTTTGCACCATGCTTCACCACTTGTCTTATTTTCCCCAAGACTAACTCTGGCTGGATGACGGCACTGATGTATGTATGAGAGAGCAGGGCACGCTGCGATAAAATGAATTCTATATCATTATTCCACCATCTTCAGCTATCCGTGACAAAGACAGAGGACATATTTCACAGTTAAAGATGCTCTTCTCAGCAGGGTGTCTGTCTCTACATAATTCATACACTGAGAAAAGGTTCCAGTAAGGCCACATTATTGTCAGAGAAACCACAGGGAATAGCTCATGCCACACGCCGCGCTCACTACCTGTCTGCTCTTAGACATATGCTCCCTTTCCCTGGCTATGGCAGCTCCCCATTGAAAAAAATGCAATAAACTACATTTCACCAAAATTCCATGTTGTAGTTAGTCCGCATTAGAAACTATATAAACCTCTGTGTCTGTATCAATACTCGCTCTCATTTTTCTCTAATAACCCAATAATTATTTGAACCCTACATGAACAGTAATAACATTCATTACATGCACTCTATTGATTAACCCTCCGGCCTTTATCACCATGCCAGTATTCCTGCTTTGGCTTGGCTGTAGATTTTTCCTGGCTGTATATCCTAATTTACCCAACCTCACACTCATTTGTGTGTCCATTCCCCCATCGATTCCATTGATCCATGTTATTGATTGTGTGCTCCTATTCTCCTTTTACCCACGTCCAATCAATGTCCCTCTTTGTTTTCCTCAGACCTTTACAGTGTGTTAAACAGCCAGCTAAAGCCCTGATCACTATGCACTCACTGATCTCCTTACATTAACTGTCTCACATTGCCTATTGAAACGCACTGGCCAAAGATCTCCAATAAAACGGCTGTGTTTGTCTGCCGTTTGTTGTCCATATGTCACGATTACGTAGCCCTAAGCAGCGACTTGGCATGGATTCCCACCTGTCTGGAATGAGCGATGGAGAGGCGCGCACTCCCTCTCCTCGGGGGCGCGGCGTATTGATGGTCCGGGGCAGCCAGCAAGGATTGATCAGCGAATGTGTTGATGTCGAGCGGCTTTAAAAAAGATTAAAGATTTGGCCGTGGTCTGTAAAAATTATGCGCTACGGTTCGCTGTGAGGATAATGACGGCCCTTCTCTTTGACTCCGATAGCTCCTCCCGTGGTACAAATTGTATCGAGTAGACTGCTGGGTTATAAAGTTCCAACTGGCAACATTTGTTTAATTACTTAAAACCATTCGATTAAAGCCTTTGAAGCTATTATGGCAGTGCTTTCGAGGTCCTAACATAGCGATAAATGGATGAATTCTTCCACTCGGGCGTAGTGTAAACATTCCGCTGGCAGGGTCAAACCAGGGTCAGGCACAAGTGCGTGGTGAGTGTATGCTTGGATGAGTCCAGTGAATGGATGTTGATGATATATACTCTATAGTGTTAGCACCATTGGGTGAGTCTAGCCTTGAAAATAATCTGGTCCATTGAATCATAACTGGTCGGTCAAAAGTCATGGAAAGGAAACGCTTTGAATGTTTTGAAATGTGACTTGTACTTCTTGTGATGTGGTAATAAATTCAGGCCCTGTGTTATTTTTATTAGGTAAATAACTTTAAATCAGTTTTCCCCACACAGTATGTCTTTGGATAAAATGACTTTATAATAATAGCTTCTGTCTACTAAAATCCAAGATGTGCTCTTGTTCACGCTGTTATCATACAGACATGGTAGAACTCATAGTGATAAACATTCTTCAAACACATTGTGGTGAATAAAAAAGATTTGAATGCATTAGGTATGTGGCTGACCATCAGCCCCCTACATTCTGTTGAATGAGAAGGGTCTGAAACTGAGAGATAGCCACGATTTCGTCCAAGTTAACGATCCAATCACACGCCTCCCCCTCCCCCGCATTTCAAAACTCTAACCGTTCAAAATAACAAGACGGCGACGTAGCTGAAGATCATTGTTTCGCTATAGTTCGGTTTAACAATAGGACTATCAATCAAACCGTAGCAAAACCGTCAAAAGAAATGCCCATTGAAAAAATCTTGCGCTACATATTTACTATAACAACCTGTTTAGGCGTCGTGGTCGGGGAATTTCCGGTTTTCTGTGATTGGTTGATTCGCGTCGGAAAGCCGTCTCGAAATTGATCCCGGCGCGCTGATCCAGCCTTACGTCTTTGGACAGTGTCTGTCAAAGCGTGTAGGACTGGCTGGTCAGGCAAGGTATGTGACAAACCAGTGGGCAATGTTAGACATTCAAAATGAAATATTTTGCAAAAATCAAGCATAGCACCTGTAATGTATTTGGACCTTGTTTTTGTAAGCAGTGTTTACCTTGTTTGGTTTAAAATAATTTGTTTTTGCAGTGTTCTATTCTATCCATAAATAATATCACAGTTGTTGTGCAGGTAATAATTAGAAAAATCTTTTAATGTTTTATAATATGAATGAATTCACCCATGACACCATGTGAATTCATGATCATTTGTGGTGAATTCATGATAGTTCTTGATGATTCATTGTGAACTAATGCTTGAATACATCATGAATTCATGCACTTAATCATGAACATATTATGACTTCATGATGATAATCAATTAACTCACGTCCCATTAATATAAACTGTTACCATAAATACAAATCAATTATCTATAATAAGAATAAAACACTGTGATACATGCATCAGATATTGACATGTTAATCTATATTTTTGTTGTATCTTATTATATAAACAATAAACACCTAAATATTTCTCTCAGGGAGCTGACCTCACCAGGGACTGCCAGCCGCCTCACATCTATACATTCTATTTTCCAACTGGTATTTAGATCTACTTGGGTCTTCATTGGCCAAAAAAAAAAAAAACTCAGCATCTTCTTTGCAAAATGAGATTTTGAGATTTTACTCTAACAAAAAGGAAATCAGTAAAGAAGTTCCAAATCTGGATTCATAAGAGCTAACATTCATTTGGGTGATCTTTGTAAAATAAGTGATAGCTAATCTTAGCAGTTCAACACCTAAACTGACAATGCTTCTTGGAACTTCAGATATGTCTGGATGACTCAGTGTCTTCACTGGGAGGTTCTGCATGGTTGAATTTCTTGAAAATAAAATTAATTGGTTCATACAGGCTTGTCAGTTGTAGCTTTTATTGGCAGTACTCTGTGATTTCAAGTTGGCAGTTAAATGTCTGAATCACTCAGAAGTGTTTTATGAAATTTTGACAGCTGGAGAGTGGAGACGCAGAGCCCTCAAAGGAACTGCTTCCACTTTGCAAGGTCAATGAAAGGTTAAGATTAAGTATATGAAGTACGTTTTGGGAACGTGTGGTAGTGAACTTGTTATGGGTTTGCCCTGAAAAGTTTCATTTTAGTCATATTTTAGGTCTTAAAGATTTACTAAAATGAAGTGCAATGATGGCAGGTAGAAATCTCATTAGGCCTCCAGCAGCCTTTTCATTATTCCCTTCCTTTTAATGTGTCCCAACTTTAGATTTAATGATCCGCCTAATGATCGGCTCTTGGGGGAGTTTCCAAAGTTTAAGCTCCCATTCACATTTTAAAATGCAGGCTTAGCAGTGCAACCTGCTGCCAAAAATGGATTTTCCCCATTGCCCTGATGGAGAAGTAGTTAAGCTCCTTGTTGTAGCGCGTCCAAGTCTTGATGCCAGGGCTTTGTTTCTCTGTCTCCTTCTCCTTTATTCTGTAATAAAATCTTGGGAAAGGAATCAAAAGTGCTGTCCTCACAGATGAAGAAGCCATCATCACTCCATCAATCACATCATTTTTCTCTCTTTAAAGTGAAATCACAAATGACAGATTGGATTTATGTTCAAGTGAAACAAGGTGAGCCCGGAGTGACTGTGAAAATCTAAATGAGTCGACTCTCCGTGCTAACTCCCCATGGAGGATCTAGGTATTGCATTCTGTGGTGTGAATAAATTCTCCTCAGCTTACGGACGGATCAAAGAAACAGCAGGAAGGACCCTGAAACATTTATGAGTTGTGACGGATCTGACCTGGGGGAAAACATCCTTGATCTGATTCTGGAAGCTGGAGTGGATGACCCAGGCTCACAGACAGGCTCAGGGGTTGTGTTAGCCCCAGAGCCTTAGTAGTTTTTCTTAATTTATAGGCCTTGTTGCTGACGCACGCTCCTGTCCAGAGGAAAATACAGCGCTGTCCCCTGTGAATCGCTGGCGGGTGACAAATAGCCTCAGCTTTACACTCCATTTGGTGGCAGGCCGCTCACACCCTCCTCTCTGTCTTCCCCACTCTAGCCTCCATCATGACCGCCCCCCTGTTTCTTCCCCAGGCACTGACCTTTCAGATGATGCCATTTCTGCCTGCCTGCCTGGCCAGTAGGACTCCTGGGAGTTATAATGGACTCAGTGTTAATTGCCTGTTGAAGGACAGAAGCAGGGTTGCACAGCCTGATTGCAGACTCCCCAGAGAATACAGCTGTCTGTTATTGTGATTCTAACGCTAATGTTGCACAGCTGGAGAATCCACTTACCAAGGACCTATACCACGACCCACTGCCCATCATGTGTGTGTTATTATTGGATCAAAATGTAAATAACCATCACAATACGGTGAAGGCAGAACAAAT
Source organism: Mugilogobius chulae (assembly GCA_038363315.1). Classification (NCBI taxonomy): domain Eukaryota; kingdom Metazoa; phylum Chordata; class Actinopteri; order Gobiiformes; family Gobiidae; genus Mugilogobius; species Mugilogobius chulae. The sequence goes on along the minus strand of CM076399.1, from coordinate 13,910,367 downwards.
GGGTGTGTTAGTCATTTTGTATGATGCTCTGCTGTCACTGTTAGATAGTAAAACTTATAATTATATCTAAATGGATTGGCAGAAATACTTGTTTTACTGTGTAAATCAGTTCACCTGTGTCAACTGTAGTTTCAGCTAAGTTTGTTTTGATGGTCAGATTGTGGGAGTTAGCTTCATGCTGATTGTATCACATGAAAGCTGTCTACATCTAACTAGTAAATTTACTTTTTTTACGGGCTAATCTAGCTAAATTCTGATTATGGAAATTGACCACTATGCATGTTGGTATGCTATGACTTATACAAATCTGTATTTGATGTCTACCAGTCCTGACTGCAACACATCGACACATGCAGGATCTATGTTACTTTCTTTCTGTCCACAAGCCAGTTGGCTCTCCTCACATGGCAGTGGAGCAGGATGTGAGTGTGAGTGGCTGCACAAAGCGGTGTGAGAGAGCGTGGCCTGTAGCTGGACCTTGATGTGTGCAGTTTGAAGTTAAAGGAGGTCCCTGGGCCCTGTTGGCCTGAGAGCGATTGGAGCTGATAAGGGCCTCTTTCATCCCCTGTTCATCAGAGCGCTGCTGTCAGGCTGAAGCTGATTCTGTGGAACAGGCAGCCTCCTGGGCAGGCCGGCCAGAATACAGCCAGCACACAGCCGCTCTGGCTATTTATTTTGACATGCACCCAATTTCTACTCACCAGAAATGTGGAAATTCTCTGGGTTCTCAACACTAAATATTGAGCATGACAGCTGTAAAACTCATGTCACACACGGTTGTAAAGCCAGTGACAGTGTATGTTACGCTTTGATTCAGAAGGTTTTCCAGTGATGACAGAAAATATTCTCCCAATGACTTTCTGCTACTATCATTCTATGCTTTTCACTTCATGTCTAAGTTGTCCAGTTCCCTTTGTAGATGTCAGTCTACTGGTCTTTTATTGACCAGTGACTGTTACATGTTGGTCAACTCAGCAGTTTGTGGAGTGAAGGTAGCTGTAGTGAATGTAACTGCTGTTGCTATACTAAGCAATGAGGGAAATAATTGAATTGAATAAATTATGTTGTGTATGTGCTTAGCACATTTACTACAACTATGAGTCAACTTGAAATGCTTGATGCCTTCCAAATTTGCTTTGCTTAAGCGAACATGATAAATCTTTCCCATTACACACATGACTACATTTTTTGAGTTAAGTCTCGGATTCAATTAGCTTGCGTCTGATGGGAAAGCTGGGGGAAGAAGAGGTCCACCACGCCACATACAGCTGCATAATCACATTACAGAACCATGAAGGAGCCCTTGTTAAGCCCAAGAAATCACCTTGGCTTTGAGAAGGAATAAATTGAGAGATGATGCTATTTCGTGTGCCTCAAATTTATCCAATCACCAATGTCACTGATGTCATTTCAGCTCAATTACAGACGTGCTCTTAGCCCAGTAATCACCATGGCGACTCCCATAACAAAATGCTGATGAATGCTTGTTAACTTGTGCATTCTAATAACTTCAATTCCCAGGAATCCATGCTAGATTTAGGGTTAGATTTTCTTTCAGACTGTTCCTGATATTTGCATCTCACCAGACAAATTACAGCTTGTCAGTCAAAAGAAAATGGCACAGAATTTGGGGAGGGTAAATGGTTTTGTCTCCAATCAGCATGGCCACACCTCTTTAAGGTTTTTTGTCGGCGCTGTGGCATCCATCAGGCGAACTGTAAGAAGAGTAATAGCAGGTGGCACAAGGTGTGAAATGGGGCTTTGGACGTCACAGCCGCAGCGGATAATACGGCTATTCAAGCTTCCTTCAGACTGGGGCCCCCCTTTGTGCCAAGAGATGACATGCTCCTTCAATGTGGGCACCTCAAAGGGGCCATTTTGTTCAATTTGTCCAAAAGCGTCTGACTTCTGTGGGAATTTAAAGACTTCAGATGTTGGAAGTTTCTTTAACCCAGTGTTGGACCGAATGCCTTTTTGTCTTGCGCTGTGATCAGTCAGTCGTTGAGGAAGAGGAAAGACTTTTGTAAGCGGCAGTGATTGGCCCTCAGCGGGAGCCCACTGTAATGGTGCGTGGGAACTGGCATTGCTCAGAGCTGGGTGATTGAAGTGACCACCAGTGAGAGTTATAGGAATCAGATGTCCAATGTGTTGTAACTGTACTGTCAGATGCTGTAACATAAAAGATAATGTCTTTCAAGCTCAAATGTTTCACAACGGGGACTTCTTTTTTTCCGTTTTAATGCAGTGGCAGTTATTAGATACATCAACAAAGACAAATCTCTGAAAAAAATGGAAGAACTAGTAGGCTTACAAGACCACGACTTAAAGGGAAGAACTTAATCCTGCCGACGTATGCCTCTTTCCGCTACAGACCAACATTTGCATTGTCGTAGCATTTCCCGTTAAAGGTCCTATACTTGATCTTTTTGCAATTAAGCAACTTAAAATGCATTTTCTTCTAGCACAGATCTTGTTAATGTATCTACTCGAGTGAAAATGAGTCTGCAATGTCCTGTCTATATTTAATAATGTCCTCTTTGTTCACCAAAATCTACAAAGTTCCTCTGTTGTTGTTGTTAGCATTGTGGCTAACTGCCATTAGAAAACTGACATTCTAGCTCTAACAGCTGTAAAAAAAAAAAAAAAAGCGTATAACACATATCGTGGTGAACAATGTGAAAGCTTTGAATTGGGTAACTGTTTTTTACATTTTTCAGGAATCAAATATCTCATATAACACCTTTTAAAAATGGGAGAAAGTCTTCTAAATGTGACATAAAGTAGGTGGATTTGTGTAAAACGTTCTGGAATAAGATGAATATGGTAATTTTTTGGGAATATGACAACCCATCACAGTCTTAATATGGCATTTACAATTCTAAATATTGTTCTGTGAAGGTCACCAAAATGCAAAGTTAAGATCTGTGTTAAAACAGGTTCAGGTTAGGGTTAAAGTCAAGCAACCCCACTACTGCCCTTTAAAGTCAACAGAATTTTATTGACAACTTTGTTATTTGTATACAATCCTGTAAAAATGCCTCACCAGCTGACAAGCTGATCAATGCCATAGGTCAGGCCTCATAAATGTACTGAGCGATCAATGTGTGGTCAGCTTTTCTAACGCAGACACTGAATGTTCATATAGAATCTATACGCTGTACTGTCTTCTGTTTGATTATTATTACTATCTAACCACTGAACAAGCACCACACAATGGAAACGCAATGAAGCGTGAGGTCATTATGCTTTAGAGGGAAATGAACAGAATCCAGAATGCCAGTGAAACAATGTAAGAACTGGAGCTGTGAATAAAGGAGTGCTGAGGGCTTTGCTCTGGCACTCACCAAAGGTCACATGAATTGTAAATGGAAATTGCAGGCTTGTTTTGGTGGATTGTGTTGAATAGAATACTGGCATGTTCATCTGTAGATAAAGAATTGCTTTTGAAATCCAAGTCTTTGATTTTAAAATTATATTACACCAGACAACCTGGGTTACATAGGTCATTTAATGGAAGCATATTAAACTTTCATGAGCATTAGGGTTTAATTAGTAGTTTACTCAAAATGTTTTGATTCCTGCATGTTTGGGTAAACCTATTATCGTATGTGTGCTCACTCTAGAGAAAAGTCTTGTTTTTTTGCATTATTTTTTTTTACTTACTTCACAATATATTCCCAGTCAGTTCACCTTGGAGATTAAAGTTTTTCTGACTGACCTTTAACTCTTGAAATGCACCGACATGATGTTATTTTTTTAAGAGAGAACACAGACTCAAGTAAAAACCAAAATGTGCATTTCTCGCCACGCACTGACCTTGTGATAACCTCTATGATGGCTGAAATGGTTGCTGACATGCCCCTTTAATTCATGGCATTAGATGAAGTTGTGTGAAGAAAAGATGAAGGGTTAAGTGAGAAGGACCTTGTGTGCTCTCTGGATGTCAGGACTCTTCTGGGAGGTGGAATATTTCATGTGGTAATTAAACGCTGTAGGTCAAGTCTCCTCTGACTCACGGTGCTGCTAATAGAGGAGAGGCCACTGGTGCGTCTTTAATGCCTCCTCCTTCATACGGACCAGATTTAAAGGATAAAGGGTGACATTTTCCTCCGTTTTGTAAATGAAGCCTATTGATCTACCCAAGAACAAAGTTGGATTTCCAAACGGTGCATGATAAAGAGATAAATGCTAAACGCTGTTCCAAAGGCAATCTTTACTTGAAGCCCTAAAGTAAGGCCATTGAACTTTCAATTAGAATTTCTAATAAGCTATTGACTAGAATATATTAAATGTAGCCACAAGACTACAGGTCCAGATTGTGTGTTTTTTTTCTCTTTTGGTTATGACCTCAAATTTCCCTCTCCTTTGTGTCAGATGAATCCATTTACTTTATGCTACATGCTATTTTGAAAAAAGGAGTTTTAAGTATTGTTATTTAATAAATCAATTGACTAAATGAGTACCAAAATACAAATGCTGTGTTTAACCTCTCAGTTGTTTTTAAGGAAAACAAGATTCTTATTGTGAATGAACATTTATTAACTCAAGTGTTTACTCAAGTAGATGAGTAAATGTTTTGCTTCCCAACATTTCTTTCAGACAGCAATGTTTTGATCTTACTTGAATGATATATTATTCTGTGTAGTAATAGTCTTTCTTCAATTGTTTTTGTTGTTATACACTATATGTGAAATAAGAATATTTAATCTTTTTTGTGCTCCTTAATACTATATAAGTCAGTTCAAATACTCTTGCTCAAGTTTGACCAAGTACTTTTTTATTACAGTACTTGGACCCCTTTGTACTTCTACTCGAGTACAAGCTTTGTCTCCACTACATAAACAAAAATTGCACTTGTCAGCTTTTGACTTCCCCCAGCCCAGCTCAGGTTGACGTCTATGTGAAGCCCTTTGATCCAGGATACACCTTCTCTGTTTTGGCCCAGCGTCTTTAACTCTGTGTCAGATTAGTTCATTCTTTTTCTCATTTTGCTTTGATGTTCTGCCAGAACCTTTTGTTTGTCTTCATTTCCCACATTCTTTCAGTGTCCACACTGGGGCTGTTTCTAATTTCTTCTGATTGATCTTGGATTTAAATCTGATTTAATTGTCTGTAATGGCACATTAACCGCTGTCAAAATATTTGCACTTGTCATCCTAACTCCCCTGCTTCTCCCACCACATCTTGGACAAGTTGGACTCCATGTGTTTCTCATCTCCTCCACATCACACTTGTCACTGCCCTCTGTTTTTCCTTGTTTTCTTTTGTCATGTTCACATCTTTGCCGCAGGTGATTAAAAGCTTGCATCAGGATACAATTTGTCAAGACCTAACAGCCCATTCTGTAGCGAGAGGTTAGCGCCGTGTTTGTGTTACAGTGCATTCAGAGTCTAATTAAAACAACATTACATTCCCCATCTGCCAATCTCCCATAATCTCCTTTAATTGCTGTAATTAAACTATATTTACATGTGCAAAATACTTGTAATTTAGCAAATTGCACTCTACACGCGCATTTAATCAGTGGCACGGCGGTGGATTGGAGTGATTTGGCTTGTTTTGATTGGGGCGGGCGGCTGGTTCTGACAGGGGTAAGTGGACCTCTGCCTGGGCCTTTGCGAAGGCTAGCAAAACAAGAAGGATTATCGGCGAGCTCTGATTGTGGCTAATTATAAGCCGTTTCCTGTGTGTTTTTGTAACTCGCTGCTAAATGCGTTGGGACAAGTCTTGGTGGCCCCAGCGCTGATTGACATGAACTGTGCTCTTCATGTATTCATCAGGTTAAGTGAGTCTACCTGGGAGTATTTGCCAGTCAAACAGAGACAAAAAAGTAAATACATGGGAGTTAAGGTGCACTTGAGCGTGTGAGGTAATAAAAACGTCAAGGGCTGTAGCAGAGAGGTGCAGTGGGCTCGCCTTTAGATTAGTGGAATTAGATGAGAATTAATGTGGAAGAGGGAATCTGTCAGAACATTTCTATATACTATATGTTTTCTAACCTTATCACAAATGGTAGACTCTGGAATTATTCTGCTATATCAAAATCTAAATGGGCCATATCATATATAAGATACAGTATATTGTTAAGACACATCATGCAAGAAAGACTATGCTTCATGGGTGTACGATTAGAATAGCAAAACTAGTCAAATTGAATGTGATAGCACTCAAGTATAAATAGAGGTTTTTCCCAGATTTCCGGACCATTTCATTTTGAGTGGTATTTACTTGTTCTGTTACACATGAAACTGTAGAACATTCAAGTTAATTCAAGTCATATAAATTGTAAAGTACACACAGTAAGTTGGCCTATTTACAGTCGCATAAAAAGTATGTTTACACATAATGATCTTTTTACTTTCACATAAGATGCAGTTGACTATAGAACTTAAGGTAATATCATTGTAAATTACGAGTGACTTTCTCCCCTGGTTTGTGTTAACAACAATAATAGGCTCAAATAGTCGGGCCTATTACTAAGCATGCAACCTTAGTCATGTGGTGCCTGCTTGCATTACTGCGAGCCTGCCTGAGGACACAATTGCTCCAGATGGAAGTAGTTTAACAGCAGTTGGCAGCTCAGTGTAGAGGGTCATGGCCCAACTGACCCGCCCTGCCACTGTCGGCCAAAATTCAGGTCGAGACAAGTGAAGGCGGCACTGGCAGCACGGCCACCGCCAGCACTGCTACTGAGGTAATTGGCACGCAGCATAGCTAGCAACTGTGATACTGCTGCAGTGGCTTATTAGCTTCAGCAGCACCAGCAACATCATTAATACATTGCACCTTGGCCAAGAGAAAACATACAAATAGTATATTTACAAGAACAGAAATATAGGGCTGGGGGAAACATTTGAGAAGTTTGGATTGTTTCTCCAAATCATATAAACAGACTCTCCTAGAGGTAATACTGTTCATTAAAGTGAAGCTATGCAAACAGCATTAACCTTTTTGCTACTTAATTGTATATGTGTATTAGTGATGGAATTATTCACCAAGTCATTAAGTCACAATTCAATTCAATTTTTTTTTCTACTTGCTGTATTTAAATGTATTTGTGGGTTACCACAGGGGTTAGCATCAAGAACACATGAATGAATGATTTGTACTAGTGTAGTAGTCAATACCCATCCTAATCTAGACCAAGACCTTTCTGAGAACACTGAGTCCCAAGATTGAGACAAGACCAAGAACACAGAGAGTCTGTCGAGGCCAATTCAAAACACTCATTTGAAATGTTATGCATTTGTCAGTATCTACATGATCTTATTTTGCAGTGATAAATGCAAACTGAGCCGAGAACAGGTTACAGAGAACAGGTCACAGCAAGACAAGACCGAGTCCAACACCAAATCCAAGATAAGATCGAGTCCAAGTCTGGACCGAGTCCAAGCACCCTCGAGACCATGACAAGACCAAGACGTTAAAAAAAAAAAACAGGTCTTGAGTACTAGACTAGTTCATTTTAGTTTTAGACATAATGTAAAAGCAAAAAAAAAAAAAAAACCTAGGGAAAAAATGTGTTTACTGTTGTGCTGACATGTATGTAACAGCAAATTACATTATACAAACTACAACTGTAGACTGTTTTTGCTGAAGTGTGTTATCCCTAAAATTCTACAAAATGAACAATTAGCATATGCAATATTCAGGCCAAGCATAATGGACTATGAAATCTAAAAGTCTTCTAACAACTGAAATAAGCCCTGTAACTAACTAAAATGTTATTGTTGAGCCACACAAAATGCTGCTCTGAGTGATGCAGTTATTAGAAACAGAGGTGACCTATTACTGAATAGAACTATTGAAATGATTAGTTATGAGTGGTATTTATTCTAGCCACTCATAAAGCATCTCCATGTCATCGTTGTCACTGTCGACAATACTGACTGACATAGATAAGAGAAGTGCTCAACAGCCGTGTAAATGATGATATAGATGGACACAACTCCAAATCCTCATTAGCCGACACGTACTTTCTCGTAATTAGTTTCCATTGAGTGTAATTAGCATAGATGAGGCTAATCATGGGATGTGAAAGCAATCCAACGCTTGGGATACAACGTCCTTGGCTTCACTTTGATGGCAGGTTCAGACATTTTTCTTCAGGTGCCAGTCAGCAAACTTTTACAATTGTCTGCATTTACTTCAGTCACAGCTTATAACTTATATTGCTTGTAGGGAGCACTCAAGTATTTTTTTTATTATTATTTGGTGTTGCTCATGTCTTCCAAGTAAGATTTAATTAAAAGACTTGCTGTTGGCTTGTATCTTACAGAAATTGTGGCAATGAAAGCCAGTAATGATAGTCTAGTTTGACTTTCACAGTCCATTGAAGCAGGACTCTTTAACTCAACCTTTTTGACATGTATTTTCTAATGCAGACCAGAGCTCTGTATTATCCTCTGACACTGATTATTTAAGACCGCAAGGCTCTGGACTGTTCCTCGAGCTAAATTACATTCACAGAGTGGTTTTCGACTTCTCCTTATTTGACATATTCTTGTCATATTCTTTTATTATTTCTCTCATGAAATACTTCTGCTTTCCTCAGGCGGCATCTTTTTTGTGGAGCGGAGTGTTTGGCATGAACTTTTGCCATATGCCTGTAGATTTGCCAAAAATCTTCAGCGCCGCTCTCTTCTTATGCCAAGTATCGGGCCATCTGCTTAAGTCTTTAACTAGCGCCATCCTGGGACTTTATCAAAACTGAACTGTGGAGTCAAATGGTTTTCTTCATCTCAAATTGAACCAGGACGGCTGTGGGGATTTTCTAGCAGCAGTTCTATGCAAGCACATCTCGTAAATGCCACACTATGACGTTCTTTTATGAGACTTAATGACTTCCATGCTTTCCAAAATCTCTTTCTTTGATATATATTACCAAGATAAGTTTAGCAGGCAAGCTCAGAACGACATTGTACATGAAATCTGTTAGCGGTGTTGTCAGTTTGATGGTGGCGTTAAGTTTGTGCTTGAGTATGACCAGGCAAATGGCTTGGACAGCTGGGTGACTTCTACCCACAGATGTAGCTCAGATATTGAGGCTCATCAAAGCAGGTCATTGCGGCACATATAGCAGTGGAGGAGTGGTTCATTATACTGCGTACAGGATACCATTATTAGGCCCATTACACATAGTGACAGCGGCACATTCATTTTCCCCATACCTGCTTTTTAAAAGGCACCCATAAATAATGAGCACTGCAGCCAGCCCTGTCTCAGAGCAAAGGAAAAGGTCATTACATCGCAAGGCGCCATTTGTCAAAATTATTTCATAATCTCAGGTCATCAAGAGGGTTTGTGCTTAAGGTAATTGGAGAGCGGACCACTGAACATAAATTCTGATTAGCAGTAAATTTGTTTCTCCCTCTTTGAAATCTGACTTTAAGAGCCCTCTGCAGCAGCTAATAAGGACAGACACTGCGCAAAACACTAGGGCTGCTCTGTTGTGCATCAAATTATTTCTGTTTGTTATGATGGGATTCAAATGTGCTTTGAAATATATATTCTAATTAATCATTCTCTATGTGGTTGCCAAAAGCATGCGAATTTAAATACTACAACCATATGCATTCATATTTAGAATCATCTTGAGCTTCATTTTAAAGCTGCACAATGTAGCTAGGCTAACTCAGGTTTGCCTGCAGATAGTTCCTTCTTGGTCCATTCATTCCTTATGGAGAATTTGCAGAGATGAGCTAAAAAAAATCAATGTTTAAAAATCACAAGAAGTTCAGACCTAAATGGTGACAAATAACTTCACTTCACCTAAATGTAAAGTAGACATGTTGATAGAAATACATTAAAGGGGCACTGTGTAAGAAAAAAAAGATAATAATAAAGTGATCCAAGTAATGTCCACTTTTGAACACCAGGATGCGCATTTCAAATGCAGTTTGCCTAACTACCATAGTGACATCTAGCATCAATATTCACATTCCGGCCCGTAATAAAACATTTCAAATACGTATAAATGTATCACAATTACAAAACAGTACAAATGTTTTTTTTTTTAAGTTTACTTTATTGATTTGTCAGTTCAACATATTTCATTTTGTCTATTTTCCTAAACACTATTAAAGTGCAACCAAATGAAAACATAAATTACTAATCAAAACTATCTGCAATACTGGTCAGAAAAAAAAATCACAATTCAATATGTGGGATATTTATTTGAGTTTACATGGTAACATATCTTATTGTAAAATATTTACCAAGCTTAGTCCTTACTGTCAATAAAAAGTGATCTTGTGGTATTGTCACAACACTGATTCTTCACTGGTTTGTGCACCATAGGCTGTATTTTTATAAAGTTGCATACATTTAACTTGTGTAACATGAGATTGCACGGATGGCCTTACAGTGGTTTCATATGAGAACTGGAGATGAGATGACCCTGTAATGGTCCTGTAGGAAAAATGATGAATATGTAAAGTGGACTTAGACTTTTGCAATGTCATTTGAACACAATACTAAAAGTTGGAGCTACAAAGGTGACATAAGCACTCTGGTTAAATATGTTCAGTGGTAATGGCTACAGTGTCTTTATCGCTACGACCTCTGACAAGCCTCTATAGTGCAAGGGGACACGGAAAGTACCCACACTTCTCTCTATCTGGCCTTGTTTTATCGAAAAGGCAGAGCTGACTGCATAATAGAGCCCTGTTCTCCAAACATACTGATAATGGAGGCTGAAGTGGTTCTCTTTGGCCGACCGCTAGTGCTTCTGCTCTGGAGAAACCAATACCGGACCTATGGGCTGATATATGACACCAATACACAAGCAGACTTGGGCCCTAAACAGAAAAGAGGGATTGTTCTGGCTTTGGACTGGCTGTAGGATCCATGACTCACAGGTACCTCGCTGTCTGGCCCCCGAGACCGCTCTAATTGCTTTACATCTGTACAAAGGTTTCTTGTAATCGGGCCTTCTGCCTCCATTTGTCTTCCTTTCAGTCTCATAGTGAAAGCCTTAATTGGTCTTAGTGGGGCTTTTTTCCAGTTAGCTCCCGGGCCTGAGCGAGTAGAAGACTTTACCTCTGGGGGCAGTGGGTTTTGCAGCTTGCTAGTGGTCGGTGGAGTTGCAGAGAGAGAGGAAGTCAATACTTCTTTTAGCTTTAACACTTTAATTAATGTTCTCCTGACAAGCACTTTTCGCCTATAGCTTCACAAAGGGGGGCTGTACTCTGGGGATCCACACACGAAAAAGACTTGTAGGCCTTTGTGAGAAAACCTCCCGCAGTGTCTCCTGTGGCCAATCGACATTTTCTAAGAAGCCAGCTCGTTTTTAAAGGGAGCTGAGCAGGTCTATGCAGTGAGTAACCCACCTTCCTAAAGCGGTTAAATCGGGAGGAGACTGTGCTTTACTTGGTGTATAGCCCTGTTGTACTGCTGTGCACACTGCTTGTCTGCAGGCTGACTGATACGGCGCGTGCTGCCAGGGCTTAAACAACAGCTGTAAGTGTCCAGCTGCTCCCTGCCACGCTCCACTTCTCCCCAGATGGCTCCAAGACGTTCCAGCGGCCTGTGGAGCAGCTCATGAGGAAAGTGTTATGGAGAGGCTCTCCCAAACACCAGGGAGCATCCCTAACCACAGCACAACCCTCAGGCACTGCCTCGTCTGCCAGCTCACTGTCGAGGGAGCACAGATGGTGGCTCTGCACTCAGGCCAGCAGGCTCTGGGCTCAGGGAGGAAAACAAGAGCTCCTGAACAGAGCAGTGCCTGAGCCTGGGCTTACCCCGACTGTCCCTCTGTCCTCAGGAGGGCTGTGACCAGGGTGTGTCAGGTTGTGACCAGACTGTGTCCTCAGGCTCCGACCAGACTGTGTCCTCAGGCTCTGACCAGGCTCCGTCCTCAGGCTCTGACCAGGCTCTGTCCTCAGGCTCTGACCAGGCTCCGTCCTCAGGCTCTGACCAGGGTGTGTCAGGTTGTGACCAGACTGTGTCCTCAGGCTCCGACCAGACTGTGTCCTCAGGCTCTGACCAGGCTCCGTCCTCAGGCTCTGACCAGGCTGTGTCCTCAGGCTCTGACCAGGCTCTGTCCTCAGGCTCTGACCAGGCTCTGTCCTCAGGCTCTGACCAGGCTCTGTCCTCAGGCTCTGACCATGCTCTGTCCTCAGGTCATGACCAGGATTTGTCCTCAGGTCATGTCCAGGCTGTGTCCTCAAGTCGTGACCAGGCTGTGTCCAGGTTGTGTCTTCAGGTCGTGACCAGGCTGTGTTCAGGCTGTGTTCTCAGGTCGTGACCAGGCTGTGTCCAGGCTGTGTCCTCAGGTCGTGACCAGGCTGTGTCGTCAGGTCGTATCCAGGCTGTGTCCTCAGGTCGTGACCAGGCTGTGTCCAGGCTGTGTCCTCAGGTCGTGACCAGGCTGTGTTCTAGGTTATGATCAGGCTGTGTCTTCAGGTTATGTCCAGGCTGTGTTCTCAGGAGTCAACTTGACTCCAAGTATGACACCACAATGGATTTCCGCGTTTTAGCTACATACACCACTGACCCAAGAGATAATCAGCCATCATGGAAAAAGAACTGCCTTCGTTTCCCTAGAACACTTGTGTTAATATATGATCTTAGCTGTGGTGCTCCAGGGCAGTGGCTCTGACCTTGGCTGTGTGTTAAATTGATAAATGGTTCATAAATTTCACACCACTAAAGAAAACGGTGAGCGTGACATTGACACAGATACCAGCGTGTCAACAGTGCTCAGAGTTTATCATTGGGAGGAGTTGGTGCAGAGAAGCTCTTTTGAACTTCGTCACATTAAAACAGCTCTTCTGTTCCTTGTTGGAGTTCCTCCATCAGAGGGTCTCTTATTTCAGCCGCCAGAACCAGGAGAGTACTAATGCTCCAAGGAGGGGCAAGTCCTTGTTCTGCTGACCCCACTGTTATCCTTGTGGTGACAGGAAACATACATCATAGCAGGCCTGTAATGTGGAACACATTTCTGCACAACATGATCAAAGCCAGCTTGTCCAGACAACAGAGTGGTTGTGGAGGCCAGATTATGATCATTTAATTAGACAGTGATTACAGCTGACAAAACACAGTTTATATTTTTTTAGGCGAAGTACTACTCACATAAATGCAACGTTGTTGGCTGCGATGGGGCTATCTTGTGATAGCTGTCGTTTGGTTACAACCACTGGACTACTTACACTGCTCATAGCCAACACTGTATCGCTTAAGCTGCAGAGATCAATACAAACACAAGGCCGAGAATGCTCTCTGCCGTTGAAATGCATGGAACAGCATCTAATTATGGTGTACAAATCCTGAGCACAGACTTGTGTACATACACTGTTTAGCTCTGTGTGCAGTCATGGCACTGTACTCAGTGTCTAAACTGACTTTTGGATTCTCCGGCTCATACATATGCAGCTGCTTGACTTAGGCTTTAAGGGTTAAACCCAGTGACTGGTTGAGCATGCACAAGGTGGTCCATGTCAGATGGCAGGTCTGCGCTGTTCAGCCTGTTATTGTGCACCACCACTTAGCATGCTAATTAATCCCAACCAAAGGGCCGTGTCAGTCACCCCACGCTCTGCCAGGGATGCTCCCTGTGGGCTCATCCTGCTTTAATTGAGCACATTTTTTTCTGAGCGCGCTGTCCCTGGGATTACATTAGATCCCTCTAATTCAGTCCGTCTGCCACCAGCGTGGGCCCAGTAAACGAGACGAGGAGGAAGAGCAGAGAGTTGGAGAGCTGGGAAATGTATAAATAAAGCAGGCAAACAAACAAAAAGCCAGACTGAGTGTTTACGAACACCCCTGGGATAGAGGAGGAGGTGAGTGCAGGAAATCATTAGCACAGGATAGTCAAACTAGGCTTGTTTGATCTCACTGATGGAGGAGCAAATGTAATTTAGCACGCTGCAAGTCATTTGTTTTAGCAGTTAGCATGAGTTCCTTTTAATTTAATTTCGCCTTGCATCAGTCTTTCAAATTAAATATTTTTATTTTGTACAAAGTGGATCTGTGTGAGCCTTGCGGCTCAAAGACCAGCCCTCAACAACAACTAATGTTTATTCATCTTTGCTTGTTTGCATGTGTGCTAGACAGAATCTCGACAGCAGTGCACTGTGCTGCCTTTTATTTGACTACTCTCTGTATAATGAGACAACTCAGATGTACAGTGTGACAGCCAGCAAATCATAGTAAGAGAAGAACAAAGTGTTTTTGTCGTCGGCGCTCTAATTATGGGGAGGATGCTGCTGAAATGGCTGCATCTGTTTCACAACCACACCGTATGTCCTTGTTTTCCTGAAGACCACGTCCATGTGCAAACTCCACAGAGCTCCTCTTTTTTTAAAGATGTGCAAAATAACATTATTCTGTGTGAATGAAGTTGAGTTTACATACTGTGTTTTTTTAAAGTTATTGCCCTGTAGATAGGGTGTACTGCAGTTAAAGCTAATTTTCTCCAGATAAACAAATGTGCTACACAGTTGTGTCTCAGTGGAAAGTCCAAGGCTCAGAAGGCTGACTTCACAGTGTGTGCTGTAGTTTCAGGGACACACTGACTGAGCTGGGCCCTGTCGGCTCCATGGCAGTACCATACAGTCCTATGTGCCCCATAATAATGCACAGTGTGCTGCACTGGGCTGGTATTTAACAGCAGCAGCTGTGCTCATAGTCTGGATGATGGAAAATCAGTGGGACCTCATCTTGGTTTGCCACTATGAATATTAATGGCCCGTTTCCAGGCCATGGCTAATGATGAGGAAAATTCCCTAATAAAAACTTGATGTGATGGGCAACGACCCGCAGGGTCACTGGAGACAGTCAAAGTTAATAGTGTGCCATCAGGTGTGAGGAGTTAAGTGATTAGAGGCACACTGAGCTGCATGTCTGCTGCCGACACATTGACTGCACAATGGTCTTTTTAGTTTTACTGGTTCCATCTTGTGACTTTCCTTTAACTTCTTTTTATGTTGTGCTTTGAGAAAACTGGACAATTTATAAGCATTGTCTTAGAAGCTGAAAGATGCTCCTTTCTATACTCTGAGCAGTTCTGTAGTGTAAATTAGTCCAGACTCTTCTCTGTTCACTTTTATTGGAACCTTCTCTTTTAGATAGGGAAGGCTAAGCTTATTCATGTTGCACATGACCTGCTGTATGTCTGTATGTATAAATCACAGAAGGAAGAGTGTCTGTCAGGAGCTGTGTGCTGCTGCAGAGCCAACTCCATCATCATGATCACAGTCAGGTCCAGGTGAAGTCTGCTGAATCATCACAGTCAGGTTCAGGTGAAGTCTGCTGAATCATCACAGTCAGGTCCAGGTGGATCAAATGAAGTCTGCTGAATCATCACAGTCAGGTCCAGGTGAAGTCTGCTGAATCATCACAGTCAGGTCCAGGTGGAGCAGGTTAAGTCTGCTGAATCATCACAGTCAGGTCCAGGTGAAGTCTGCTGAATCATCACAGTCAGGTTCAGGTGAAGTCTGCTGAATCATCACAGTCAGGTCCATGTGGATCAAATGAAGTCTGCTGAATCATCACAGTCAGGTCCAGGTGGAGCAGGTGAAGTCTGCTGAATCATCACAGTCAGGTCCAGATGGATCAGGTGAAGTCTGCTGAATCGTCACAGTCAGGTTCAGGTGGAGCAGGTGAAGTCTGCTGAATCATCACTGTCAGGTCCAGGTGGAGCAGGTGAAGTCTGCTGAATCATCACATCATGTCCAGATGGATGAGGTGAAGTCTGCTGAATCATCACAGTCAGGTTCAGGTGGAGCAGGTGAAGTCTGCTGAATCATCACAGTCAGGTCCAGGTGGAACAGGTGAAGTCTGCTGAATCATCACAGTCAGGTCCAGGTGGAGCAGGTGAAGTCTGCTGAATCATCACATCATGTCCAGATGGATGAGGTGAAGTCTGCTGAATCATCACAGTCAGGTTCAGGTGGAGCAGGTGAAGTCTGCTGAATCATCACAGTCAGGTCCAGGTGGAACAGGTGACGTCTTCTGAATCATCACAGTCAGGTCCAGGTGACGTCTTCTGAATCATCACAGTCAGGTCCAGGTGACGTCTGCTGAATCATCACAGTCAGGTCCAGGTGAAGTCTGCTGAATCATCACAGTCAGGTCCAGGTGGAGCAGGTTAAGTCTGCTGAATCATCACAGTCAGGTCCAGGTGAAGTCTGCTGAATCATCACAGTCAGGTTCAGGTGGAACAGGTGAAGTCTGCTGAATCATCACAGTCAGGTCCAGGTGGATCAAATGAAGTCTGCTGAATCATCACAGTCAGGTCCAGGTGAAGTCTGCTGAATCATCACATCATGTCCAGATGGATCAGGTGAAGTCTGCTGAATCATCACAGTCAGGTCCAGGTGGAGCAGGTGAAGTCTGCTGAATCATCACAGTCAGGTCCAGGTGAAGTCTGCTGAATCATCACAGTCAGGTCCAGGTGAAGTCTGCTGAATCATCACAGTCAGGTCCAGGTGACGTCTGCTGAATCATCACAGTCAGGTCCAGGTGGAGCAGGTGAAGTCTGCTGAATCATCACAGTCAGGTCCAGGTGGAGCAGGTGAAACTTCTATTTTTTATTTCTTTTTTAAGTTTGTTGGAGAAAAAACAATTTGTTTGAAGTTTGAAAAAATAGACCTCTTACACATTTTGGTAAAGACTAACACTCTTTCTCAAAACGTACCATGGGCAGAGATTGAACATGAGCATAAGTACCACCACTTGTGCCTCTATTCTAACACATCGCTCCTGTAGGTGTAAGGTGACTATCATTTAGCTATAGTTCCCAAGCTGATTCTGCTGTTTGGTGTATTTTAGCAGACAATGCCATGTGGACTAGAAAACAGAAATTATAGTGAGTGAACAGTAGCTTGGACTTCATCATTTGCTTGCAGCCTGTGAATAATGACACCTCTTCTTCAGCATTAAGCCCTTATTAGCTGCTTGGAAAGGTGTCCAGCTCAGTAAGCCTGCTCCACAGCCCTCTGCTCCATCCCCAGCCTGCTGAGAGTGGAGGCATTGGGCTCCAAGATGGCAATCTAGGCTTGATTTGCCAACACATTTCCAATGATTAAAATGTAATTAGCACAAGCGAACACCTCCTCCCCGGCTAATTTCCACACACGCTGTGACAGGCAGGCAATCGCTGCACCAGAGCCCCAGCAGCAGATGGAGGAGATGCAGCAGGAGGGTAGAAAACCATTTCACCATGTGACTGTTTGCCTCAGAAAACCATCAGGATATGCAGCTATATCAGGAAGGAGCTGTGGGGAGGAGGAGCGGGAGCCTCGACAACAGTACATCAAACTGGCACTGTGGAAGCTGACCCAGGCCATGGCATGTATCCAGCCCCCAGGCACACCGCCTCCTCCAACATGTTAACCCTTTCAGCAGCTCTGAGCAGCATCACACGCTTGTGCCCAACAGTAAGCCAGAAATAGGAGCCTAAGTCAAGCAGTGGGATTCATGAATGCTAATGCAACTCAAAGGAAAATGATCAATCCAAAACAGTGCTACAATCTTAATAGACACAATTAACAAAGAAACAAGTCAAGATACTACTTTTATTCAATGAGTTTTACATCCACAAACTATTTGCACAAATATTTTTCTTCAAATAAACTTTCATCTTTCCGTCTCTTTAAATGTAAGTGCCAGTGATCAAGTAACCAACGACTGCGGCTTGTACGTCAGCATAAACACAAAGCTCAGTGTTATCTTACTGGTAAAAGTGAAAAAATTAAAAAAGATCAAGTCAAGAATTACAAATAATATCACCTGATCACTCTGTGCAAAAGAAATGTGTTGTAAATCCAGATCATAAAGATGCAGCCTAAGAGCTCACAAAGAAAGTAAAGGTAAAATTGCAGACTAAACAATTACGTCCAATAAAAAGTGTGTTCCTGTGATGAAAACTTCTATTAATGGAGCTTTACTTGTCTCACATCACATTAAAAGAGTTCTTGTGCTTTACTCATTGATTCTGTAGAAATCTGCATTGTTTTTTTAATAATTTATTCAACTTCTAATTGAATGATCTTTGTTTTTTTCTAAATTACCTGCTGTGTAAGGTCGTACCGTCACCACTACTGAACCAAACATGCATTAGACGCATAATTAACAAAAACAATGGCACGCTCGGTAAGTTTTGGTCAATTTAGTGCTTCCTGCAATGCTGCGTGGACATGTTTTATTTATTTATTTATTTATTTATTTGCCATGGTGCTATCAAGAGTCAATAGAAACAACACAACTGTCTGCTTTTGTCATAAACTGCTTCTAAAGTTATTTTTTTTCTTCTATTCTTAAAAAAAGTCCTATGAACACATACTTACTCCTGTTTTTTCAAAAGTGTTTTTTATTATCCATCTAGATCCCTGCACGCTCTGATGAAGAGAATCCAGGACAAGAATCATGTAGTCTTACTTTGAGAGGAGTGTATACAAAAGCCTTGTTACTTGGACTGAGAATAGGGACATGAGTAAGAGCCCTCAGTGGAGGAGAGGCTGGGTAAGAGTAGTGGGGCAATCAGAAGTGCTCCGGATACAAGCCAACATCAACACTCTTACAGCGGCCGCTAATGTTTGACATTCCTGTCCTTCTTTAACTAAATACTGGCTCTGTGCTACAGTCTAAGCTGGCCTGTGTAAATAGCAGCAGGCCTGGATAAAGTTCTCGTTCTCTTTGTCAGCCTCCTCCCAGACTAATGGTTTCCTTATTGTGCATGCCTTTGCTTTAAATGAGCCCATGTCCTAGCTCAGCCGTCTGATCTCAATAGCACCATTGTGTTGTGTTTCCCAAGAGAGCTCTGTCTCTTTACCCTGAGCCCTGCTATACAATATTTCTACACGGCAGAAACGATAAATATACCTACATATTGATTTTGAGCAAAAATTCTTTGAAATCACAAACTGTTTAGTTTTATTGCTTATTTCAGAGCATTTGGAGCGCCCATGACTTTATGTATGAAGCAGCATTCTTCTCTCTGATCACGTAACAGTGAGTGACAGCTCCGGCATATTTGTTTGTCTGAGATTTGTCTTTTATCTTTTGTTATCATTAGTTTGTAGCTTTTGGTTCTCTAGTTAAGCAATCGCCACTGTTGCGAGTTTGCCTTGTGCACCAGAGCCCGATCAGACAGCTTGCCCTTACCTGTCAAGTCTGATCTGAGAATTTTTTTGTACTGGGCTCATTATAAAGGTATTTCCATTTTATTAAGTTTTCCCTTTTTTCATCCTTTGTCGCTCTGAGAAATTTACATACCTCTATTCCTGGGGAAAAAGTAATGACAGCAATTTCTTTTCTTTTCTCTCCTCACTAGCTGTGTGAGTGCTTCGTTTAGTAGCACCTGCGAAAGCGACAGGCGCGCGGATGAGAAGTGAAAGAGAGCAGTTGATTAAATCATCATCAAGTCGCGGCACAGAAAGTCAATTCTGCTCGCCGTCTACAATGATATCCTTTTATCTTAAAGTAATGAGCTATGGCACTTTTGCATTGGGTAATACGATGAGTTCCATTAGCATGTTCCATTTGCTTCACAAGCAAGGGCAAGTCATTCCAGCCGGCTTCTATCTCAGCAATCAAAGCAATTGGCTGTACAGAAAAGGAACAGGAGGAAGAGAAGAGAGAGAGAGGGATGAAAGCTAGTTTTCTGTACCACAGTGAAGGCTGTTTGTCTGCTTCATCTTTGTTTTAGATAAAGAGCAATTTAGCTTCATTTATTGTCAGTTTTCAGAATCTCTCATGAACTCAGCTGAAAAATACATTTCTTAAACTTTATTTTAAATATTAGATTAGCTAAAATTGCATCTCAACTGCCAAAAACCAAAACTTACTCCAGTCTTTCAAAATCACAAAATGCATCACAGTTTACAACTAATAGTTGTACTGGTGTCTTCACAGCTCAGACTGATACAGTGGCTTAAGCACTAAATTCGACAGATTCATGATAATAATGTTCTCTTGTGCTGCAACAAGTTAATCAACTAAACACGGTTAATCAGAGACTAGGGTCAGCTTCAGGATAAACATAAATTGGTCTTCATATTATTTGTTTATCAACACGGGAGATGCGTACACACCCAGACTGCAGAAAGAACTGTTGCTGATTGGCACAAGCTGCAGCAGCAACTCTAGCCAGCGCTGTTGTCAGCTAACTACAAAAGTTTATCACTGTGCAAAAACAAAAGTTATGTTGCTAATTAACATTTGTGAATGAAATTTGACCCTACTTCTCATAAATGTTACATTTAGATGAGTGAATAAATTGCGAGAAAAACAATGTCTCAAGCTTCAGGAGCCAGATGTTCGTCACACCGGTTCATACCTGATCAAAACAGTGAGCTATTGTCCCATTTAGTTGTTTTTATCAAAGAAGTCTCCCCAGTCAAGCGTATCTTTCTGCAGGAGATATGTGCAGTAGATCGGAAAGTGACGTCTATGATAATCCCTCTATAAACTATCAACTCTCTTGGCAGGTTCGAGGTCTGGATATTTCCTAGGCCTCTCCAAAACCTTGGAATTTTTCTGACAGAACCATTCTTTAAGAGCCCAGGTGTTGTCTATGGGGTCTTTGTCATGTTGGAGGTTCACTTCAATGCTCTGACTGAGGAATGTTTTTGCCCTAAATCTCACAGTCCATAATCCCAATTATTATCAGTTATTCTTTTCCTTTTGCCAAAAGGTGTCTCTTCCGTCATGCATTACAGTGGGTTTAGTGTTCAGTACTCATTCTTCTCCTTCCAAACAGAGATTGAAGTTTTCTTTTGATCTCATCTGACCACACAAAACTTTCTCCCAGTCCTTCTCTGGATCACTTGGTTGGCTTAAGCAGGGAAACCTTTAAAGCACTGCTTGATTTGAGTCCATAATTCAACATAATGCATACTATTTGTAACCATTATAGCTTCTTCAGACTCCATGTAGTTCAGAGCTAATCATATCACAAATATCAATAACCTTTAAACACTTACTTATCTACAGATTATAGTGACACTTCTAAATTTTATATCAAGATCCACATGAATAAGGTCCACCTGCTGAATGGATCACAATTATGTCTCTTAAAGATCCTCTGTCTGGTTTCTTTTCCATGTTTTTAAACATGTAAATGTTCCAGTTCAAATGTTAAGGACTATCACAATCTACATGTAGCTTATTACGCTGTGAAAAAACAGAAAGCGCCCTGATAGTTGTTAGCATCACAGTGACAGCAAAATTCACTACATATAAACAATGTAAAAAGCAAGTGAAGATTTAGGAATGGGTTATTGCTGTGTTTTTTTTTTTTTTTTCATTTTTTTAAAGACATGAAAAATGAAAGTTACTTAGTTGCCTTGAAAGGTGGACAACACTATATACAGTGTACAGTGAGAGATCGTTTAGCTCTGTAGATTCCTGTAAAACATAAGCTAGTTGTCTATGCTATACATGTGTCTCTGGATCCTTATGCAGATTGTAATATTGCGCCTGTTGACGGCTGTGTCTGTCTGCTGGAGAATCACTGAGTGGGCGAGCGGGGGAAATGTCTGTGGAGTGTTTGCCCAGCGCATTTATTGCCTCTGCATAATTTATGAGCCGCTGGAGCTGACCATCATGGCAGCGTGCCGCGGGTGGCCCCTGGGGCGGTGTGGGACAGGCCTGTAAATTGGATGCTGAGCTCGCACCCCTCCTCCTCCTTCTCCTCCTCTGCACCCCGATCATCTCTCCCCCTCTCTTACTGTCCAGCTTGAGCAACAGACCAGCCTGAGCCATGCCAGCTACCTTTGAGCTCCGGAGGGCCCAGATCAGCAGAAAACAGAAGACTAAAGCGAAAAAAGAGAGGAGAAGAAGAAAGAAAAAAATCCATTGCCTTCTGTCGGTCACTCCCTGGGCTGTCAGTCATCTATTCCCTCCCTGAGCTGAACCCTTTGCTTTAACAGACCCCCTCCTCTCTCACACACACACATACAGTCGCCCCCCACCCACCCCCCTGTGCCTTCTTCATTACCGACTCCAGTGCTCCTCTGCGTCACAGCCATATGCACAGCGCTGAGGGCCGCCAGTCACCCAGCATCACTCTAATTAGCTGATAAAGAATTAAGTGGACCTTGAAATTGAAATTGGAGAGAAAAAATGAAATCTAACCCTTTTTTTTCCTCTTTCTATTACAAAGTTCCCTTCCGTTTTTGTTATTTCCAACCAGAGCCTCAAGCCCCAATGCACACACGGGACTTACTATTCTAGTGGCGGATGTGCCACTGTCTAAATAAATGGATAGTATATTAACGTTTTTTTGTCTTTGAATTCTAAGGGTCAACTTAGTGGATTGATACTTGTCCTGAAGCTGTTTGATTTGATGTTTGTGCATCAAGCCTGTTAAATCATACCCAGTATAACAGTAAACATTTGATGTTAAAATTTCGTGGAGGGCTTTCTTGTCTCTATGAATGTGTCAGTTTTTCCTTGATGAGGCTTAATGTGCATATGACACTACATTAACATAACTGTACAAGGTTATACAGAATGTTTTTACCAATTGTACCACGTTTTTGAATTATTGTTGTTTACCATTTTAAATCTGTCATAGGAACTTGGAGCTTTCATATCTGCTTTATATTGTTTTGTTCACAGGATGAAAACCTTGTCGAGTTTACATAACTTATAGTTTGACATAAACTATATGCCAATATCTTCATTTGTGCTATGAATGTTCTAATTGTCATACAAATGTAAGCCAAATGGAGTCTCTCCATTGTGATGCTATGAGTATTCACAACAAACACTGACAAAGGCATCTCTTTGGAGATGTAGTCCATTTTTAAATGGGACCAAGTTTGAGTTCTTTATAACAGTGTTCTCTCATCATTAGTTTACTCACAGTTAGTGTAATTGGAATGATTCCGTGTTTGAGTAGTCTTGTAGTAGCTGAGTAGTCAGCTGATGAGCCCGTGCTCTGAAAATGTTCATTTTCACCTATCACCTGTCCTCGCCGACTTGTTTGAATCGTCTGATTCTGAGTAAATCATGCAGGGTTCAAGACTTTGTCAGTTTATGGATCCGTTTATATTTTCTAGCCGTTTTAGATCAATTTTATATTTTACAGTGAACAAACAAATGTAAATTACTCGTCTACAAAAACATAGTTGGTCTCTTTTAATACTTGTCCTTCTTTTTCTTCCAGGGTGACACGGAAAGTGACCAAGACGACAAGGTAGGTCCCATTTATTTATAGTTCATATTAATTATTCCTAAATGTTTCTGTTATTGCGTGATACACTAATTGTTCTCCGTCAATATGTGCCAAGAAATGCAAATATTAAGCACAGACTCACTGTCGCACTATAAATAGTCTTTCCTTTAAGCCTTAAGACTGATATGAATGTAATTATGAGCCGGCTGATTTAAACATCTTCTTAATACACGCATTAATTAGCTGTGCACTAATTATAAAAAAGACCTAATGATTTGCACAATCTCAATGAAACGTTTCTGGTTTTTAAGGATTTTTAGATTACATTCAAATGAGACTGGGGCGGCCGCCAGCACCGCTCTCCACTCTGTAAAAGCTGATTGTTTGGGAATCTATCAACATCTGTGAAAAGTCGTTCGCGTTGAAGTTTTTTTATTTACAATGTTTACATATTCTCCCCACACTCCAGAGACTTTAAGAGCCTCCATTTTGTCCGGTGCATCCGATCCACTCTAATGATTTAGTAATGCCATTTACTTGTGGTGTTTAGACTGTGCTGCAAATTGAGTCATTACTCAGTGTTGTCGATTTAAATTGCTCCTGTCTCAGTGGCAATTCTTTCTTGTTTCCGGACGAGCGAGAGTGCACGGTGAGGGGGGAGAGAGAGTGCAGGCTGTATCGCTCCCCTGTGACTGGATTAATTCACGGCGGCTCACGTTTCGCTCCTGATGAACATTGGTGGCATTGATTAATTGCGAGAGCTAAAATGACACAGGAGTGAATTTGTGTTTGCTTCTTTGACGTTTCGGAGGGATCAGAATTGCTCCTCTGTCATGCTGTCACTATCAAACCCTGTCACTGCTTCTGTCTGTAGTCATTTGAATTCAAAGGAGAGACCTTAATGGGTCAAATCTATCTGAGGACAAATGTGGCGCATTTAAAGTCTTTTCAAAACGGGAAATTGAAAAAATATTCCCAAGAGAAATTCTGTTCTGCTTGATGTAGACGGCCTCAGAGACAGGAGCTGCATAGTCTGATAAGAACCAACTCTTCTACTCTTACACTAAACTCTGGCTTTGTGCTGTTGAGCATCAGGCATTAGAACATTACACAGTGTTGGTGCTCTGAGATGATACGAGTGACCTCCTGTCATATGTGCACTAGCACGTACCTGTCAGAAGAATCTTTCTGTGTTTGCAGGTGTATGTTCTCTTTGTTTATGTGTGGGAAGTATCCCGAGTTCTGCTAAAGGTTTTTATTATGACATCATGTGAGTTTTAGTTTGTGCATTGACTTTTAGCTCAAACTTTAGTTGGTCTTTGTTTTATTTGCACATTACAGTAAAGTAGTGTGTTTTTATGTCAATAAGCTTACACTGACTGAAATGTTAGTGGAGGTTCAAACCTGATCAAAAATGTAGCGTCTATGAATATAAATTCATCTTTAATTATTCATCATAAAAGCTCTGGCGCCGCTGCATGTCTTTGATCTGAAAATGCCCCGTGCTTCTTGTCATTCTTGATAGTTTTATTGTTTGTCAAGAGTACTCAGGCACTCAGTGCTTTTGTACCTGCTAATGCAAGTGATTTCATCTTGTCCAATATTCCAGCATGAATGTGGTTTGATTCTCAAGGGCTTCTTGCCATTTTCCCTTCTCACAGGTGACCAGTGCTCTGTGAAGACATTTATGTTATTTACTTGCTCAAGCTGTAAATGTCATTTAGGAAAAGCTTTGCTTCTTATTAATGGCGGTGCTAGAGGGCTGTAATTGTCTTTGCTGTCTCTTATTGGAGATGAGGGATCTAAGTGGGCTCTTTACAGGGACCTGTTTGTCCTTGACATAAAATAAAGATGTGAACTGCTGCTAATATATTTGCTGTTTCTCTTCTTTTATTGTTTTGCTGTGTTTGCCCTCAGGCAATTACTGCAGAGGAGTGGTGTTTCTCAATCACTGACAGCACTGTACATAAAACGTTTATACGCCCCCCGCCCGGCCCTCCTCCTCTCGGCGCACTGGGAAGGATGAGTAATAAAAAGGAGAGAGCAACTTGTCAGCGTTAAAAGATTATGTGTTTTGGCCCTCCAAAGGAAGAGAGTAGTGTTTACAGGCTTGAGTGGGTGCTCGCCAGGCCGCGGCTGAGGCTGATTGCACTAGAGTACCCTGTCAGCTCGTGATTTGTCATGTACTTTATCATCCTTGTCACTCTGCGCTGCGTTGTCATAGGTACCGCTCCCACCGGCCCCTCCCCTCACGCTTTGTACCCAGTCAGTGGAGGAAATTTGTATTTACTTTGGGGGAGTGTAATTTGTTCCTCATGGATAATATGACCCTTAGCGGAGCCGGATCACGGGTTAGTTGAAGTGATATTTTCCGGTAATGGTAGTCGTACATCATGGCTGTCAGGCCGGGTTAGGAGGCGAGCACATTACAGCTCCATTTTAGCACTGCAGGCATCTGGGATTATTTTCCATAACCAAGTATGACATGACCGCTCTGCGGAGTGCATTAAATTTTTACAAGCTTTTTTCCCTCCCCCGGCAACTTCTGTGGCTTTTCCCTGGCCTGGGGTCTTGGGGCTGCCACAGTGATGGATACCCCAGAGTCCCAGTTGTGCTGGCCAAGGTTAGCGGGTGTCGTGGACCTACACAGCTCCCCTCTATCCAATAACTGCAAATCCCTGCACCATCAGAGGAGAACATGGGCCCACTCCACCAGTGTCTCAGCACTAACACCCTGTCCTCACATTTACACACGCAGGATATTAAGGAAAAGACTTGCATAAACTACAGTTTTCTTTTGACAAGCTTTAAAAGTGGAGAATTAAACTTTGCGGCCCCACTGTTGAGCGCTAATGGGCCCACTAATACCTCATCCATCTATATTCCCTTTATTGCAGAGCGCTTGAACCTGCTCTGTGCTTTTTCTAGCTCCATGCCTTTCTCCTTCATCCTGAATCCCCTCTCCTTGGCAGAAGGTCGCTGGTGTAAATGCCACCTCTTGCCATTGACAAATGGTCAGCCCCCTGTTGGATAATCAGTGGGGTCTCTGAGGTGGACGAGCAGGCGGAGCTCATTAGAGCTCCACAGATGAGAAATTAAAGTGGAGCTTCCAGGCCTGGCAGCGGGCTGCTCTCAGGGGCCTGGCGTGTGTGTGTTTGGAGGAGGGGGCGGGGGGTACCTGGGGGGTAGATTGATGGACCCTGTCTGATGGATGAGTAAGGGCCAGCAGGAAGCAGTGCTCAATGTCCTCCCACCAGCAGCTCCTCACAGAAGAGAGACAGCCACACCCAGTGGCCCACAGACAGGCCTCAGTGTTGACATGGGGTCAGGGGCGACCCCCACTCATGCTCATAATTATATACAAGGAGCCTAATTGGGAGGCATTTAAAGACCCATTTCACTAACTCAATTGACTTTGAATCATAGGTTATCTCTATAAGTATGACTCTTTGGCCAACCAAAGGTTCTGCTCTTTGTGGGCTTTGGATCTCAGACAAATGGAAAGTAAGGCAAACTTCATGAAGCCTTGTCACTATACAGTTGTGTGCAGCCATATTAATGCCCTGACCAGGACTTTCAAGGTCAGTTGGCTATAGCCCCAGACAGTCACACTAGCTTTTGTCAAGGCTCCGAGCGGGAAAAAGTTGTTTCAGAAATGTCATTGTAAAATAAAAATAATAATACTGCAGGTGTAGTGAAATAGCATATTTCAGTATCGACTTTTCTCTTCTACATAATTCATCCTCACAGGTATGTATGTACAGACTGAATTATGAATTGACATAATGGCTTTGCCACTAAAGGACAGTGGTGTAACTTTCCCCATTGTTCAGCTCTGCTCTCTGATAGCTTTTGAGGCTGAAACACAAGAATGATGAAGGTCTGACTCTTACCTTGAGACGTGATATTATAAAAGCCCTAATGTGTTACTCTTGCCTCTCGAGTGCTCAAGCCCACCATTCATTTGTGGCCAGCCATAAACCTCATAATGCACACGTTTGAATAGGACAAGGTTGCCAAGTCCTTGAAAATTGAATGTAGTGGGGGGAAAAACAGTCGCCGCTCTGAATCATGTTACAAAGGCAGTGATTCAATTCCCTGTGCAAACTGAGAATATGACAAATGGAAAATAATTCAATCAGCGGAAAAAAAAACACGAATAAATATTCTGTTGAGTTGATTTTCAGTCCGCTGAAAAAAGAAAGCCATTTCCATCCTCCCTGACCTGGAAAAGGTGTCAAATGTATTGTTTTCATATAATAGAGTTCTGTTGAAGGGTTTGTCACCTGCTTATTACTATAGAGATGTTATTGCATTACCTTTAAAAGAGACTTATTATGTAAAGTCTTATCATTAGTTTACATAGTTTACATCAGCGGTAGCAAACTTTTTAACAAAGTTACAGGTCAAATATGTCGTTTTTGTTCAAATTAGAAATGAAATAAAACTATTAAATGTCTTAAAGTGGAACTTGTTTGGCAAAGTAACTTCCCAATAGACACATGCAGTAATTTCCCATAGTCAATATAAAGTGCAAAATAACTATTTTTGTTTTACAATCAAGACAGTTTGTCTGTTTGAGATAATGGGATCATTTGAGTATAATTTTACACTTGAATATAAGTTTCATTTAGCCTAAAGTTAAACTATGGTGATAATAGATGCTAAATAAACCCTCAGTGTGATAAATGTTTTTATCCACTATTTCTCGAGTTGTGTCAAATCTCTTTTGTTTTTGTTTTTATTTATCAGTTTGGTTTATGTATGTGTGGACATTTACCACACCTGCAACAAAAATGGCAGACTTCCATGGTAACAGTTATTTCTCTGTTCCCACAACAAGCCCTGAGTTTGACAGATGCATCTAAATGATTTCAGACATTTTCAATCCATTAACCTGCATTGGAGAGGAGCGCCCCCATATGCTTCCATTTGTCAGTATAATGGTGGGCAGCGAGTCCTGCGAGGTGACTGCCTGTGTCAAAACCTTCTGGGTCATGTTCGGTCTCTGAATCAAGAGCGAGTGCGCCCCAGCTCCTCAGGTGTCGGCCCTCATCTCTATGTATGAGGCCAGTTACCGCTCGTCAATAATGTATGGAAGAAGACCTTGGGTTCAAACCAGTGTCTGGAGAAACAGCCTTTTTTCTATAGAAAAAAGTGGAGTTGTTGTTATTCCGAAGCTCCGTTCTGCTCTTCCTCTGGCCTGGCTCCCTGCTGAGATGGAGTTCTCCGACATGCCAAGGTTAAACTCTGTCAGTCAAGGCCCGCTCACCTGAACACGAGCTCTGCCCTCTCATTGGCCTTTTGTGAAGCCAGTCTTTTCTGAGGGCAACTACATCCCTAATCCTACATGGTGCCTTTCACCAGGACTGCCTGTCAAGTGCATAACACATACTGGATTGTTGTGCTCTTGGTCCATTTGATTCTGTGTACTGTGTGGGAAGCTTTTTGGTTGTTTGAAAACTCAAGGTTTTCCTCTGGCAGCGACTAGTATACGTATGTACCACCACAGTAAGCATGTGAAAGGGCTTTTGAAATACAATACATTATCCTCAAAGGAAAGGGTGAAATAAGGTAGCCGGGGGCTTCTAGGTCACAATATAATAAAAAGATAACTAATATGTGATTTTATACTGTATATGTTATGCCATGTAACACTTCCATTTGTGACTATGCTAATTTAAACAATTATTTGGGTATTATCATGTGTCATATTACAACTAGTTTACAGCAGTGTTTCTCAACCTGTTTCAGTCGTGACCCCCAAAATAACAGTCATAGACATTTGCAACCCCCAAACACAAATTGTAGCCTTTAGTCTTATGTTTGATTTATTTTGAAAAGATAAACCCAGATACATTCTGGTATCTGGTTTCATCAAAGTAGTCCAACTGGATGAAAACAAGCCAAATGCTTAGTAATATTTTAAATATTATTTCTGAAATATCACTTTAAACAATAATCATTTTAGCTGCTCTCCACTTGCTTTAAATATTATTGTTTTAACTTGTTGCAGCCATAGTAAGAAGATGAAAGAATAGTAGTATCATAATAAAATATTTGACTCTTATTGGTGGGAAAGTGTCCTATTTTCCACTGCTGATGGCCACTCAAACTGGATTTGAACTAAGAAAAAATGAACTTTATAGCAGCTGAAAGTACATTTGAACATCTGAAGAAGAAACACAATTAATCAGTTGTGCTGCTCACAACTTTATCACTTAAATTCTCAAATGAAAATGATGTAAGTGCATAACCTCTGTGGAAGCCTGTGTGGCTTGTCTCATAAAAACATAGTCTACCAAGTATCATACTGCATAAATCTCTTCTTCCCTTGCCACCCGCTGTGTGAGCTCATGAGACCCAGTGAGCCACAGCCGCTGAGGATCCTAAATGATGAAAACAGAGGCGTTCTGTGAGACCGACAATGGCGTCCCAGCATGCACAGCGGCAGATTCACAAAAACATCCTTAGCTCCATAGAGCTCTATAGGCTGTCAGATCTTGCACGAGTCCCTTCCCCCAGTCACTGCGTCCCTCTCCAGCCCACTGCTTGTTAGAGCCAGTGTAATTAGGTGGCGGAGCTTGTTGTGAGTAGCACAGGTCACAGAGGCATGTCCAACCCTTGTCCTGATTGCTCCTCAGGGGATTATTGACAAAACACAAGGAGCCTTGCATGTTGGGCTGTAATTATGTGTACAAGACATAGACGGCCCCAGGGAAATTAAATGAAATTCCCCAGCTTGGTGGGACCTCCACACCCATGGGACCCATTCTGCTTCTGATTAGGCCCAACCATTGTGTGCCTTTACGGCGCCATCACCGCAGCTCCAGCTAAATGCTTTTAACTTACTTTGCTTCCACCCGCTACATCAATGGGTCATCACAGAAAGCCTAGCATGAAAACAAAATAATAACGCTGATTGTAGCTGCTATGAAACAGGTTCCTGTTTTTGACAATACCCAACAGGAATCGATAGTTTACTGCATGTGCAAATGAAGTGACAAGGGGTCTGGCCTAGATTACACAGGGCCTAAGTGGTGCTGAGGAAGCTTATGGAGATGAATGCATTCATGAGGCGGCCTAACACATTCTTAAGAAGCAATGTAATAAGGGATAAATCAAACACCGACCATTTTGCCTTTCAATGATTTCAAATTAAAGCAGAGGGAGATGGCAGACCTCCTGGGAGGCGACTCGACTTCAGCGTACCGTACATCTGACCTCTGTGTATATTTCTCTATCATTCCAACTACCTAATGGCTAATTTAAAAGAGCTGCATAAGCAGTAAATACTCCATTCCTTTTGATTTAGCTCGGCGCGGGGTAAGATGTCTTTGAATTGCCAGACTGCAGGGGCAGGCCTCATCCCAGAGGTCTGATTATTCTTAGCACTATTAATAATTCACTATATTATGTTGTAAGATGGTGGAGCTTCATGACTTTTTCTAGTGACTGTATTAACGCTGGGTCTATTGGACGAGCTGCGCCCCAGTGCACTGTGGTACATGTTACAGCATATCTGTGGGTTAATAATGTTAACTAAAGCCAAGCAAGGTATTTGTAGTCAATAGTGCCATCAGGATATAGCATCATTAGGTGACTTCAAGTATGTCTGGTGTAAGAGACATGCAATTAGTGGTATAGATCTCCCCCATAAACAGTTGTCTGATATGGAACTCCTTGATTATTCTGCATTGATTTTGTGCATGAGCGTTTGTATGATCGGACACCAAATCCTTAGACAAGCACGACCTTTATAAAACCTGAATCACACAGGGAAATGTCAGTTGACCATGTTGAAATGAGCTGGCTCCCAGCAGCCACGTAGCTCTCTAGTCAATTAATCCTGGGCTGCCTCAGACTGCTTCAGCGGTCCCAATGCCCTGTGGCTATGCAGACACTACAGTGAGCACACACTGTTGGCTCCAGCAGAATAATTGGCAAAAGATGCAGATGTGCTGGCTGACTGGCATGCTCTGAGGCCAGAGAATACAATGTGATGTGTGTGGAATGGCAAGTGGAGGTGAGTCATCCTGACACTGCTGGCCATTATGGTATTTCTGCTTTGGCACGGCACAGCGCCAGGGGAAGAGCACAAAGAATGTCAGCACACACTAATGTGACGATGGCATTTGGTCCTGGCTGTCAGCATGTATTTCCACCACGTGACGTACCACTGTGTCTCTCAATATACTCTGATTTGAATTCATTTTGCCTAATGCAGACTCTGTTTTGTTCTTTCCACATGTACAGTATGCAGTCTGTGTAATGTGTGCAAAAATAAAGAACTGCAGGCATACAGTTCTAAATAACAAGCCAAAGACATGTGCCCTTGGGGTGGTGAGATAGCTCATTACCTATGAGCGACCTTCCATCTGCACTCATGGCTGCTCTGGGAGCCATTATGATTATGATGGAAATCTCACAAGCCATTACTGGGAGACAGCACAGGGCTCAGTGCAGACGCACTAATGGACTCATTTGTAATTGGGAGAGAGGGAAATGACTGTGTGAGTTAGCTGTGGCTTTGTTTGATGGAGGATGGAAGAGCACACACAGGTTTGATAAATGAAATGGGTTAGTTGCCTATGTGAACCAAACGGCTGCTTCCTTTATCACTGCTTACCTCAAGCAGAGACATCCTGATCCCAGGCCTGGAGACTGGAGACGGCCTGTGGGTGTGCTCCATTCACTTGTCATATTCACGTTTTAGGTTCTTACGAAGAAATATGAGCATAGTAGATTTTAATTTAATATACAGGGCACCTAACGATTCTCAATGAAGCAAAAATGACATTTTATCTGATCATTACAACACTTACTCAAAGCTCTAATTAGCTAGTATTCTTTGTTTTGCATTTGCTTTGTTCTCATTGAATTGTTTGTTAACACAGGCTTGGGTTTACACACCCATTTAAAGATTACAATGAGTAATAAACCACTGACTCAGCTTGTAAAAACATGACTGCAAATAGTCAGTTGTCTGAAATAATATTGTGGTTAAACACAGGAAGTGTAATTGTCATGTGAGACAGTTCATCTGGCTCCAGTTCAGCAGGTACAGAGCAGGTGCACTGCTAACACATTTACACCTTTTGTTGACTAAGGGCAGGGTAATGTATTCTTCCTTTCTCATTTATGACTGAATAGTGCATGTTGCAGAAGCGTGTTACTGCAGATGTTGAACACGTCCAAATGAAATGTGAACAGGTCCACTGCTGCATAATGCATCACCTTCTACATGACAGTCTGTCTGTGCTGTGAGTCCACATCAGTGTTATTAAACCAACAGGGCATTTAACTGTGTTTATACAAGGCACTCCTCCAGCAGGCTGCTGACAGGGGCCACTACAGCAGCGAGAAGGGAGCGGCCAGTGGGGGGAGGGAGGGGGCTAATAAGATTGCTCTGACCCAGGTGATTTATAGATTCATTTGTGTGCTTGTTTTCTGAAGCTGATCTGCATTATTCATGTGCCCAGAGGAGCAGTGCAGAGGACATTAGCTGGTTAACCTCTGCTCAGGTGAGGCCATATTATTTTAATGGCCACTGCGAGGGCAGGCCCCTGAGCTGCACTGTCAGAGGTGGAGGGACAGCGCGGAGCACACCACTCATTTATTTGAACCAGAGAGCAGGTGGACCCAAAGCATTATTATTCAGTTCCTTGAGTAAATGGTAAACAGTGCATATTGCTTTAATGTTTACAACGGGAGTAATTGGTAGCCAAATGCCTGGTGACTTTTCAGTGCTACATAATCTGTTATTGCTGCTGCATGCCACCTGTCATGCATATCATGTAACCACAGCATGTAATTACTGCATCTCAGTTAGACGTGTGTGCTTTAGGCATGAAGCAGACGACACCAGTGTGGACTGACTCCTTATTCACAACATATGCATGCTACTGTGTAGTGTTTAGTAGTGATAAGTGCACTCACTGCTGATACTTTGAAATAATTACACTCCCCAGAGCTAAGGTTAATGGTGCAGTCAGTAATGCAGAACAAGCAACTCTTTTCTTTTTTTTTAGTATTTAGTAAAACTCCAAACGCATGTGACAGTCTCAAAGAGTATTAGAGGTGTAATGAACTTTTGTATTCACGTATTACTTCTTCTGAATGGCTAAATTTATTTACTTTACTTATTTAATTTGGCTTTTCTTTCTGGTGCAAAAATAAAACCCAAACTTTTGCAGCTTCACTGATTGAGATAAGAGAGAGGTGTCTACTCACTCACCGCTGCTATACTCTAACCCTTATTTGCTGACAGTAATTATAACAGTGTTATAACACAGAAAAGAGCTTAATTCCCAACACTGCTGAGGGACAGTCCCATTGTGTGGAGCAACAGCGTACAGTATGTTACTTTGACAGGCAGGCTGTGTCTTCTGCACTACTCCTACAGCCCTGATCATGGCTGACAGCTCAGACTGCTGATAAAAGCCCCACATTAAAGAAAACACAAGAGCTGCTCAGTCTCCGCACCAGTGTTTCTTCTCATCAGTCCCCCCTGCCCCTCCCCAACTGCTCCTTGCACTTCTTCTACCCCACACCAGGGTGTCAGAGCTGTCGAAAGAGGGGAGTGACATCACAGGAGTTTTCCTGCAGTCTGGAGGCTCATCATGTCAGCGGCAGCCTGTCTTGTGTCAGGCTTTCCCCAGGCAAGCTGTGATCCGGGCCTTGTCTGCGCACATCAAGACTCACAGCAGAGGAGGAGACAGGGAGGGAGAGCAAAAATTAACAGAATGTTTTTCCATCTTGTTAACTGACAGCATCGTTTGTTAGAGCGCTGTCTCAGCGAGCGCAGTCTGTGGAAGGCTTTCAGATTGGCAGAGGGAAGAATTGGCAAGTGAAAGCATGGTAAATTATTGAGTTTGGATGGTGTGTCAGAGCTAACGCATCGCTTTGCGTGGGTTTCCAGAAAACATCTGAAGTGTGATAGGAGAACAAGTGCGGAGGAGTGCTTGATTAAAAAGCTGTGAAGATTGCAAGCCTTCATTTTCTGGAGGCGCTCATAGTATTTGTTTGTGTGCCTGTACACTGTATGTGTGCACATATAACCACTTTAAACGTCCAAGGTCATAGGAAGGTGCTAAAGCTGTCCCGAGTTAGTTCCAGATCTTTGAAGCTGTGTGCCAGGGAGAGGCGCTGTGTGAGAGTCCTGGAGAATGGGCTCTATCTCCTGTGTAAAGCTCCATCTCCGAGCTGGCTCACTCTCAACTCATTTGGACGCAGAGAGCGCTGCTGCTGCAAAGAATGCTTTTGATTCTCTATTCATTTATTTGAACTGATCTGCTGTGATTAAGAGCTCTGTGTCTCATTATTCTTTTTTGGAGAGGAGAGGGGCATTGGCTTTTGCCAAAATATTTGAATGATTAGGGCCCAGGCACGGGCCATGCCAAAGCAACGGGAAGCATTCACTCTGCTTATTAGATTCACTTAAATGCTGTTGTAAATCATGCTGCCAGTGCCTGCTGCCAGGCCCGGCTTTAGTTGGAGAAGATTGCAGTGCCAGTGCACAGGCTCACTGAGAGCCTCTAGAGGCAGCTGACTGCTGCTCTTCACTGCTGTTTGTTTTAGCCCGCCTCTTCATCCACAAAGTGGTTGCTAGGTCCATTTTGGACAGGGCTCTTTTGAAATGCCATTCAGTTGAGAGGCCTGCTTGTATTATAGAAATGTGATCATCTTATTAAAAGTGAAATCTACCAGACGCCAGCTAGAAATGATGCTTGGCTTGAAAGTAGTCATTTCTGCACACATTGGTAATAACAGCTCTCTATCTGAAGGCGCAAAGCCTAATGAACATCCGAACACTGTTCTTTTGCATGTCATTCATTTGTGCTGGGAAAGTGCGCCTGATTGTTGTCTGTGTCAGACTTGTCTAAAACTAAAAATCGTGATTAGCCCTGAAGATGAACTGGAGTGTTATTCTATTGTTCTGTCAATTTCAAGATTGTAGAGCGAAAGAATAGCAGTGAAAAGGCAGCTTGTTGAGCACTCAGGGAAAAATACTGCCTTTGGTCGTTGAAAATGCCCAAGAATCTCAATCAGGCCTTCAATTTTGGCACATTGTCAAGAAGCAAATGCAACAAATCAGAAAGTATTGTTCCTCAGGGGCATAATAAAAGTCTTTCCACTGTGAGCCTGTCTGCTGCTCATAGGCCCGATTCCATTTCCTGCACATTACAGCAAGAGCATCTGTCACAGAGAAGTTTTCTGGGCGATATGGCATCCCTATTTTAAGACATATTTTATATGTAAAACAGAGGACATCTATTGCTTGTCTCTTGCACTCTTGGATTGACGTGACATGTTTTTGTCAGTTCTAAGCACCAATCTATAGCATCAGCAGTGGCACAGATTCCTCAGGGCAACGGAGAACAGATGAGCGTCATGAGCCATGACCATGGCTGAAGAGCAGGAAGAGGAGGCACCGGACAGACAATTTAACAGCAGCAGTGACTCTGGAGGAGGGGGAGATGTATGGCCGCCAGCCAACAGTGCAGTCCCAAACACTGGTCCAGACTAATGATCCACAACCTGATCATTATAGCCCACAGAAAGGATGGGCGCAGGGTGCAGTTCCCAGGAAATCAATTCCCTAGGAAGCACACGAGCCGTAGTTGTAAATCATACAGTGCTGGAAGGATGGATGGACAGTGAAGGTGGGCTGAAAGAGCAGAATCGGGAAAGCAAAGGATGAACAGATGGACCATGAAGGGGGGACTCTTTCGATCATAAACCCTGAGAGCACACCCTCATATGCCCCTATCCCCGGAGCACAAGCAAACCAATGATGTGCTCTGCCCCGCTGCCAGTCTCTGCTTGATGGCTCCATCGCAGCTTTGGGCCCAGCTTGAGAAAAGTATTGTTCAATTGATTTATGCACCTCATGGGAGCCCATCAATCCTTATATGAAACTAATGAAATCATTGGCTGTTGAGGGAAAGGTCTGCAGGCATTTGTGTATGGGAGGTGGAGGCTAGTGAATATCAGGATGAAATGGCAGACGTCAAAAGGAGTGCAATGATGATGAATGAAACAGCTCTATGTGTAAACAGGATAAAGGAAAGCAAAGGATACTCTTACCATTTATGTTCAGTACTTTTTTGAAGAGATCTAAGCCACAACTTCTGACCTTGCTTATCATTGACTGGCATTTTCGTAGTCACTTTGCACTGATTGCCACATAATTAAAACAATGATACAGATGCATCTTGGCGTGCTTTATTGGCCTTTGTTGTCTGTGGATTCAAGTTTCCTGTAAAACATTTGCACATCACTTCCAGTTATTGGGCCATGGTTCAAGTTTCCAGCTCATTCCAGCTCGTGGCAATATGAGCCATGGCCCAAGACAACAACAAATGGGCACTAATAAAAACTCAATAAGTGTGTGTCCCTTTGGAGTCTGCCACATAAACCAGCCCTGTCAGTGCCTTTAGGAGCGGTCGCAGTCTGCTTTGTAAAGATCCTATATCCTCTGCTTATTATTTTCTCGTAAAATATACTTTTTCTCTGGACATCTTCAGGATTCATCTTTACATCAGCCTGTATGTTATTTCCTCATATGCTTTCTACATAGGGCTTGGGAAAATGGCATGATAATATTTTGAAGGTTTTTTTCCAAGACACCCAGATATTGAATAGTAAATATTGTTCATAGTAAAAAAAAATAGCTACACAAAGAGATCATCAAAAATTTTGATTTAAAGGTGCGGTAAATTATTTTCATGGACATTGGTATTTTAATCTGTTCAGCCACTTCTTAGCTCTCACATAAAACTAGCTTTCATCAAAAAATTACTTTCATTTCATTATGTTTTCTCCAGAGACTTACAACAAAGTGAAACTGGAGTAGACCTCCCAAGCCCGCCAATCAGAGCACTGCTTTCGTCTATCAATAAAACTAAATTGATTTATTATTTGATTGAGACAACAAACAGCAACCTGATATTGTCACAAAGTGCTCTAATTACAATACACTTTTAGATGGGGAGGGAAGAAAAAAGTTTACCAATTTGTGACTAAAAAAGTTAGGTACCTCACCTTTAAGAAGCTTGCAACTATATAAGACACATGTAGTATTTATTTTTGTCTGTCGTCACAACAGACATCACAACATTATATAAGCCAAGAGCAGCTAAAAATGATGATTGTATATTGTTTGAATGTGTTTTTGTTGTATTAGAAAAAGTTAATGAGTCTCGTCACCAAAACATTACCAAACAAGCTTTTGCCCACCATCTGAACTTATGACATTATAAAACTCTGTAACATAAACACAGTCTATGTAAACGGCAAAGGTTTAAGACATTTCTGTTTGATTGACATAATACCACCTGAATATTGTTATTGTGAGGCTACAAAAATCGAAATTATAAAGAAATTGTGACCTATGTACTGTAGAGAGACAAGAATCAGTCTTGCCAAAACAGAATCGTTCCATTACTAGTTTGTACTTAGTGAGTCATACAAGTTCTTTATATCTACATTACAAAAAAATTTGTATTAGCATTAGTTGAAAGAAAAAGTAGGCAAGATAAAGACGATATTGTGTTATTTACTGAACAATAAATATCAGGAAGAAGTAGTGATAATCAGAGTCTAAATATCTGATACATTCTCTGCATTATTGACAGCTTTTATACCAAAAAGTAACTTGCTACTTGTAAACATGTCATACCTATAGAGTGGAGCTCCTACTGCACCGCGCCCAGACAGTATCACTGTGAGCACTAACAAATAAACCCTCCCCCGTTTGCTATTTCTCTCCTGTGCCACCATTCTCCTCACTTCATTATGCAGGCAGCTTGATGCTATTTGACAGAATGTGCTATCTGCAACCCCCAGCTGCAGTGCTCCTCCTGCTATCATTGCATCGCTGGCAGCATAACCCCAGCGGTGCCGGCAGTGCGAAGCAGGGAGGAAATGATGATGATGCTGCTGCTGCTGTCGGAGTCAAAGGGAGGAGAGGACAGAGGCAGACGACAGAGCACCTGTGGGCGGGGCTGGACAGGTGGACCAGTGCTGGAGCAGGTCTATGTGGGTCTCCTATAAAATAAGCAGTTAATAACACACAAAGTACAACACAAAACGTTGTTATATATTTGTTCTTGTTTGCAATAATCTAGTGTTTTCTGGTGGAAATACTTAGAATGTCTGTGTGGGAAGAAATGTGTAAAAACAAAAACATACCTGTTACTTCATCCATGCTAGTTAGTTTGTCGTTTCTCTTTGTCTCTCAACACTCAAATGTCATAGGTCAAGTTCTGACATCCTTAGCACAAATCTTAAAGCTGGGACATCTGATTTCTACACTATAAAAACAAAAACTTTGAATGTTTTTAAATTTGTTCAACTGCTTCTCATAAATGCTTTGGCACATGGTTAACATTCATATGTATTAAAGTTAGTATATTTAATTTTCAGATCATAAAATCTAAAGTAGTTATGTAAATTAAACTACAGTAGTTCCTAGCTCACACAATCCCTTTGTCATACAATTCTTCAAATCCACATTAAGATTTGACTTCTAAAATGGCTTTAAAACTGGTTCTTACAGACAGCAACGTGAAATGGAGATGGATCATCCACTGCCAATCATAACGCTGCTTTCAGCTATCTATAAGAACTAAAATAGTTTATTATTAGATTCAGACAGCACACAGCAGTTTGATTTTGTCACACAAAAAAAATCTACTTTTGCAGGTTAGTCTTTTGCAGAAAAGATAATGTTTGATTATTTACACACCAAAAGTGAGGTACTTTTGGCTGCAACCACTTAACAATAACTTTTTACAAACACAACAGTCAGTCATAGTGCTAAAGGTCTTAGATACAAAACTTCATTATTCCATCCAGACAGTAGGCACGGGTGTGATTTTGTCACACACTGCTGCACTTACAATGCATAAAACAAAGTGTGCTCATTTTTAAAAGTCTGGTCCCCCAGCTTTAGGTCCAGCATCCACTGCATGATTCATTCAAATAATTTCTGCAGTTGGATCAGATTCATTACTACTGTGGGCCAAATACCTGTTGTAATTTCTTCTGCTGCTATTAGATGAAGTCTCTTTGCATCTTTTGAATCGGAGTGGTTGGCTGCTCTCTTGCTGTCTCTCTGGAGGCTCTGAGCACTTTTTGAAACTTTTTTGGTTTTTAGCTCAGTTTTTGGCACGACAACTTTGGACTTCAACCAACTAAGACGTGTGGCCTCTGATGTTCTACAAACATGAGATAAGTACTGTCAAATTTGTGAAAAGGAGACATCTGTTTTTCACGTAACCATGGAGACCATGCAAAAGCTAATGCTACCTACGCTAACTTTGGACTCTGAAATGGCAGACTTTCACACCTGAAGCAGTAGAAGACGTTGCAGTAAAAAGAGTTTGATTCTTGGGATTTCATCCACCCTGTGACGTTCAACAGACACAAGTTAGGATTTAGTGAATGGAGTTGTTTGTTTGTCCTGTAACCATGGAGATGGTACAAGAAGCTATTAAAGTTTGCTAGCTTTGGACTTTTGAAATGCTACAGAACTTTTACATCTGCTGCAGCCGAAGCTTTTGCAAAGGAAGATTTTGTGGGGATGGCCTTATCACCGACTGAAACAACAGAAGTTCACCTGCTCCACCTGGACCTGACTGTGATGTGTCTACAGAATCTACTTTCACCAGATTCTGGTGAAAGTACTACTTTCTACTTTCATCTGTCTCTCACTCCGGTTTCCACCTCCAACTGCACCTGCTCCTCCAGCTAAGGCCCTGACGAAGCCAAGCACAACATCATGGAGACTGTCCCC
The DNA here is from genome assembly GCA_038363315.1 of Mugilogobius chulae. Taxonomy (NCBI): domain Eukaryota; kingdom Metazoa; phylum Chordata; class Actinopteri; order Gobiiformes; family Gobiidae; genus Mugilogobius; species Mugilogobius chulae. Next base: position 13,870,438 of record CM076399.1, on the reverse strand, counting down.
GAGCGCCGTTCAGCGGCAGCTCACTGCTCCTGACAGACGCCCCAGTGGCTCTGCAGGATGGGTCAAATGCAGAGAATGAATTTCCCTCTCGAGGGATCAATAAAGTATTATCTATCTATCTATCTATCTATCTTGATAAAGGACACCATTTTATTTGAAAATTAATTGTGTTTTTTATTTCACACTTTAAAAAACGAACAATGCAAAGATATCCAAGAGCAACTTTTAAAGACAATAAAATAATGCATAATATGTATTTTAAACATACAGGTTCCCAAATGACACCATTATTTATCTTTAAGAACCCCTTGTTGCTTTAGATATGTCTGCAATTATCTGGATTGTCTGTGCGTAAAAACATACATGAAAATGAATGAATCAATAATTAATATAGTTATATCAGAAAACGTCTCTTTTGACTGAGGTAAACAAAATACATCTGTGTACATTGTTGTAAACAGCGCACAACAAAACAGCTGCTGAATAATGTACACTACATTCATCATGTCGTCTTCACAAACAAATAGTTGCTTGGAGCCAGCATCCACACCAGTCTCAGGAGAGTTGTAAATGAGCGCAATGAAGAAACAAGCAAACAGCTTTAGGGGCTAGCGAGGAGATGCTTCAGGTCTGCGAAGCACAGCATATCCAATTTGTAGGTTAATGTTACTCGGGTTCTCTTTATCTTTATCTGGGTTAACTTCCACTCTGGATAATGAGATGTAGCATTAGCCGCAAAGTCAACAAATGTAATCCTTGCATTTGGCATCTTCTATTCTTTATCCGACTTGGCGTGACCATGGTGAAAAGCTGCCACTATTTCAATCCACTGTATGGAGACTGTCATTGTCTTTCATTAGTCCTTAATTTGCTGATGTGACTCTTAAACGAATCTCTTATCAAACAGCATAATGAGAAAGATGATTATTGTTGTGTGCGTGGCCTAAACAAATCACCACTTAGAACGTCCAATCCTCGTTGTCTGCATAACTGTGGCACTAATGAGGTGGAATGGCTGGCAGTGGCTGGTGGTGCATTGTGGGTAACAGCATAATGAGCGTGGCCAGTGAAAAGCCCTGATTCCCTGGACTGGTGCTGTGGTCTGTCTCTCTCAGTATGTGTCAGGTGCTGAGAGCCCGCCATCTTTTTTTATTCATCGCTGTCTGCTTTTGATTCCTTTTCCCTGAGGTGCTTAAAAAGCGGCTGGATTGTTAGTGACAATCAGGCGTGCGGGCCCCTTTTGGAGCATAAGGTTTGATTTAATCGCAGGGCTGTCATTTATTATTCCAGAGCTCGCCAGCCGCCCCCCTGCGAGGCCCAGGACTGATCAAGCGCCTCGGAGCTGTCCCCAAGATCGCACTATCTTTTCCCTTTTCCCCAGTTATGTCTAAATCCTCAATACAAATCGCAGTGTTTGGGCTCTCCCAGTGGGGCCTATTACTGCCTGTGGGGCATTAAAGATCATTAATAGTGCTGTCAGAGAAAGAGAGAGAGAGAAAAAAGAGAGAGAAGGGAGCTAGGAAGAGTGCCGGCGAGTTGCTTAGCTGCTCATAAATGGGAAATTAATACATCTGCTTCATTAATGCTGCCTCGTGTTTGATGTTTGTTCGCTGGCAACTTTAATGATGTAGGTTTGGGCCGACGGGGCGCTTGACTAAATTTGATTCCTCCAATTAAGTAGTCAGGCTTCTTTTCTTTTGGGAAAATGGTTTGAAAGGAATAAAAAAACGCGCTGCCTAATTATGGGCTCCGAACCTTCAGTTTTGCAGTCTCCAGTCCCACCCCTCTGTCAGAAACTGATTGCAGCTACGCGTCGAACTGCAAAACTCTGTCCATGTTGTTTACCGTTCACTAATCAAGAGGAAATATTTTAATCAGCACCTGCAACTTTCCTAATGATTAGCATTAGCCAGCGAGGTGTGCTAATTACATTGTAGAGTGAGGTGATGATAGTTGATCTTGAGTGTAAATGATGGAATTACTACTATCAAGGTTTTGGACTGGAGCAGCTGCATCTTAATGTCTGCTTCACAAATTGAAAACAAGCAGAACTAAAAGTTTCTTGACGTAGTTGCAAAACAGCTTGTGAGGTTGAATGTTAGAGCTGAAGGTGGTGTTACACTGTGGTGCTCAGGTATTGAAGGATGGGTCAAATGCAGAGGACACTTTTCCCTTCGGGGGCAAAAGAAAAATACCTTATCCTTAACCTTAGTGAGACGCCATTTGTTGTAAATTCATACAAAATGGAAACGTGTTTTTACAAAGAATAGGCTACAAGACTATTGACATGGTGTTTTATGCTAACATTGTTCTTTTAAGTGGTAAGTTTTTATTATTGTTATTTTTCATTGTAGCAAGGCGGCTACAAAAGTTTTACAATAGCCAATTGTCTTTCATTGTGCGTTGAAGATTCAGTAGGTTGTGTTCACATGACATCACAACATTCTACAGATCAACAATAGTAAATCAAATGGAGGGCAGCTAAAGAGAATATTGTCTAAATGCAGTGTATTTTCTATGCAAAAGATGAATGGATCCAGTCACCTCAGAAATAGATAGATTTTAAATGAGTGAAGCACAAAGTGCAATGTTTTTAACGCCACAAACTGCGTCTTGTCCTCCATCTGACCTGATTTACCATTCTAGAACACACAAAACTTAACAAGATATTACAAGACAATAAACAACAAAAACTAAACATTAGCAGACAACAAACCCAGCACAACAACAAATCTGAGACATTACAAACGAAACAGAAACTCTTTACACAATCAGTCAGTGACAATAGTCCATGTGCACATGACAGGTATTAAGTCTATAGTACACATTTCAACTATCTTCGACTAAGCCAATTATTGTGCTGTGTCCACTGCAATAAAAAAGGGTACTTTTTGGATGTCACGCTGCCAGATACAAGAAATTTAAATCTAGTCACACTGTTTGACACTGCTATGATTCAAGTTTATCTGAAGGAACATCATATTCTAGACTTTGTCTGATAAAATCATCAGTTTTACTTGTTAGCAGAGGTTAGCATTAACTGCTAGCCATGTTTTGCAATCTTAAAAGTTGCTAAATGAAAGAGAAATGTTCTATTCACGGCTGTCTTATTTTGAGCAGTGCTGTAGTTTACACGGTCTATGTTTAAAGACATGAAGACAAAAAAATTCTAATATAGAGTCTGATATCATTTGCGGTGGTCTTTGGTTGTAGGCCTACCATTGTTTTGAGCTTAGACTTTGTCCCCTGTGTACCGTAATCATTAATCAGTAAAAATCGTGCATTGAACAACTGGCCTTAGTCATATCAATATCCAGTTTGTTTAAATTCTTCATTATAGCACTTTTTATTTACAGCAATTCAGTCTTTGCATGAATATTTAATCTTTAATAAGAATAGATGAATAAGATTAATCTAATAAAATACGTATAAGTATAAAAACTAATTTTGTGACATACAGTACACACTCACCATAGCCTTTCTCTTTATCAGTAGCTTAAATGCCTGAGATTAAGAGGCTCAGTACTATAGGGCCTATTGCCAAAGGCACATGCAGGCTGGCACACAGAGAACAGGATAGTGCCTGGAGCTCTGCACACTTGGGACTAATGATAATAATCCCTTTTGAAGAACTGACCAGCGCAGCACTTTAGTCTCTCCTGTCCTCTTCTCCCTCTGATCCGTTCACACCGGTTCCGTCATCTGCTCCAGGTAACGTGAGGTGAAGCAGAGGCTGGGGACTGTGTGCGCCGTACTTACTTAACAGTGTATTACATTTGCAGCATGAGTAAAAATGCCTCAAGATAAAGCTATGATTTCCAGGCTGATATATTACCAGCATCTATTACCATTGTAAATTAGCCCAACTTCAGTATTTCAATGGGAACAAAGTAATGGCGCGCTCGCAGGCATGCTGAGGGAAGACGAACTGAGCAAAGAGGGAAATGAGCGCGGCACACAAACAAGCCATTATTAAACACATTTTGTCTTTAAGCCTCTGTGAAGAGCATCAGGCCTGCAGCACTTTAACTTGCCAAAAACAAGCTTGTTTTTTGTGCTTTGAAATCGGGAGGTAAGATCAGCACGGGATGAAAAGCTCTGCGCGCAGGAAAGCAGAAGGCCCCTTTATTTGTTTACGGTGCGGCGGCCGAGGGCGATAGTCGGCTTGTGCACATCCACAGAGAGAAACAGAGCCTCCCACCAGCACCTCGCTCTGCGCCATCTGCTAGGACCTGTTGGCTTGTTTGTTTTCCAGAGCAAACAGCAAATCACTTCTTTCCTGTTCCTGCTTTTTACCATATGCCGCTGCTTGCGTATCAGAGCTCAGCATGTATATTAATGAAGTTAATCAAAGACGTGCACACAAGCACATCTGCTGATCTCACCCATTCATTCTTTACACTGCTACTTGTCGCTATACACTGCATTTGCAAAGACTCTCTAATGCGTGGCTTATTCTACTCTGTTAGTAAGAAAATAAAGAAATCTCTGTTGTACTCGTATTGCATTTGACCCAACCTTGAACTGCAGATTTTCAAGTCCATAGATCGTTGTCATACTAGTTGTGATAATTTATGCCATTGAATTGTGTTAAGTACAACTGCCATCTTACATTAGCATGATAGTTACAAGCTAGGTTTGTTTGTCACTTCTTTTTAATTCACTCTGCAGCAAGTAGATGGAGCTCTAAATCGTGGATGTCACTACTCTGGTGTAATGTTTCTTTATGTGCTTAAAGGAGACCATTTGTGATTGTTTTGTTTTATTTAGGAAGAAACTATGGCATAAGTAGATCAATAATTCACATTTTGTTCATTGCAAAACATATAAATGAGTTAAAGCGGCTTACAAACAGAAACAAGTCAATTTGCTTCCTGTTCAAAACTGCAGAACTGATAAGTCCCGCCTCATCATCTTAAAATGTAATATTCACAAGTAAATACAGACAAGTGGGTGGGGAAAGGTGGTAGCTGAAGACAGACGTTTTCTGAGCACTGGAGCAGCTTTAGGACCATTCAAGATCACTCAGACACGTAGGAATCATTCCAAATACAACTTTGAGTAAACTAATGATGAAAGAGCACTGTTGTAGCATGGTTAAAAGTAGATTTTACATAACAGGTCCCCTTTAAACTTGAGAAGGCAAAGAAGAGACACTAAAGAGCAATAAGAAAACAAAACTAAATGTTTGCCAGTTAAAGACTGGCTATTACAACGGTTTGTTAAATGGCTTAGCTTGGCACCATATATGTGTTACAGATGGTAAATTACCCAGGTGAGTGGCTGTTTAACCTGTGTGAACCTCTAATCAGGTGCAGTAAGGGCAAGTGTGGTGTGGACTAAGCATAATCAGCCTGACAACGCTGTTAGCTTTAGCTCCAATGCTATAGGCGACAGGTACTCATTTGAATGTGAAATGACAAATGGTACACAAAGAAAAATGTCAGTTATTAGCCACAATAGAAACCACTGCTACATTCTTCGGAGCAGTTTTTAATTATCAACCCGTTTGATGAAAAGAGAATGGTTATAATGAAATTGCTAATTGAAAATGACAGCCTGTTTCTTTGTGTCTTTCTAATTCGCTCTCTTTGACTATACGACGGCATGCCTGTGATGATTTGTTCCTACTTAGTGTGTAATTACACTTGTGGGCTTGCTGAGGGGAACTTAATTTGATTGTTCAGCCTGTCACTCGCTGTGCAAAAAGACAAATATGATATGACATGTTTGAGGTGATTTGATTAGTGGCTTGGATTCATGGCAATTAAAGACACAGTTAGTTAGAGTTGGCTTCCAGGCTTCCGTGTCCTCAAGTTATATTTCTACTGTCGCTTTAGCACATCTTACCTAAAAGTTGTTGTGAAATCCAGATATTATGGCTCTAGTAGCTTTGTGCCTTAGGCTGTACCATGCATCATTTCCATCGTTATGTCTGCAGAAATTCTCAAGAGGAACTTCCAAATCTCACTTCATCAAGACAAGCTTTAACCCCTCGCCCTGCTAGGTCAAAGCCCAGAAGGCAGATCGGCCTATCTCTAAATCTCTACTTTCCCTACCTATCAGACCATCTAACAGCTGATATACTCCATCGTGTTTAGCCTTGGGTAATGTTTTGGCAGAAAGTTATTTTAGTATCTGTGGGATGTACTTTATTTTATGGATCATTATGTTAGGATGTGACAGGTTTTATAATAAATAACAGACAGGTGTTGACGTTTTAAAATGCTTTGAAAAGATGGGTTTTTAAGACTTCATTTGGAGATGGTAATGAGTTTCTGACAGAATTCCTCAGATTTCTGTTAAGCTGTTGCTCTGTTCCTCTGTTGTTTGTCAATGTCATAAAACTGTATAGTGTGTGATATGATATTCTGTGCTCAATTGTGTGAAATGTTATAAAAATACAAGGAATATGTGGTTGTAACATTTCACAGAGCACCAATATACAGTACTGTGGTGATGTTTTACACTTGATTACAATCCTAAAAGACATACTACATATGTTGTCAGAGCATATGAATATATTTGCTACATTCTGCATGGTCGTAAAAAGTTGGTTGCTTTTACATTTTTTCTATGTTGATGTACAAAATAAAGATTTGAATCATCTAAAGATCTAAATTATTTAATAAGTAAAATGGAATGGTGACATATTATTATTGTCAACATTTCATTATTTGAGAGTGTCAGCTCATCTACGGTTAAACTCTACGACTCGAGCATGCTGACTGTCAAAAAAAGATAGATAACTTGAGCTCTCACCCTTGCCCTGCATGACTCACCCCAGCCCGACCTCCGCCTCCACTTTCCCACTCTGAGAAGAGTCTGCTGCTGCTACTGCCCTGCTGCAGGCTGAGATACAGGGTCAGTGTCTGACTACTAAAACTGTGGGGCCAAGGGTCATCATGAGCTGTAGTCCACTAGATTTACCTTTCTCCCATAGCTGTGTCATGCGGACAGGCGATCACAGAAGCACCAAGTTAGAATGTAATATATAGTGGAACCTAGTTCTGCGTGTCTTTGGCATTTTCAGTGTTCATAGAGTGTGCAAAGGAAAAGTGTGCAACATTTTCTGCACGTCAATCAATCAGAAACAACAGCAGTCCTCCAAACAACACAAGACAGCAAGATGAGGATTTAAGCCTTGTAGGACCTCGGAAGACACCTAAGTTCAATGTCTGATTTCAAAAGCACAAGTGTCAATAAATTTCAAATATATTTTGATGCCACATCTTATGTGAGTGAAGGCAGTTGCGTATGGGGAAGAATGTCTCAGACACAGACCTATCAGCACAGGATCTCCACAGGTTTGTGTGCTTTCTCCCCAGCTCTTCACCCTTTGCAACTCTGTATTTAGTGCATAGGCAACAAAATGAGCTCAGCATTCAGAAAACAGCAGAGATGAATTTGGACTTCATGAAACGCAGAGCAAATACATCACTTCTGTGCACTTCTAGTGTATTTGTACATATTTAGCTGTATTTATTCAAGCTTTTTATGCATCATTGTATATTATCCAAAATTACCAAGCTTATCAAGCTTTTTTCTGCGAATAAAGCGTTTAACTTTTACAACATGCTAAATAATTGCAATCACTTACAGTATTGTTTATTAAGTTATATAGCAACAGGCAGTTTACAAAATGTACAAGTCTGACTGAATAAACAACTTTATGTCCAGAAGAGCATCCGATGTAAAAACAAAAGTTTGCTGTGGGAAAGCATTATGACAATACAAATGTAGCAGACAAAATGCTGCAGGGGTCTTTTGTTAGCTGTAACTAAAGTGAATGTGATGTGATTGTTTGTCGATATTGCGTCTTTTAATAAACGCCTGCCTTTATTAACGCTCTGGGCTTTCTGCTTTACAAACGACTCCGCTCTTTCTCTAAGCATATTGTTTCAGGAAATTAACTGGAGGCTCTTTAAAACGCAGTGGTAAAGGCTCATTAAACAACCCAGATGGTGCGTTCTGGTCTCATTCTAATAATAGTGTTTTAGTTCAAATCAGCCTTAAGGCCTTCTCCGTGCTCAACCTCTCTTGGCTTTGACAGGCTTAGAGGAACAATAACCACGCGCCAGCTGATGCATGAGCCATTAGTTTGACCCGCTGACCCCAACACACATTGTTATGGTCTGTTTACATTGTGCAAATTGACAAATGATTTCATACGACCTCTTCGCTGGTTCTCTTTGTGTAGGCGACATGTTGGCTTCATCATCTTCCACACTCTTTTCTCGCCTCCCTTCGCAAATAACACCATTCTGTTTTAAGAAGAGCTAGATGAAGACAAAACCGCCATTTGTATTCTACACGTGGTTCGAGACATTAAGAGGGCATCAAGGTGCAAATATGAGTCAGACAGCTCCCATAATGAAAGAATCGAGACACATTATACAATAAGTGGAAGTGACCAACGAAGAGAGACGCGTTGCTCGCTGCTTTGAATTCCAATTACAGCAAGTGATGGAGAACAAGGTGCCTTTTAATGTCTTGGAGGCATGTGGGGAGCGCATGCAGCAAGATGGAATCGCACAAAGGTCTGCCGTGTGGAGGTCGGGAGGTCGAACCAAATAGACTAGAGATTTGCACTTGATTAAAATGGCACGGTTCAAATAGATGCTTCTGTAAAATGCTATCCATGAGATATGTGTGATCGGGGGGGGGGGGCAGAAGAATCAGGAAAGACCACTGTTGAGTAGAGTGGATTATCTCATGAAGGGAAATCAATTAGAACGTTATGGTGGACTGTGGACATTTAGCCTGGCCACTATTGAATTTCCATGATGGGTTTTGACGGTTTCAGATGGGGAGATCTGAGTTAATGGCGATTGTTCTGCCTCCTCTTCAAATGTATTATCTGCCTTATTCAATGAGAGACACTTCATCAAACCACATAGAGCCCTGCGGCCCATTGATAGATGGTCTTTGTGTGGGCTTCCAGAAGAGAGGGTGAGGCGTGGGGGTCGGAGGCTGAGGAGGAGCGGGGCAGGGGAGAGTGTTGTTGGATGGGGGTGTCACAGATGTCCAGCCCTTTGAAAGGAAATTAAACAAGTAGCTCATTAGCCGACGCTCCAATGCTCCCTCGAGGTGGCCACCGAGCCAGGCTTTTTAATGAGCTGGGAACTTAAACGCTGCCAAAGTTTATCCCGGCCCTGCCTTTCTCTTTCAGGCCACTGGGAAGAAGGGTCCCTCCCCTAGGCCGCGCCCCCCTGTGCCCCTCTCTCCTCTGCCATTGAGGGCTGCTCATGCAGAGGAGAGAGAGGCACCACACTGATTCGACGCCTTTCAGCTCAGAAGAAGGGGATAATGCTGTTTTTGTACCGTGCATCCAGAGGAATTATGTGCGCTAATTTGATTAGGGGGAGATTTGATTAACTGGAAAATGAGGGCTTTGCTTAGACTTTCACACGCTTAATTTATCCCTTGCAAAGCAGACGCAACGTTGTGGCATGAAACTCAGAAGGCATATGAGGAGCCCATTCACCAGTGAGATGGCCCTTTCAGACTCAACAATATCGAGGACTGCCACGGTTCAAATTGTTATAATCAGTTTAGAGCCTTTGCCTGGCTTCAGAATACAAATTGTATTTGGCGTTACCAGTGAAAAGGTTCAAAGGATAATGAGATTAATGTAGTGAGGAATTGAGCTTAAGCAGAGAGATCTGAACAGAAAATACAGCATGATTGGACAAGGTGGTAGGAACGTTCCCTCTCATGACTTATGTTGGTTATGTGAACCTGTAGGAAGCATGTAAGCCATCTGAACCCCTCCAGCATTAACACCTATGCATTTGTATTCGCATTTCTACTTCTCTGTGAAGTAAAGCTATTATTGTGTTGGATGTTCCATTGAGTGGTGTTGGTCTGTCTTTAATTCCTTTGTGTTCTCTGGATTGGCCACAGGGACTGCCAGAGCTGAATGCTTTGCTTTTGCGTCTTTTAACATGCAGCCATGAAGGTCATATTACTGCAGCGTGATGATTACATTTGAATGAAAAGCGACTTCTTCAGGGAGAGCAGAGAGAAAAGTGCCACAGGCAGGCCTGATCTTTCTCTGATCTCAAACCCTCCTCTAAGTTGACCTTCGTCTCACTCTGCCCCTGTCTACCTCAATCTGTGTTTGGTGGTTCTCTATTTTCAACAAATAGTGCCTTTATTTTATCTTGGATTGCCTGGATTACTTTTTAATGAGAGCATAGGCACTCTCCATAAAACGTTCAAGAGCAGTGCAGTTGATCGAATCTTTACCAGCCCAAACCATAATTATACAGGGCAAACTTTAGGCTTGGACTTCCTCAAAAAGCATAGCTTTCTTGTGTGTTGTCATTCAGCCAATGTAGAAACTTTGCATGGGGACACTCAGTGTTCCAAAAAATCCTTCAAATAAAAGCTGAGCTGAGAGATGGAGGGTGGTGGCTGGGAGACAGGCTGAAGCCCAAACAGATGATCTGTCTCCTGTTGGAGCTCTTGCCGTCTTCCCATCTGTTCAGCACAGTTTTAATTAAATCTACAGAGAGGAGAATGTGTCCCTCTCGTGCCACCCTCTCGGGCTGCTCACTCTCTCTCTCACAGCTCTACTCTGGTGCCAGCGTCCACTCGTCTGTACACCTCGCTGCCAGCTGCTAATGAGAGAGCGCCAGGGCCACGGCAGGACAGTGCCAGTCATTATGAGCTGTTAATGAGCAGCATTTGAGAGAGGCCCTGGCCTAGGCCTGCTGCCATCAGCTCTGCCGCCTCCATGCCGTGCACACACACCCATGTGCACTGTAAACACACTCCGTACAATTACATAGAGGAAATAATGCTGTGCCATTAGAGCCTGCTCCCTGTGTAACACAAAGCACATTTATACTGTGTCCATGTCTCTCCCTGGCTCACCTCTCTCACCCTCTTGGCCATAGTCTTTTTGTTGCCCTCAGTCCGCAGCTAAACTGCCCCATTATTAGAAAGGCTTCACATTCTGTTCATCTGCCTGGGCATCATTGTATGTTCCACCTGGCTTTGGCTGAACAGAGCTGTGCTGCACCTGTTGGCACTGTGACCAAAGACCAGCTTGCTCCCACACTGTGAGCACATATTTTGGCTTCAGGTTGGCACATGCTCCTAAAGCATTTGTCTATCTGTGTGGGGGAGTGTGCTGTAAACCTCTGCTGCCACAGTATAAAGTGGCACCAATTCAATGAAGGTACAGTACATAATACACAGTACACAGTACTGTATACAAGAGTGCTGAAATCCCTGAAATTCTTTTAATCTTTTAAAAAAATAGCATAGTAATATTGTGTAAATAATACACAGCAACTGACAAATAAAGTTACTTTTACTTGACATAGCAAGAACAAAGTAAGAAATATTCTGCTGAAGCTAGCTGCACTAGCTTAAAATCTTCTGTGAGGTTTAAGCAAAATAAAAAGGAGCAGCCCTGAGGACATGAGGAAATTTAGCAGCAATTATTTGTCTCACAGTCACATCATGTCGCATGAGGGACAGACACATCATAGACTTGAGAAGAGAGATTCTCTGTCCTAATGGTTGTAAAACTAAGGACATTATTCCGCTGTGTGTTTTTGGAGCTGAAGGAGGGAGTATGTTACAGTAGGTTTAAATAACAAACATCTCTTGGCCTTGTGCATCTTCTCCTCTCAAAAGTCTCTCTCTCACCTTTGCCTCCACACACCTCCTCTTCTCCTTTTCAGAAATGCGATCATCTCTCCACGCCTTTGTCTTCCCGTCCTACGCAAGCAATTCTAGCGCGATGAAGAGGCTGACGCTCCTATCACTTCATTTGCACAGTGACAAAGTGTGGCTCCACTTAGCACGGCTGTGTAAATGCTTTAACAGCTTGCCGTTTCCAGCGTGCTGTTGATAAGAGAAGGCCCAGTTCGGGACCTGTGTTGGTTCCTTGTAGACTGTCCATTAGTGTTGCCTGCATTTGATCAAAGCAGTAGAGATTCATGTGGATTCTCAAGAGATTCATCCAATAATGACCTGAAAAACCACAGGTCACTTTGGAAACTTCTTGAATTCTTCTTTCATTCCACAAACACAAGCTGCTCTGAGGTCCATGGAGCGGGGTACATTATTTTTAACACTTTTAAATTTTAAGCACCATTATTCTTTTCAATTCACACTATTGAGCGCACCTGAATATAGGCCGCACCAGCTGGATTATAGTTATCATCTTTGGCCCACAGAAACAAAGAGAAAGTGTCAGCAGTCAACTTCAGTCTCTCTCTCTAAAACCTTCAAGTCGAGTTAGAAATCTGGGGGTAATAATGGACTCAGACTTGAACTTTAACAGCCACATTAAGTCAATAACATCAGCAGCTTTTTACCATCTAAAAAACATCAAAAGTATAGTGTCAAAGCCCGACTTGGAGCGACTTATCCATGCATTTGTCTCCAGTAGGTTAGACTATTGTAACGGGCTGCTCACCGGCCTATCCAAACGAGCTGTAAAACAGCTGCAGTACATCCAGAACGCTGCTGCTCGAGTCCTGACCAGAACCAGGAAGTACGATCACATTAGTCCTGTGCTTAGGTCTTTGCACTGGCTTCCAGTGGCTCAGAGAATAGACTTTAAAACAGCTCTGCTTGTGTTTAAGTCTCTCCGTGGACTAGCACCAGAGTACATCTCTGACATGTTAGTGCGTTATGAACCATCTCGGACTCTGAGGACCTCAGGGACCGGCCTCCTGCTGGTGCCCAGAGTCAGGACTAAACGTGGAGAATCAGCGTTTCAGTTTTATGCAGCTAAGACCTGGAACAGTCTTCCAGAAGATGTAAGACAGGCCTCCACTGTGACAATGTTTAAATCTAGGCTCAAAACATTTCTTTTTATCTGTGCATATGACTGAAATACTTTGTCTGCACTCTTTATTTCTTTACTTCTTTTAGAGTAAATTTTATGCTGATTATTTATATTTTTTAATAATGTTGTATTGTAATTTTGATGCATTTTCCTGCCTTGTAAAGCACTTTGAATTGCTTTGTGTATGAATTGTGCTATACAAATAAATTTGCCTTGCCTTGCCTTGCCTTGGATAAAAAAATTAATTCATACTGTATAGATCGCCCTTTTTTTAGAATATGTAATTTAGCTGCATTGCTGTATAAACTATATAAAACATGGTTAATTTACATAAACAGCAGATTTAACAAAGCTCTGTGTGTACCATTAACAGTTTCATCACTAAGCCTTAATAGTTGCTGGATTGTTTTCTTAAGGCAATGGTCTGAACTGAAAACATTCGTTTTTACAACACTGCTGTTTGTCTGTCAAAACAAAGAAAGAGGGAAGAGACAAAACACATTCTTCAGCAGAAGGCGCCGAGAGTGTGAGACCCTCTTTACATGTCACACACTGACACAAAGATTATTAGCTTTAGCTGCTACAACTTATGTGTTTTAAGGCCACACTTAGGCTAAATGTTGGGCTTAAAGCGTGTGATTAAGATGTCAACAGTCCATAGGTAACGTTAGGCCTTTAGACAAAACAAGAATGTGTTATCTGTGCATCCTTTCTTGTATGTTTTTTTTGTTTTTGTTTTTTTTCAAGGTGTTAAAAATTACTTGTAATTGAAAAGATTGACCTTTTTACTGTCAATCAATAGAAAAGACATTTCCACCAGAAAGACTTCATAGAAATGTTCTGTATGGACTGCACATCAGAGCATGATCTGGATTAATATTTCAATCACGTCGAAATCAACACATGCACTTGGATTCAATTCTGTTGAAAATATTCCAATATCTTTAAGTCAGAGAATATGTTGTGTGATAGCAGGTGTTGGCCCTGCAAAGTGTTTCCTTTTCATCTTCAGAATGATTTTCTGAGAATGTTTTTAAGGCGCAAGGAAGAAGAAAAAGAATTTTTTGAGTTATAGGTACTTGAATACAGATTTTGTCTGATGGCACAAATGTCCACACCTGTTTATTTATTTAATTTTTTGTCAAAGTTGTATCCATTGATGTATCATAATGTTCAGCTCAGCATGTGTGCTTTGTCTGGCTGTGCTGATTCTTTGGCAGAAGCCAGAGTCATTGATTCTTGAGTCGATTGTTCTAGTCTAGTCGTGGGGAAAGCAGGCGTTCTCCACTCAGTGCTGTGTGCAGCTGTGAGTGTGTGTCTTCAGTGTAAATGAGTTCCAGTCAGATTTAGTGCAGGCTTTCAGAGCCAGTGGAGGCTGAGCCTGCGGCACAGCCAGAACAGGTTGAGTTTCAAAGGGGCTTATCGGGGGCATTAGGCAGGCCTTTGGAGTTCGAGCGTATCCTAATTCCTGTGACCTTTCTATGGCTCTGGTTTGACTTTTTGTGGTGATCAGCAAGTGCTCTAACAAGCTTTTCCGTCTGTGTGGCGAGGGATTAGTGTGAGCAGCCATGCCCTCCCTGCACTGGAAACCATCTGCAGCCGAGAAAGGAGCAAAGAGAGGAGAGAGTGGGATCTAGCCTGAAGGGCCATTGTCATGGCTGTCTGCGAGCTGCACAGGATTCTGCGCTTGTCACACTCGCCTTTTCACACAAATTGGTATGTTTTGTTCTGCTGTTTTTAACTGCCAGACATTGGCAACATTTTCGGCATTATTCAAGCCCCCATGGACGCTTAAATTATTTTTGCTTTTCCAAGAGGAGTATATTAGTTTTATTTTTGTTCTGGAGCCTTTCACGTTTCCAACAGCTCGCCCACTAGGATTATCATTTGTAGACAAGTAAAGTCCTTTGGGGTGAGTATACACTTTACAATGTAAATAACACCAGTGTAGAGCAGTACTTCAACTCTCTGAATGCCTTCAGGTCCAAGGTGTTGAAATCATAGCGTATTGTACATCCAGCACGAGCGTGTGTGTGACATATATTCAGTAGAAACATATGGTGTAATCAAGCAATGTCTCTTTTTGTGTTTTAGTGTCAATATGCAAATAAGAGGTTATGTCATCTGATTGCATTCATTATACTCCTACAGTTGATCTTTGTTCTGCCCCCGCTGTGTTAACAATTGAATTGATTGCATTTAATCAGCGCACTTGTGCATTCATTATGGAGACGCAGAATGTCACATCAGTTGTAATTAAGCTGTAGATAGCTTGTTGACTAAATGAATAAGATAGTGACGCTTATTTTACAAATGACACAAGTCTGTGGAAGGCTCCTGTGGGCTCCTAAAGGGAAGTCGCCTGTCAGTCTGTGTGTTGTTTTCTTTCCACACAATCTGGGAGCTGTCAACTCGTGTAGTTAATTACACATCATAAACAAATGTCTACAACGGTCTTAGTCCCTAACTATACTATTGTAACACATTTTGTACACAGCAAAAGGACTACAGAAAGTACAATTTCATTGCTTTTATGTTGAGGAGCTTTAGTGTTGCTTTGACAGATCTTCTTTTCCCTGCAGGCTTTAGCTGGACAGGTCTGAGGTGGTGAACCTGTGCTGAGGACACTGCGGTGGGAAACCCCAGCACAAGGCTAAGCAGTCCCTAAGCCCTGAGACTTAGCATACTCATGACTCACATGATCCAACAGATGGAATTAGTTCAGCTCAATTGGCCACATTTTCCACCTATTTAATACTTTATCTTAAGAGGGATTCTTTATAAGTGAGAACTGCAGTTCTGAATTGCAGTCAGCCCAATCGAATCAACAGGTAATACTCTTAGTTTAATTAACCAGCTTAATAGTACTTTGGTAAAGAGTGAATACCTGGAAAGACTTAGCATTGAGCTTATTACTGTCTGGTTAGAAAGCCTAAACTATTTGGCTTTAGCATTTTTGGTAGCTTCATAAGAGAAAATAACTGTGACAACTATAAAATCTACACACTACCTTACAAAAAGTTAACTGTTATAGAATGGAACAGGTTAGGTTTAGACACAAGCTTTGCAGTTTGGTTTAATGTCATTTTACGCTAGAGGAGGGCAATATATCAAATTTGAGCCAATATCTTGAATGTTGTTTTGAAAATATGTAAAAATTGAATATCGAGTATATCGTTTAGTAAAAAAAGGCTTAAACAAGTGACATTTCTTTCATTTCTATTTTCACATTTAGTGTTAAGTAATTAAATCAATTAATAACTCCGTGGTGTGTTGGTCAACCAAAATACGTATTACTTTAGGATAAGAAGGATTTCAAAGCACTTTCCAAATTTTCTCTTAACATGTAAGTATCTAAGTACCAGTAGTTTACCTGCATTTTGTCTGCACAAATAATTATTTAGCTTGAATATTTGGTCAAATCATTGAGACGTTATAAAAAGGGGATGTCCTTTTAGTTGACAAATCGAACATGAGAACATAAAGTCTTAAGTCCAATATAGTCATATTTGATGATTAAACTTCAACCAGTGTGTTTAAAGACAATTTTGTTTTTGTTGGATTGACATATCATAATCAAGACATGCTAAAAAATATCAAAATGTTTACTTTTGTCATCATCAGTGTGTTGGTGGCATGTATCACTTTAAAATCTCCATGGTGATACAGTGGGGAGAGGGGAGCTTCATCCTCATCATCTGGGTAGTCTCTCCACCCTCTCCACTGCATTATCATAAAAAGTGATTTAGCGCTGATTGATGCAAATGGGCCTCTGTTCTTTTTCTATCATTACGGGCCCTTCGCCGTGGCCACAGGCAGTGATTAAAGCTGTCATTTCCAGCTACTCATTAAAAGAGCGCACTGAGCCATGGGAGGATCCAGAGGTACATGCCACGCAGCCTGAGGAGCAAGAAGGAGGCCGCCATTTTGTTCCTAAAGCAGTACAGCTTAGAGAAAGTGGCTTTGTGCGAAGTGTTTTCATAGCAGTGGTACATTCCCTCCAGCCTGGCTCCAACAGAAGGAAAAATCTGCAGCCCAAATCTATTATAATGGCATCTTTTATGATTCCCCAAATACTTTAGAGTTTATGCTGCCAGTGGGGTTGCTTATGAAAAAGCTGGCAATAACAAGCAACAGTAGGGTTCGAATCGAAGTCATTTTACAGTTGTATTAATTTTCACAACTAGGAAAAAGTTATGACGCACACACACGGGAAAAATCAATAGAAGTCTGTGTTGTGTTGCTGTTCTTGCTGCTGGCTGCAAATCACAAACAATGCTCTCAAAGAAATTTGAAATTGTGTTCAAACAGCTGTACTAGTGATAGACAAGAGAGGAGCAACATGACATGACTGAGGCTAGTGAGTGTGTATGCACCTCTGAACTAGTGAGTCTAGAGAATAACTACATGACATGACTGGAGCTAGTGAGTGTGAATGCACCTCTGAACTAGTGAGACTAGAGAATAACTACATGACATGACTGAGGCTAGTGAGTATGTATGTACCTCTGAACTAGTGAGACTAGAGAATAACTACATGACACGACTGAGGCTAGTGAGTATGTATGCACCTCTGAACTAGTGAGACTAGAGAATAACTACATGACATGACTGAGGCTAGTGAGTGTGTATGTACCTCTGAACTAGTGAGACTAGAGAATAACTACATGACAACTACATGACTAAGTGTGTATGCACCTCTAAACTAGTGAGACTGGACAATAACTACATGACATGACTGAGGCTAGTGAGTGTGTATGCACCTCTGAACTAGTGAGACTAGAGAATAACTACATGACATGACTGAAGCTAGTGAGTGTGAATGCACCTCTGAACTAGTGAGACTAGAGAATAACTACATGACATGACTGAGGCTAGTGAGTGTGTATGCACCTCTGAACTAGTGAGACTAGAGAATAACTACATGACATGACTGAGGCTAGTGAGTGTGTGTGCACCTCTGAACTAGTGAGACTAGAGAATAACTACATGACATGACTGAGGTTAGTGAGTGTGTATGCACCTCTGAACTAGTGAGACTGGAGAATAACTACATGACATGACTGAGGCTAGTGAGTATATATGTACCTCTGAAATAGTGAGACTAGAGAATAACTACATGACATGACTGAGGCTAGTGAGTATATATGTACCTCTGAAATAGTGAGACTAGAGAATAACTACATGACATCCAATCCAATTCAACTTTTTTGTATAGCACATTTTATAAACAAAATATTTTCCAAAGTGCTGCACATAATAGCAAAATATACAAGTCAGCAAAGGTACATACATACTCACATGACTGAGGCTAGTGAGTATGTATGTACCTCTGAACTAGTGAGACTAGAGAATAACTACATGACATGACTGAGGCTAGTGAGTGTGTATGTACCTCTGAACTAGTGAGACTAGAGAATAACTACATGACATGACTGAGGCTAGTGAGTATGTATGTACCTCTGAACTAGTGAGACTGGAGAATAACTACATGACATGACTGAGGCTAGTGAGTGTGTATGCACCTCTGAACTAGTGAGACTGGAGAATAACTACATGACATGACTGAGGCTAGTGAGTATGTATGCACCTCTGAACTAGTGAGACTAGAGAATAACTACATGACTTGACTGAGGCTAGTGAGTGTGTATGTACCTCTGAACTAGTGAGACTGGAGAATAACTACATGACAACTACATGACTAAGTGTGTATGCACCTCTAAACTAGTGAGACTGGAGAATAACTACATGACGTGACTGAGGCTACTGTGTGTCTGTACATGCACCTCTGAACTAGTGAGACTAGAGAATAACCATATGACATGACTCAGGCTAGTGAGTATATATGTACCTCTGAACTAGTGAGACTAGAGAATAACCATATGACATGACTGAGGCTAGTGAGTATATATGTACCTCTAAACTAGTGAGACTAGAGAATAACTACATGACATGACTGAGGCTAGTGAGTATGTATGTACCTCTGAACTAGTGAGACTAGAGAATAACTACATGACATGACTGAGGCTAGTGAGTGTTTATGCACCTCTGAACTAGTGAGACTAGAGAATAACTACATGACTGACTATAGGTAGCACTGAACTAGTGAGACTGAGAATAATACATGAAACAGACTAAGTGTGTATGCACCTCTAACTAGTGAGACTGGAGAATAACTACATGACATGACTGAGGCTAGTGAGTGTGAATGCACCTCTGAACTAGTGAGACTAGAGAATAACTACATGACATGACTGAGGCTACTGTGGGTCTGTACATGCACCTCTGAACTAGTGAGACTGGAGAATAACTACATGACATGACTGAGGTTAGTGAGTGTTTATGCACCTCTGAACTAGTGAGACTAGAGATAATTACATGACATGACTGAGGCTAGTGAGTGTTTATGCACCTCTGAACTAGTGAGACTAGAGAATAACTACATGACATGACTGAAGCTAGTGAGTGTTTATGCACCTCTGAACTAGTGAGACTGGAGAATACATGACATGACTGAAGTTTGTCTGAGCATACGCTTCAGAGGGTACATTTATGTGTCTTCTGCTTCTACAGGTCATTCTCTGTTTTAATGGGAGGCTTGTTGACTGTGAGGAGCTGAAAAGTGAAGCTCCAGCTGAGCTCCTCTCTACAGGGCTCCTCATAGCAGCATGTCCTGGGGACCTGCCCTAATGGCCTGGAGAATCTCTTGCTGCCGCCCAGCAAGTTCTTCACACCACACCGCACCCTCAGGCGGCTTGCTCCCTCCAAATCTCCTCACTCTGCAGTGTGCCTACAGCTCATGCTGGGAGCTGGTCAAGGCTCAGCGGCTTAGAGCAGTGGGACTGTGGCTCACCAACAATCAGTGCAGACAAAGAAGTGTTTGTCATGTGTGGAACCAGAGCTATAAGCTCCAATCACTCTTCTTTATCGATCAACATAATCCTGCAGTGGCTTCATGTGGCCCCAGAAGTGATAGCCTCACTCAGAGCAGCTGAACAGCCTTGTACTCATTCTACAAATATTGGTTTGTGTGTCCCCAATAGAAGCCAACATCTCAAAGAACAACACTCACAACAAACCCAGTCCTATGCTGCAGGGAAATGATTGGACTGATCTGGTGACAGATAACCTTTGACCTTTGTAATAAGCACAGAGGAAGTCGCTGAATTTGTCAGCCAAAGTGCTGAACAGGTTGTTTTGTGGGCAGGCAGCCGTGAAAACTCACTTGTATATAGCATATAGTGGATTCCTTCTGAGATATATTAGAAGCAATTAGTTGCCAGATGAGAGCCCATTAATTACTTGCCAACGGCAAAGAGCTATAATTATTTAATGTAAAATGTGCAGACTTTCAGTGGCCAGGCTGCTCTCATAGCCGAAGAGCCTATAATAAATGAACATGTGTTCAGTGACTCTGAAGACTGAAAGCACAGAAAATGTTTGCATTTTTGTTATGAACCACTGTAACTACTGTCACCGACAAAAGCCAATAAGAGGCTATGGAGATATGCAGTCTCACCTGTTTTATTGCCCATTAAAGCAGACTTTATTTTCATAGAAAATGGATCCATTATTGTCTTTTAAAAGCAGTGTAGCTCACACACTCTTCTCTGTAAAGGAAAACCACTATACTATTGTCTATTGTGGGGCTAATGGTGCAATTAATTTGGTTCCGTCTGTTCTGGAGACTTCCAAAGAAAATAGATTTTTTCTTCACTCAGTCAGTAAACTGTTTTTAATGAAGAAGATAAAGTGGTTCCGTGGGTGTCCCATAGGCTCTCAGCAGTCACTTCATTGCACATTATTCTAGTGCAGCTGAAAAGCATCAGCACTGTGCCACATAGTAGGCTTCATGTCGACATGCCAGCAGCTCCCTCCTAGGGCTGCAATAATGAGGAGCAATCTCTCTCTCAGGACCCAAACCAGGGTCTCTGCACACCATTATAGTCAACATCAGTAAAGACCACTGAAGGACAGGCCTGGCATCCTGCCACCTTTTCAGCTTGAACTCCACCTTAACGTGGATTATGTCATTATGTCAAGTCATGCTCAGTGCTGTGTGCAGCAGAGCCTGAGCATGGCCAGACGACTGACAGTGGCATTATTACATTCACATATGTCCTCAGGGCCCAGCTCTCCAGGGAGACTGCCCACAGACATGTGCCTGCTGCTGGGAGGGGCTGCCTCTCCTTTGACTACCCCTAAGGACCACTCAGGAATATATTAGCATGGCCTCAATCCCTCTGGCGTTACTTGATTGGGCACATGGGAGGAGGCCCCGCCCCCAAGCCGCCCACAGGACAATATATATTCAGCACTCAACTTCATCACTGTTGAGCAGTAAAATACATGAGGAGACCTGCGGGGCATGCACAAGCTTCCCATTGTGTTTGTTGTGCATCCAGCGTGAACTCCTAAGATTTAAAGCTCTCCCTTAGAGAGTTTGTAGATTCTGATTGGCAGGCTCATTGTTTTGTGGATCATTTCTGTCTAGATGTTCTCTTTTTTGTTTAAGCAGAGAGCTAAAACATAAGCTATGTTTTTTTTTAATTCTGCTAAAACCCATATCCCTGTGGCTATCTTCCTCCTCAACCTGATCAGTCTGATATGAATTAGTCTTTGTAGTCTGTTGCACCTGTAGAACTAGATTTTTCAACCAAGCTGTCTCCAAGTGTTGTTAATCTTAAGAATTTCTCACCACAGACACTAAAACACTACTAGTCAGATGTATGTATCATGAAGATGCATGTGTATTTGAGTCTAAAACAAATTAACTGGATTCATTTAGTGGTTTTCTGTAAGTTCCTTGTAATTACTGCTATGAATTGACCCATTGCTTTGCCAAAAATCTTCCTTTGATTAGCAAATATCCTAAAAAGTCTCTCCAGACACTCCGGAGTGCTTGGTCCAGGCCTGTTTTTCCACTCAGTGTGTATGCCGGGCCAGTCTGAGGTTACTGTGGTTAACTGTGGTCCACAAGAGCATTCTATCCCAGATGTTGGCTCTACTTGACTCCATATGGTTCCACTTTACTCACCGGGGGAGGAGAATAAATGATTTGTTTTTCTATTGTGGTCACGCTCATTACGCACTTATAAAACCGTCTTTTGAAGATTAGAAACTTGTGCCTGCTCTGAGCCAGATATAAGCTGGCATGTTAGCGAGGAATGTGTGGCTTTCCCCTCAAAGCTCGCACTGTTTTTCCATGGTTGAGTTTTTAGACTTACAGGAACACAGATTAGTGCTAGTGTACGACATCATCCCAAGACCTCTGAATGTAATTGGAGTCATGTCTGGTTTGTTTTGGATGATCCCAGTGCTTTTTAACTGCAGAGTCATTCAAATGTCCTTTCTGATTATAGTGAATGATTTAGTTAGTGGATTCTACTGGATGTTTGACAAGTAGAAACTGTTAGCCATATATAATACATTATAATCATGACAAGCCTAAATTTGAGCTCTTCATGTTCATAGAAGAAATAGCATTATGTAGATATTTTTAGATATTTAGTATTGGATCGTAAGTACATCAGTATTTAAAATTTGGTTACTTGTAAACCAATACTGATCTAAAATAGTTTTGTCACAGAAACAGCTCTATTTAAACTGATAAGCCCCGCACCTTCATAGTGGTATTTTACTGTAACAACATTTTACTTTTGAAAAGTGTCTATTTTACACTTTAAACCTACATGTATCACACTGTTAGTTTTGCTCAAAAAACAATACAAGGATAGTTAAAGGGCAGACATGATGTATTGTTTGCATTATTTAATCTTTTAGTCTTGCTTTGGCAAACATTTATTTTGGTATTTTGTGTTAGAACTTGTGTATTAAGGCATTGAAAGCAAGCAAGAATAGTGTCTCAGGCCAACTGCTTTTAATGAAGAAGGAATGTTAGAACAGGATTAAAAACTCAAAAAAAAAAGTCAGTATTGCATGTGTCATTTGAGCATGTCTGAAAAAATCAAAATGCAACTTTGAGTAAACTAATAACATGGAAGCACAGTTGTAGCATTGCTTTATTTTGCCAACATTTTAGTCTAGCAGGTACAAGATGTCAACTCACCCATTCTCCCATCGAAAACGTAACTTATCTTCTGTTTCAAACACCACGGAACTGACAAGCGTTTCCCAACACTAGCTTGTCAACAACACTACCTCCTCCTGCGTTGTCCAACCCCACGCACAATACTCCCCTTCCTATGTTTTTCCGGAGCACTTTGGAGAAGTGTTGGAAGGGTGGGGGGCAGCAGGTGTTCCCTACCGGGCCCGTGCCCTGACCCTTAGCAGAGGTTAGTGGTCTGTCAGTTGCTTGTCAGCCCTATAAGTAAGCCTGGGTCACGCTTCTAGCTGAGAGGTCATGCACACACCGCCCATGAAAAGAGGAGCCGCCATGAGAGGAAAATGGACTCCAACCGCCTTTCTTTTACACACTTCTGTTGGGAGACACACACACACACACACACACTTGGAGCTTTTTGGGCACGTTACCTTGGACTTTCTTCAGTGCAATAACAACAATAGAAGCACATCTGGCGGCTGCTCTCAGGCGGTGTCACAGTTGTCCTTCAGCCTTTGAAAGATGGCGCCCTGGAGAATAAAGTGCTTCGACAGGCGTGTAGTTCTTCACTCACTCTGACTGGCCTGAAAAAGACTTTGGAATGTGGATATTTCCTCAAGTGAAGCTGCGGGCGATGTTGTGCGGATCAATACGGCTTTAAACTGACACAGTTCAGGTGTTTAAGGATGGAGAGAGCATTTCAACACAAGCTCTGTTTACAGACCGGTCCACTCAAGAGTCTTCCCTGCTTTAAAATGCTTTTGTTTCTCAGAAGCAATATACCTAGCACAGCACATTGAGTATTCTTGCTGCATCAAATGTTGTTTTCAATGTGTTCTTACACAGCAGACTTTTTGGATGTAGTGCTGAAATATACATTTGAAAGCACAGTATATTTGGACAACACTCTTTGAATGTTTTTTGACATTCTAGTTCCATAACTACTTCCATTATTAAGTTTACAAGTTGACATACTCTGCTTATAGCTAACACAGTGTTCTTTTCACTTGTGCCAAAGAAAACTAGTAAAGATGGGACGATTCAATTCTTACGTTACGATTCCAATATGCTTCCAATTTTGTTAAGCCGCTCAAGAGCAAACTACTTTTGCTGTGAATTTGTTAAATATGAAATGGCTTTTCAATAATGAATAATACTACAGTAGTTTTTTAGGGAATCAAGTCAGGAGTTTATAAAGAAAATGTCTAAAATGTTTATATTTCAGTCCTTCCTGGGTCAAAAAAAGAGACAAAATGACAAAACTACCCTCAACAATACGCCATTTTACTCACAATTTGTAGATTTTAGGTTACAAGTAAATACAAACACTTAAGCAGAAATACGTAGTATCGGTAAAAACTGAGATTTTCTAAGAACTCAAGTATTAGCTGCGGAACAATACAAAGTTATTCAAACATGCATGAATCAATCAATCAATCCAAATAGTACTTTGAGTAAACTAATGAGTTAAAACCTTTATCATACTTAAGCACAGGTACTAGTGTGATATAATTGTTTAAAGTTCTTTCTTATCTTATCAGTGCACAGCTTTGGATGTCTTGATGAAATGGTTAACTCAGACTTTTAGCACACTCATTTGAGCAAACAGCACTGGGTCAGTAAACAGCCGTCTCCTCTGTCACGGGCTGCTCTCGACATGATATCACACATCCATTATTTTTGGAGAGCGCTCTTCACCGGACTCCTCTCAGCCGCAGTGACAGGCCCCGCTTTCACACTGGAGAGGCTTGTCAGAAAGCGGAGAGAGGCGGTTTGATGTTCCTGTCTTCATTAAACATGCTTTAATTGGCTTTGTAAGGAATAATCTTCCCATCTCTCCTCGTCTCGTTGGCAGACAGGAGGCAGAATAGCACCGCTCATCTGTCAAAACGTCAGCCCTGTCTCTGCTATGAAGCGACACATGCCAGCGAGTTGTTGAACACTGTGTACAAACACTCCAGATCACACTCGCTCTCCAAAGGCCTGTCACTGTTTACTTTGAAGGGAATTAGGAAAACATAGCTGTCATGTGCGCAACGTAGCTTGGAAAACTTTCATTTTTTATAATCTCCCAATGACCCTGAGCTCTCGATATACATCCATTCATCACATGATCCGTCAGTTATTGTCGGTGAAGCGCTGACAGTATCAACAAATTCCAAAGACGCTGGAGATGGTTTGTTGTCAAATGAAAAAGTGGGAGATGGATTTTGTAGATACAGCCTTCACTGATTAGCAGATAGTTTTCCTTTGCAAAGCGACAAGTGCAAACAGAAGCTTCACTAAAATAACTAGAAGTGACGTGTCTTGTCATTCTATTGGCTCTACTTTCTGACTTCTAGCACTTGGGGTCTGCACCGTATCCTAGAGCGTATTGACCCGCAGATCTTTCACTTCAAAAACAGGAACGCGCCCATCACAAAGCATAACCTCCATCAGCCTTGGTATTTAACGCAGCACTTCTGAAGGCGACAGCTTTGACAGAGGCTCGTCGGACACACGAGGAAAGGCTATTACTGAAGACGTGTCATTGTGGATGTGGGTGGAGTGGATGCAGCTCCCAGCTATCGCTCAGATTCAAACTGGATTGGAATGACATCTTTTGTTTATGGACTCCAGGGCTGAGGTCGTCTTGTCGCACCGCGTTGCTGTCACTGAGGAAGAAGAGAATTGTGCTTGTCGGGACAGTTTGGACTTTGGAGATGAGGCAAATGTGTGCTTATGAGACATGACAGGGTTTTCAGAACGGCCGAGGTGAATGTTGTGGAATAACCTTGTTTCAGAAGCATGTGGAAGGATGACTGCATTTTCAAAAAGTTTATATATATATATATATATATATATATATATATATACAGGGTGCGATTTGCTGGGGGGATGGGAGGGATTATCCCTACCTCTGGTTTGTCTGTCCCTCTCTCTGCTTATAATTTCTACATCCCTCCTTCTGCTTTTATCTTGTATTATTTGTAGGGGGGGTAAAAAAAATAACAAAGTGTTCTATCAATCCCAGCGTTGTCTCATTGATGTTTTTCCCTTCTCCCGGTGCTGTTCCTCCGCTCAACAGGCAGCTCTCATAACACCCAATAACGTCACACTTTCACACACAGTCCTTTTCTGATTGGCTATTCCTCTAACTTTTTCTGCGCGCACAGGCATAGTTTAAATGGACAGATCTCAATAATGAACATAGGCGCCGCCGCGCCGATCTATCTTTCTCTCTCTTCTCTCTCTCTCTCAGCGCTGTCATTTAGACTCAGGTTTGGTCACTCAGAGCCGCTGTGCTGCTGCTCTGTCACCTGCCCTGTGATCATGGTTTAATCCACGACTGTGTGCAAAGCAGAGCGGGAAAATCAAGTCAGGAACGGAGACACGAAAATGTTAACCTGCGATGCGATTCAAAGCGGGACAAGACTCGTATTAAGTGACGAAATGCACTGCTCCATCTTGTAGAACCCGGTGCCGTGAGAGGCAGGACCAACCCGGGGCTCTGCGGAGCTTTATGTAGCCTACTGAATGAGTCTGTTCATTTTGTGAATAAACGTGCCAGTGCGCGTCAGAAGCCCGTTGCGAGTGGAAAAGAAACGGAATGAACACGGGAAGGAGAGACGCGGTAGTGCCGCGCGTGTATGTGGTGTGCATGTGTGTAGCGCGCGTGCACAATATGCGCGTGCACGTGGTGCGCGTGTAGAATGACTTGTAATTTTCTATCCCCCCTTCTGTTTTTTTGACAAATCGCACCCTGTATATATATATATATATATATATATATATATATATATATATATATATATATATATATATATATATATATATATATATATATATATATATATATATATAACACACACTAACCCTAGCTCTTGAGATGGGTAACTTACAAGCTTTGTAATCCACCATATCACAAGACTTAGTTCAATACTTCCTTCAACATTAACAACTTAAAGTGCCAATGATAAGTTGAACGACTCATTTCACTAAAACAAAGTAAAGATCATTATAACTAAGATTTTATTTAGCTTTTTGCAAATTTCATCACACAGCGTAGCTGTCTTTTAGGATTAAAAATGTACTTCCTGTTCATAAAGGATGAGTTGCCTAGCAGCCGTGTATTAAAATGGGCCAAAACTGCTCTAAAGTAAAAGAATTGCTTTACTTATGACATAAAAGACACTAAAACACACTTGGTCAAATTTAATTTTACGAGCTCATAGAAATAAGTTTCTTGTGAGAAAAGTGTATATGTCCTTGTCTCCCAGTGTGATGTTATCAATTCAGAACTCTGTTATTTATTCTTTACAAACTTGTTCCTGATTCATGGAAAATGATCATTTATGTTTAGAAGAAGTATTCATCTACCAAATGACGTTAAAATTTTAAAACCTGTCATGCGTACTTTATCGAGAATAAGTTCTTTTGACATGACGACACAACATTCTACAGGCCAGTCATATTTAATAGGACTCTCAAACCAATATGGTTTTTGTTGCAAAACGTTAATGAGTTGTCTCTTACAGAAATCAGCAGATTGGCGGGCAAGAACAAATTTTGTCAGTGACTATACCTATTCACTGTTCTATTGCAACAAAACCTGCATCTAAACAATATTTATTTTAGCTGCCCACCATCTGAATGAAATGTTATTGGCCTGTAGAATGAGAATACATCCTACCTTTTTTTTTAATCTCCATCTGTGACTACAAACTTAATCACTTGACTAGCCTATGTTTCTCAACTCAGTCAAAGAGGATCTCAAGATTCTTACCAGAAACACACAAGCTCTGATTTTAGCTCAGATGACAGTTTTACATGCTAATTACAATCTAAAGGTTCACACTCTCAGCAACGACTTCCAACAAGTCCCTTAAAACTTCCCAGTCAAATGGATTTGTTAATTGATCATTGAACGCTACATATACAAATGATATGTCTATAGTGTATTTCATTGTGAATTGTTGCCGCAAAACTTTCAAAAAAACTGTCTATTGGATGTACGTAAAAGTCCTAATAATTTTTTTATGTGTATGATTCTAGTCACAGTGTAGATGTATTATCAGACTATACCAACAATGAATCACACACACTGTCTTTGTCGTTTGATAACAGGAGTATCCTTCCAAACAGTGAGTAAAGCAGTGTCCATCCACCATTTCTGCACATTTGCACTAATGGATTTGCATGGATTCACAGGAATGATCCATCAAGCACTCAGACCCTGCGCTCCCTGCATGATTTCTCATTAATCTCTCCAAATGTGGCCAGGCTTTGGAAAATGACATTCTGTTTTATTCAATGGCTCCGTATGCGCCGCAGTGCACGAGAGGCCTCACTGTGCACTTAACCAGTAATGAGTAGTATCATGCTGAACACACGACCACGCACAAAAGAAGTTAATGGCAGATGCCGATGCTTCCGATAACCAAAACGGCATCTGCACACATCTGTTAGGAAAATGAAGCCGGCCTTGGAACGCAACATTGACTTTGTTTTCTGTCTTCACGGACCAATTAACGCTAACAGATTTACACCAGCAGATCAATGTGAAAACAATAACAACGCTAGCGCTGTTTTTTCCAGGCGTTTGATAGCAGCATGGTTCCACTGTGCCCATTAGCATTACAGAACAGCTCGCACCCTGACCTCTGCGAAATCTCCATCTCACACACATCCCCGGAGATGTTTTTTTCCCTTTAATCTACAGAACATACAAGGCCACACGGCGAATATCTGCGCGCGTGTGTATGTGTGCCTTTTGCCTCCCCAGCTGCCTCTTTCTCCTCCTCTTCTCGGCATCCTTGCTACACTTAATTAACAGTTATTAGTGTTAGCGCAGCGCACCGGATAAGATGTCACAAATCATCAAGTCTCGAGGTGCAGCTCCAGCAATTAAGAGCTCAGTCGCACCTTCCCTCCTGTAAGTGTTGCTGTGCTTCCAGGTTTCCTTTTTAGACCTGAAAACACTAATCAAATCATTTCTGCCTTGAGATTTTCGCTGTCATTATTTCGAACCCTAACGACGAACGCTCACAAGTTGGCACTTTCCTCAGAGCCACTAACAGTCGCATTTTTCTGTTCTACAAAACTACTTCAAAACGTCTTTCTTAAGCCATAGGATTTAATTAAACCCAGCAGGCATTAGTTTATCTCACAACAACATATACTTTCTCTCTATAATGGCCTGTCATATTGATTGAAAAATGCTTAAGTAATTAGTCTGTTTCGAATGCACTTCTCAGCGCTATCAAGTTGTCCTTCATATGCTTAATGGATGCTTAATTGCGCAAATTTGTTAGAATAGTGAGTGTATTATTTCTGCTAGCTTTCATCTGTCTCGTCCTTGGAAAAAATCAAATGTTTAATGTGGCTGTGCAGTAGGTTTTATTTCCAGGTCTTTTGTGGTTGACTGCAGGTCTGGCTTAGTAGTGCTCTCGACGCAAAAGTGTAGTGCGCTGAAGTGGTGCTCAGGCTGACAGAGAGGGGTCCTGATGAATAGAAATAGGTTGTTTGAAATAACTCCACTGAATGTGTAGCAGCAGTGAGTGAAACAAATGCTTCACAAAAGGACACTGACTAGAGACTGACCCCGGTTACTCAACCTCGGCGTCGGAGCGAGGTTTCAAACGAGGTCAAATGTGTGGAATTCTCATGTGCGTATTGCTGTCATCCAACAGTTATTGCAGAAAGTTATGTGTTTTGGCAATGCACTGAGGCAGTTTTTTTTTTCAGTTGCGATACTGACGTTGATCATTTGGCTCAAGTATTTGCCAAAAAAGCATATTTTCTCTTTCAAGCTCCTGAACCTTTTTTTTAAGAGTCAAGTCAACCAACCTGGGATGATTAAGAGTCGGCTTGTACTTTAAACTTACAAGATAATTGGACTTTTATATGGGCTCCGTCTACATTTTTTATCACTAAACACTAGATGGACTCCACTCACAACTGCACCCCAAACAGGCTCACAAAAGTGGGAGATGCCCGAAGGCCTGAGGGATGACCAGTGGCATGAACAGACATTGATTAGGAGCACAAAATGTGGATAGAGCTTGGTGACTGATGTAAGTTTTGTGTCGGAGTGGCCCTGACGTGAGGTTTACTGCTGTGAAACCTTTTCTTTAAGCTCATGTGAGTATATATAAAGTTAAAAATGAGAATGAACAAACATTGACACGAGTTTGAAAACTGCAATCCTTTGTACCTCACATCACCTGCTTATGCAGAGTGCCTGCTTTCCAACTCTCCACAGAGTTGGTGTCAGAAGGAGGAGTTTTTGTAGCCCACCTTGGCAGCTCAACTCGATGTGACGGCGGCGTGTACTGAAAATACACTGACAGCATTTGACCATCGTGGCAGCACATTCTCGATTTTTGCATACACAACTGCAAAATTAGCAAGTTTGCCCAAAAATGTCCATAAAAGTGTATTTACCAAAGAAATGTCAGGCAGAAATTATGATTTTTTTATCAGTAGAGGGCTTGTTCTCAGAATGAGAGATTTAAATGCATTTTGAATTTTAGACAATTTAATCTT
The DNA here is from genome assembly GCA_038363315.1 of Mugilogobius chulae. NCBI lineage: Eukaryota > Metazoa > Chordata > Actinopteri > Gobiiformes > Gobiidae > Mugilogobius > Mugilogobius chulae. Next base: position 13,840,034 of record CM076399.1, on the reverse strand, counting down.
TGACAACAACCATATCAAGTCATCACCAGTAAGCAGGAGATCGCCTGACTCGATCCAGTTAATCTTTATGCATCTGTGTCGAGATTCAGAACTGCTATGGAAGCATCCTTACTTTGTTTTACTCTGATGGTTAGATTGTTCCTATTTTTGTACTGTGTAATGCCATCTCAAATATATATATATATAAAAAAAAGTGGTGATGCTACTTAGTGAACTCAAATCACCGTAAATCATAAAAATGTGGATTGGGCTTTACAACTCAAAGAAATATAAAAGAAATTAAGTCAGTTCGAGGCAACAAGGAAAGTTTAAAAACACTAAATTTTTTTCAAAAAGTTGTCACCACCTCAAAGTTTTTAGAGTAGAACATGTTCACCTTTTAATCTATAAACTTTATTAGCTTTTTACAACAGTGCTAACAGTGACAATTTACAGTCTTCCTTTTCTTCCAAAAGCTCACGGTAAGAACGTGTTAAGAATGTGTAAAAATGTCAACGAAACACATATTTAAAGTGTTATTCTTTAAAATGAAGTCTGTCCCGCTGGAAATATGAAGGCACTTGTTAAGTTGTTAAGTTGTCGTGATTTCTATGCCAAGAAGTCTGCAACAGAGAGAGAGGTTTTAAGACTGCGCCTGTGCGTTGCCAGGTTTGTATCAGTCCTCCCCCTAAGGCCTTATCTGTCAGGTGTCAGCACAATAAGCACAAGTTAACAGTTATTAGAAGTGTCACAGGGCCGGCCATCCATCAGCCGCCGTGAGCCCCGAGCCCGACACCGTGGCTTCATGTTAGCCCAGTGTAAACGCCGCTGACGTGCCTGGACTGCCTCTTAGCTCCTCTGGTTTTCATTTAAGCCGAGATGAGATCTGGAGAAGTGAGGGCTTTGAGGAACTGTGCTGTAGTAGGCAGTGCTAACAAGAATGACTGCTATCTCTGCCCACCGGAGGAGCTGGGGCTGGCCGTGATTACTGTCTCGCTCTGCACCCAATTTTAAAATACAGTGACTTCTTCTGTAATCTGTTGTTCATGCTAAAAATATGTTTACAGTTTCTTGAATACATCTAATAATGCAGCATTTTGTTCCCTAAACCCCACGAAGAGGGATGAGAGTTTGAAAGCTGACTTCATTACAAATTGGTCTAAGAGTGAGATCTCCCCCGTCACAAGACAATCTCTGCTAAAATATGAAACCGTGAGATTAAAAATGATGTTTAGTCGGAAAAAATTTTTGGAACTATAACTTTTATAAACGTCATCATATTATATTTGCCTGTTTTCGTTTCTAATAACTAACCCCAAGCTCAATTGAAAAAGCTTTGAGTTAAGGTTAATGTTAAAGTATGTATATCCTCTGATGATCCTAACAGAGATATATAAACATAAATATAAATGTATGGTGACTTGGTTACGTCATTGTAGCAGTATTAGAAAAGACAACACCTTTATTGATGTACACTCACAGAGTAAATTTGAAAATAAATATAAAGTACTGTATATTTGGCTCATTTAATTTGCAATTATGTGTGCGCTGTCGTCCCATTACCAGGTTTTAGTGCTCCACCTTTATTGTGAATGTAACAGCCAAATAAAGAGAACAGCTACCGGCAGTGTTTTCTCATTAGGAGCTGTGATAAATCTGGAGTTTTTTTTCTCCTGAAATGGTTGTTGTGCTTTCTAGTTTTATGAAGAGAAGCAGATAGGACTGGTGCACATATACTACATATGTGCACCAGTCCTATCTGCTACACAGCTAATTGGACAGAAGTATTTGATGTACTGTTTGTATCGTCTTGATTCCAGCGGTTTTAGTTATCTAGATCTTATATTCGAGTTAATATTTGACTATTATAATGCACTGAACAAACAGCTCTGGGCATATGAGACTCATGCCCTTCAAATACACACACTTTTAATAATAAAAGCCCTACTAACCTAATTAACTGTATTTGTTGTTGCAATTCTTCCAAGTTGAAATGTAGGATTATGTAGCTAGATAAGAAAAACCTGTGCGCTGGAAAATATGAAATTATGATTGATAAACTGACCATTTATACTTGGTTAAAGTTGAGGCAACTAACATTTTTTGTTGTAAATTATGAACTTTGTGTTTTCCACTAAAAAGTCTATGATAAATGCAGCACTTTGTGAAAAAATGAGACCACTGAGTTCTGTCTGAGCTGAATAATAAAGAACTTTATTTTTATTATGGAGCTGAATGTTGCGCTCTGATTGGCTGTGCTTCAGTGGTCCTCTCCACTTTCACTTTGTTGTTTGTAAAAAGAAGTTTTTTAGCCATAATTGCAACCAAAATTAATACATGTAGATATTAACCATGTGTCGAAGGATTTCTGAGGAAAAGTTATCAGATTTAAAACCTAATTCATGGTTTGCTGTTTGATAATCAGCTACTCCACCTTTAATATTGTATACCAATCATATACGTTTATTGTTTTTTGTTTTTTTTTAGATTGTTTCATATTTTTAGATGTACAGCCAATGATGCTTATACTCAGTTAAACAAAGTTAAGTTTAATTGTAATAATAGTCTACTTTCTTTTTACCAAATGGAACATATAATGTTACAGCCATTACTGTTAACAACTAAATGTAACATAAGGAGGCAGTTTTTCTCAGCAAATGCATTCCCTTTCATCATAGTCCACTGCAGTGATTAGTTCATAGTTCATATAGGTCCAGGCTTTTTCGATTGCCTCACTGTGTCTGGGTGGGTGATGGATCCATTCATTTCACATTCTGCCTGTCTGTTGGCCTGTCTGCTGCTGATAAAGGCCTCATCAGAGCAGTGGTCGAGGCGGCGGGAACGCTCTTTCATTTCGCCCTCATTACAACAGCCTCCGGAGCGTCTCGGGGCTTCAAAGCTGCTTGATTGCATTATGGGGCATTTGGCGTAACACGGGCGTAATCTGTGCCATGTGACAGGGACCCCGGCCAGCACTATAGGCTCACTCTGATGAACTAAAGCGCATTCACAAACTGTCTCTAAATTAGAACATCACCTGGACATAAGCACGTGGTCAAATACTATACAAATGACCATGTAAAGTCAACCATTAGCCTCATTTCCACATGCTGTTTGCAAAGGTCAAACACGAGCAATCACTGTTTATCACTCCGACAGTCATTACACAGATTGGCCGTAGATAAAGGGCTGTAAAAGAACGTAATTTTCACCATTTTAGAAAGGGTGATTATGGGCATCATTAGCATCCATCATTATGTGTAAGTGGGGCCACGGTCCACCAAATGAGATTGGGTGGTGTATACGCTGAGTCCATAATACTCAGAGTAATGCACAGTCTCATAGAAAGCAGTGGATGTAGGATAAGTAAATTACACTGGACCCCTTTCTTGTGTTTATTTTAGTCTTTTACTTTTCTTGTGTCTACAGGTTTTGGCTCACTGCAGAGCTAAAAAGGTCTGATCAGTGCTCGGACAACAGTTTATAAATTGATGTAGCAAGCTGAGGTGTGTTCATGATCTTGGCAAAGTCTCAAAAACACACTTGCAAGTGCTTTTCCACTATGTTCAACAATACTGGCATTCATTAGCAACCAGCAATAACACCAGCAGTTTTGAATGATTATTTTTGTTGTAGTGGGTTTGTTAGTGTTTGTGGTGTGAGCAGTGATTGGGAAAGTAAATGCAGAGATTTGGTTGAAAAGACCAGTTTCTTCTACTTCAAAGCCAAAGTAGATGCATAGTGTTTGTGAGTAGAAAAGACTTCCCTCTCCAGTATCAGACACACATCACCTGAGCCTGTTCAGTCTGGGCTGCCACAATTGTCTCCAAAACAGCTTTCCTCTTGATAAATTAGTAATGCCTAAAAGACTCCAGTTCGTCTGTCTAAACGCTGCCTGCTGTGCTCAACTTGGTTAGAATAAGGAGCCACTCAATTTTTCATGCCCACGCCAAGTGTAGCCTTCAATTTAACATGCTCTTTAAATCCTGGGAGTGCTAAATTGCTTTTTAATGTTGAGGAACATGGTGTTTTTGTGAAAAATGCATCAGTATCTGGCAGAGTAAGCCAATTCTCCTCTCTGAGAGAGAGGAACAAAGCAACGCCGAAGCTAAACCAATATGTTGTTTTGACAGGAGTGCCATCTCCAGGGGTCTGACGAGGACATCCCAGCCACAGCGGCTGGAGATGGGAATGTGTCAAGATTGAGAGGGGGGGGGGGGTTCACACTCATATTTATTGTAATTTTCTATTCTTTTGGATATTGTTAGGCTTTGCTCTGTACAGCAGCATGAGGCTTTGTGATGCTAGCTCCAGTGTGAATTCATTAGCGGTGTCAGGTGTTGCTGTGCCCAGAGCCTTGTGGGTGACAGGAGCTTGCAGGGCTGCCCAGTCTTGTTACACTCCTCTGTTGTGGTGCCTGAACTTCATTGAGCATGACTAAAGCACAAATAGTAAAGACTGCTTCAGTGGTTAAGAATTTAACACATTTGTATAATAACTTTAACATTTGTCCAAAAAAGACATAAAGACTATTGTAACAGAGAAAATTCCTCTTGACCTACTAAGGGACTTTGTTTTTCATCAAGGTTTATCTGTCCACTGCATCACATGAGGTCAGGTTGTGTCAGTGCCTCTCTGGATCAGTGAAACGTCCAGTTCCTCGTGTGTAGTACAGTGCAAATCCTCTTACAGTGTGTGTCTGTGTGTGTGTGACACAGAGAGTGTGGCTGACACAGAGTGAGCCCAGATCATCCTGCTGAAGCCTGCTGTTGGTAAACACACCACATGTAAGCCGCGCTGAGACAGCCACTGATGATCAGGCTTAGAGCGCCGGTCCTGGGTGGCCCTTTAACGCTCTCAGTCCCAGTGGGCTTCCATCAAATAGCAAATAGCATGGAGAAAAACGGAAAGATACCACTGGACCATTCTCCCATCGCACACACTGGCACTCAGTCTGCTCTCCTGGTAGCTCTTTAACAGGAAAAACAAAATCTAATTACATAAACAAACACAAACAACACTCATGTTTACAGAGAGGCCGACACTGTGAGAGAACAGGCTCTGTGCCTCGGGAGCTCCACTCACATAACCCCTGTGTGAATGTGCCAGTGTCAGGAGGCAGCAGGGCCACTCACAATGTGCACATTTAAGACCCCCAACTGGACAGCGGGGCACAGTTTGTGGAGGAAAGCGTGGAATGTGTCCTGCAGGCTGATACAGGCTGCTCTCAAAGGCATCTCTCTTACAGCAGACAAACAGAGCCTTATGCCACGCTCAGCAGTGCGGCACTCATGTCTCAGGACGGATGCCCCACGCCAGGCATGCACGCGCCCTCCTGGAAATCTACTGGCCCACTTCTTTTCTCCAACACACACGAACACTCATCTGATGATGACTGTTTACTATAAGAGTGGATCAAGTGTGCTGTAGAGGCTCCTCTTTTTTATCCTTGTCAGATGATAATGAACCATCCTGATGTTCTTTTTTCTGATAACACTGATTATATGATGCTGTGTTAAGCCGCTGTCATCCTGGTTTATTTTCAGTGGAACAAGGTGCCAGCTAAATAAGCTGGTGCCAAACATGACAGCTCTGCTCAGGTCTGTGCAGCCGGTGGCCTTTTATCGATAGTGACAGATAAAGAGGCCTGTGATCTCACAAAGCACCCAGCTCCAACGCTGATTATCATCCCTGCTGATAGCGCCGCATGCTAATCATTGTAAACATCATGTTGTGGCTTTGACACACTTAGGCTTATCTGTAATTGGTGTAATTGTTACCAGCGTTTAACGAGATTGTCTTGCAGATAAGCTGAGTACCAAACGGGCTTGGTGTAGGAGAACCTTCAGATGTGTCTCATGCCAGGGCATTAGATCAGCACTAAGTTCTCTCAGCGCTAATAATGAACAGCAGCTACGAGCCCAGCACAAATCTGATAAAGGGGTTAGAGACGCGGGCCATGAAATATTTAAATGTACAGGGCTTCAAAGAGCCTGGCTCTCATGTCAACAGCAGACCCCCTGCAGCCGACTGCTGTCTGCTCTCTGCTGCACATGTAGGTTACTCTAAAACAGCGCTCTGATAGACTTCAAATCATACCAAAGGGTTCAAACGTGCACCTTAGACCTGACGCTAAAATGCTGCACAATTTCCTAATGTTTTGATTATATTCAACAACATGGTCCAGGTTCGTTCACAATTTCTTTTTTCCACCCCCTACACCATTCTGAATGACAGAACAGGACGTAGGAGGGGGCAGGGTTTAAGAGGTGGAGCCCAGAGCAGCCTACTGGCGTTTGATGTCTGCGGGCCAGCTCTTGTCCCTGTGGAGAGCCTATCATCGCACTCCCACTCGGGACTGTGAAGGACGCAGAAGAGCTCTAGAGAGGCCTGTTTTTGAGAGCATGGGGGGTGGACTACGGCGGCTTATGAAGAATTTCTCTCAGTATCATTTTGTTTTGTGTCGTGTATGAAAAATTGAATCACAAAACACCAATCAAAATTATAAGCCTGCGTTTTAAACATGAATTGGTTGTTAAAAGATGGTCGGGTTTTTGGCAGTGACACGTTGGCTTGATTGGAGTTATATATAAAACGTGAACATCTAACGATTACTGGCATGCATCTGTGCGTTTTGAAGGGCTCTTCCATATGTTGTTGTCAAAGGCGAGCTTGTGATTGACTGGCCTGAAATTATCCCCAGCATCGCAGCCCACATTCCACGGCAATGTCTGTAATTTAACCAAAAAAGCATTTCCCATTTCCCATCTTGTGACTCGGTGACTTGTGAGAGGTGTAATGCATTAGGGACGTAACTAAAGAGGCAGAGAAGGTTAAACCCATTTTCTTGTCTGCATTGTTTTCAAAGCGAGTCCCAGAGCAGCGACATTAGACTGATGGTAGGAGGAGTAGCACGGTCCCTCTGCTGACAGCCCAACTCCTTACGCACGCACAATGTCGAATGGATCTGATTATTGCCCACCAGATCCAGATAATGTCTCCCATTGATCAGGCCATTTATCTCAAACTGCTCGGCCCAGGCTTCTTTCAGAGAGCAGCGATAAGGAGATAAGTAGATAACATAGTCTCTACTGGCTTTTAACATCCGCTGCAGATACGTCTTTGCTGCTTTCTTCTGCAGCACGTGATGAAGACAGATGCATATTGCTTGTAGGAGCTTGGTCTTAGGAACATATGGCCACATTTGCATTTGACAGAAGCTTGTTTCGCTGTTACAATATGATGTACCCTTTAGTTGTTCCATTCATTACAGACGCACATTAATATTAGTGATGATGGACAGATTAATTTATGTAGGGCTTTGTATCTGAAGAACTCTGAAGAAAAGGGCTGACAGTGATGTCAGTACATGGAAATTAGGGCTTGACAACCAGCAGACACTTATTATGATAAGATCACATGTAATTGTTTGTTTTATTTGTAATTGACTGCTCTTTTGTCCAGGACAACCAAATGTCTACAAGCTATTGCTGTGGCAATTACAAAAATAATTTAAATGTCAAATTAATTTATTAAAGATTTAAAATATACATTGGAGCATTTGAGAGGTTGTGATTGTCATTTTAACAGTGTGGAGGAGTGTGAGTTTGTTGGATGAACAGTACTGTTAGCTACATGTCTTTGGACTGACAGATAAAGATACTGCATTATTCACCAACGCAGTATATCACAATTAAGTCATTCCATCAATGTGATGTAATAAAAAAGGAAACCTACACTAATAAATACTGCTTTTTAATGGAAAACACTTGATAAAAGATAAAGCTTAGTTCGCCTCTGTTTTGCATATAGCACTCTATAGGCATGAAATGTGCACTTGTATATACAGTACATGTCACATTCAGGTCATGTATGAGTGGCCCTGTGTCCCACACTAAGATCACGTAGCAGTGAATGTTATAGGTAAGCAGCAGTTTACAGTGAACTGTGGGTCCCAGGATGAAAGACTGTTTCAGTGACCCTGGAGACTTGTGTTTGAGGCCTGATGGACGCAGAGGGTGAGTGCCCAGCCTGGGTGGGCCACAGATATGCTGACATTCTCTGTAAGATGTGCTCGTGTCAGAATGATCCCATGTGCAGTGAAAAAAAGAAAACGGATTGAGCAGAGGCTGGTCTGCGGAGGGCAGTGGTGGAGAGCTGCATGCTGCTCATAAAGGAGCGTTTTGTTTGTGCTCTCCCAGTAGCAGCAGCCTGCTGGGGAATTCATTAGCGGCTGACATCATCTCACTCACAACAGAAAGAATATCTTTCTGCTTCTCCCCTCCCTTCCTCCTTCTGCTCCTCTCTCTCTCTCTCTCTCTCTCTCTCTCTCTCTCTCTCTCTCTCTCTCTCTCTCTCTCTCTCTCTCCCTCTCTGCTCTGCCACGGCTCGTCTCCACTCTTTCTTTGCGCGCCATTTACGCCACAGAGACACGTTGAGGTGCGCTCGAGCAGCAGGCTTTTAGGCGCTTCTTTCTAGTATTTGTTTTGTGGTGGAGCATCTAAGGTTGATCCCGTTGGAAATCAGGAAGTGGGAGGACCCGGTGCGCCGCCGCTCGGAGGACCGCGGGAGGAATGGGAGTTTGTGTTGAGTCTACCAGCGGAGAGACGAGTTCCCTACGAGTCGAGTCCGGTTTGCACCGAGAGTGTGTCACGGAGCGTGGAGAGGACGCGTCCTGAGCGTACAGTGACCGTGCACTGCCTCAGCGCACTGAAGAGCTCGCGCTTGTTGGATTCATTTGTTTAGTTGGCTGGTTACATTTCTTGCGCGCAAACGCGCTTTGGGGTTGTTTGTTACCTACCTTTTGGATCTTTGTGAGAATATACGTGAGCGGATCCGCTGAAACGAAGAAGGGAGAAAGGTGTGTGAAGGATTTGTGCAGACGCGCACGGTGAGACACATGGCGCTCTTTGTCCAAAAAGCGCAATAGCTTTGTGCGCAGCGTTGGATTTTCTTGGAAAGGCTGCCCGTTTTTCTGCATGGCTGTCATCGATGTAAACGGAGTAGATCTCTTCGCCTGTTGTGTGGATTATATTGTTTGAGCTGCAGAATGTGAAGCGAGGCCATATTTTCCAGACCAAGTAATATCACGGACTTACCTTGAAGCCTCGCCACATCAGAGGTATGCACCGAACCATTCTAATCAAACAGGTTTAACCAAGGCTCTACTTTGTGTTTTCTACTGGTCTTCGATAAATACCCCACTTAATAAAGATAATGTCTAACTAAATATTGTCTCTACTTTGATATCTATTTTCCCAAATGCTTTTTTCTCTTACAAAAAGAGTGCGTTCACATCAGCTGTCATTGGAAACACATTTCAACATTATTATTGCTCTGAGTTTTAGCAACAACTTCCTCTCTCATATTTGTTTTTTGGCAACTCACATTTTTGTCATTTAGAAAACAGTCTACACATCCTGACCTGAAAACATCTGACCATTGTGTTTTGATGGAGAATGTGACTGTTCCCTGAGCTCAGTGGCCTTTGTTGTGACGTGCTCTTCTGTCCTGATAATGATATAAGCCTGTACTCGACTGTGCGTAATGCTTCTAATAGGATTCGTGTAGTTTCTTAAATCAACGCTGTTTTAGATGAGCTACATTTCCTTTCTTTTATAAGGTGAGTCTACTCAGAGGCTCACGGTGCAATGCTGCTGTTTGTTACGGAGCCACAGTGCCATCAAGTGGTGGCCAAAGGAACACCTGCTTCTGTGAAAGAACCGTCAGAGCATGATGGTCATTCTTCAAAACACAAACTTTAGTCTTGTAACGACAGCTTATATAATATACCTACTGGTTTTAGGGACTATAAATGTGCAATGTCTGCAATTACAGAAAAATAAATAATCACACTAACATTATTATTTCAATTATGTTGTTGGCCATTACATTTGATGTTTTTTGTTATTTGGACTCCATAACTTCTAAAACGCAGATCTACAGATAATTAAGAAACAGAGACTGCAGCATTATTGGGATTGTCATCAATAACAAACTATGTATTATCTTTCCTATCTCGAAGAGTTGCTTATATTCCTACATACAAATAATAATAATACCACAGCTGAAGTTCACATATCTTTGAGCTACTTCGTTTATGAAATGTATTTATTTTTGCTCTTTTCCAGGGTTCCGATGCTGGCTCCGAGAAGTTTTTCAGCACAGCAAAAGCTAAAGGTATGTGTTATTTTTCATACTTATGTAGGGAATGTCATCCTTGTGTAATTTGCATGTTAAATGTGTAACTTGTCAGCTTGTGCCCTGCCTAGTGGCACACATATTTGACTTAGTGACACAGTGCAGTTGAAGCATGACTCTGAACACACTACAGCTGTGCGGACCGCTCAAAAGGCCCAGGATGAGGCTGGAAAAGCATCTGTTTATGAGCTCAGTGTGCCAGCACCACATGTGACCTCATTATCAAGTCACTAATTTGCTGTTAAAAGCAGTGCTGTTTAGTGTGCGGGGGATAATGGACGTGCGGGGTAAATGGACATTCCTGTGTAATGGGGGGAGTCACCCGGCTGGCAGGCTCGAGATCAGGGTTACGACCCCTTCATAGCTACAGCACAAATGGGTGTGCGGAGGTCATTGTGTACACCTACTACCCAACCTTTGTCCAAGCTCTTCCTCCACTCAGCCCTGTGCGCAGACACTTCCCACATTGATTCCCCAGGGCTTGATTTGGCGTGTATTGGGCTAAGCTCAATGGGGAGGTTTCCTTTTGAACGCACTCCTATGTGGCCTGATTTGGGTTTCTTGAAAGGATTAAGGCTCCCTTTGTGCGGCCTAAATCAACAGAGGGCCGTCCTCTTTCCTCTGTATGAAAGGAGCTGACTGAGGAAACAGTACACAAAATACGCTCTCTCTCCCCTGCAGATACTCAACGCCACTGGCCTCTATTTCCATTTAAATATCTGCTCTTTTCCCTTTGACTGTGCCGCTGCCTTCTCTGTCACCTTATGCTAATGGCCGGCAAAGAGGCGAGTAAAAGAATCCAGGTGCAAGGAGAGCACTCGAAGCACTGGTATTTTTATAGCAGCTAGTGTTGAGATTAAAGGTTGGGCTTTTGTTAGAGGGGATTATGAGGAGTCAAATACAAGAGAACCGCAAGACAAGCAACTGCTCCAACAGAAATAGCAAATGAGGCTGTTTGAGAGACGTATCGTGTCAATATTTGCCCAGCAGCAGGTGCAAAAAAGCCTTGAATTGTTGGCACTATGCGGTTATGCTAATAATAAAAACATGAGCCTTGTGGATGAGAAGAGATAATTTTGAGTGTATTCAACACATTATGAATCAGAAATAACTTGTAAACATCCTGGCGCTTCGAAACAATAAACTGCTTGTAAAAACACTGCTAATGGCTCTGCGTGCAAAGAAGACCATTCGAATTCTGTGGGCAGCCTGGTAATGATTGGCTGTTTGGTTTGTGCAGAAAGAGTGGAAATGTGCCGTGGGCAAGCTCAGGTCTCTTTGAAGACTTAACACTGGCCCCTCATCTTTTAATCTCCTCGCCTCCTCACCTACTCAATAATTACACTCTATTTTTCATGCTCTCTCAAAAGCCATTGTGTTTTCTCGCTTCTCTTGCCCCGGGCCTACACTGCATTTTAAACAGAAAATCCTACTGATGAGAATGCATCTTTTGTATTTCCAGGCATCTATTTGTTTTCCTGCTGTCGTGTCGGCGTCACCTCAGGGCCATTGGTGTCAACTGTGTGCACTTGTCTAATGCTGAGCTCTTAGACGACAGCGCGCTTAGAAGCCTTTGTTTTTCTGCTCACTCTCTGGGCTCACTTTGCACAGGAATGGATTTCATTAACTAAGAGTCATTAGGTGTTAGCTCTAATTACCGGGCCTGTCAATGCACCTGCAGGTGTCAGCTCGCTAACCTGATTCATTTGCTTGGCAGGAGAGAGACCTACTTCAGTCTGTAAGCCACAGCAAAAACAAATAACTTTCCCGTAGTCTAAGCTCTTTGCAAGGTGCTGCACTTTTCATTAGAAAGCAGCGAATTAGTAAATACATTTAATCTGATTAAGGGTCATTTACAAAAGTGATCCAGAGCCACAGTGGCTTTACTCAAAACAATATTTTGAAAAAGAAAAGTCTGTGCTGCCCAGTGGCCAAATGGCTTAAGCAGCAGCACAAATGCCAGACTCTGTATAGCCAACGTTATATGTATGATTCTGGACTCCTGCCATTACACGTAACACTGTCCTGTTTAGTGAAGCCTATGGGCCAAAAAATACTTCTTTAAAAAGACTGTGAGTAGAGGGAAATGACTTCATGTAATCTTTCGACATTTGTGAGTCTGTGTGATACATTAAAGAGAGAAGAGGCTGTGCAGCTGTGTGTGCCTGTGTGAGCACAGGGTGTGGGGGTGAACTCAAGTGTATGTTGTAGTGATTCTCACTTCCCCTCAGCATCACGCTGATTGCACCATGCTTTGCTAGAGTTAATGTGAAAATGAAGCGGTGTTACATTGAGACCCGAGGCTGTCGCCAGCGTGAAGAGCGCTGCAGCTGAAGTGTGTCGGCTGGAGTGCGTCTGTCGCCAGGGGAGAGAATAATGTGCCGCTGTGGAAGGTGTTATTTGCAGCGCTGATGGCATTGTTTAAAAAAAATAGTGGAAAGAGAAAAGCGGAGGTGAACTTTTGTGGCACATATCAGAGCTGAAGAGCTCCCTGGATTGTCATAGAGCTGTGCTGCCAGTGAAAGTGCCTGTGAGCATATTACTGCTGTGTGGGAGTGCGCACAGAGCTTGTTTCTCCCTGGCTGTTTCATGAGAGGAGGACCGCTGATAGAGCTGTGTGTATTTCCAGGCAGCGAGCCGCCACCTGCTGTAAGCTCAAGTGATATAGAGAGCAACAATCATGCCACAAATCACAGCAGCAGCTCCCTGACTCATTGAGGCGCTGGAGAGGAGCTTGTCCTCTCACAGGCTTGAGTTGGTTTACTGCCCGGGGCACCTCACACACACCTCTGTGTCTGTGTGGGTGTGAGTGTCAGAAGCAGCGCTGCAACTTGACCTGGTGCACCATGGATAGATGACCTGAGCACTGGCCTTTTGTGCGCTGAGGAGCGGCACAGTCAAGGGCAGACTGTTTGAGCCTTGGGGCAGTGTAAAGGTCACATACAGGGCGATTGGTCTACAACAGACATAACCAGACATAAACTGTTGGAAAAAAGCACGGTTGCACAACAGCCCAACGTGATCTTATCCCATCCATAAGTGGCTTTGTATTTAATAAGCAGACTGTTTGGTTAAATAAGTGGTTGATCTGAAGGATTTGAGGTTGTATGATCCATCAGTGAGACAAATTCCAGGCAGATCTGCAGTGGTTTTTCAGCTTCTGTTGTTTGGTTGTCTCCTGCTAGGAGCATTTAATACATCTCTAGGGCTAAAGGAAGCTCAATATCCTGTGCAACAGGGACCAAAGCCCCCTCCCATCCCATTACAATGGTACAACTACAGAGAGGCTGTATTTCAGCACCATGAAAGGGTCATCAGGCTATGCCTCATCTGCTGACACAGGCAAACAAAGGTTAACAAATCAAGGGGAGCACAGCGTGATTTACCACCCTGCTGCTGCAAACAATGACCCAGCCCCCAGCAGTACAGCTCACTGACCACTGCCTTTGACCCGGAGCCAGTGGACATATGCTCCATTTTGCTCACTGTCAACCTTTGACTTGGAAGCTCTTGGGTCTTATAAATAAACATGTATATTGCTTTGAAGGTTCAAAATTTGAGGGATGTAGAGCAAATAAACAGGTATGAAGTTTCCTTGATTTGTGCTAAATTGGAGTAATTGGGTGAGTAGATGAGATGGAGCTGAGCAGCACACACTCGTTTCTTTCCTCTCGCTTCAGCAGCACAAAGAGGTCATTCAGAGTTTGTTCCCCAGGTCCTGAGGTTAGAGACTAAGTAAATCCATCCATCTTAATGCACTTATTTCAGCACCGGGAGAGCTGGAGGGAGACTATGTAAACACTCCAATATCCGACATGCCATGCTAAACCCAAAGAGCCTGGAACCCATCAGGGTGAAATTAAAGGTCTACATCTGAAACACAAACATTTAAATGGGCTGCACTCCAGAGATCAAAGTCAAAGGCCCCAGTTTTCCTGCTGGCCTCCACCGGTCTGCCACACTGAGATATGTGGCAATCTAGCCAATGAGGGACGGCACTGTACTGCTTCTGTTAGTCGTTAGAAGTGACGCTCTGTGGAGTATTTGCTTTTGGTCTGAGTAAAACTTTATAAAAACATGCTCAGATTATTCACAAATTTAGAGAAAAGAAGTAGGCCTATTCATAATATTAATGCCAGTACAAACCCAAAGACAGTAGTCTTGTTTTAGTGTTTGACTTTTATTAGTGCATGGTGACAGTAAAGATGTCACCCGCTGATGGATGTGTCCGGCTGAATGGAGGTGTTGAAAGCCCCAGACTCTGGTCTCAGGAGAGTTCCTCCCCCATCAGTGTCACCAGCCTGCACTGATCCAATGTGACATGGGCCACTTTCTTGCCAACTGCGAAGCATTAACAGGGTCAAGGCACCACACACACACACTCCGCTTGTCAGGAGGCTGGCATCCCCACTGCGCAGCTCTGTGCTCAGGCCAATTACGCCCACGTCAAATCGTGGTCCCCCCGGCTCACATGACATTGGCAAAGAGAACTAGAGTGCACACTTCTATAGTAAAGCCCCTTGATTGCATAGAGCTTTGTTGTGGTAAGCACATTTGTATAGATAGACTATTAAATGTGTTTATTTTCTTTTTAAACAACATATACATTTAAAAATGTTTGCATAGTAAACAAAAAATGTTCATCTAGTTACATTTACTTCTGCCTTGCCCTACCTCTTTCATTGACTGCCGCATTACTACTACTACTAATAATAATAATAATACATTTTATTTCTATAGTGCTTTTCTAGACACTCAAAGACACTTTACAAAGACAGTTAAACAAAGGTACAATACATAAAAACAGTTAGTAATTACAACATTAATCAATCATTAAAAACAGATTTAAACAGATGGGTCTTGACATTTTCCTAAAAGTGGTGAGATGGGTGCAAATACTACTAGCAAATGTCTAAAAGTTATTAAAACATTAGGATTCATCAAATGTTTGAATTGCATACTGAAAATACCTAATGATGTATTCCTTTTTGACTAGAAAGGCATTCAGTAATATTGTGAATGTGCAGCTGACATAATGTCGATGGACTGTTTCCTCTTGCTGATGCTGGGAGGATACACAGGTCTAAATGAAAACGATAGAGCAGGAGCACTGATGAGGACAGATGAAAGCAGGGCTATAATTGCTCCCACAAGAGAGGAGGTTATCTTGTGTCTGGCCCTCTCTGCTCTCATAAATATGCAGGGCACAGAGGCCTGATGAGCCGCGGGGCAGATTAGAGCGGACTACAGAGCACGGTCTGGGTTTGTTAGCAGCACTCCACAGATCCTCTGCATGTGTTTCCACTGTGCACAGACAGCCTGGCTTTCATTTGTCTCGACCCTCATTCTGTCTGTTCCACAGGCCACTGCAGGGGCAAGTCAGTACAACACTGCCCCCTGCTGGTGACTGTTATTTGAAGGCTTTATATAGACAAACTAAAAACAGAGTGGATGCAGGAAAGCTGATGAATTAACAGGGTGTGAATATAATGTGTTTAAGTTCTTTTGTGACTTTTGTGTTTTGTAGAGGGGTATGGATTTGTATTTCATAACATTTTGGCTAAACTGTGTCTGGATATAATAATTTGAGACCTGCTCTAACCCATCAGTGTCTGTCGGACTGTCACCATCTGTTACACATTACTCTGCTCCTGGAGGGGGCTATTTGATTTCAGGGGCTCCACATCCTCATTATGTTTCACATGTCAGGTTTTACTATCAACATTTTCGTACAAAAAAGGATTTGCTTTTGTGTGTCTTTTGAGCCAAATACAAGCAGGTCATTGCACAATTATGATTTGCTGTAGCTCAGAGTTTTCGGATGGAGGGCTCCGTTGGGCCATTTAGAGCCAAAGCAGTTTGGAAGCTGTGCTAAACCCTGTTCATCGGTGTGCAGTGTGGTTGTGATGTATGAATCCCTTGGCCACGGCTGACACTAGTGAGCCTGTCTGAGACTTCACCGAGTAGGAGGCCCTGGACAGAGCCTGCATTGTTCATCTAAGTAACCCAAGCTCCAGGCAACCTCTGCCCAAAGGGGGATATCAAGTTGTTCACTCCCCACCAACACCGCAATCCTGGCTTAAGCTGTGGGCTTGACGAGGGCGAAGAGAGCCAGCTGACTGTTTGGACGACAGCACAGTTCAAATAAACAGCTCAAATCCCCACAGCCTCCCTCACTAAACCACCCTGTGTAAGTATCACCATCCACAGCCATAGCTCATCACCGTGAAGCCGGCCAGTAGCCCTTAGCTAATTTGTGGTCTTATTTTGAAAAGCGTGTTGATGTGGCTTACCACAGGTTTTCTGAGAAAACGACTGGTGTGTGAAGAGATGATGATGAGAATATAGGCCCAGTTACATGTTCCACTTCCTTTTAGCGTGCAGTTGGTCCACTCGGGCAGACCACACAGCATTAGGAGACCCTTGGGAAGCATTGATAAAACACTGGCAGAGACAAAGAAAACAACCTTATGAGGACAGGTTGTACCCAGGGTGTGCCTCAAATCCAACTGCAGTGAAACATGAGCTAGACGTAATGAGACAAAGATTTACACATAGATCTCCACTGCAGTGCTAACACTGCTGAAGGCAGAGGAAGAGAAGTTACATGCAAATTGATACTTCATCCGATTTTCAAACATTTGATCTGTGCATTCGGAGTTATGACCCTGTGGGGTAGATTATTCTTGTCTGGTTTTATCACTAGCAGCCGGACCGTGTTCCACTGATGTGTATTAGCAGCCTCAACTAAAGGAAAGTGAAACAGGCCCAGACTGATGGCCCTCTGGGGAGACATTTCTCTTTGCAGGCCTCTGTCTCTGGCTCCCTGCTGAAATCATGCTGGTGTCACTATGTCAGCTTGAGCTGTCAGTCTCCTTATTGCTCCAAGCCACTTGCACTCACACTCTGCCCCTGGCTATAGAAATCACACGAGGGAGGGGACAAGAACACACAAGCAAGAAATGGGGCCTATTCTACTCTTGACACAACAGATGAGCAGTGCTTCCACCCCCTCAAGTGCAACTGGAATTCTCAAAGGAGCCCCAGAGAGTTGAGGCCAGCTCTTACCTCAGAGGAGCCATCTGTACTGTGACAGTCACCCCCTGTGTGGGTTTGGTACAGTCCAGCGGGCTGAGCTGACAGGCTAACAGGGTTCTATGGAGCACAGGAAAACAGCGAGCACATCCAGGAGCTGCACATGGAACGACAGAGCTCTGACAACTGAGTGAGTGAGCCACACGGGGAAGTGACGTGTATTTATGGGCTGCGCTGCACTTTTAGGAGTATGATGGCTATTTAAGCATGGCTGTGTTTGATATTGTTGGACCATTTGTCTATTTTGTGCTTTTTAGTGGCTTGCAAGAAACATTTGCTGAAATGACAGCCCTCTTGAGTCTCTATGGCATCATGGTGCAGTCTTTTTACTGTAAAGGGTTTTTGAGTCTGGACTGCATTGCTCATCTTAACATTGTGCATTGTTTTTGAACATGTAGAACGAGTTATGCTGGAAAATGTTTGATGTTTACATTCCAGAACAGTCCAATCTTTAAATAACCAGCTTTACTTTGTTTAAAAACCACAGCCACAGCGTGAATGAGAGTGAACCATCCATGCAGCATTTGTCACTCAACAGCAGTGGAGATATCAGAGCCTGTGAGAAGTGCTTTGGACTGGCTCTTGAGCTGGTGACATGTGGAGGTCAGATGTTCTGGCCCACTGCACAGCTGCCTTGTCTCGATTTGGTTTACACTTGTGTGACACGCTATGGTGGCCAATTGCTGTTGGTCTGGTGGATGCTCATTACACAGTGCTGTTATTTCAAAGCGCCAGAGAGTCTTTGGCTGACACCTAAACCTGCCGAGGATATGTCACACTGAGATAAAGGGTCCCTTGGGTAGTGTCTGATCTGGCCTGTCCTGTTGGCTAACTCCTCTGGTGGTCACCTGTGCCAATCTGGCCGTCATCATGTGTTGATCCAGCTCTGCTCCTGTTACCTCCTGCTGCCTGACCTCACACCCTCAGGGATATATTAAGAGTAGCTCTCTTCACAGGGACTGGAAATAGGACACCACATCCCAGTGCTGCATCCTGGTATAATAAATGTATGAACGATGTTTATAGACAAGCTGCTGGAGAAAATACACAACATTTTAGTCTCTGAAACCTATTGTTTAATGGATAAGTACATTTCCTGGCGATAGTGATGTGAAAAGTGAAATTAAGTTGGCTTTATCAATAGAAATCAGAGCAGCTGGGTGAAGAAATGTTAGCATACATATACTTATAGGCAAGTGATTTCTGCTGTGAGTTTATTTACCTTTTATCTGACCTCAGAGTCTGGATCTGAATGCTGTCTGGTGGTCTGGCTGCTCCTTCTTTACAGCTACACATCTGTCAGATAGGCTCAAAACATTTAGCGGCTTAAGCCCAATTATCCGGAGCGTTAGCATCTCAGAGAGGATCACAGTGGCAGACAGCCGGGCTCACCAGAAGAGTCTGTCCTGTATGAGTTGGTTTACCACACAACATCACACCAGTACATGTATGCACTATTATAAAAGTCTGGGCCCTAGGCTTCACAAGTTGTAATACAAAATTTATAAGTGAGACAGCTATAAAATATAGATGTTAAAAGGAGCAGTTTTACAAATGGCCTCTGCTTCACACTCGCGTTGGCCTTTTGCTCAATCAGTGCTTGTTAAAGCAGTAATTTGTATTACTCTTTACACATCTCATGCTCCTACAGCTAAAATAGTTCTGCCACACACACTTTTATTTCTGATTAGCCTCATCTTTGCTCCTAGCCTCCAAAGGAGTCTAGCACTCATAAAACAGCTCCAGTCCAGGACCCTCCACACGGTGTGACGCCCGGCTGCGTAACCTAATCCCAGTCAAAGCTGTAGCTTTAGAGAGCTGCTGACAAGATGGATAGTGTGGAAGAGCCAGCAGGGGAGCGTCCATCATGTCAAGCCCCAGTGCTCGGGAGCCCATCTGGGGCATGTCCAACATGGATGCCTGTAAGCTGTGAGGCATCCACACTCCCAGGAGACTTCAGACTGAAGTTACTCTTCTCAGCAGCCAGGCTTAAAGCTGTTCAAGCTGAGGACAACTGTATAACCGAAGCAGATCCAGTCTTACATTAGTCAGGACTTATCTGATGAAAAATCTCAGTGATAAGCGAGGTCATCTGTCATCTTTATCTCTAATATGTCTGATTTGTAACTAAATATTGACACTGGGCACAGAGACCAGGACAATAGTGTAGAAAACATTTGTACTGTTTGTCATGGACACAGTGCTTGGATTTACACACAGGCATATTACCTGTCATTGCATCATCTGACTTGTGTTGTCCCTCCAGAGCCCAGTCTCATTCCACCCTTGGTGCCAGCACCTGCTGTCTGCTCTGAGCACCAGTGTGAGAAATCCTCTGAGACATGGCAACATCTTTACTCTATTGTGTGTTCTGCTTTGTCCTGATCTATTCAAAAATCATGCACTGAACAAATGAAATGGTCTGTTAACTGTGAACACTGATATTGTAATCTTACAATGTCAGATGCATATTCACATATTAAAAGCCTTGAAGTATTAGCATGTTGCACAACCTCAGAGTGCCTAGTGTAACAGGCAGATCAGTTGTCAACCTCATGGCTACTGCTATGTGTTAGCCTGTTAGTTTTGTGTGATTGGAGCTATGTGACCCTTGGATAGATGCAGTGTCATAAACAACCAAGTGTTGGGAATATGCCAGCACTATTTTGAGTCGTATTGAGAGGTGACAAAAAAGCTTGTGATGTCTCAGAACTCGTTTAGATGTCAGGATGTAGAGAGGCTGTCAAAACACACACTTTTGTCTTTATTCTTGTTTTACCTACATTTAGCAGTTTATTCTCACCACGTTCGTACCTTTATTTTTCTACATCATGTAAATACAAGTGTGTCTACCTGCCCAATGAACAATGTACTGTACTGAGAACTTTTTCTTTCCTTGATCATGATATATTAAAGAGGATGGTAAAAGTGTGTACTGCTTTGGATTTTCTTATTCCGTTTAATTAATGATTACATAGCTTTATTTCTTTATGCTAAAAGTACTAATTGGGCTGTTTTTCAAGCCATTGTTAGGATAGCTTCAATTTTCTATACCAACTTGTTAAGAACCAACTTGAGAACAAAGGTGATCAATGTCATTAAGGGTTAATCTTCTACTTGTGGCTACTATTTTATTTAGATATTATTTTGCTTTATGTTAAAACACAAAATTCGTATTCATTTCTTTACAAATTCGTAGAAGAGTCTAGAAAAGAGCCCTTTATTTCTTGGCAACATATAACAGTATTAAACAGGAAATCTAATTGAATTTGTCAAGCAGTCTCTATGCAGCAGAAACAATGAACATCGTCCCAGTATTTCATTGTGGAAAATGATGACTGTACATTATGACTTGGCCTCATATGATCTAGTGTCCAGTCGTCTAATAAACACATGCAGTTGTGTTGGTGTATCCATCTAAATTCTGATCAATGAAAGATGTGTCACACTGGACTAATGACTTATGCCTTTAGTCCCTCGGTGGCTCCCCTGACATTGGCCTAATGAGAAGCTTTCCTGGGCACACAGCTGACCCCACCGGCCCACTTTACCTCTTAAAACCCATCACATGCATACATCACATATTCCACTGCACAAGATAACAACTGCAACCGCTCTGATACCCCGCCAAACCGTGGGATCCAGTCTTCCAGAAACCAGAGGGAATTGCACTTATTTGTTTGGAGGGATGAAGGAGACTGACAAATGAACCCTCGTGGGGACAGCCTCCTCCTCGCGCCGCTCTTTTGCCCGGCCCTGGAGTCTTCATTATGACCAGAATAGACACCTTCTTTTTAGCGTGTTAGCACATTCTCAAAACAAGCCGCGCACCTCTGGGACTCCTGGTTGCAGTCAGAGATTTGGGAATTGGGATTTTCTTTCTCCCCATCTGCTGTGGTGAAGTTGTTTGCCGGTAGCAGTCTCCCCTGACCGGTAATAGCATTTGTGGGAGAAGATAGCATTTTGAAGATGTAGATTTGAGTTGTTCTTTCATAGTATTGGATAGATGTGTATTTAAGCGTTTTTGAGAAGTCCTCCTTTCATCACCAGGATTATTTGGAAACCTCTCCCAACAGGCTGGTGCGTGTTCCAGTAAGCTTCTTTACAGAGCAGCAGTCGATTGTTATTGTCTGTATTGATTGTAATCTCTTACCAGGAATTACCTCCTCTGAACCTTCGCTGTACTATCGTGCAGACTTAAGGCTTCTGCAGCCCTCTTACCGTTTTGATGCTAATGGGTAAAGATTTTGGGTGTGCCTGTCAGAGCAGTATTAGTGTTTGTTTTCATATGTGCAGGACTGTATCGCCCCCTGCTTGTCAGGGGAAGTACTGAAGCACTAGTGATCAGTCTCTGTGGCCCATAGAGAGTTAATTACACTTCATGTATGCACCGTCATTCCCCATGAGCTCAGCCCCAGAGCTGCCCAGCTGCACCGCACTTTGTTCTCCTGGACGGTCCCTGAGGAAGAAGGCCCTGGACACAGCTTATTAGCTTTTGTTCTGTGTGCTTTCATCGGAGCACAGAGCGTATTAGACCAGCTTTAGATATAATGCCATAGCCCTGGAGCCTCAGAAGCTGCTCTCCAGGTGAATTAGCCCATGGTGAACAGATATTCTTAACGCAGATGTATTCCTAGAATTAGCCTAAAACACTTTTACTGTCAGTGCAATTATAAGAAAGGCTTGATTTCATAACACAACATAAATCAATCTCATCTATTTATTTTCATTATATGGATTTAGAATTGAAATCCAGTGCAAGACTAAAAGGTGTGAATTTACGTTTGTTTTTCTTGTTCACAGTTCCTGATATTGGCGTCAATACACTTTCCTCCAATGGCTGCCAAGAGCCTGTCGGCCTGGGTGTCCTCAAGGTGTCAGGCCTAGAGCGCAGTCAGGAGAGGAGTCAGGAGAGCTGCAGGGACACCCAGTCTCTGGCCCCCGGCTCCCCTCGACACCCTGCACCACATCAGGCTCTGTCTGCTGTCCAGCCCCTATCCCCACGCCACCACAAGACCAATAGCCCTGCCAAGGCCCGGGCATCTTCCACCCTTCCCTCACGGACAGAGGCTCCTCTAGGCCTCGGACACCCGCCGCCCTGCCTCTCGCCGCGGGCCGAGAGCCCTCACCTCCTCCCCTCCCCGAGCCCAGCACTTGACAGAAACACTGTCTCATCCTCGGCCCCCGCCAACGCCCAGTGTGCACCCACAGACCCCGTCTCCAGCTCTACCCACACATCACCCACATCAGCAGCACCCTCAGAGGCCTCCATCACGCTGCCATCCCCGACCTGTGTCTGCATACAACGGCATCAGCCTCAACGGCCACAGGTACAGCTCTCATCATAAATGTTTGTGCCAACACCAGTTATTCTCAGTATGGAAATGCCCGTGGAAAATGTTTGCTGTCAAACATTAGCAGATTATTAACAGCAGACTAAAAGTGTCATGTTGAGCTGAGCTGTGAGCACTTTGTCTGGTATTAGATATATTCAACACACCATAAGCTGACAGTATGTTCACATTGTTTTTTTTTTGAAAATATGTATTTTTGAATTCATGTGAGTTGGCAAGACTTTTTCATATTATAAAAGGAGAAATGGGATTAGTTCTGGACCGGCTTCAGTCTGCCTGTGGGGCATCCTTCATTAATCTAAGACACAGCGTAGTTTCTTGTGAACCCACTCAATCCTAACAACAGCTCTGGCTCATTCTCCCAGGACTTGGCTGTGTGTGTCTGTCTCAGTGCCAGTCTCCCTGTGCACCACAAGACCCTGGCACCTGCTGTGAATAATCATGGCAGAGGCCCTCTGAGAGGAGCGGGCGCTGAAAATGAGCTTTTAGGCTTATAGCAAGAGCTGTAGAGACTGGCCCTGGGGAAAACCCACACACACTACAAAAGACTGTTTGCTTACACATGCACACTCGCTTGCTCCTCTCATCCCATTTCTGAGGCACATGTTCACTACCTGGCTCTGAAGGAAGTGTCTGAACAGAAGCTGTTCAAAGACGGATGCAAATAAACCACCGCTGGCAAGCTTAGCAGAAGGAGCATCCGAGGGTGGTGCAAAGTTGTGTTTTCACAGCTCGTGTTTGCCCCTGATTTGGTGGAGCAGAAGAGTGAGGGAGGGAGGCATTAATACACACAAATAAGGGACAGTTGAAGTGTGAAAACAGTGTGTGGGGACTTGGAATTTGCAGCAGATGGATCTCGGAAGTGGGAAAACAAGTGTTAATTTTGACTCATCACGCCTGACTTAACCTGAATCTTTTCTTTCTTCTGTGTCTTTACAGCAGCAGCAGGAGCAGCACTCCGGGCTCCAAGCCCCACGGGCCCCTACGCCCTCCCTCCATATCCCTCACCACCCCCTCCATCAGTGGGACCTTTCCCTCTGTCCTTATCAGCCAACCACAGTGCCCCCCACAGCTTCCCCCCCTCCTTGCAGCCCTCGCCTCATCCTCATCACCCCAATATGTTCGCTCCTCCTGCTGCTCTGCCACCTCCACCTCCACTCACGTCTAGCACTCTGCCAGTACCTGCGCATCCTGCTGCTGGGAGTGCTTATTCAGGTAAACTCACACACACACCACCACAGCGCCTCCAAGTGGGGCAGCAAAGCCTCTCCAGCTCATCAAACCAATCCCCTTAATATGAGTTGGACACAGTTGGATTATTATTTAAAGCATCCAGGATAATTCACATGCCCAGAGCTGAGGCAGTGCAGTGTGGGCTGGACTGTGTGGGTTCACACTTCAGCACATGTCCTCTGCCCTGACCAGTAATAACTGCCAATAACTCAGTCACATTGCTAAAGTAATTGGTGGTCGCTGTCTGTGAAGTTAAATGTCAAGGTCAGCATGAAGAGAGGAGGAGAAATGGGGACAGGGATGTTTAGATATACCTGTAATAACTTTCTGGAGCCAGAAATCAATTTGTTCAACATCTCTTGCACCTTACTAGACTGATTTGAACAGCTACACTGGCATTTTTATGAACATTCCGCATCCATTTTCAGCCGCTGCTTCTTACTGGAGCGGAGTCCAGATTGTTGTTGTAAAGTGATTCATTTGAAGGGGTTATTCCTCCTTAATGTTAAATAAATAATTTGGCAAAATAATATTTTTTTTTGTGTATTACTTTAGGTCTATTTAAAGATGCAATTTGTTCATTTTTATTAAAATATTATATAAGAAATAGTTTCTATGTAACATCTTTAATACGATAATAATCTGTTTCTTGTGTTTCCTCTTTCAGAACAAGACCTCCTGCGTCAGGAGTTGAACACCCGTTTCCTGGCCTCTCAGAGCGCAGACCGCGGCGCCTCCTTGGGGCCACCTCCGTATCTGCGCACAGAGTTCCACCAGCACCAACACCAGCACCAGCATCAGCACCAGCACCAGCACACCCACCAGCACACGCACCAGCACACCTTCACGCCCTTTCCCCACGCCATCATGCCCACGCCTGCACCGCCCATGGTGCGTACCCCTGCCCCAAACGTGAGGATAAGTAGAGCTCAAGTAGTCCTGCCTTTTACAGGACTTTTAATACTTCATGCTTGTGTGTGTGTTTGTTCGTGTGCACGGATGTGTGGTGGGCAATTTTTAGACTTAGCAGAGGTGGTTCATGGCTACAAACTATAGGCAGTGAGGTTATTTGTTACTTGTTGATAATATAATATTTAATAATGTTTGAAGCTCAAGTAGTGACTCAAGTGACAACAAAAGAAAACAAAAAATAGGTGAAAATTAACAACAATAAATACAGTATTTAACATGAGCTATGTAGTTAAACGATTAACTATAACTGAAATCATGCTTAATATTGTGACTTGTCAAGTATCTATTACAAATAAATAAATCCATTACATGTACTGAGAAAAAGTAACTTCTTATTACTATTCATCATTTTTTATGACTTGTCAATGATGATCATTAACATGCCACAAGTGAGCTTTTATTTCCCCAACAAACTCTTTCTAGTGTTTTTTCTGGCTTCCTCTTGTCTCCTGACAGCAGAGACCGTTATTTTCTAAATTGCCAATAACTTGCCCAGAGCATGTCAGATTTAGAGCCAGCTTCCAAACCATAATACAGTTAATGCATTCTGAAATTTAACGACATCATTTGGTCCTGTTTGGGGTTTTCATTACTGGCAAATGACTTTCGTTAAAGGCCACTGCTACGCATGGAGGGTAGACCACAGGCTATGGGTGGTACGACCTCCGACTCACACACACATGTAGATTAGTACTGACTACAGCCGTGGCAGCTCGGGTTTGTGGAGGGCTCACTTGGCTCTGATGATGGCTCAAAGGCAACCACTGACAGCTAATGAGGCAATAAAGAGGCCCTTTATAGCCTCGCTGTTTAGCCTTGACGAGGGAAATGTTCGCCTTGAGCCGCACTGCACCACTAAAAGAGGCAGACCAAATGAGACACAGGATGCGCACTGGTTTTAAATGTCTTGTGATCGCGGTGAAGGGAGAGGGAAGGAGGGTCACAGAGTGTGCATGTGATGTCTTATTCTTAGATTGCCAGCATGTCTAAAGAGACCTGATTTATTACTCTTTTTTTCTCCCACAGTTTGAAAAATACCCAACAAAAGTCGATCCCTTCTACAGACACAGTGTGAGTACTACTTTGTTGCTGCCTGTCTTATTTTCTATGACATTATTAAATTCTATTAAATACTATTTGATGTGCTTCTTTAGTGCAATTTAGAAGAATTTTGTACTTGTAAAATAATCTAGGTTTTCCCTAGCGAAGTGTTGGGGAAAAAGTATTTAAAAAGTATTTTTTTACTCATAACTTATTACTTTTTTAAAATGTAATTAGTTACACTACTCAGTTATTTTTGTTTACTTTATGTGTAATATTGCAAAAAACAATAAATATAGTATTCTATGTTTTATTGAACTAACGAGTTGCTTAAACAGGCTAAAATTAACATTAAAATAATTCAGCTGTTGCAGCTGCTAATCTGTGTTTCTGAGATGTTTTTTCTCACTCAGTATTTTTTTTTTACTCATATGTAACCAAAAGTATTTTGTTAGTAACTGAAAGTCAGTTACAAGTATTTTCACACTACTAGTTACTTACAATTGTAATATATTTACAGTAACTAAGTTACACCCAACAGCACATACCGACATGTGTTTTTAGTTTGTCTACAGCTGTGGTTCCCAACCTTTTTTGTCTTGAGTACCCCTAATCATGATCTCACACACGGAGTACACCCCATGTCATATGTTTTTAGGGATATTTTATCTTTACTCATATATTTTCATGTATAACCCTTGCATTTTATTGTTTTATTGTATTTCATGTTAAACAGCTGCCTCTTAATATGTAAAATGTGCTGCAAATAACATTTTTCACATTACAATACTTTATATTCTACCTTTCATTTAAATCTGCAATCATGCCAAGGACCCCTTGGCAAATGGTCGCGTACCCCCTGGGGTCCACGTACCCCTGGTTGGGAAACACAGCATAATGCATACAGTATCTGCAAGTTAAAGATTGGGTTTTCAATTGTTTTCTTCTCATGATTAGTAAGTTATACTTTGCTTCATAAAGGTTGTTGTGAAAGCAAAACTTTGTGAATAAAATATACTCTAAATTTAGTTTTCATAACATTTCAGTCACCATATTCTGATTGGTTGTGCGGAAAGTAGTCAGCCTGCTTCACATTTATATTATAAAAAAAACTTGTAAATTTGTGCTAGTGGACAAAAAACTCCATGCATGTGAAACTAGTAATATGCTAAAGGATTTGAGGCGATGGATGAGTGGAAAGATTTAATCACATTATTATTTTTTCACACTTTAAAAATGAGATAGATCAGCTTTAAGGTCATTTCACTTGCTTTACAGTTTTATAATCCAACATTCTCTTTTTTTGTCCTTCCTCAGCTCTTCCACTCGTACCCACCGGCCATGTCTGGTTTGCCACCCGTCATTCCACCGACAGGGCCATTCGGTTCACTACAGGGTGCCTTTCAACCTAAGGTAAGACTGCACTCCCACGCTTTCAAAAACAAAGTCTGTCAGATACTTTGGCTAATCTTGCTTTTCGTTTTTTGACCTACACAGACCTCCAATCCACTGGATGTTTCCACCAGACCCGGAGCCGTCCCACACACGTTCTTACAGAAGGACCCCAGGGTAAGAGCAAGGTTTTACAATAAGACTTATTTTAGACAATGGGTGTTGTTGAGAACATATCTGTATGAAAAAATGGAACTTGTAGACGTAGACTACAGGATATATATCTCATAGTTCAACAATGGTTTAATAAAAATATAACAAAAAACAAAAAAACATTCAACATCATTCAAAATCCAAGCTACACCTGTGCTGTTATTTTTCAGTAGTAGATGTACACACAACACTGACTCTTGTCTATTTTCTCCTTTAGTTAACAGATCCTTTTCGACCCATTCTCAGGGTGAGTACTGTTCAAGCACAGCACACACACAGATACAATATATTATCTTTCTCACTCCATCTAAAAATGTACGCATACTTTGTGCTTACAGAAACCAGGGAAGTGGTGTGCGATGCATGTGCATACAGCCTGGCAGATCTACCACCACCAACAGAAAGTCAAGGTGAGTTTTTGTGGTAGTGGAGATAGTACATTTCAGTCCTGGCTGTCCTAATAAAGCCTTTCATGTTTCAGTTCATCATTTGTACACTGTAGATCGACAAAGACGTTATAAAAGTAGTAGTTTTACATGTGCTTCTCTGTGGTCTCTCGTTTTCCAGCAGCAGATGCAGGTTGACCCTCACAAGTTAGACTTTGGGCTCAAGCCGGACTTCCTGAGTCGACCTCCTGGTCCCAGTCTTTTTGGTGCAATTCATCATCCCAGTGACTTGGCGCGGCCCGCTACACTCTTCTCTGCAGCCGGTGAGTGTGTGTTACCACTCACAACAAGACCATCTGAATTTCTTAAAGGAGACCTATTGTGTTTTTTCCAACTTTTTAGTAAGAAACTACAACATATGTAGATCAGTAATTTACTTTTTGTTCATTGTAAAACACAAAGTTGATCTAAAACAACTTTTAAAATAGGAACAGCTCTTTTGACTTCCTGTTCAAAACTGCAGAACTGATAAGCCCCGCCTCTTCACTTTAAATTTAACTGTAAAAAGCAACAGATTTTTAAAAAACTATTTTTGATTGTTGGAAAGTGGCTTTGGGACAGTTTTGAACCATACATGCTTCACTTTTAGTCTTAAGCTATGAATTAAACAAGTAAATACAGACAACTGGGAGGGATAGGTGGTAGGTGAGAACGAGGTTTTCTGAGCACTTGAGCTCCAGCTGAAGAACAATACAAGATTACTCAAACATGCATGAATCAATTTAAATATAACTTTGAGGAAGGCCCTAATAACAAGGTTAAAAACTTAGAAAAGTGAATTTGACATAATAGGTAACCTTTAATACAACACAAAATGAAGCTTGTTTGTGAATATATAGAGTGTTCCTTTTTTAACTAAGCACTAAGTGAACTGTGTATATAGTGCGTTAATGTATTGTAGAATGTTTTTTTTAACTTGTCAAATTTGCAGCTTTCACATTAAAATAGTCATAAAGTATCTGTGTGCTCAATGCAATGCATCTAGTTAATGAGACATCATGCTTTACTGCCCTGGTTACAGCCAACTTGCTGCAGATCTCTGTTCCTACCAATCACATTACTTTTCATACCTCCAGGCTCTCTTCTCTCTCACTTTTAGTTCTACAGCACTGCCCAGGGGCTGTTTGAAACATGCTTGTGAGCAGAGTTCAGGGCAACCTAAATATTCTCTTCTACTCCACAAGAGGGCACTATTTTCACTGTTTATCTAAAATGTACAAAAAAATGCAATTGAAAAAATATACCTTATTTGTTTATTTCATGAACTGTCAGCTAAGGCACAGAATCTAATTGTGTTTTTTGTTGTTGTCAGGTCCAACACACCCGTCGGCTGGTCCCTTTGGCCATCCACCTCACCATCCAGGGAACTTCCTCTCTCCAGCCCCTCACTTAGGTAAGAGAGACTGATCTGATTAACACAGCCATGCCTTTTTATTATAAAAAAATATTCATTCACACTTTATTTATTCATGTTTATTTATGATGTCTTTTCAGAGCCATTTAGCCGGCCTCCTTCCTTTGGAGGGCTTGGTGCTCTTAGTTCCACGGCCTTCGGAGGACTAGGAAATCCAGCACTAAGTGAGTTTCATATTTACAGAATGTCACATCATTAATCTACCATTCCTGTTTGATCATTTAAGATTTTAGGATAAGGAATAGGTTCTTATCAGTGGCTTGTATGATCGCACAGTTTGTTTATAGAATTTCTGCTTAGAGATATATAGATTTTCGACATTTAAACCTGTAAAACCTGCAAATTGTTAAAATGCAAACTAGTAAAATACCTATTTAACTTGTGTCCTGTGATTTTCCGCGTGTTGAATCCCTAACAGCGGCCAACTCCGTCTTTGGCCATAAAGATGGTCCGAACTCACAGACGCACTTTAACAGCAGCAGTGGCGGTGGCCCCCAGGAGCCGTGGAACCGTCTGCACCGCACTCCCCCCTCCTTCCCCACCCCTCCCCCCTGGCTCAAACCTGGGGAGCCTGAGAGGAGTGTGTCGGTTAGCTCTCACGAACGGATAGGGACTCTGATAAGAGAGAGTCTGTGAGCAAAGACGACAAAGACAGGTATGACAGGTATGATTCCTGCGTCTCATAGACAGAGAACAGCATCTGTATTTACCTGCTCTGTTTTTATCATTTCCAGAGAGTCGGTAGAAAAGCGTCACTCAAACCATCCCTCGCCTGTGTCTGTTACTCCACTTCCTTCTTTGGGGCACAGCCGGCCTTCAGAGCACTCCAGGAACCCCCTCCCGCCCTCTTCTGGGGACCCTCTTAGAGACAAGGACAAGGTTAAAGACAGAGAGCACTCGGACTCATGGAAAGAGGTGAGCCCTGAGGAGCACAAGCTCAAAGACAGCCAGCACAGTGACAAGGACACTGTGATCCATGACAGTCGGACGTCTGAGGAAAAAACCTCAAGCCGGGGCTCCACGTCCCCATACATCAGACAGAACAGTCTGGACAAGCCCAACGGTCTGCCTCGGGACATCCTAGACAAGAAGGACACGCCTTATGAGCACCAAAAGAAGAATAGTGAGGTCAAAGTAAAAGAAGAGAGGAAAGAGGAGCAGGAGGGGGCCACAGAGAGGGCCCCCTCTACGCCGACTCTCCATCCACCCTCCTCCATGCCCCTGCCCATGGCCATGCCGGGGGTCCACCCCATCAACAGCATCAGCAGTCTGGACAGAACTCGAGTAGTGGCTCCTTTTATGGGCATCAGTCCCATTCCAGGAGCTGAGCGCTTTCCCTATCCCGCCTTTCACTGGGACCCTATGCGGGACCCCTACAGGGGCCTGGACCTTCATAGACGGGATCCTCTGGCTAGAGAGCTGTTGCTTAGGAATGAGCCTCTGAGCCGACTGGGCCCTCCTCGCCTGTATGAGGCTGAGCGTTCGTACCGGGACAGGGAACCACATGACTTTAATCGGGACCACCATCCTCTGGGTCTGGAGCACCGCAGGGAGGCAGACAGGGTCCCACTGGACGAGCGGGAGCGCCTCAACATGCTGCGAGAGGAGTATGAGCATGGTCGTCTGCCTCCCTCCATGCACCACCCCGCCCTGGACCCTCACCTCCCTCACCCCGCCCCTGGCCTTATAGCTCCTGGACTACACAGCATGCACTACTCCAGAGTGAGTCCGTCAGCAGCAGCAGTAGCTGCGACGGCTCATCAGAACGGGATTCTGAATAAAACTGCTGCTACAGCCTCTCTGAGTGCTCCTCCACCTCTTATCCCCTCGCTGGGTCGCCCTGGCTCACCCAGAAGGACTACGCCCTTGGCCGCGGACATTCGGGACAGACCGGCCCACAAAGACATTGAGGCACGGTGAGATGCCCCTCCTCTGTGCCTCAAACCCAGCACTTAGACTGTATGATAGCTGTGAATAAGTTATGTGGGCCGCATATGTCCACCCCAATGTTTTGTACAGACGTCTTCTGAAAACAAACCGTTTTCAGTCATGTTTTCCAGCTTGTGTGCATTCTTTCTCTGATGAAGTTGGTCCACTTGGAATGTACAGACCCTTTTAGCACTGACTGCAGTGTGTAGATAATGTACAGTCGCTGTTCTCACTCTGTATGGTACAAATATGCAAAAGAATGTTTTGAAAGCTTTACTTTAAACACATGTAAATAGAGGAGTACTGAGGTGCTGATTCAGAATGTGCTTTTTGCTTTACATTTTGAGTTATATTGGTTGATGCAGCTTATGAATACTAAGACACTAAAATCCCATATCCAACTATGCAAAAAGAAAAAATCTTGGCTCCCTTTCTGAAAGCTGGCCTGTCAATGAAGCAGCTGTGTTCTCCCCACAACCCAGACTTGTACAACATTGTGGTGAAAGAATGTTACCGGCGCTTAAACAGGTCTGCAGTATTTGGCGTTGTTTTGTCAGGATTTAAGATGAATACATTTTATAAAAATTGTGGTGACAATCCTTTAGAAAAACGTTGTTCACAATATCCAGTCTTCAGCAGCACAAATCTCTTATACCATTTCCTCCTGAGGTCTTGTTTTGGGGAGACCACAGCACTTTTCCCTATCCCAGTAGAGTAAGTGGAAGGTACAATTTGGTCAGTGATTTCGAGTGCTTCCCTAAGTTAAATGTTCAAAAGCAAAAGACAAAAAAGCTATGGACAGTTGTTTGTAAGGAGCAGAGATCTATTTTAGTAGTCCACTGAAGGTTTAGTTGTGCGCTTCAAACTCTGTGATATATCATGTCGTGCAGTGTTTTTTATCCCACTTACAGACGTCCACCCGGAGCCATAGTGATTAGTTAATGCGTGTGGCAAAAAGATTGTTAAATATAAACTTTTTGCTGTTTACTATGTACAGAAAAAACAAAGTCTTTCTAGACCGTGTACAAAAATGAGAAAAAATGAAGCGACTGAATCTTCAGCATGCTCCTCATTTAAACTTGTGTTATGTAAATTGTGCCATGTTATTAAAAAATGTGTACTGACTTTGTCTCTGGGGTTGTTTTTGAGGACACAGCAAACTCAGTTAAACTCTAGTTTCATTCAAATGTAGAAAGTGTGTCTTTCTTTTCTTTTAGCCAGAGGTGGTAAATGTAATGTGCAAATGACTCCAGTAAAAGCTAAAGTCCTGATAAAGCTGCTTTACCTACATTGTAAATGAAAAGTCATCTCCACAATTTATTACAATGAGAAAGTTAAATCCATACTTTGGGACATTCTGAATGGGGATAAATACGTTTAATGCCATAATAAGAAAATAAAAAATCTGTTAAAGGAACTGCTTTTCTATGGAAACAAACACAGGCTAAATGATTGTTTGTTTTGTGGCCATGCAAGTCTGTTCAAAGTCAAAACCCATATTTGTATTCTTTATTTAGAGTAGCAATAATACATAGGCTAAATGACAAAAATGCATTTATTCAAGTTTATTTTTGGCCAAAAAGTTACATTTTTATGTCAAAAAGTCAAAACACAAAGTTTGTGTTTGGTGCATTGTAGTGTAAAATTAGCATTAATTTAATAAAATTGTATTTTTCTGTGCGGCAAAAACACATTTGTTAAAAATTAGACCTTTTGCGTATGTTTAAATTGTTGCAGCAGCACAGCAGGTCTGTACTGGCTTTAAAATTGAAAAAATAGCTAATAGGGAGTAGACAATACAGATGTTTCTTTAAAAATGTAAGAAGTAAAAAGTCAACAGATTTCTTATACATAGCTGACTCAAAAAAATTGCTTTAAAGGTGCATTGTGTAACTTTCTGGAGGTGAAAAGTCATCGTCACAATTTAATACAAATAGCAAGTTTAAATAATTCCTTTAAACTTTCCTTTTGGGGATAAATATATTTTATGCCACAATGTGAAAAAATATAACTAAAAGAGCTGCTTTTGCAATGGAAATAATCAGGGGAAGGCCCTCCTCTAGGCTAAATAATAGTTAATTTTGTGGCCATGGAAGCACACTCGAAGTAAAGTCAGACATTTTTATAAGTTATTTAGTTGATCTTCGGAAACACTGTCCAGATGACTACTTTGAAGACTTCTACTATAAGTTATTTAGTGTCACAAAAACATCTAAACTAGAAAAACATGCTTTTGTTTAAGTTTATGTCTTGGCCAAAAAGTTACACGGTGTACCTTTAAGTTGGTGTAAAAACTGCTTAAATTTGGGGTAACTAACTTTTTAGTTGTAAATTCGTAAACATCAAGTTTCCTATAAAAAGTAAATGATAAAGTATATGATAAAAAAATTAGTGACCACTGAGTACTGTCTGAATAGGATAATAATGCAGCGCTCTGATTGGCTGTGAGTAGTTCTCTCCAGTTTCAGCCTGTTCTCATGGATAAGCGTGTGAATACCACGCCATTGTAAACAGCGTGTCATATGAACGCTACTTCTATTTTATGCGTGTGTATTTGACGCGTTTCAGTCCTAGTTCATTTCAATGGTGAATGTTAGGAGGTGTTATTATTCATGAAAACTAACAGAATCCTAATCCTAACCTTAACCAACTCCAAGCCAAAAAGCTAAACTTACCCATTGTTGTAACTTCAGACTTAAATTTCGCCGTTAATTCCCTGAAAAACCTTGTGTTTATATAGGTCAGTGGTTTGTCGTCAACCACTAGGCGTGTCCAGACTACGCTGGAAAAACCGAGCGTGTAATTGCACGCCAAAACAGGCAGAGGGCGTCGTCGTGACACGCAATTTGTCATGACGTGCTATTTTACGCATTCCATGAGAACACGTTGCCAGTTTCACTTTGTTGTTTATAAAAAAAAGTTTGTAAGCCATTGCGACTAAAAAGAAAAAAGGCTATTGAAGGATTTATGAGACGAAGAAGTCAGATTTAAAACCTAAACCTTTGCAGTGTGAAAATCAGCTACACCACCTTTAAATACAGTCCCTAAGCAAATATATATTTACTTGTCACTTCTGCTTTTAGCTAGTTTGTGTGTGTGGGCGGGTATTCATCACATTGTGAGAACCAAAATTTGCATACACACTCACTTTACTACTTCTGGGGACAAAAAGCAGGTACCCATGATGTAAATCCTTCATATGAGATCAGCAACATAGATTAGGGTGAGTGTTAGGTTAAGTTTAGGCAAGTAGTCACTAAGTTTAAGGTTAGGGTAAGGGTTCGTGAAAAGAATTGAAGTCAATTTAATGTGTCAACATTATATATATATATATATATATAATATATATATATATATAATATATATAATATATATATATATATATATATATATATATATATTATATATATATATATATATATATATATATATATATATGTTTGTTTGTTTTTATTTTGTTATTGTTGGTTTTTTTATTTTGATAATTGTGTTGATTAAATGAATCAACAGTCTCGTATCTTTTTATAATCCACTTCCTTGACCTTGGCCGTAACTGAGCAAGAAACGGGAGTAAGTGTTAAATCATTCTCATCATAAACTCTGGAGGTTTGGCTCAATAATGAGGCGTTCAAAGTCCGCAGCCATCACTCGTGAATCCTGGCGTGGACCAAAGCATTTATCATGGCTCGCACGAGTTACTGACTTTTCCATTAAACTGAACAAGCGCAGCATTTATGACTGATGCCTAAAGCCGAAACATCCAGGTCACGCATCAGTCACTGTGGGCATCTTGTCAATCTGTGGACAAAGTGATGCGCCGCTTTTTCTGGTCAAAGGGGAAAAGGAAACATGGTGCTGCTGCGTAGCTTAGCCACTAGAGGGCGACAGAATACGAGTTTGTACAGTCAGTCCAGGACCACTCAAACTGCTCAGAAATATAAAGGGATCAATTAACTAATATTTCAGAAGCAGAAGAACAGCGCAGGCGGATTGAGTTCTTGGTTGTTGGGTTGGGTACAGTAGCCAACGTTAAAGGTCCTGTATTTAGCTAATTTTTTGTCCATGTCATAATGTCATTTCCTCATCCAAAACACCTTATTGTGGCTGGTTTGTTTTCAAATGTTGACAACTTTTACTATTTACAACCCCATTGGAAGCTGCTGAAAGACTTATTGTTATTTGTTATTTACACCTTTATCGCCCAATATGTGACATTTATGTTACACTAGGGGGTGGAACCCAAAAACAAAAACGTCAGAATAATCTTATTTGGGCTCCGCAAAAATTTCCTTCAACGATTTAGGAGTCCGGGTTCTTTTGGGTTAAATCTTGACTGCAGGTAATAATCAACCAAATTCTGTTTCAAATGAGAAAATATGTAAAAGCCTGGCATATAGAGGGATTTTCGGTCGACGTCACTCTCCGCCCTACTGCGCTTGCGTTATGCAGAAAGCGCGCCTCCCCATTTGTTTACATTGGGAAACTTGTTCGAATTAAACACCGAAACGAGACGACAGCTAGCTGCTTTCATCAGGTATGAACCGGTCTGACAGACGTCTGTCCCTAAAGCTTGAGTCAGCGTTTTTCTCGCAGTTTTTCTCACTTACCTTAAAGTAACTTCTAAGGGTCGTAGGATCAAAGTTCATCCATAAATGTTAGCTTAGCAGCATGCCTTTTGTTTTCGCAAAGTGATAAACTCTTGACGTTGGCTGACAACGGAGCTTTTTAGACTTGTTTCCACTGTTGTGTGTATGTGCGGAGGCTCTTTCTACAGGCGGGGTGCGCGCGCATCGCCCGTGTTGATAAACAAAAAATCCCTCTATAGTGTATCAGATGAATGTGGGAGCATAACACCTGCAGCTCAACCTCAGGTTTAACCCAGTGACATCACAGTGTGAGTGTGACTTAGGTCTGTCTGTCAAAGAGGGCTAAAAATAATAATAATGTGATATATGGAGTATTCGAAATCTAAAGTCCCACAGTGACACATGTGTTATGTTATTTTTATGCAATCATGCAGGTACAGTATAGTTTATCTTCCACTTCTAAAAGTTGAAAGATGTCACTTTATATCACAGAATATATATATACAGAATATATATATATATATATATATATATATATATATATATATATATATATATATATATATATATATATATATATATATATATATATATATATATATATATATATATATATATGTGTGTGTTGTTCTGCAGCTGATGACTGAGCGCTCAGAAAATCCATGGTTTCACCTACCACCTATCCCCACCCATTT
Source organism: Mugilogobius chulae (assembly GCA_038363315.1). NCBI lineage: Eukaryota > Metazoa > Chordata > Actinopteri > Gobiiformes > Gobiidae > Mugilogobius > Mugilogobius chulae. The sequence continues at coordinate 13,803,485 of CM076399.1, read as the reverse complement.
GTTTGTCCTTACTTGTGATAAGTCAAAACAATCACAGTCCAAGTACAACATATGAGTTCAAAATTGTCGTTTAGTCACATTTCTCTGCTCCAAAATTTGTCATTCAAAATGTGTCGCTTATTAAGATTAAAATTAAGATTTACAATGAGGAAGAGGATTTATCAGTTCTGCAGATTTGAACAGGAAGTCAATGGACCTGTTTCTATTTCCAAGTTGTTATAAACCAATTTTATGCTTTACAATGAACAAAATATAGATTTCTAATCTACATATGTTCTAGTTTATTCCTAAATGCACACACACACACAAAAAAAACCACACAATAGGTCTCCTTTAAATCAATCTTGCATAACGTTTTTAACCGTAAGGCCTACATCAAGCCTATTCAACTTAAGGCCCGAGTGTTTTTTACTTTACATTGAATTTCTCAAAAACGACAAAAACCCAAGAGAAAAGTGAAAATCTGGCTTATAGGTAAAAGTGTGACAACCAACCCCGCTCTGGCTGTGCCTGCCTTCCCAGATTTTCTCATATGTGACAATCACCCCTGAGAAAAGTGTAACAACAACCAACCCCAACTGGACTTTTTTTGCTCTTACCTCAGCTTTCTTTTTCATTTTTTAAAAATAGTCCGAATTGTTACTCTAACTCTAACTTTTTATAGGGGGAAAAAAGCACCAACTTCTAAAAACTTACTTTTTGCTATGATTTTTTTATGTGTTCTTATCACAGTCTTGAACAAATGTTTATTCAAATATCTTGGTGAATTTTGGTTAATTGAACATTGAAATGAACATTATAATCTATAATCAATATTCAATTCAAAAACTGAAATACAGTGAGTGTGAGTATCAACCCAGGTGACAACCACCCCGTTCTTTCCTCTTAACTGTGGTTTAATGCTGATTTGGGCACTTTGTACAACAATACAAACAGACTGTTATTATCAATATAGAAACAACTAGTTCTCTGAATATTTGGCACAACCTTATTTCAAAAGCGGTGACTTATTGTGCCACGACCTGGCCCAGAAGTCATGGACCTTCATAAACTCTGACCCTCTGGAAATAAAGTGGAGTAGCCCCGGCCGACACGCCGTGGTCAGACCACACGGTGGCGCCAGAGCTCCTCTCACAGTGTGCTCGTGCACTACACGTTACGTTACGTCTCTTCTGCTTCTGAACAGGTTCGACAGGTTACGTTCTTCTCGTGACCAGCTGAGTGTGGCATTTACCTTTAATGTCATCTGTACACGCAGCAGGCAAACAAACAGGCCCGACCGCATGACGCTCAAAAACCGACCTGTCCTGTTCCGTTCCGTTCTGTTCTGTTCTGTGTGAGGAGGAGCATGAAGCTAATACTTCCGCTGTGCTTTTGTCTGAGTCTGCCTCGTCAACACCGGGTCACGCAGATCAGATGTTCAGAGCAAACAGCAGCCTGACGCGTCCACGGCCCGGTAAACAGAAGCTGTCTCCTACTAATGTTTGACAGAAGAGAAGGAAGAGGATGATGTCATATTGATCCCCACCTGTTGGACGGCTTAGGTTTTCTAAAGCTGTGACAGGTTCAGCCAGACGATCCAAACCAAACTAAACTCTAACTAATCTCTATTTAAATATGTCCTATAAACCTGTCACACATTTTTACACCTGGTTTTATAAGACTCAGATATGGGCAACAGACAAAAGACTTTAAATTCTGGGGTTATGACTTTGACCTCTGAGCATTGTACATTTCCTAAGAGTAAAACTAACTTATTTTCTTATTTTGAGGATCATCAGGTCGTTTGTTACAATGTTGTTACAGGTTCTTTTGTAAAACCTAAATGAAAGAAACCTTCAGCGATGATCCTCTTTTAAAAGCTGCTCTATGTGTTATTTGGTGGAGATTCTGTCTCACTATTATCTTATTGCTTTGTCTGACATTTTCCACAATATTGGAACGATTAATGTTGAACTATATTCTTTATTTGTTTGGGATTTACTGCTAATCTATTATATTCATGTAGAGTGTTTTTTCCCTCTTTGTTCATCATAAGTGTAGCACTTACTGTCCATCCTCTTTTTTAATAGACAAGACTGTAAAATAACAAACAGAAATAAAATAATAGAAAAAAAGAAACAAGTAAACAAATCTAACTAAAATAAAACTACAAAAAAATACAAAAACATCAACAAACAAATAAAACATACAATCACCAATCAAACAATACATATATATATACAAATAAAATAAAACTACTCATCAAAGAACAAGACACAGACATTACCCAATAAGACACAAGACACTAGACACTGTAACGGACACACAAACACCAGCCAACAAACAAGTGTATAAAATAACAACAAACAATAATAAATAACAAAAACTCAAACAAGAGAATAAAACATGACAAGACAACACACACACAAACAATCTGTGAAAAATGATTTTAACGCTAAGAAAAAAGGAAAAAAAAGACGATAAATGTGTGAAGTCCAACCCTTGTTTCCAGTTGACATATTTGTCAACTTGTTTAGCTTTGTCCACTTTTCGCCTCTTAATAAATTGAAATTTTACAGAAACACTGACCAAATTAGTAATTTTTGTGTTTTCCAATAAACAGTATATGATCATATAAATGCAGCACTTTGTAAAAAGATGAGACAACCATGCAGTTTTTGAACTGAATAATAAAGAATGTTAGTTCTAATCAGGAGGATCTGATTGGCTGAGCTTGGGTGGTCCTCTCCAGTTTCACTTTGTTGTTTGCTAAAAGAAGTTGATACGCTTTATTTGCAACTAAAATGAGCATATGTCGAGATCAAGCATGTATCGAAGGATTTATGAGAGGACATAGTCAGATTTAAACCTAAAATGTGTAAAAATCAGCTAAGATACCTTTAAAAAGTCAAGCTTAAATATGCTTGGTTTATGGAAATAGCTACGTTTTTTGTCCTTTTGTGCAAAACAACTTCATCTTTATAGAAAAAAATGGTTGTTATTCTTCTTAAAACTTGTGGACTTTAGATTTTCTTAGTTTTCAAAGGTTAGTCTTGCTTTCAGATTAGTTTAGTGTTGCAATAGAGTGAGACAATATGAATCAGTGAATCATTCTAATGGCTGAGGTAACTCAGCCATGTTTATGAGACACACTTTTAGCCAAACTACTATTTCATGATTAAAAAGGCAAGGCACATTCCACACTCCAACAGCCCCACTGTCTTATATTCCACACAATGTTTCCTGTAGAAATAAATAATTACACTGGAATGTTTATAGTCTTTTCTCTCCATAGAACATTTCTAATCGCATCCAAACAAGCGTGCACCATCGCTCCTAAAAATATCCCACGTTTGAATGGGCTAGGCTTCCCATTCTGAGCGTGGATGTGTCTCCTGAGAAAAAGACCCATAAAACGCAGGCCTAGCTGTGCTCTTGTCACTTTTGGGGATTAAGTTGATACATAGGAATTCACAGTTCATCCGTTAAGCGTTCTTTGAGTGGTGTGTGTATCCAGTGATGGGGGAGGTCTTTACATTTTCAAAAGGAAAAGATCAAATAGCCAAATCTGGTTTAGAATAAGAACTGCTGCCATCGTTTTAGCCAGTGGACATGGCTGCTTATATATTAAAAAAAACACATAACATGCTTACAGTGTGTGAAAGTGAACCAGCTGGAGTTGGTGACTGTATTTGAACTGTGAAGAAGACCAATACTGGTTGTTTTCTCCACAATAACACGTTCCTTGATCCTCCCACGTCGGTGCACGAGGTTACATGTGCTGTTTGATGTTGGAGCTAAATGAGAGGGAGACTCACCATTCATACAAATGTTGATGTTAGAATGGGGCGTGAACCATAATGTCAATATTATCTGCACCTGAATCTTATTTTCATTTTTATCTTAGGCCTGCGCAGTATTGACCAAAATGGACTGTTCAAAACCAGCAGATGTGTCAATGATAAGACACATGTCTGACCCAAACTGCTCAGAGGATTTCAAATAGGGTGGACAGATATTTAACCATGTATTATGATGTATTAACTATCATAATACATGGTCAAAAAGTAGATTCAAAAGCCTGATGTGCTCACAATAATGATAATTTGTCTTTGTCTAGGGACAGTCCAGGGCAAATAGGAATGTCTGGTCTAGGGCTGGGCAATATGGCAATATCACGATTTTTTTGGAGCCAGATCACGATTTTGATTTTACCACGATTTGTGTCGATTTTCTTATTGCATTTCAAAAGGTTTCTGGCAGCTTCACCATCATTCGCTAAATCCAGCTGTCAAAGTGTTGCCAGATATTTAGCAGAAGCAAAAATCCCCAAAGCAATTTCATCCAGTCATTTTGGTATATTTGATAATAATATTAACATTAATAACGACTTTTAGACATAAAAATTTGCTAAAGGTCCATATAAATGAAAAGTTCACCTCAATAAAGAAATGGACTGGGCAGTTCTGAGGAGAGAAGAAGAGAAGTATAGGTTGGAAAAAGTGACAATTTCACCAAAAAAAGCAAACTGTCACAGAGATGAGCTCACGATTCGATTTTTATTCCAATATTGCCCAGCCCAAGTTTGGTCACCCTTTGTTAATAACTATTCACAAAGAAAACAATCAAATCAAACAACATTTTCACATGTGAAGAAGCCGGACAATGAAATATGACCCTTATTTAAAAGTTTACATTTGTTCATATATCTCAACTGAGTTTTTACTTTAAACGATACACTCCATATCCATTTGTTGCATATTTTCAAAACTACATTCTCATCTAAAATTCAACATTCTGCCCATGCACCTCTTCGTAACACGTGACATTGACACAGATTATTTTTCAACACTGTTTCAATTGTGAAGTAGTGAGAAAGGAACCAGAAATCTCTCAGTGTGACATTTGTTTCAGAACTGAACATACCTGTTGTAGAAGAATTTGTGGTGGTTTTAAACATTTGCCACTTTTGCAGTTTGTTAAATAATTATAAATGATATGACTGCAGTTAATCTGGCAGGTCTAGTAGAAAAGTTAAGCTAGAAAATGTGTTCAGTGTTGGCAACTAATGCAAATAAAATGGAATAAAATAAAACATCACTAAACACCTCCATCGATTCAAATGTTTTCTGGTACAAAACGTATAACCACTTTCTTCTGCCCTGAGGTGTGATGTGCATCTGTTTAACAAACAAAAAAAAAAACTAAGCCAATAAGAGATAGATCATTTTGGTATTTATTTTTTAATTACATATCACTCCACAGTCCAGAATTTTTAAACTATTTCTGACACAAGCAACTCGTTCTAAATAAAAAATGTAAAGCAAAACGTCACATTACCAGACATTTAGTGCTTTTTGTTCAAAATCAAACTGAAAACACATCAGCACAGCAGCACAATGACCTTCAAGCCCAACAGATCTGAGATAAAAGTTAGAAGAGAGTGGGCAGCAACAGGCTCCTCTCTGCTCTCACCGGGTTTACGGTTAATCTGACCGCACAGCACATGTCTGTGGAAACAATGCCATCTAATCCAGGTTATTTTAACATCTCCAGTAAGATTCCAGATGACCTTCACACTCGTACAGAACATACACAGCTGACAGATGAGGACTAATTAAACAAGGCCATTGTGATTTGGGTTTGAGTGATCTGATGAGATGGAGAAGGTTAGATTCTAGATAGATTTTAATGACTGAGATATACAAACCATCAGTCTCTCGTGGAAGCGGAGCAGCAGAAAAACGCCCACACAACTGGAATTATGTGAACACGCATAGTTTTAGTCATTGTGCTAATTAATGAGGTGGGCAAAGAGCCAAGATCTACGCCTGATAATCTTTTGTGTTTTTGTATGTACGTAGTTCTGATGTGTATTTTTGATAACATAAAACTATACCACTAAGTACGAGTGCTTCATGTTTGTTTTATTAGTGAACATGACATAAGAAAGTGGCACATTCTCTGGTTAATGTTGCTGCATTGATTGCAAGCTGATAGAGGTGAAAGGTTACTGGCAAACTAATGAGCTCAAATGATAAATTCTCTGAGCAAACTAAATATAGGACTGTTTTGTACATGTTCATGTGTTCTGTCCTAACTTTTGTTTGAGAGGTACTATTTGTTTTGTCAGTATAATTCATTCTGCTGTAAAGCCTGACAAAGCAGAACTCTGCATCATTTTGAATTTAAAAAATGTGACATTTAACTAAAAACAACAATATTGTTTTCTTAACACCAGGCACCAAACTGCTTAGGAAATCCAAAAAGTCATTATTTCTAAACATCTAATTCGTAGACTGATAAAATATTTTCATTCATTGGCTGCAAATGAAGGCTGGGCATATGGTGATAAAAATCGAATCGTGAGCTCACTGTTGTGACAATCTGCTTTTTTGGTGAAATTGTCAATTCGTGATTTTCCATTTCTCTATTTAATTAATCTGTTTCTTAAAATACAGACAATTATTTATACTTCTCTTAGCCTCAGAGTTGCCAAGTTTGTTTCTTTTTAACAAATGGCATCTGTTTTTAATAGTCTTATGAGTTTTGAAGGTCATGTGTTGAGGTTTTTTGTGTTGCAGCTTCAAGTTAAGTTCCAGGTGAAATTTTAGCAAAAAAGGTTTGATTTACAAAAATATCTCTATTTATGAATGAAATATGGATTTTAGCATATTTTCAAAAGCTAGTGTTAGGAACGCCACAATTGTATTTTCACACAATGTTCTAATTAATCCATTATTTGGATAACTTTATCTATGGCTGAGGTCGCTTGTCTTTGGATTTTTTTCTCACACTGGTCAGTCTTTGTTCTGCCATGAGTGAGTGACAGCTGGATTTAACCAATCACAGTAAAATAAGAACTTTCAGAAAAAGCAGATGATTGTATTTACCTCAAAGGCAAAACACAATAGTCTACTTGAATCGTAATAAAATCGAAATTGGGATCTGTCTCCAGGAAAATCGTGATAATAATTTTTGCCATATTGCCCAGCCCTACTGCAAATGAGGACTGTTAAAAAGAAATCAATGAATTTTCAGATGTATTGTAAAATATATTGATTGATCATAACTAAAGTAATATTCCTGATGACATTGTGTATCCTCTAGCGTGGCTCAGCCGAAGCACCTATAGTCTCATTCTCATGGAGCACCTGTGACAGCTGGAACAGAGGCTGCTTCAGAGTGAAGGTGGCCTAACTACGTGTCTCGCATGAAGACAACGCACTGTCTAATTGCTTTGCTCCAAACAGCTTGAGGCGCCTCAGTGCAAAGAGAACAGTGATGGCCTCATCTGGTTAAATCTGCACCCTGACCTCTGACCCTGCTCTCACACCTGGACATGGACATGACCCTGTGCTAATGCAGACCAGTACACAAGAGCAGTGTAAAGACATGCAGGCTACACACTGAGAGGCACCAAAGCATCATCTCTGCCACAGGCAGGTGATGATACGAGTGACCCCAATCATCAGAGGAAGGAAAGGAAACTCTCCAAGGCTGCTTTTTACTGCTGGCCTCCATTGTACCCTGATCACATGCTTTGGAGGTGGATCTCCTGTAATAGAGTCGGGGACGAGGGCTGATTAGACGTACAAATCACATTGTAAACGACTGAGGCGAATCACACTCTATCTTGGAGTGCAGAATTGAAACTCCAGAACATCGTTATTTCCAATCTCACAGCGTGACAAAAAGAAAACAGATAACAAAGGATGAAAAGAGCAGTGATTCCACAGTGTGAGGGATATTAAGCAGGTGTGCTCCTCAGCACATGGGCCTCAGACTGGCTGCAACGCCTTTCCTTTCTCCTTCAGCCAGATGGAAGGGGGTTGAGGTGCCACTCTAATGAAGTTAATTTCCCTCTAGCTGTCTCTGGTGGTAAAGAGCACAGTGCTGTGCTCAGTTTGTTTCACGCTACATACAAATGTTCCTCCCAGTGAATGAAATGTCACAAGGGCTGATGAGCGTCACCTCACTGATCCATGAAGCCCAGCAGACGACGTTCCCCAGAGAGAGCAGGTTTTTATAAATAACATGATGTTCTCGGACCAAGTGTAATCTCAGCGTGTCTTCACTGTGGACATGCACTTTCCCCGGGCGCATAGGGAAGGTCACCCATCAAAAGTCACGTATTAGTCATCGAAATGTGAACAGCATGAAGTGACCTGAGCCCAACCAGCTCAGAGGTCAGACAGGTGAATCCATACAGACTGAACAGAGGACAGGAGAATCTCTCTTCTGCGGCACATGAGGGTCAGAGCTCACAGAAAACACTGAGAGTCGACTGGAGGTCTGGACTTCCTCTGATCACAGCAAACCTGGCTTTGCAGAAGCACTCCACGCTTGAGTGCCACCACTGAGCCTGGTGACACATTGATGTCCTCTATCTTTTCACTATCCTTTTTATCTGACATGCCACAATGAGTGTGCATTTAAAGTTCACTCTGTCAGCTTTCATTTGTGGCTGGTCTCAGATGGACTGGTGCTTTGATGAATGAACTGCAGGCTTGATTGTGCTCTCTCTCCTCACATCCTGATAGAGTTGAAATTCAAAGCCAACAGGGAATAGGTCCAGAAATGGCCGTAGCTCCTCAGTCTCCTCAGTCATTCATCTGCTCTGCTGTAGCTATAAAAGCTTACATTTACAGCATCATCTGTTAAATTACATTCAAGTGCTAAGAGCATGCAGCCAAAATGTTAATGCACTCTTGTGCCACTGGAGCTGATGGAGCTCACAGTTCATGCATATGCATATGCCACTATCCTCCTCAGAATTCCCCAGCAACCCTAGCTCTCAACCTGAGCTTTCTAAAAACGGCAAAAAGCCTAAGTCTGTGACAGCAGACGTCACACTGGAGGGGAGTGACTTTGATGAGGCCAATGCTTTTAGAGTCTTCTTTTGTTAGCGGGGAGCGAATCACGCCTTACAAGATAAATCATCCAGCTAGCAGCCGGCTAAGACTGTGTACAACTAGATAAGGTTGCCAAGGAAACTCTCTTGGAGAACCAATGAGCATGGTCTGCCATACCAACCTCCTTGATCTGTGCAAACAATTAATACCTTCAGCAGGCACAGGGAGAGAGGCGACTGTGGGAGGCAAATCCCCAGGTGCTTAACACCATCATCCATGTGAATGAGGACAGGAGCAGAAATGTCACAAATGGAGATTGGACTGGAGGACATCAAGGGATGATGTATGATTCATTCTACATTCATCGACGAGGGGACATTTAACATTTAGTGCATGAATCTAATCTGTGCACGAGCGGCAGATCTAATGTTCTTTATTAAATGTTTGGAATGCACTGCAATAAAAGGACCATTATATTCCTCAGTATCCATTTGTGGGGCAGTTGTGATTGTGTTTTATTGTTACAGTTATACAAACCATGTTCATAACAGAACTCCCAATGTGCAGAGCTGGTGGGAAGCCATTAGAAGTAGTGAGTGACTTGGACTTGCCACAGATCAATGCTCCGGGGCCCTATCTATTACTGACATCCAATTATTGCTATGGACGTCCATTTAACACTGCAACTAAGTGCTATAGTCCCTTTATTGACTTGCTGTCAGCTGGCTGCACACACTGGAGCTATTGGCTAATAATCAGCTATTGATCCACCCATGTCAAGCTTATTGTTGTGTGTGGTAAATACAATATTAGAATGCAAACAGAAGTCTTTCTTTCACAACTAAAGCGTTAAACACAATTCAACACTTTGAATTTGAAAGCTAAAGAAGAAGAAAACATTACACATCATACTGTATTATCTAACAGATAGAATTGGTAAATGAAGCTAAACAAATGGTTTAAGTGATAAATGTGATGTTATATTCACCTGAGCACATTGGAGACCAGGCGAGAGGTGAGGCACACAGGTGGAGAAGGCGTCCGGATGACCACGTTAACCACCTCTGCATGTTATTCTGGGCCTGAATGAAGAGCATTGGTGGTGGCAACAGCGACTGTTGCTGCCCGCTTCATTGATTAATTACAGTCATTAAGCTGTTAGAAAGTCACCTCACCTGGTGTAAGGGCAGCCGTACACTGCTGATTAGAATTAATCACACACAAGAGCTGCTGGGGCTAAGGTCTCTGAGGAGCAAGCTCCGCTAAAGACCAATGAGATGGCATGGATTATTCCACAATCATCATCACATATATTTTCATTTCTGATATTTTATTTAAAAATACAGCACAAAAATACACAAAGAAAAAAAAAGCAAACTTGAAAGATATTTCCCTTACATTAAAAGCACAGATTGAATAGTTACAGGTAATATTCTTTGTGGACAGTGTTTAGACCCCTTAAATATTTGTTACAGTTTATAACCAGAAATAATTAAATTGTGAAGTTATTCTGACAGCAGGATATTTGCTCTACAGTGGTTCAGTTCAAACATATCCAGAGCTTAATGCTATGTTACCAGCCATCGTCACATGGTACTGACTGTGATCTGTTGCTAACCCTCATGTTTTTACATTTGCCAAGCACAGCAGAACAACAAGTGTGGCTACTCAGAACTATGCCAATTTCATTTAGCTGCGTTTGGATTTAGTTCCACGTAATACATTTCATCATTACAATTGTGGACGCAAACATTTCTCTAATAAAATTATAAACTCAAATGACAATAAAAAGCTTTAAAACAATGTTGATTGAGACACAGTAGGTAAACCTGAACTTGATTTCAGTTAACTGCACAAAAGCCAGAACTGAACATTTTGGAACAGAACTGAAGCTCGCAAAAAGGCACAAGAAAAGTCCAGCTATGAGGGTCCACCAACAGGGCAGAACAAAAAGGAAAAAAAGGCTCAACAAGAACTGGCGTAAGGCAAAACTCATGGGTTACTCAGTGCATTGTTTTTCTGAATCAATAAAACAGCCCAAATCTTGAGGGTATGAACTATGGTCTTCAAATGTATATGGCACATTAAAAAAATAACAAGCAAACATGTTTACTTAGCTCACTTTTTTCTATTAAATGTAATATTTGGTCACAAGGTGAATTTGCCAGTCTTTGTGTTTACTTAAAGATGTCCACTTGCGGTCAATTATGGATTGTGTGCAGTGGACAGTCAAACTCAATCAGAGGTGATTGCTCAATGAACTCTTGTGTCCTCCAGCTGCCCTCATTATTTTCGGCTCAACCTTTTAAATTCTCAGAGGCTGGAAAAGGGGTAGAAGCTGGAATATTGTGCTTGCTCAAGTGGCAAGCACTAATCTGCCAATCACAAGACCTGCAGCATGAAACTCCCCTTCACTTCCAGCCAATCACATCGCTTACAGCCCAGGCTGACTGATTCAAACTTTAAGATCAACGGCTGGCCATAAAAGTCCAAGGATTCACAATCAAATTATAACAAGTGTCAACTAAATATAATGCAAGGTTCTTCAACAAACGGGTATACAGGCATTCACAACTGAATTCACTCCTTCACATACAACCTGCTCTATGTACAAACGCATGCATACAGCTGTACAGTTGGCCAATTAACGGGCCTATCTGATGAACACACTGCAACTTTACAGCAGTCTATTAAAAACAACATGCATTCATTTATGTACAACGTTATTTGTATATTTACCATCCTGGAGTATATCAACACAACTGATTAAGTCCACAAAGTAAAATAGTATTCTATACTTCATAAAAAAGTTCATTTGCCCTGTTGAGCCAGGTCTTCATTTGAGGAGACATTTCTCTCATGTAACTTGAGCTGAAATCCAGCTTGTGTGTATCATCTTCATTGGCCGAGTCACACTCTTTCACATCCTCCTGTCCAGTGCATAGTCTTTGTGAAAAAGGCTGTGCTAGACAATGGACCCGTCCCTGTTCTGGGCAGGGATCATGACAGGGATGCCGCCCATGCGGCTGAGGTTAGGCCCTGCCATCCTGGTCATTGTGGGAGGGGCCTGAGGTGCCAGGGGTGTCAGAGGTGCCAGTGGTGTCAGAGGTGCCAGTGGTGTCTGAGGTGGAGGTGCATGACTTGGGGGCCTGTCATACTCCTCAGAAGTGGAGATCTTGTCGTATAGAGGTCTGCTGTATTCATGCAGGTTAGAGGGGACATGGAGCCCAGGGATGAGCGCTGGCTGCCCACAATGAGGCTTCGTGCAGTAGAAACACGGCTCTTAGGCGGTGGCACATCCTCTCTGATAACACAAAAAAAAGACATTACATTCTGTTTTGGTTCTATAAAATAAATGATACATATTATAAAAATACTTTAATAAACTTCAGATCTTGGTTGTTTGTTTACTCAAAGTTATATTTGAATTGATTGTGTTGACTGATTATGTAATCCTGTATTGTCCTGCTGCAACCGAGGTCTGAGAAAGACCACTAGTGATACATGAAGGATTGCAAAATGTCACATAGCCACTAGACCAGAAATATATTATATAAATGACAAACCTAAAATACTTCAATACATTGTACCTAAAAACGTGAAGTGCGCTTATCCTGGCTACAAACAATTCAGCAAAAGAAAACAACTAGTATTATTTTAGGCATCTGACATCACTTTGTAACCCTCAGTTTACCCTTTAAAAAACTTACACTCTTATCCCTAGGGCCTAAACGTGGCTTTCTTGTTTAAACATCCATAAAATGGTCATACTTTCATCTTTTTTTCTACTTTAAAAACTCAGATTCATAGAACTACTTCTTCTTGACGCGTACATACCAAATATGTGTAATATTTCAAATATTTTTAACCCTTTATTGTCCAGTAAACATGCAAAAAACCACTATACAACTGATGAAAAATCTAAAAAATGGAAATAACTTTAAAAAATCAATTTAAAATTGAATGAACTCTATATGCTCATTAGCCCTTGTCATTGGTCAATAATTGGCAGTGAAAATTTTTTTTCCCAGTTTTTTAGTTTTTCTGTAAAGTAAGATTTTGTGTAAAAGTCACACTCTTATCCCTAGGGGCCTAAACGTGGCTTTCTTGTTTAAACCTCCTTAGAATGGTCATATTTTCATCTTTTTTTCTACTTTAAAAACTCAGATTCATAGAACTACTTCTTCTTGACGCGTACATACCAAATATGTGTAATATTTCAAATATTTTTAACCCTTTATTGTCCAGTAAACATGCAAAACACAGCTGTACAGCTGATGAAAAATCTAAAAAATGGAAATAACTTTAAAAAATCCATTCAAAATTGAATGAACTCTATATGCTCATTAGCCCTCTCATTGGTCAATAATTGGCAGTGAAATATTTTTTCCCAGTTTTTTAGTTTTTCTGTAAAGTGAGATTTAGTGTAAAAAATCACACTCTTATCCCTAGGGCCTAAACGTGGCTTTCTTGTTTAAACCTCCATAGAATGGTCATATTTTCATCTTTTTTTCTACTTTAAAAACTCAGATTCATTGAACTACTTCTTCTTGACGCGTACATACCAAATATATAACATACTTTTAATAATTTAACCCTTTATCTCCCAAAGAGCAAACAAAAATCAACTATTTATCCTAAAATAAATAAATAATAATAATTGGTATTGCTATAATAATCAGAAATGCATTTCAAATTGAGTAAGCTTTATATATTTGTTTAGCCCTTGGGGTAGTTCAAAGATTGGAAGTGAAAATAATGTCTTAAGTGTTTTTATTTTTATTGTATTGAGACATTCTGTACAAAAGTCACACTTTTTCCACTAGTGGCCTCTAGGTGTACTCACCTTTACCCACCCAGAAAATCAACATACTGTAAACTTTTTTTCTACTTCAAAAACTCTGATTCGTAGAACTACTTCTTCTTGACACATTCATACCAAATATGTTTGTAGTTTTTATTATTTTAACCCTTTATTTCCCAGTAAGTCGACAAACGTCTTCAATTATTCCACACTCAAAAAGAATACCTAAATAAACACTGCAACATAGATTCCAACTTCGATGAGTTGGACCTTTTTAGTAAATCCTGACATGGGACAGTGATTGGTTGTAAACTGTTTTTGAAACATTTATGAATTTTCTGTTGTGGCAAATTAAAATTAACTAAATATTTTTACATGAAAGCTTCAAATCTGTGTTTATTGCACGCTTTCAAAAGTCTACGCATAACTTCTCCTTGCAGTTGGATTATTGTGCAGAGAAAAAGTTTTTAGGATCAGAAGGGTGAAAAGTTGAGGGACATGGGTGTGATTAGACCCACCACAACATTTTTTCTTACTGAAGAAACCTACTGAAGTCTTCCTCATCTAATTCAACTAAAATACAACCTGCAGAATGATTGTAAACAAATCAGTGTTTTGGTTTTCCTGCAGTCTCCTCTGGTCGTTTACACAGGTGCACCTCTGCCACTGAGGTAGAAATAAGAGCAGTAGGAGAGGGAGAACATGTTTCATTTGGAAAGAAGGCAAAGTACAGCAGAGAGGATGTCAACCTTCACCTTGTTCCTCACAGTCTAGAAAAATGATTGGAGCACATCTTGTTGAGAAGTTGAGTCCTCCTCCGCTCCAAATCACATGATCATGTCTAGAGCTTCCTCTCTGCTGTACTTTGCCTTCTTTCCAAATGAAACATGTTCTCCCTCTCCTACTGCTCTTATGTCTACCTCAGTGGCAGAGATACACCTGTGTAAACGACCAGAGGAGACTGAGGGAAAACAAAACACGACACTGATGTGTTTACAATCTATGTCGCAGTGTTTATATATTCTTTTCAGTGTGGAATAATTGAAGACTTTTGTCGACTTACTGGGAAATAAAGGGTTAAAATAATAAAAACTACAAACATATTTGGTATGAATGTGTCAAGAAGAAGTAGTTCTACGAATCAGAGTTTTTGAAGTAGAAAAAAAGTTTACAGTATGTTGATTTTCTGGGTGGGTAATGGTGAGTACACCTACAGGCCACTAGTGGAAGAAGTGTGACTTTTGTACAGAATGTCTCAATACAATAAAAATAAAAACACTTAAGACATTATTTTCACTTCCAATCTTTGAACTACCCCAAGGGCTAAACAAATATATAAAGCTTACTCAATTTGAAATGCATTTCTGATTATTATAGCAATACCAATTATTATTATTTATTTATTTTAGGATAAAATAGTTGATTTTTGTTTGCTCTTTGGGAGATAAAGGGTTAAATTATTAAAAGTATGTTATATATTTGGTATGTACGCGTCAAGAAGAAGTAGTTCAATGAATCTGAGTTTTTAAAGTAGAAAAAAAGATGAAAATATGACCATTCTATGGAGGTTTAAACAAGAAAGCCACGTTTAGGCCCTAGGGATAAGAGTGTGATTTTTTACACTAAATCTCACTTTACAGAAAAACTAAAAAACTGGGAAAAAATTATTTCACTGCCAATTATTGACCAATGAGAGGGCTAATGAGCATATAGAGTTCATTCAATTTTGAATGGATTTTTAAAGTTATTTCCATTTTTTAGATTTTTCATCAGCTGTACAGCTGTGTTTTGCATGTTTACTGGACAATAAAGGGTTAAAAATATTTGAAATATTACACATATTTGGTATGTACGCGTCAAGAAGAAGTAGTTCTATGAATCTGAGTTTTTAAAGTAGAAAAAAGATGAAATATGACCATTCTAAGGAGGTTTAAACAAGAAAGCCACGTTTAGGCCCCTATGGATAAGAATGTGACTTTTACACAAAATCTTACTTTACAGAAAAACTAAAAAACTGGGAAAAAAAATTTCACTGCCAATTATTGACCAATGACAAGGGCTAATGAGCATATAGAGTTCATTCAATTTTAAATTGATTTTTTAAAGTTATTTCCATTTTTTAGATTTTTCATCAGTTGTATAGTGTTTTTTGCATGTTTACTGGACAATAAAGGGTTAAAAATATTTGAAATATTACACATATTTGGTATGTACGCGTCAAGAAGAAGTAGTTCTATGAATCTGAGTTTTTAAAGTAGAAAAAAAGATGAAAGTATGACCATTTTATGGATGTTTAAAAAAAAGGCCACAAAACAGCCTCTAGGGATAAGAGTGTGACTTTTTTTGTATCTCAGCAACGGAAGTGTTTTTCAAAAAAGTGAAATAGCCAAAATAAGCGTCTTCAAAAATGATTAACCTGAGACCATTTTCAGCTCCATCCAGCAAACACAGACAAAATGACATAAAAATGAAAATGTCAAAAGCCACGTTTAGGCCCTAGGGTGAACAGAGGGTTAAACAACAACAGAGTAATAATTAGACTGTGGCTGCAGACAGTGTCCAGTCACAGGCCTGTAGTCACTGCGAAAAGCTACCAAGCACAGCCATGCCTTCGCTCCCTCTGCCACCACATTAACAACTAATAAGCAGTAATAATCCAGTTAAACGCTTGATCAGACGGAGCCGCGGGGCAGAGCTGGTGCAGAACAGTGCTTCATGCTGCGGTGCTGTTGTGCTATGAGACAGGAGCAGTGGGCTAATCCTCTTTGTCCCACACTGTTAGCCGAGTCACTGTGGTCTGAGACACATTTGGTCATCAGCAGAATGATGCTAAGCCCAGGGTTAGAGCAGGCCCACAGGCTGCTCCACAGCAGAGGGAGGGGCAGGCCCGACTGGGGATGGGACACAGCCAGCCCAGACATGGCACACAATCCACAGAGCAAACAAAGCTTTCAAACTGATTACCACAGCTGTTTATTTGAAGAGGGGTGAAAGGGAGAAATGCTGATGATGAAAAACATTTTAGTGGGTGTTGGGGGAGTAGAGGTCAAGAGCGACCATACTAAAAACTCTTGTTATGACCACAGTATGCACACTTTTTTATGTGACAATAAAACAGCAAGACTCCAGCTCGTACCTGATCTCATTGCAGATTTCTTTCTCATACTTCTTTCTGTGACGAGCGCGGCAGAAGCAAAACAGGATGATTGCAATAATGAGGAGGATCAGCAGCACAGCTATGATGGAGCCAGCGACAATACCAGCCGTGTTCGGAGCTTGAAGGAAAAACAGGAAAATGTCAATTGAGACAGGAATATCTGGATATGGTTTTATTTTTTAGTATTAATTGACGAGTGTATTATTTCTCCAAACTAACAACAACATACTGTGATTAAAGCTACAGTATCTCATTTTCAAGCTGCAAAACATCCGCCCAATAGTTTCTAGCTCCGAGTACCAGTTCGGCAAATTATTCATTTATTTGTTTTTGGGCTGCAATTAGGACTTAAAAACATCAACTGCAGTGAGTGGCCAGATCAAAGACTTGCAGGATACTTACGAGGTGTCACATTAAGTTGCATTACACATTCGTCACTCCCAACCCGGTTTTTGGCAGTGCAGCGATACGTGCCAGATGCACCAGCAGATGCGTTTTTGACAGTAATGGTTCCTCCAGCTGCATCTGCAACAATAGCAAAGAGCAATGGCTTTGTTAAGACTTTGAGATCTCAGTATAAAATGGGTCTCAAAGGTTAGACTCTTGTAACATCACAGCATTGCTAAATAACTCAAATTACTGTGTCCCTGAAGGAAAATGTTGGCAACTCCCAAGGTAGACCTCTGCTCTCCATCTGAAAGGTTGATATATTCTAGAAACTCTGTGAAAATGATTTACCGAGCGTGGCTGTAGAAGGCAGCAGCATGTTCCCACTGGTCTTCTCCCAGATATACTCCATGGGGTTGGTGCCTTCTTTGGAGACACATCTCATCACAACGTCTTTGCCTTCCTGAGTGGGGCCTTCAGCGTAGCACCTGGGTCGGGACGGCTTTACTGCGGAGAGAGAGAGAGAGAATATGCTTCATTGTTTACTATAATAAGTAGCTAGATATTGTGGGCGTCCATTGTTTTGTCCGTTAACGCAACAGCATAATGAGAATGGTAATCAGAGTAATTGATACAGCTGCTGTCATTACAGAACTGTCAATCAGGATAATGGCAGCGTGACAAACACACACAGCAGGTTAAGAGTTGAGTTTTGCAGAGAAAAACCTGTGCAAACACTGGATACGTGACAGATATTTGAGGAGGTTGAAAAATAAATAAATCTCATAATTAAAAGAGTCTAGACAGACAGGTAGTGAAGAAATAGATGATTGTCTAATACTAAGGCTGAGGTAATAATGCCTTAAGACAGGCATATGTTTCTGTTCTGTCCCAATGTAATGATTTAGGGATTAACACGTGTTTGGTAGACAGAGCAATCAGGGTTAAAAATTAAGGCAATTTTTCTAAGGTATCATTATCTGATTTGAAAAAAGACTTATTGTTACATATTCATGAATTGGAAATGTTCTGAATACGATTGTTAAACTAAAACTAGTAGACAATAAGTAAAAAAAATATATACTCCACAAGGAAAACACACATAAACAAGTTCCAAAATTGAGCTTTTCATATATACTTTTAAAATGACCATGAGAACTACACTGTTTTGATGGAAAATGTTTGAGAAAAGACTGAAATATGCTAAACCAATAGATATATAATAGACCAAGAGATATTTTGTTGATGGCTCTATCATAAAAATGTAAAGATTTGTGGTGATTTAATTTAACACAACATGTTTTCTAGTGGAGGATGTGCCACCTACTTGTCTTTCTTTGTGCAGATATTTTTGCTATAGCATTAATCTTACCCTTCTCCATGCTAGTGATGTTTCCAGGCCAAGTGTCAGATAAGACAATAAAATGTACATGCAAGGTAAATAGGGCATACTTTGGATCATTAATCCAACTAGCCTGCAGTTCATCATTTACTGGATTCATTGATTGACTGTGTCAGAGTTGACCAGATTTATTACTAGTTCATCATTTCTTGAACAGGAATAGCATATTAAGATTAGAGTGAGTAGTGTTTTACAGTTTTTACATGACATTGCCAGTTCTACACATACAGTATCTTCTTTTAATCGTCACAAGTTGACTACAGCTCTAATTCCAAGCAATAATAATGAACAGATAGTTGAGTGATGGGGTGACAAGGCTCTTCACTGTTCTGGCATTGTACCTCCTCACAAATGTCAAAGAGCGGTGACATTTTGAATGTGTCTTTTATAAGGCGAGAGTCTCCAGAACACATTGCGCCGCTGTAGCGCACTCTGTCACACTGGGACTTGGTTATGAATAGATTTATTTGTTTGAAAGATGAGGTCAAAAAAGACGGCTGCAAAGGTTCCAGGGCCCCAGGGAGATAAAGGGCAGAAAGATAGCGCTAACCTAGCTATGCTAAAACGAACAATGAATTCAGATTTATGACTTGCACAGGGCATTGCTATAGAAAGGACAAGATAAGGAGTAATGGATAGTGGGGGTGTGAATACGCCTTGTGGTCAGACGAGAAAATTGTGGAATGGTAAATTGAAAGTAAAGTATTTTAGTGGGCGCTAATTAGGCATGGAACGATATTAAAATTTGCACTCACAGTTATTGTGACCGAAATAATTGCGATTAACGATATTATCACGATAATTTACTAAACATAAAAGTGCTCAGATTCAAAAATATGTGTGTTTGAACAACCACTTGTTGTATTTTGGTCTGAGTACAAATAATAATGATTCAAATACAAATGTTTACAATGTTGAGCAAAAATCTACTAACTGTCTCAGAGTCATTAATTAACTTTAACACATGAACCTTTTCTATGTTTAACTACACCTTCTTACTGGGTTCATAACAGTCAGATTGTAGATGCTCTTATGAATCCACAGGTGCACATCTGCTGCTATTATTGCGATTATCGTCATGTACAATTATCACAATAATAAAAAAAGTCACGATTCTTTAATTGCGGCCCTTAATTATTGCGATTTGCAATAATATCGTATATTGTCACATCCCTAGCGCTAATTAGAGCTGCAACTAAAAAGTATTTTGGTAATTGATTTTTCTGTTGAATATTTCTTAGTTTTATTAGAGAATTAGAGTGACTTTGAGATTCTTGAATCCATATACATATTAGATTGGCTTGAGCAGATATTTTTTTGGGAAAATTATCTGCCAGTGGGACAAGATAATCGTAAAAATGAACTAAATTGATTTCTTCAATAATCAATTTGTTGAAATTAATCGATTAACTTGTTGCATTGCAAACCTAGCGCTAATATTACTACTACAAATTAAATAGGTCTGCTGCTGAGCTGTGCAACGAGATCATGGAGAAAACATGATGAAGTTGGGCTGGAGAGGCATGTAAGCGATCTATACTGAGTCAAGTTCTGCCTCGGTAAATGATACAGAGTGCTGCTGACGTGTGGAGGTACACTGCAGGTCCGATCTCGCCTCCTGTTAGCTTCACTGTCCATGAGCAGCTGGAGACTGAGAACACACAACAAAAGGCGTTCTATATGCTGACTGGACTTGGACAGCGGTTGTCAGCGCGTTTGTGAGGGGTAAAAACAACACCCAATGTGAGGTGTCTTCAAGTGGCTTCTCGGATATTCATGAGCCTCTCCTGTTTTTAGACCTCCTCCGTGTGACAAGATCAACCTGAAGGTAAAATGCAGAGCAGGCAGCGCGTCCTCTCTTCTCCTTGTCACCGTGGCGTCTTGCTAAGAGCACCCTTGCCCCTGGGGTCAATCGCCTGCAGTCTGTCAACTTCTCTAGCCTTGAGCCATCTTACACATACACACACTGCACACACGGACGCTGTAGCATCTTCTCACAATGTAAAAAAAACAAAACGCTATAGTATTCACTCCATCTTTAATTCAATCGACCAGTGCCGCCAGGTCAATGTTTTTGGTTCAACACAGTTCCACTGCAGCACCAGCAGCGATATTTGTTTTTGGAGTGTGGAGTGTCAGTCTGGTTTAACAAGTTTAGTGCAGTGACATTTGCTCACACGATCACATCAACATGAGCCATTTTGAGAAAGCCATTTCCGCGAACACAAACGCAATACAAACTCAGATAACAGCTCAGTGACTGCTGCTTATGTTGAAACTCATGTGGGAAGTTTTGTTTTACCTATGCAAATAACAAAAGCTAGGTTTCTGCAGTGATGTCATTTTTGACCCTTGCTTAGTTTCATAACCAACAAAGGCGATACTTGGATTTTTACACTATAAGATTCCCACTTGTTTCATCAAAAATATTTCTTTTAAACTAATGAAAGCAATAAAGAACAGTTTTTTTAGAAAGCAGTTTATATTGACTAATACTTTTAGAGACAAAATGAGCTCAGTTACTAAACAAAGTGATATTTTCTGACACTTAAATCTCAGGTAAGACATTACTTTGTGAGGGTGAAAACTCAAATGCATAATTCCATTAAAATAGAAAATTAAAACCGTAGTTTGGGGCAATCTTCATCGAGATTAGTTAAGGGGTTAATTCCTAAAGACCCACTTTCATGACTTTGACTTTCTAAAGTTTGATGATGTATCTTAAAGATCTTTGCGATTAGCAGACAGCTTTGAGTGGACAGATCAATGCTGATGTCACAGAGTCTAAAAATGACCATGGAGCTCGACAGTGGAACATTGCCCAGAAAGTATAGTGGTCTATTATAAACTTCCAAAAGGATTTGGGAAAATTTAAATATTATGAGTTTAAAAGCATGTTGGGGACTAGCCAGTTATGTGCTAACTATCCACCACAACGCAGTTGTTTTTAGTCTGAAAAGCACATCTATAACTTAAAATGCAGACATATTTTTATATATATAAAAAATGTAGGTCTTAGACTTGAAACCCACCACATAGCTGATTAGCCCCGAGGACATTTTCAAACTTATAATATAATTTCTTTTCAAACTCCCTATGGAGATTTATAATGGAAGCCTGTAATGGAGCTCAACAGTGACTGCCCACTTCCTGGTTCAACAATCTCAGCTCCCATGTTTTGCCTTAGGGGTTTCGAAAAAAAAAAAAAAAAAAACGATATTGTTTGAAAACGTCCTCGGGGCAAATCTGCTCTGTGGTGAGTCATGAGTCCGTTTAGGCAGCTTTATAAACGACAAAGTAACTAAGCCATTTTGCCACATTTTAAGTCTTAGATGTGCTTTTTAGACTGAAAACAACCGCGCTGGGGATTTGAGTTAAAACATAGCTGTTTAGCCCACGAGATGTCTTTAAACTCTTAATACTAGAATTTTTCAAAAAGCCTATGGCACTTTACAATAGAGAGTTTACTTCCGGTCTCCAATCTTCCACTGTTGAGCTCCATTGTGAAACTTTACTCATGTGCTCAGTTGGCACGGAAATTGGCAAAAGATGCTTTTTGTGTTTACCTTCATTCACAACCAACCAACAGTTTTTGCATATTCTTGTTAGATTTTCATTTTGTCAATATGGTCCACCCCTGTTTTGACAAAATGGTCTATAATATGTATTCTGGGTATGTGGAGACTGACTCTGTGACTTTTCCTATAAAAGGGACACCGCTCTACAGCCAGGAGGAAGGTTATGAGCCTGTTTTTAGGATTGCATGAAAATAGTCACTAAGGTCAAAGGTCATGTGATAAAATGCATTTTTAAAAGTGCCTGTGTGTAATGCACTGGCTCCTGGCACTCACCCATCACAATCAGAAGTATCTTTCTGCTGCGGATGCCTGGAGCCTTCTTCACTTTACACTGGTATGTTCCTGAGTCCGACGACTTCAGGCCCGTCAGGCTGATGGAAGCGTCGCCATTTTTGGGGTCGGGTGAGTTGAAGTGGACTCTGCCCTTCATGGGCTCATAGTAGTCCTCATAAGCCCTATCGCCAGAGTACAGCAGTACCTGGAAGAGTAAAAGGAGAAATGATTTAGAATGATGCACAGTGCAAAGAGTGTTAAACCAAAAAATAGCCTTGAAGTGACAGAAGTGAGCTCCTGAAAAATAAACTGCTGAGCAATAAACCTAAACAAAATATAAAATCATATTGTTCATCTGTGAAATGTCCTTCAGAGTGGCGCCTGCACTGCTTTGCCCTTTCTCTGCATAAGACGAATGAAGAAGGGACAAACACTGCAACCACTGTCGAGCTAAATCAACACCTGCTGTATCAACAAAGAGCAGTGACCCCAGACGCAAACTCTTCCTGCAGAAGTATGTCTGTAATGAAGGCCAGGTGGAGCCAAAAGCATCAGGTCTGCATGGAGAAAATCATAAGGTTTTGTGAAATAATCAGCGTCAAAAGTATGTTTAGTGAAACTCTTGGCTTTGTTGAAAAAGTAAGGAACATAAAAAAGCATAGAGTTGTCAAACATCGACATTCAGATACAAATTGCATCTTTTCTCCTGCCTGTTGACACGGCACTCATCATGACGGGTATACAACATACATTTACATGGAAATGCAAAAAAAACAACAACTGGGATTTCCTTATTGTTCAGTTAGATTTAATATTACATTTTTAATAATAAAATAAATAAAAATTGCAAATAGTAGCTCATTTCGCTTTGAATAATCAGGATGTCAATTACGATTTAAGTCAGTGTTTCTCAAACAGGCACTTCCACAATTTGAATAATAGTTTTATTTACACCATTCATGTTTTTGTCTTTAATTAATAATCATTTAGAACTAATTTATCCGTGCATTCTTATTTTAAATAAAACTTTCATGTGTGTCAAACTTTAAGTCAAATAGGCTTGATATAGTCTGAGTTTAGATCTAGCGGTACAAGGAGTCAAATATTATCTGAAGTAGTACTTGATGTGAAAAGTCTAAGAAACACTGACTTAAAGAAGTAATTCCAGATAGATGATGTTAATCTACACTGGCATCAAAACCAGACGTGACTTATTAGCCACGTTAACAGGGTTAAAATTCTTCTGCTCTCAAGGGAAAGCCAACTATACCTGGGATTGCAACATCAGCAATAAACCACAGTGGTATGTCAAAGCCGACCGTAGCAAAGAGGAAATTAAATTGCCCCAAGCTCAGCCAGACAAGTCTCACAGATGAGAATGCTCGCACACATACACCTTTAACTACAAAATACTACTCTGCTGCACTAACCTTGAAAAAAAAATCATTTAAATGGCCTGGAGAGTGAAAACAAAAAGGGCAAATGACAAGACAGAGGCATAAGAGGACACAGTCGAGCCGTGTCTGTGTGCGTACTTTAATAACAGGTAGGACACAGTGATACAATCAGCACCTGGACTTAAGCGCACACACACACTGCCAGCTATAGACCTGTATTCATCTGATATATGTAAAGTGCACAAGAGGAGAGGGGGAGGAGGGGTGATTTGAGAGGCAAAGCAGAAAGCTCTGATTCCACTGTACTCTAAACAACTTGTCTTCTTATCAGAGCTTTTAACTGGAGTGCTCCTGTACCCTCACAAACAGCTCTGCCTCCAGCTCCTTTTAAAGTAAGAGCTAAACAAAAAGTGAAAATAGAAGAGTGTCCTTCATGATGACACATAATGCAACCAAACCAAACATGGTTACCTCTGAGCTTGGTTTGATCGAATTTATACACAATGCGTTTTATTGAGCTGTCAATGCCAAGGTGTCTCACTAATGTTCAGAGTCAATATGTGTTTCAATAGCTTCAACAAACAAAGCTGCCTGTTGATGCGCTCAAGGACAAAAGAGGTGGCTTGGTGAACTGGACAAAGAAACAGGTTTCATTTAATTCTAGGCAATTACATGCTCTTTCCACAGAAGCACTCTTTCTGATATTAACAAGAGCTAATAAAATATTGCAGAAAACCTAAGGCACTCTCTGTTTTCTCCTAGAAGTTAAATGTTAATGTCTTATATTATTGGCCATTAGCGTCTCTCAACAGAGCAATAAACATTACTATGTTTTAGCATCCTCCACCTGACCTGACTGTATGCATGTCTTTAATGAATGGGTTCTTTCGTGGTATTAAATGTAAAAATAAGGGCTAACACAGACCAATAATGCAGGCTCATATGACCTTGTGAGTCAGTCCTCACTGATAACATCTGTTGTCTTATTGGATGCCTTTCTCAACTCATCTCAAAGAGAAATAAAACAGGTAAGGTGACAACATCTAGCTCAGACTGGTGGTGCTGGTGCAGATCTATACACTTGTTATTCATGGGTTTCATTCAGAGTGGTGAACACTTAAAAAAGTCACTGTATAATGCTCGCCTTTATGAGCCAGACTTCAGTTTGGTTAAAGGCTGATTAAATGTGAATGTGTGCTTTTAGCGAGCTCTGATAGGTCAAGGAGAACAAACACGCTCAAGCGAGAGATGTCCAAGCTTTTTCCATTTATACATTCAAATGTTTGGCAACAATAACTGTGCAAAATGCTTCAGGAAAATTGTGCATACTTAAATCAACATTAGGCATGCATTGTGGTTGTAAATCAAAACAGCATGACGAAGACTGCACAAATTTGAAGTCATAATGATTCAAAGCAGAAATAAAGTAGGTCAAACAAAGGGTAGTGACGAGGCTTAACAGAGAAGCACCTGAACATACAGGAGTCACATGTACAACAGTGACTGGGCAAAGGAGCACCCCAGCACTATTGGGCGGTTTCAAACATTCATTAAAAAATTGAAAGATGACAGTCACTTTTCAAATAAGGAGGACATTTTGCAGGTAATTAAGCTATGTAAAAGGTTTCACAAAGTTTACAGTGAGTAGAAAAGAAAATGTGTAGTTTATTAGAAACTGAGTGAGTAATAAGGTGATGAGTCAAAGCAGGGTTGAAACATACCACTGTGTCCTCCCTTTGGTTGTCAGGAGCACGTAAACTCCACTCGATGTCCAGAGGCCCAGTGTCCTCAGCGGCCAGAGTGAACTGGCAGTCCAATTTCACACTCTCACCACTGGCCTTCTCTATGGACGTGGGCCCTGTCGAGGTGATCTCCAGACCAGACACCAAACCTGCACAGGACACAAAGGAAAAGAGGCTTTTTAAAACAAGACAAAGACAAAACCTTACAATGTGTACACAACAAAAAAAAATCAAGACATGATGCAACACCATGAAACTGAGTTAGTAGCAACACTTAACAATGAGAGAAACGTCAAGTAATTACCACCCATCATGTGTTTGCATCGGCTTTTCATGAAACATGCCCTGGGTTAGATCTACAACAGGAAGTAAAGAATGTGATTTGGACTTATCTAATAGGGATTACTGTATACAAGAGACTCATCATGGAAGATAAAATATTGATGGCGTAAAAGCAGAAAAGATTTTCAATGCTTTTATTCTCAAAACAAATTCATGATTTCCTGGTGGATGTACAGGATTCAGAACCTCCATTCATGGGAATTGGCGAGAACGAGGAGCACACAGCCTGTAGAGAATGGAGTTGTCACATGCTGCCTCGACACATTAAAATCCCTCTGACATCCTGCCACCTTATAGTCAGCCAGCCGAGGGGAACAGCTTTTAAAACAAATCGTGCCACCACAAAACCCTGGAATTATGCATCACAACAAGACAAATGTATCTTCATTAATTGGGTCGCAAATGAAATATTTTTTTGAAACAAGGATTCATGCTCTGTACAATTCAAAATGAGTAAAGGAAGGAATAAAGATTGAGTCACTGTAGTTTTTGTAGAGTCAAGGTTCCATTTGATTCAGAAAAGTAAATATTAAGTAATAAAAAAAGGCAGAAAGTTTAGTAGTAGTAGTTCAGTAGTGCCGCATGGACCTCAGGCAACAATGCAACAAGTTCCTATGCATTGCAAAAGAGAATGAAAGCACACCACAGATTTAGCAGGGAATGACAGCAGTCAGTCACACCCACTACTGTTCAAAGTCTGGATCTATAAGCCCTCTCTGAAACACTGTACAGCATCTATGTGACCGCCGGTGCTGCAGCTGCTGGCCTCGGCCCACGAGTTTTGACAGACGGCCTTGATGAGAGCGTGATCCGTAGCCATCAGCAAAAGCAAGAGGAACAGAGAGCCATACAGCAGGGCAAGACGTGTCGATCAATGTCAGAGCGGATACCGAGCCTGGCGTGTGCATGACGGAAAGCTGTGTCAATTCATCAGACGCTTAAAGGAGCCGGGGCATTTTTCAAAGTTGCATTTAAAAAGATGAAAATTGCCGTGCAGAAGAGAAAGTACTAGGTTGGAAGCGTTTATCAGGCTGAGTGAATGCTGGTGTGACGGGTAGGGAGGGATATTGTCAGATGTAGCTGTTAGATCAATGGCAGGCGTCAGGCATTTGTTTAAATTACAGTTCAGCCGGTGGGACATTACGTTTAGTGGCTCGACAATGATTCAGACAGTGGTGTCAGCGAGGAGCAAAGTATCTAGAAAAGGTACAGATTGGAGAAAGCTTCCTCTTATTAAAGACAAACACTGACTGTAGGATAACAACTTTAACTATTAAGCAAGTATTGTATGAATTAACAATATTTCATAGATAAACTGAAGTATTATTCACATTTAGTTTGACAGCATGTAACAAACTATGGATACTCAAGTTTATGAATCATAGTTAAATCATTGTATTGTTTAAAAAGTCCATTTCAATTGGAATCGCCTGCTACAACCAATGGCCTCATGACTCACCCAATTAAAACATGTAAATATTTTTCTGTCTGCTTGGAAGTATCTAAAATCATACCTTTGCCTAAAAAAAACAAAAAATTCCAATTACACAGACTATTGTCAACCAATTATTCGCAATATTGAGCGCGCCCGATTATAAAGCGCACCAACTACATTTGAAAAAGAAATAAAAAAATACATATATAGGCCACACATTTGTTCAAGTTCAAAGTTAGTGCAGAAAGATTCATATTTTAAAGACTGGTTAGAGTTCTGACCTCCTAATAAGGAGATTCGACCCCTGCATTGAAGCAATTCAACATCTCAAGATCTCTCTGGGAGGACTTTGCATGTTCTTCCCGTGTCACGTGGGTTTTCTCCGGGTTCTCCGGCTTCCACCAAGCTCCAAAACATGCATGTGTGAGTGAATGAATGAGCGAGTGCTTGTCTCTAACCCTACAACAATAAAAAATTGAATGAATGAATGAACAATTTATTAATTAATTATCAGCATGCTTACAGAGAATGCATTACCCCCAATGTGGGAAATGGACAAAGAAAATCTATTAAAACTTTATCTCAGAATCGATATGTTACTGAAAATTTGAAATGCTATGGCTTTGGAAAATCTGCAGTACACTTCATCAGAAGCTACTTATGTGACCAAAAATAAGTGGTGTGTAAGTAGTGATTGTTATTTAGACTATGAGACATGGTGTACCACAAAGTAGCTGCCTTGTGCCGCTTTTATTCACAATTATTCATAACTAATAAGAACCAAGAAACAAAGCAGCAATTATCGCTTCAAGAAGCAACTCAAAACCCACCATAATAAACTAAATACAATCTGATGTGAAAATATTGTTATTCTAATTTAGAGCTGGGCAATAATTTCTTTATGAATAGCAATTTAGCATACAAATCTCTGAGTTTGTGGTGTTGTCAGGGCCGTTTGGGTCAAATTTTTGGTCAGAACATTGAGACACTATAGTTTTGAAAACCTTTTAGTTGACTAAGCAAAGTGGACCTTATAGTAAACTACAGCCTAATTTTTCTGATCATAAAACTTTAACTAATACCCCTAAATATTTCTGTCTAAACATTTTCCGGATGGTTTGAAATAATATTGTCTGAATATCATAATTGAGATATGCCAAAAACGTATCAAGATATCCATTTTTGGCAATTTCCCCCAGCCATAGTTGTAATGAGCTTTTCTTTATACTTAGTCTTTGCCTGTTAAAGTAGCAATAATAATTTTGATTAGAAATCCAATCTGTTAACAGTATTAGGTTGCACATTTGCCAGCTTTTGTGAATTGGAATTACTATGACATTATTATATTGATCCCAGGAGGACTAGGTGACGCAGTATGCTAAACTTAGATGGAGATCTAATAAAGCATAAACACTGAACAAGTTTTAATGGTTAATTCTTTGAAATATACTATAACCAAAATAATTACAATCAACAATTTACTAAATCTTTTTGACATCCCTGCCTGCGCTTGTATTCAGTATCGTAAACATAAAATGGGAACGCTGCAATATGAAGACAAACGAGGAAGTAATAATGCAACATGCAAATTTACACATTTGTACCAACTCCCTAATGTCTGGTTGTTGCAATCATCCAGCTGTTTTCATTTGGGATGTAAAGACTTCCAAAAACAGATTTAAAGTCAATAACATAACTCAGAGTTAATGAGAAAATAAGCACAAAGTCTGTCCAGCCACATGAATGATTGCCACAGAACAGGCTTACTCATTCTATTTCACAAACTAGACTGCGGCTAGTTGCTAATCATTAACACTCAACACTTAGTAAGCCTGCCCTGCAATAATGTTAGCTAGCTCATGTCTACCTCCACCCGCTGTTTGTGTACTAAGCAGACAGGCTTTATTTAGAGTAATGGCACAACTGGGTAAACGGGCTTTTCTCTTCTGAAGCTAATATAATGAGGGTGATAAGGCAGACCATTAGCAGCGTCTAAACATAGCCATAAAAAATAGTTAGCGAGTGCGTTTGGAGTTTCCAGACAATCACATCCTTGAACTCTGAGTCAAGCCATGTGTCCAACGGGGTGCTAGCTAATTAAAAAGTCTTTCTTAATAACTACTCACAGTGGCCACTACAGTCTGACACAGCACATCCAGTGGTTACCAAGGCGCCGGGGATAAGTAGGAGGAATTTGGAGTGCCCATACCCCCACACACTACTACTTCATTCAGTCCAGTGGTCCTTCCCGCGCTACCCCCACCCTCATGTTCTCGAGGGGAAGGCGGGCACTAGTCGCCAGTTTGTCCAATTCTCTCTCTGTGGGCCTGTTGATTGTATGACCCGCGAAACAACCACCGCCCCTTTCCAACCTTTGTCGCGGATCGCCATACAATGGGGAGCGAATCCTGTCTCCTGGCAACCAATCCCTCGGAGGAGAAGGTTGCCGGGGCGCTTGGGAGACAGCGGGAGAGAAGAGAAAGAAAAAGGAGGGAGATAGGAGGCAAAAGAAGACAGGGGGAGATTGAGTAGGTAGTCACAGAATGGGCATTTGAGATGGAAGTCACATTACTTTACCATTGAGGGTGTCTTTGAAAAGAGGCTGGGCTAAAACCGAAGTCGACAATGGAGCGGTTTGGCTCCCAATCGCTGTGCCAATTAAAAAGATTGTTTAGAGGACTGGCAGGATCCAGACATGACAATTGCTGCTTTGTTCAGGTGCTTTAAATGGAAACACGCTTTGAAGTTTTTGTTGTTGTGAGAAATTGTTAATGCAGAGCTGCAATTTGTCTAACTAAATATAACCCGATGCGAAATTGTTGTGTTATTTTCTTATTATGGTCACAGAAAGAGAAATGTCAGAAAATGAAAAGTGGAGTATATCTGTGTATAAAAGTGCAAAATGAAAAAAAATCTTGGCAATAAGTAAAAAATAAATATGGCAGTTTCAAAGTTTTGTTATTTGCTTTTACTATTTGGGCACACAAGTTCTAAGCACAAAACATGCCAAATTAAAAGTGTGAAATGTTAGCCTATTTTTGAAGCTACTAAAGTATGTAGTAGTCATTTTCTATATGGAGTCATAAATCAGTTTGGTGAAGTGACCTGTTGTGACCCTATTGGTGGCTCAGCTAAAGACCTTCAGAGAGTCACAGGCCCAACAAGAACCAGGAGGATTAGGGACCTTGTTCGTCATCCTTTTACCTTTCCTCCGAGGACGTCTTTATGAGTATAAGTCTGAAAAGCTAAGTCTTATCGTAGAGGAGCTAAAGACAGCAGCTATTCTGGGCCCACGAGAAAAACAGCAACAAGGAAAGACTCAACCAGGAAGGTGAATGACATCACATTGGGATTAATTTCAGTTTACCGTATTGAAGATTTGCATATTTTTCATGCAATTAGCCGTGTGTGGGGTATACTGTAAGCTTCGGTAACTGCGTATCATTGGTGCTGTATTTAATTTAAGACATGTTCATATTAATTTAATAAAAATAACAGATGCTCACTGTGCAGTCATTTGTCCTTGAACACCAAATGTAATCTTCACAACATGGTATTATTTTTCTTTAAAAATGTTTTCTTCTCTCTTGCTAGGCTTCTGATATAACAGAGAAAAAAGACAGAAAGCATAAAATTAATAGTATAGTTCTAAACCGAAAAAAAAATCTCGATTTTTTTTTCTGTTCCGCTCTTGAAACTGTCAGTGTAATTGTAAAGCCATCATGAATGTACTGTATATCTCCTATGGCAACAAGAAGGATCATGACATACACAGTGAATTACTGTGTGACACAAACTATGGTACATATATCATTATATTGTAATATTTTATCATCTTCTTTTTCGAGTTTCTTCAAGCTGATCATAGATTCATGATGTCCACTGCAGGATGGATTTGTAGCCAAAGTAATAGTAGTTTTGTAGCAAGTGAAATGTCAAAGACTGCAGTGCTTTGTTAATGAGTCCAATATGTAACCACATATTTCAGTTAAAGCTTGTTTGAATCGTGTTTAATGACAACTGTTCCGGACGAAGCAAAACAATGATCTTTTGAAGAGGGCGGAAAAATTTTTTTTAGACTGACACTAATGGGAGTAAACAGTGATTCATTATGATAAAATGGCAGAGAATTGGAATGAGCAAATGAAAGTGCACATCACAAACATGCAGATTCATCCCCTATGACCACACTGAAAAACATTCACTTGGCACAGCACAGACCATCCTCAGAAGTAGTTTCCTGTGCCTCCCCCAGTGGTCCTGCTGGAACTGTTTGAGGGGCTTCTGAAGAGAGCTGGTTTATTTAGTGGAGCACAGGGCCGTGTCTGCTCAACCATAGTGATTGTGCTGTAATGCAGCCTGAAAGCTGCTCTCGCCACACAGCTCCGCCATCCAATTCCCAGAGAGGGTGACCTGGGGCTGTTCTGACATAATTGAGCTTTAAATGATGAAGGGGTGACGAATGATGGGCATTTTACTGTGCCGCCTGGGCATTTGACACGTTTCAGACAAGCCCATTGGGGATGTATTTATGCTTCTGCCGGCTGCTGCTGCTGTGAATATCTACAGCGCTCAGTCACAATGTACAGCAGCATTTGTGACATTATGGGATCGCTGTAATAACGCTGTCATCAGGGGGAGGTTTGCTCATGCATATACTTTAGTTGAGTCCGTACTCTCCTGAAATGTTCATAAAATGTAATTGTTTGTGGAAATGATGTTAAATGTATAATCTTGTTTTAATTAAAAAAAAAAAATCTGTAGATTATCTTGCAAATGTTTCATTTCCATTTTACAGAGTGCGGACACTGGAATTTAAGCAGCTGCCACTCCTCCCTTGAGCTTTAAACTGTCCAGGAATATGCTTTAAAATCCCCAGTCACACACACACACAAAGCAGTGCCATAAAATGTGAGAGCTACTTCATGAAGCTCCAAAGTGGTCAGATAAAGAAAGGTCCAGAAGAGCAGAACGTCCTTCAGGACTGCAGACGTCTGGGGACACGCTGAGCCGGTGACAAAGAGGAGGGCTGAATGTGCTCTACACATGATAGGACAGGCATTACTGTTACTGATAGTGAGCTGATAAACATCCTCACAAGAAACACACACAATACAGCCTGTGGAGGATATTAAAAAGGAAATGACAGACACACATTAAAACTGATGTGTCAAATCACAGATTTAGCAATTCTAATGATTGTAGGCATAGCAGACGGGGAGGTCACAATATTTCCTCTCATATTGACTCATCTCAATTTCCAGTCCAAATTCATTCAGACTTTTCAAAAACAAAACAAAAGGGCTTATGGGAATGATTTCACAAAAATATACTGACTTCACATTTGTGCCATTTCACACAAAGAACAATTAAATTCTATACTATATGTTTTGGTAGAGAATTGTCGGTGGAGCTCTCAATTAAAATCACAATCAAATAATTGACAATTTGACAAGATTCACTTTTGAGACCTAGCTCAGTCCTACAAAGCAGAGAAGTGAAGTCTGAACCACACATTTCAGAAGAGTTCATTTTGTCCATGATCAAAGCAGCACATTTAGTCAGTAATGCAGAGGTCGTAATACTTTAACCAGACTTTAACAAAATGAGGATTTAGGGGATGTCTCAATCACAACATGAAGTCTTAAATGTTTTCACAGCGGCAGGTACTGAGTTCCAAAGTCTGCAGGAGTCCACCTCTCAAAGGCACAGGTCACTGAGGGGCTGCAGGTCTCCAATCCCCAACCCCCAAAACCAACAGAGCGTCTGATACAGAGCAGACCCCTGCGGGGCCCCAGTCCAGCCTTTGTCCGGGGCCCAATGCCAACTGTGATGAGGAGGTAGTATTGCTGATCCTCCATTAAGCCACAAGAGCAGCTACTTCACTCACAAACACAAACAGAAACATCAAACTCCAGAAACTCCACATTTAAGACTTCATTGGTGTAAATTAAAAATACAAAATAAATATTGAGCTGAGAGAGTAAAGAAACAAAGCAAATGATGATTTTCCAGCCAGAAGTTTGATTCATTATGTCAGAAATGAACACAAAACTAAGGCGGCTTAGAGCAGCAGAGCGTGAATGTGGTCTCTCTGCAAAATCATATTAGGGCCTAATGGCTTTTCTCTAGCGTTCAGTACTAGTTCTGTTTTCATCTTCATTAGAAGAGACTGAGTGTCAAAAAGTTACATGCAGCACATTGCTATACATGTTTGTCAAGAATTGACAAATCACCCATCATTGTTCAAAGGCACAGTTGCTTTTTTTTTTAAGCAAGCCAAGTTTTATTTTAGTTTTTAAATGCTCAAACTGTTACTATATTGTTCTAATCAGTTCAAAGTCATGTATCTCTCTAATTTATTCCATAAAATCATGCAAAAAGTCACCAATGTGTGTCAAGTCAACAGGCAAGGTAAAGCGTGTTGGAGGGAGTCCAGACGGCTAAAGGGATTATAGTGTGAGTCCAGGCCAGAGACAGTTCATAGTTGAATCACTGCACCTCCCTGAACATTCCTGGGTCCCTCCTTCACTTCTTCACATGGAGCAATCGCTGATTCAAAACTTTATCTATGCACACTGACAACTTAAGCAACACTGCTTCATTTGTAACTTCTTAGGTACAGAAACACTGAATTGACAGGAGAAATCAGGCCAAAAAAGTTTCAGGGATACCCAAAAACTGATGTGGCGTAAGTTTTGTACGCCACATCAAAAAGTGGCGAGGTACATTTTTTTATCATAAGCTATGTACACAGACAATCACTTTATTCTAATTTATTACTTTTTATCAAGTGATAAGTGATAGCCTTAGAGTAACATATGCATGTGAGTATGGATTTTTAAATAAATCTAGTTTGGGTAAGTTGCTAAATATATTTTGCAAGTTGCAACTGCTATGATTTCAGCATGATGAAACCCAGTAAGTGTACATCATAAACAGAGCACGTTTATATAAGGCCTCCACATGTTCTTTTTATGTGAATGTGATAATCAACCCACATTTTATGACATGTATGCACTAACATGAAACTGCCTCTGTTTATTATAGTTATTAAAGGTATTTAAATCAGCTAAAGAATTTGTTTTGGAGAAATAGTTCTTTGCACATTTTTAGAACCTTATCCACTGTTTGAGAAACTCTGCTCTTAAATAACTGTCAATCTTAGTCCTATAAATAAATAAATCAATAAAAGACGGTTCGGAGTTGCCTACAGTTAATGCCATTGACTGGAGTACAATTCTGATGACACCCATGTCAAGACTCATCTGGCCAAGGGGCTCTTCTATTCATTTTGTCCAGGTTTCAGTTCTAAGCTTAGACCAAGGCCTGTGGGACACAACACAATAGACTCCTGGTCAAATGTACTTGTACAGAGTAAATGTTGTTGCAGGAGCACACTGTCAGTGGTTACAGTACAGATTTTAAAAGGATATCCAATAGCAGCTGAAAGCTCCCTGAGGACAGAGGCAAATGGTCTATTGACAGAATACTTTGTAATAACTGTGAAAACATCAATTCCTTTACAAAATGCTTTTGCTACAGCACAGTGTGTACAGCCCCACATTTTGTCCAAAGCACTTAGCACAGCAGAACATCACAGACTGGCCTTCCTGTTCTCTGCTCTCCAGCAGGACATCAAGATAAGAACGCTGCTAAAAGATAACAAGATGGATAATCCTTTTCCTTTCCACCGCTTGTCTGCATCCAGCACAGGCCTGATGTTAATAGTCTGGGGTCTGTGCTGCTCTCAGCTTCTCCGAGGCAGGTGTGGAGAGAGAGCACCTGAGTGTGGAGCCCTGTAGGACGCCACAGGCAAACACTGTCAGGAGCTGTTAGAGTTTAACAGAGGCCGCTGGCTTGATTCATGCCTCCAGCTCAGACACTCATCCCAGACCACTCTGGAGTACAAGCGCACAGGAGAATGGGGAATTACGATAAAAATAACCCCACCATCAGAATTCAACAACCAATTGATTATTTTTGTCACTTTTTGTCATATGGGCACTAAAAACAGGTTTGTGCACTTAATGTGTGCAACATGTATTTAAAAAAAGCCTGCTGCACTTAATGTTGGATATGTTTTAATGGCGACTCAAAAGCCCTGTCAAAGCAGCAGTTAAGAGTGCATTAACGTGCTGGTCAGACAGTAAATTGGACCTCAAAGCATGAAATTACTTCTGAATCAAACGGAAGAGGCTGTGGTGTGTTGTATTAAAGCAAACCTAAGCAAAAAGCATGTTAAAGCACATTTTAGTGTTATACTTTATACTTCTTTTGTAATAGTTGACAAATAATTTATTTTTGATGTAGATCATCAATAAAAATACTTTAGATAAAAATTAGAGAGCAAATCATTGGGTGATTCAGCCGTTCTCTTTTGTATTGGATTTTCATGCTTTTTCAGCTCAACTTAGGTACATTGATACATTGATCAAAGTTAGAGAACTTTTGCCACGCATCCTTTTTAGTCAAATATTTTCTCTAGATAATTGTGAGCAATCAAAACTTCCTCAAAGCTAGACACTACAAGGTCATTTCATTGGCTGAAGTTAGGTGGATGCAGAAGTGCTTCCATCTCAAACAGCAAATCACAATTCTAATGCCCGATGATCACATGGTCTAACCCTTGACTCGTCTAGACAGGGATGCTATGGCTTAGATTTAGTAGTATCTTGGATCAGTGTAGGAAGACGAGCCTGTACTATAGCCGTATGCATTTGTTCATGTCTCCAGGACTCCAGGGACGTGGACACATGGACACGTGTTGGCTGATATAAAGGTGATTAATCATTAATCACTGGCTCATTAAAGCGCGCTGCAGTAGTGTGTTGGCATGTGCTACAGCTGATAACTCATGTCTCTGTATTGATTTTCTCTCCATCTCCCTGCACCTTAAGAGCATGGTGGCACATCTGCTGCTAATATGACGGATATGCAGGAGAGGTTGACTTTCCTCTCTAATAACTGGCCAGACAAGGCAGGCTGTTCAGGCATTTCAATGTGTGTGTGAATAATACATAGGCCCATTAAGACACTTAACAGCTGGTTCTTGGAGAACTCGTAGTAAGGTGTATACTGTAGAGCCCTTTGTGCCTGCTTATTAATACAGCAGCACTCCAGATTAAGGTTGGTGGTAATGTGCGTTTGGACAATCATAAAGCTACTGCCACAGGGCTATTTTCAGAGCAATCTCATCTCTCGGGAGGCCAACCAGGCCAGCTGCCGATTTCCTCACATGGTGGCGAGATGCACTATGGTAATTAAATGTCTGTTATGGTGAGCTGACCTTGCCGTGGTTTGGGCACTGATCCTTTCCCGTAGCTGGCTAACAGATGCACTGCTCATCTTAGCAATAGATGAACGAGTGCAGCAAGCTCAGCATATGGAAACAACAATTAGTTCGAAAAACGAGATTCTGAACAGAAAATCAATGTGGAAACTCAAAGATAGAATGAGGGGGCATTGATTTGTGAACATGTTGATTTGCTATTCTTAAATAAAAAGTCTTGTAGTGGGTTAGGGTTGCATAATGGGGCAGCATTTACAAAAGCATAGATGTCCTTTTGTGTTGCGGCAATATAAAAATGAGTGCTTGAGATCATCATCATTAATGTCTAATCAAAATCTGAATCAAACAGCACTATAGGGACACTCTTGCTTTAGAATAGGTTAATGTATGTAATGTAATGTAATAGGTAATGTTCAAAAATGTGACATTATGTATCTAATATTGTAGGCTCACAAAATACACCAAATTACAAGCTCAATGATCTTGATGCACTGCTTTGTAGAAGCAAATAAACAAAATACATACCTACACTGACAGTAATAATTCACAATCAAAAGCTTATGAAGACATTTTAAAAGTAGCAGCTATAATTCTGCTAGCCTTCTTAAATTAGATGCATACTGTGATAATCATACTGTGAGACTTTTTTGTCATAGTCGTCCTACCTCAGAGAGGGTGGAGCTCAAGTAAAGTTGTATCTTTTTACTATGATAGCTCAGTTCTCTCAAGGGAATGCTGGATCCAATCTAATCTCTTGTAAGGCTCTGTTGTGAAACAAAGTTTCTGACTGTTTTCTTGCCTCAGCCGTGCCAAAAGAGATTAGAGACAGCTTTACAACAAAGCAGCTTCAGGTAACACATTATCAATTTCTTGTTGACTTAAAAAATATATAATATGTACACATATTTATGAAAATGCTCTAACCCATTTTCCTTTGACTCAGAGTTGACGTTTTTTTTCCACAGTGCTTCAGTGTTTTTTTTCATAATTGAAGCAATCTTCTTCCAACAAATTTAAATTCAAAAAAGGTCATTGTGGATGGCAACATGGTTATTTTCCAAGTGCTGAGGGTGTTACTAACAACCGTCAAGTAGCATTTGTTGTATTGATTTAACAACTGCAAAACATCAAAGACAGTAAATACTAAAAACTGCTTTCTTAACATCTGCCCCAACACCCACTACCGACTTAGAAAAAAAAATCTGCTTGTAATCACTTATTTTACAAGCCTAACATTAGACGCCGGATTAATTGTGTTAATGCTTACAGCAAAGCACTGAATTATTACAACAAGAAAATCATCTTCCCAAAGCGCAAAAGAGCAGACCTAAGAAAGGCAAAAACAGAAATGATCTGTGAATAAATAATGTATATACGCTACAGTATATGGAAGAAATTAGACAATGCTGAGGATAAGAATTGTAAAGCTACACGTCGAGATAATTCGATGTTTTCATACATGACTGTTCTCACAACTCAAACTCGTAACCTGGTTCTCATATTATCCAGAAGCAAAGTGGAAAGAAAACAAGTTGGATCTACAATGTAATGCACACCATTTTAATAGACTGGAATATAATCTAACGCTTACGATTACGTCCGATTATGTGCCTCTGAGGCCATCACTGCATCAGGAGCAGAAGGTGCATAGTGCTGGGCATCAAGTGGCTAAGTGATGAATGGGCTGGGGGCTTGTTTATCGGCCTAACAGGGCGACGCTGTGATGATGACCGATGGACTCTGGAGAGCATAGACTGGCGACGTTGCACTCGCCTTGTTCAATAAATGGATGTGCAGAAACTGATGCACACAAAGCCCATGCAAAGTACAGTATAAATAAACTTGAAGTACAGAAGCTCACATGTGAAGGTCTCCTCAAGTCTGACCTTTCTGAACCCACGGGCCACCAATTTAAATCACTGATCCAAAACTGTTTCACAGTTTAACCCACTGGACAATATTGTACGCTTGATTTACATACCACTGAGGGAGCTGTGGTCAGAAGGTCAATACTTTGGTCAAAGCATTAGAGAAATTAGAAGACATAGAACTTAAAATATCTGTCAGTGTAACATTGACTTTATGACCAAGGGGCTCAAGTAAAACGATGCCAATATATCTTCAATAATAACGCCTTGGCAGCAGCCCAGAAGGCAGCTGAACTCTCTACCTGTGAAAACGAAATGAGCTCAGAATACAGAGCGGCCGCGCAGCCATTAACAGGACTCAGAAACAAGAGCCACTATTAATCATTCTCACAGAATCTCCAGCAGGCAATTTGTCCATTCAGTAATTTGGAAATGAAATGGATGGAAAATGAGGAGGAGGTGGGATAATGTAGCGAGGTAGAGGCGCTATGAGAACGCCACACCCAAAGAAAGGTGAAGAAACTTGGCAAAGGACTCTCACGATGCTGGCATGTTAAAATATTAATGTCTGTGAATATTCATGTGCGGTCGTCCCCATCATCAGGCGTGGAGGACAAAGCAGTGTCTCTGGAGTGTAATCCAATCCTATGTGTTCTTGCTTTTATTTTCAAGGACAGTGGCTCGAGGCAAAGAGTGGTGGCTGCTACGCTGAGGCCAGGCTGTGGGTGCAACATGTTTGGACCGGCAGTAGTCTGACGTGACAGGTGGGTCCTGACCGGCGCATGTGGAACGCTGACCCACAGTCGTCGCTGTCAGTTTGAGTGCAAAGAAAAAGGCTTAAAGCAGTGAGAACTAAACTCCAGCAGCACTACGTATTTTCTGCACAATCTGACTTGGAATATGGCTTGTTTGTTTTCAAGTCAAGCTTGTTATTCATTCAAGTAGTTTGAAAATGATCCAGTGCAGCTAGAATACTTTCAAGCTAGAATACATTTTGTATTGCAAAAGACAAAAAAATATAATTTAGAAACAGAAGAACACCATATTACTTTTTTTTTTAATTTTCTTCTATCACAGAGACTTTAGGCTTTAGGCAGGGGAAGACTAAACAGTGGCCAACAGTGTTGTTAAAAGACTTATACCTGCATGTTTTTGGAGGTGGGAGAAAGCCAGAGTACAAAACCACAGTACATATTACCCTGATCAACACAGGCAGAACATGCAAATTCCCCCCAGAGAGATCATGAGGTGCTGATTTGGTCTGACCCCAGATTCAAACCCACAATCTGTTTATTGGGAAGAACCCGACAGTAACAACGTGTGTGCTTTAAATAAATGTTAACCTGATATGAATACAATACACTGGAGTTCCCCATTGTTCCAAACACAGAGATGGTTTTCTGTAGAAAAGAATCTATTGCTATACATGAAGTACATATGAGAAGGGGGAAGGGAGTATTTCTGGGTAAACTGAGCACGCTGCCTGCGACAAGTGTCTCTGTTTTCAAAAGGTAACTAGGCAACGGGCTCCGGTCAGGGCCTTTGCTCCGCAGCTTATCAGGTAACTGCATTCACGGCCTGCTGATAGTGCACCAGGTTTTGTTTGTCTTGGGTTTGTGGTATTCCTCTCCTAAAAGCAAAGAGTGGAATACAAGCTCAAAACAAGGCAAGCTTTATGTTGAAAACTGCCAAAGGAAACAAAAAACAATATTTAACAAAAACATCAACAACAAATAGCACCAAGAATCAAAATTCATGTTGTGCTTAAAGTGCAAGTCTGTTATTAGGGCTGTGCAATTAATCGAATTTCAATGATAATTATTGCTGTAATCAAGTAAATGTAATTATTTCACTGTGACCAGTGAGTTTGTAAGCGCTCAGATATTTCCTTGAGTTGTAAAAGAAGGTCCCACATGGTTTCTGTACAACTGTAGAATACATTTACAACGATCTATTTTCATAAGATATCTATTCCATTTCTTTTGATCTCTTCATTCTCTGCATTTAAGGAGCACTAATACTCTGTGCGCTTTCTAAGCAAATAATCACGATTTCAATTATTCTTTAAATAATCGTGATCATTATTGTCATCCTAATCGAGCAGCCCTACCTGACATACTGCAACAATGATCGAAGCTTGTCAGGAATATTTAAATGTCAGAAAGGAGCAGTTATCTGGCCATGCAACATTCTGAAGGTGTAGTTTTCAGAATAAGAAATTTGTAATACAACAAAATACACTTTTGTTTACATCAAATACTGCTGTTACAAAACATGTCTTTGAGAATTACTTCTGTAAAAGTTAGAAAATGGGAACG
Organism: Mugilogobius chulae; assembly: GCA_038363315.1. Lineage (NCBI taxonomy): Eukaryota > Metazoa > Chordata > Actinopteri > Gobiiformes > Gobiidae > Mugilogobius > Mugilogobius chulae. The sequence continues at coordinate 13,762,653 of CM076399.1, read as the reverse complement.
TCGAGGGACTTTTAATATGAAATCATAAACAACTATGGAAGGATGTACATGCATTGTTCAGACTGAGGTTATGTTCCAAACATGGACTGTGAATATACAATTCACTAACTTTAAGAATATTTAAAAAATGAATTGCATAGGTCCCCATGGCAAACAAATTTTCCATCTATTTTATGAGAATTATATTTAGTTTGCATAATCTGTACTGTGTGTGATTATTACAAATACTCCAGTCAGTGCTGATAAAGCAGACATGCTGAATAAAGAAAAATGTTACTAGACATTAAGAGGAGGTTTAATGAAATGTTGTACCACATCACAACAAATGTTATGAGTCTGACATATATTGTTCTTGTTTGCTGAAGTGGAACAGCATCCAAATGACAGGGCCATGTTGCCATTAAGATGGTAATGAGCCTCAAAGTGTACACAACCATGTGAATCTGCAGACAAAAGACCACTACACTGCACACTGTCTCACGACCATATACCACCAGTGTCCCCTTTTCTTTTCTCATCTGAGGGCTTTAGCAGACACAAAACAAAGGCTTTACTCATTACAAAAGCTTTTACTAATCAGCACACAGGAATGTCACTGTCCTGGACTGAGCTCTATGGCTGCCAATCAGAGCATTCTGTGTCAAATCTATGGGATTTGGAGTAGAACCACTGGACATACAGAACAGTGTAAAAAGTTTCACATCATTGTTCACAGGAGGAGGAGCGATTGGACAGTTTCAGTCGAAATTCCAGGCCAGTGGAAAGCCACACCCAGCACACAGGAAATAAGTAAAAATTTGCCTTTATAAAGTAAATAAAAAGCTTTGTTATAACTAGATGCTGAACTATATTAGAAATTGTGCTCAAATTATTGTATTGAAAAGAAAAAACGACACCTATTTAAACAAACAAAAAAGCCTATTACTATCTGCGGAAAAATCAGTTAACTACTCACAACTGAGACATTCCTAAAGACTTTTTGCCAGGATTTGGGGTCCGCGGTGGTGAGGGCAGATGGCAGACAGACACAAGCAGCGCTTTTAAGTCCAGCAGCCACAGGTTTTACAAGCGGATCAAGCTTTTGTTTGAACTCCAGTGCCGATACATACAAATGAGAAATCACGCAGAAACGTGGGGGCTTCTTGCGATTTTCCCACAGCAACAACTAAGTACTTAATCACGCATCCAAACTGTAAGATGCCAAATTGTGAAGATAAAATTGTATTTGCACTTAAAACAACCTTGTTAGTCTTTGTTTTGGCACACCTTGTTATAGTCCTATGCTTGTATGAGCTCCTTGTACCAATTAGTGTACAATTCAGCATTATGTAAGACAATCTAGCTTATTACTGGGTCACAGCTCACAAGTCAAGAAATATTTGTGTCAAACCATCTTAGTCTTGTTTTTTAGCAACCCCGTCAACGCAATGAGTTACAACGCGATAATTTAATCTCCAATTATCACAGCAACAAAACCTTTATATCAACAGAATATAATGTGAGAATAAAACGCAAAGAATAAAAATATATGAACAAAGAACCTATATCATATCACGATTAGCAAAAAATCGTATATTACAGTATAATACTAATTTCCTCTAGTAAGCCGGTCCTTCCACTATGAGCTGCGCCGCGTTTAAATTGGCAGTAACATCACAATGAGAGCTACTATCACGGTTGTTCAATCTCGACACTATAGTAGATAATAAACTTACGCGTACAACTAGTAAAACGGTAATAAAACTCGCTCTAAGAGCCACTGCAAGCAAATTCACATTGTAACGCACCACTATGGTCTAACACCTAGGACAAGTTCCATAGGAATATGGCTCCGAATTGTAATATCCAGTAGTGATGCTCTGCACTCCGGATTTGTCCACAGATTTAATAATTCGAATTATTTCACGACTGAGAAGCGAGAAAAAAGCTGAAATTAATAGGTTACTATTTTGTGTGTCAGAGCGAGGTTGACGCTCTTGATATGTATTTGCTACTCAAGAAATCAGAGTTACTCCAAAGGTCTCCGATTCTGACCACTCCTTTCCAGGCGACTCTCGTCGTTGACGAAGTAGACTTATCCAGGAGACAAAACAGCAGGCCAGGGAGCCGCGCGCAATCCACTCGTGCTACCTACGTAGTCGCTATAGACGCCCATCCTAACTAGTCTAGAGTCCCAGACGCTGAATGCCGTCATGCTGTTCGTTCTCAAGGAGTCTCATGCGATGTGTGACTCTCATCATTTTCATAAGAGTCCTTTAGTTAGGTATGAGATCCAACACTGCACTATTGCCATATTTAATCTTATATAGGCAGAATTAAAACTATTCTGGTTCAGCTGTCATATATGGTCGTAGTCGGTAAGCTACCTTCCTTTTTAATTGTCTTTTGTCCACTTTTATCATGTTAATACAATAAAACAGATGTATGATATTTGAGAATGTACATGCCAAGATAAACAACAAAGTCAAAAACAATACTCTTACGTAACCTTAAATATGACTAGAGAGTACGGTATGTAATTTTACTACCAGCCCTGTCAATAAACATGCCAATATCCTATCGTCATAAGCCTATTCCCTCGTTCCTATACTCTACGCCCTCTTCTTGAATTTGCGCGTTTCTTAACCTAGCACATCTGATACTAGATTCTACCATTCACTCTTTTCTATATGTAACGATGTGCACAGTACTCTTGTACTTTCCGAACCAATACTTCCTCTCTCTCGTATACTTCTGTATATACCTTAGATAGAAACTCGAATCCATCGTTCGCGACACCAGCCGCTACAAGCTCTACACCGAGCCCAACTTCACTATCATGGAAGGATGATCCTCACTTTCTGCTGAGTCTAACTATGAACTCCAAAGAAACCTTTATATCGTCGCAGGTTGCACGAAGCGCGACTTCTGGGGTGGATCTCATTGAATAATTCCAACATCAAGTGCCGAGCATTTTCATACATTGATTTCAGCTTTGTTGGAAACAAGCTCACGATCCATCCTGTGCTCTACTCCTAGTGATTACTAGCTAAATATCTAGATCTACCTCTTCTATGCCTATTATCTATGATAAAAACAGTCCGAGGAGAAGGACAGTGTATATGTTGCTGTGCGAATGTCAACGACTGAATTGCGGATTTTTTCTCAATAGATATAACTGCATTGGTGACAAAGTTCCTGCGTAGTTTCGCGCAGTCTACATCCAACATCTCGACTAAATTGATCCTCGCTTGCTGGCTTAGAGTTTTTCGTACTCCATCTTCTCACTGTACATTCTGAAAATCTTCAAGTGACTTATATAGATCGTATAAATACACGACTAGTACCGGATCTCTCTGACCCCTTATAGTCGTACTTACAAATGGAGTTGGGCCCATCTGATCACTACGCTAGAGATATATCCCTCGCTCGTAAAGAAGCCAATTCTACCTGGCAACGATATGGGCGTTTCTAATCCATCGCCACACAGCCATTTGAACTATAAATGTCCACACAGTCAAACACATTGCCAAGCTTAGAGATCTTTCTCATGACAAGAGCCCTTGCGACATGACCGTCAGATTTGGTATATGAGTTTTGTGAATATATAACTGTAATCTATGACAGTATCGAACTAGGATATATGTTCGCATTATTACGAGTCCCTGTGCTAGTCACATGCGCGGTATATCCGTTATTTGTATACTTTAATAGCGCACTATCAAACATAAAGAACTAACACAGAGCGCAATATCTTAAACTATGCACATCGCATAGTAATTATATTATGCCTAGCATACTAGTAACTATGGCCCCCTATTGATCGTGACTAACTAACATTTAAGTACATTACAAGAAGCTCATTGATTCAAGGCACAAATGAGATATATAAAAAATGCTTAAATCTTACTAAAATAATCATATGACAAACAGAAGTCTAGTCAAAGGTATAGTGTTCTAGTGACTTAGTCAGTTCGCATTAGACACTAAGAGATCATCAGAACTTTTGGAAGGCTGGGTATTTTTTTCTGTTACAACTCAAAATAATCATTTAGCAAAAATTTCTCTTAGTTCCTCCATGAAATCAACCTTAGCCAACTAAAGAGATATTCTTAAATATCTCTCTTGTCCCTCTGCCCCATAATCGCTTTATCGCTAATTTAATAATAGGCATACTTCATCTCACCTAGTGTCATAGATGATAGTCCAGTAATGGCGTTTACACCTATGAAGCTCAATCAAAACTGCGAAACATTGTCTCAAAGTGTCGCTGCGAGCAAGAAACACCAATCAGTGAGTCGAAGAAACTCATATAATTAAAATGGTTACAGATTTTGTGCCGTATTATGAACTCTATTAGATATAAAAAGCAACCATTTTATTTGTTCTCTAGTTCCCAATTACAATAGAAATGATTCTGCCCGCGCAGACATACAAATGTAGATCAGTAATTAGACAAAGAAGACCATATATGTGTCGTGATTTGAGGCTGCTGATAGAATAAAGTGTTAGAGGCTTGCTTGAAGTCTTCTGTCCCAAGTATAGCACAAATAGTAAAAGGTGTCCTTCTTGGCAAGCCTGGGAGTATCCACCACATACATCGAATGTACTTAATATTAGACTTGTGTGTCTTACAGAGATTAAGCTGTGGAGTCATGGTTCTATTTTTATATTTTTTTTTTTCAAAAAATGACATCTTGCTGGCAGGCCATTTCTTGTTTAGTTCATTCTTACTGTGAGTTTACAGTCGTGATCCGGACAAGGCATCTTAGAAATCTCAAGAACTATCTCACGCTTAGATTCAGCGTCATGTTCATGATAGAGAATATTGCCCAAATGATCGGTACTATTATATTCTATTTGAGACCAATCTGTAGAATACACTAACTAAAAAGAAACAAAATTAATATATCTACCACAAAGATACAAAGCAGCTGGAATAATTAAATAAGATTAAGAGAGATTGTGTTTGATCTGTTACAATCTGCATAATCGCTAAAAGTGCTTACAACTTTTTGGAATAGTATACGCTTACATGCACACTGAGTGTTATCAAGACTTAAAAACTTTAGACTAGAAGAATAGCACAAATCACATTTAGTTTACTTATAAATTTTTGTCAGTCCATCGTTATATTTAAGAGATTGATCTGTAAATATTGGACTGTATTATACAGTCTAGTATTGTACTTTCCTGTATCCCCAGAAAATAATCGATGTCAAGTTGGCAAGTATTGACGATATTGAGGATTCCAAAAACGCCTGCAAATTTTAGACCATAAACAAGAATATAGAAGTTACAATAAGGATAACACTAAATGAGGTTAAGGCAAGTAGGAAAATAAAATCATAGATCAACTGTACCTTGGCTTTAAATATCAACAAGAAGTCCAAAGTCTCAAACATAGCCTCCTAAGTGCTTTGACTTTTTATTGTATATGAATACTTGCTTTTTTTAAGCCAAAAAAGATATTTTAGAAGGATGATTTTTCAACACTTGTCGTAATCAAAAATCACAAAAAATCGGTGTACTCATACTTCAGTATGATATATTCCTCACTGCGAAAAGTACGTAATCTAGACTCCATTTTCGTCCTAGGACTTACTCTACCTTCCTCGCTAATTTCTATATCGTTCATCCTACTTCTATTTGCTTGTGGACCATTCGTTTATGCCACAGAATGTATTTTTAACAACTGTAATACCTCGTCACAGTATCCCCTAAAACAACATAAAACAACTAACAGTATACAACTATGTTATCCAAAGGGTTTAACCCTAGTGCTGGAAGTCAAAATGACCCAACATAGATATGTAAGTGCCTCTTCGCTCAGGAAACATTAGAAATCCACATAATCGCATAGCCAGAGTCAAATCTACTCACCATGTGAATCTATGCCAGCCATATCGAGTTTGCTCGACCTTGCTGTTGTACTTGCTGGATGATAGCACGTACATCCCGACATTTCATGCTGACACGCAGCTCAGTGCATACAAGCATCACTAGTGATCCTCCTCTAATGAAAATTTTTTAATACGTGCACTCTGGCAGAAAGAGAACATTACAAGCATATCATAGCCCATTTTAATTTAGTCCATTGACCAACACTATGAAGCGTTAACTGAATAGTGCTGTAATTTCCAGTAAAGTGTTTACCTGTATGCCTGACACATTTCTACATAGGTTATTTTGCTTTCTGATGTTTATTACCAGTGAGTGTCCTTTGCAAATTTTCTCATTTGCAATGCGAGAAAATGGCAAGAATATCAACAATCAACTATAAGATTAAGACCTTCTGTAGACCACTTTATGAAGTGGCTCCTCCGTTCTTATCTACACTCTTTCCTAGAAATGAGCATAATCTCTACAATCTAGCAATTTCTCTTCATCATCATTTTTTAAGTAAAGACGTCTTCACCACTGTTTTATGAAGAAGACTATTTCTGTTGAGTACGACACCGACGTAACTCTGAAACATCATCCATAGTAAAGTGTTCCAATAAATAGGGCTCACCGAGATAGATCACTCACAACATATATTGACTACCATTCACAAATTTTAACATCTCCAATCATTCTATAATACTGTTGGGATGCCATTGAGATGTTTCAAGTATGTCACCTGTTGAACCTTATGATTAGCGAAGTATGACGTACCCTGAGTCTAAATACTGACGACCATGTATAACTATGACTAATAGCCCTAATAAATGTTCTTTCTCATACATCTCTTTATTGTTAGACCAACCAGTGTACAGCGTTTAAGCGTATGAACCTCTGCGACTCTCCTGACTTCTCTATGGAAATCAATTAACACTTACGACTCGTTCACTAGATGAGCTTACGTATAAATGTCAAATATTGAAGTCGTTAATTTTTCGACCTCGCTCAACTGCCAGAGGACACAGAAGCCCATCAAGAATCCATATATGCACGGACCGTCTTTGAGATGAGAATGTCAGAACCTTTGACAGCCAGGAAGCAGTGGCAGTTTCTGTAGGTATCATTAGTGTACATCCTATGTTCGTGTCTGTGAAATCATGAATTGTATATTTCGGGTTGTTGACCCGATCAATGAGAGCGAGAGGCATCACTCTGTGAGACGACTACGTGTATGATCCGAGTTTACAAAAGTCACAAAACATAGTACGAGATTAACGGCCGGTCAATGATACCAAATACAGACCCCGTATTACTCTGGAACCCTAATCCTAATACTGATCTTTCACACCGTAATTATAATACTTGCAATACCTCTCATCGCGAGTGTTCTAAAAAGATTTATAACTCCTCGTCAGTGCGTGAGCGACCAATTGTTAAAAACTTAAGTCACTTGTAAGCTTACAATACTAGCCAGGCAATCGCGTAAAGTCTAGTTACAATTTAAAATTGTGTAAAGGCGCAGCGATGTAGTCCCGAAACACTGATTACATCTACTCTTGCGCAATTTATTTTCACTTAAATACAACATTCAATCATAAAGACTGTATCGGACAACTATCTAGCACTGAACACTCTCTTCTTCGTTGTTTGACTATGCTTATGTTAAAATGTAAAAAACACAGATATAACGTTCAGTAAGACAAACAAGCCATGGAAAGCGTAGCACACTAGGGCAGCCTGCGCGTGACCCGCCGAGTGAGAATAAGATGCAGTATGTGTTATGTAGGCCAGCGCCTCTATAAAGACAACAGAGCGAGCCGCCCGCGCATCTCCAACAATGAGCTGTATCTAATGAAAGTTACGACGAAGCGATAAGACATCCGATTCACGTAGACTCCACGCAAACAATCATAAACATAAAATAAAAATTTCTATATATTTTTATTCATCTATTTCTGCCTTTTTAATGTGAGTGGTGAGCAGTTCATTAGTCTATGATATTCGTTTAAAATCAATGTCACGACCAAGTGACGTGAAATTTGTTGTGTTAAATATTCAATATCTTGGAATTTATTGTTAATTGCACATAATTTGCAGAAGAGATTAACATATATAATATCATGAGACTCTAAAGTGCTTTCTATGAAAGAAAGTAGACACTATTTCGGTTTAAAAACCACTAATTGGCGGCGATATTTATACATCTTTACACAATGCTTATTTGATTTAATTCTACTTTTTCTGCACCTAATTGTTGTAGGGTGTGGGATTTTTCTGTTACTACTAATAGGCTCATTGTAATATGGTTGAGAAGGTACCGGTCACCGCCAAGCAGCTTTATCTGGGGAAGATTGATTAAAAAATAGTCTAATGTTCAATATACTTCATCAGTATCGAGCCTGTGTAAGACATAGTGACTTATTCGATTATTATGATGTTGCGCTTTTGATACTGAGTACAGTTAAAGTATTTATAACCAGAAAAAAAGTAATTTCTATGAACTAGTAGGCCACCAACACCAAAACCATAAAATATTGAGAACGCAACAGCGAGGCCCTCGATTACATATGCTCTAACAAGAAATTAAGACATACCAAGGCTTATGTACCTGTGCTCTACAAGAGCTATATGCTGGACCAGTATAACACATAATTTGCTAACTACTAATATACTTAAGAGGGCATAGTGATTTTATACTATTAAATAACCTGCTTGTTACATCAGTTGTTGGTCGGAATCTTGTATTGATCATCATATCTATACTTTAAGCACGTCGTGTAATCTCATGAAGTATCTTATACTTCTACAGTTTTTAACACATGATTTTCATTCAAACTACTATGTGGCCTTTATCTTTCAGATGTAGTAGTAGGTTAAGGATGGCTGGCTTCATTCTATCTCACACTATGCATATTCCCTCTTATGTTATGGTCATCTCCCTCATAAATCATTGATGACATTTCGATGTTTAACACAGGTTGCACTATTAATTTACCATATAAGAAACAGTAAAACTGAAAATATGAAATCTTTATTTAAAATATAACAAAAAAGTCACTTGACCACAATTCACACAACTTGTAAAAGGTCCAACAGCATAGAATAAATACAACTCTAGCATTTCCACACAAACATGCAGTCTTGGCAAAAATAAAAACACATGTATAAAGTAATATTAATTTTGTTGTTCTAGATGTGAGTGTAAAAACAAAAGGCAAATAAAGCTTTGCTGGTTAGCAATACATAACACTTATGAATCAGTTTGAACACTGACAAAATTAAAACCAATTAAAACTAAAAATATCAATCAGAAACATGTTCAGAGGAGCCAATATTTTTTAAACCCGAAAAGGGTCATAGTCATGAAAACTCTTATAAAGAGACTAGAAGAGACAACAAAGCTGACTTTATCTTAAAATGTGACAACCATACTGTATATAACTTTCTCTCTCCAGCTTATTACGCTAGTTAAGCTCTGAATTCAGAGAATATCTACATACTCTACTTAAGGCTTTGGGACACTGTTCATCTTCTTGCATAGGGTTTCTAAATAATACCTGCCAAAATCTACAACACTCAGCCTCCACCTTTTCACTGAGGCAAACTAAGCACACTTTAGTATTGCTTTGCAAACTTCAATCTAAATTTAAGTATCCAAAAAAGGAAATGCACTTCAAATATCTTTCACATACTACCAAACTGTAAAAAGAGAACGAGTTGAGTCACAAAATGACCAAACCATTTTCATGTTTGCAAACACATGTTGCAATTTGAAAAATAATAATTAGAAGTAAACTGAGATGCTTTGGCTAGAAGAGCTTTGCCCGTTTTGCAATATGATCTGACAAGCCAATAATAATAATAATATTAATACTCATCATCATCATCATAAATATAAAAATCATAATAACCACTTGCACAAGCAATAATCTTGTATCATGTGCTTTTAGAGAATACTTCAGTATTTTACCACATGTATGTACTGAGCCTTGAATTTGCATTGAACTCCCCAAAGACATCATGAGGGTTATTTTTTGCATCTTATCAAGATTACTGACATTTCCTGTAACCAATTTCATTTATTGCTATCAGTCTAAATAATACTTTTTCAGGTCCTCCAGTAGAATTCAGCACCCATGACAGATTTTGTTTTTCAAGACTACCCGAAAGATGCTCTAACCAGGTGAAAATGTCAAAGAGTAATACTGGACGCAATGGATTCTTGCATTGCTGCCCACATTACAGTGTGGTCGCAGCACACAGTGTTAATGCTTCAAAGCAAACTGTGACTCAGTCTCAATGGGAATCCAAAATAATTTCTGAGCGTTACTACAGCCACAATATTTGGGGCGTTTGCCAGTGTTTTTTTTCCCCACACAATCTCTTGTCTCTGTCTTTCACTCTCCAGGAGCTGCACTGCTGGTCTTCACCCCGGCTCGGCTAATGTGTAGCCAGGGCAGCTTGGCACAGTTCTTAAACAGCTGTCAATAGCAATATGGCGTACATGTAACTCTGACGCCAATGAGTCTTTCTCCTGTACAGCCTCGGTCAGCTCCTCAAAGACCTCTATGTGGAAGAGAAGAGAGAAATGTAAACAAAATCACAAAAAGCAGATAAACATAATCAATTATAATCATTGAAAAAAAAAACATGTTTTGAAATCTAGCCAACATGGGACATTCTTTTCAGCCATGAATAGAGCACGGGAGGGATTTTGCAGCCACATCATAGAATAATCAGCTAGCCTAAACATAAGCCAGTGGATTCAATTCTGACCTAATGGTGTATTAATGTATTACTGGTAACCAGTATGACCTACCAGCTTAAAAGGCTGTTCCAGTGTTCTTGTTTACTTTTGCTTGCGTAGGTGTACAACTAATGATGTTTGTTACAAAATGTGTTTCTAATGGACAGTATATGATTGTAACAACAACTTAGTATTTACAGTTTGTATTGATCCACTGCCTATTTTATACTACAGTGTCTATTTAAAAGAACAAAAATAATAATGACGTTTGGCCCATCCGCCAGGAAAATAAAAAGTGTATTTGATGTTTGAATATGATGTTTATTGTATGCATTATCTGATCAAAGACAACTTACTTTGAATCTGAATGAGAAGTTGGCCATTCAGTTGATGAAGCTCATCCACACTCATTTTAGTCACTAAAAAAATAATTTTCAAAGATCACACAATTAATAAAATTATGTTAGGTTGATGTAAAAAGATGTATAAAAAGTTTTAAAATGTGTGCAGTAACAATATTATTGTGTGATTTTAAAATATAGTAAGTCCACTGTACGCTCAGTCATAGGTAAAACAAAAGCATAAATTATTTGTTTTAGTCAAACTGCAGCAATAGGAACTTCACAAGACAAAAAGATCAATAAAATAGATTTTTCTAGGTTATCATGCAAGATTTGCACTTTGGGTATTGCATACTTTCACAGTGTATTGAAAAGTCCTTAAACGCAATACCTGTTGTTTTCAAAAACCACAAGCATATTTAATGCTGAGGAGAGACTGCCAAGGACATATTTTGAGGGTAAAAGAAAATTAACTCCCCCCTGGAGAGAGCCTAGAAAAAGAAGTATGAAGGACAAGCTGAGCAAGAATGAATGTATTCTTACATCACTGTCTTGACTGATGCCTTTCAACAAATAACAGCTTAGATGTTAAAAGGGTCCCTTGACACAAAGATGAAACTGAATACATAAGGTGTGTGACTAAAAAGGAGATTAAAAGCAAAGACAGTGTGAAATTTCTCACACTGTTATTTTATTGCATGTATAAGATATTTATATTTAAAAGTTTAAATTTCACCAGCTATGTCAATAACATGCATCTACCTTCTTTATGTAGTGTGAAGTAAAAAACTATATATAATTATATCATTAGTAAAGAATTACATTCATCTCTGTTGTGGCCATGGTGTCTGTGTTGCGCTCCTCCACATGTTGCATTACTATGAAGTCCTTTTCTGCCATTTCTGGACCAAACAGCAGTCTCTGTGTCCTGCAACAACCCAAGTTCATCCACTGTGTCCAACATGCCCATGGTGTAGTCGGGCAGTTCAGTGGTTTTCCTGGTGTCCCAGTGAGGTGCGTAGCGAGGCACCTGTGCGTCCGTCTGTGGCAGCAACTTGCGATCGCCCTGCTGGCTGTAACAAAACAGCTTAGCCCCTCTTCTACTGGGGACATTAGGGTCTTTGTTCTGGGCATACTGGATGATGCGATTCAGTTTCTGGCTGAGGGCCAGCTTCATGCCCTCATAGGCACTTCGGGAGACCTTGGAACGAGACAGCTTCTGGTTGGCAATGAGGTGGCATTTCTCAAAACAGTCTCTGTGGCCACGTAAAGATTTGGAGTGCAAAAGGGTGGTAGAAGACACACCTGCATTTCAAACAAAGAAAACATTTATTTAGTAACATAACCATATATATATTTATTTATTTATTTTTTTACCGCACTTTGGTCAACCTTGCTTTTAGAATTTGAACAATAAATTTGGAATGGATTAAATTATAAACATAAAAAAACAAACAAACAAGTGAAGTAAGTTTATATGCTTAATATATAAACCAACCAGGAAACTGAACTAGACAAAGCCTTTTTTTTTTATAAACTGAGGAGGCATTGACTGTAATTTCATTTCAACGGTCTGCATACCTACAGAGAAAAATACGTGTTTCAACTTGAGCTATGATAATGAAACAACTGCATATTCAAGGCATTAGGAGTGATAACAAATCTAGCATCATTGTTACAATTGCAATCAAAAAATTATATTTTAAAAGGCAAAAGGTTTCCAAACATCATTCTGAAACGTAGCATTTGACACATTAAAAGAGTACGACTGTTCTTTTCTAATCGCTGTAAAGCTTTAAATCTATTATACAACTAGGTGCTTGGTCATGTATAGCCACTTGTCTGTCAGACTGTTGTTAAGCTATTAATTATGCAGAAGAGTATCAGACTACAGTGAAAACACTAGATTTTGTATTATAAAGTGTCTTTAAGCCAGCACAAATCACTGACTAGCAATTTGTCACACAAAAAAGCCTTGGGCCTACAACAGTGTAATGTGCTAACAGCGAAAGACATCACTGAGGCTAAGCAGCTTATGCTACTGTCCTCATGGACACACAGACTATTCATTAGAGGCGAGTCAGTGGTGTAGTGCCATTTCGCACAAAGACATAAAACAAACCAACAAAGAACAGCAAAGGGTCTTTATCAGGTCCGACTGTAGAGACCTCTTTTAAACCTCTTCAGTAGCTTTACTTTAGTAATAAACACAGCACTCATGTGTTTCCTACATCATACATTAATCTTCTGGATCACAAAGGAAATTAAAGAAAGGAAATTAGCACATCTTACTTGATGTGCACAGTGTTTAAGCTAAGTGTATTGGTTTAGCAGGGAGGGTTTGGCAGCATATGTGCTCTTGAGAAAAAATGTAGAACTGTCCTACATAGTACGCGTTTATAGTATAATACAGGATTATAGTAATTGGTGACTTTTAGTGCTTTATATAACAGTTAAAAAGCTGTGAAGCATCTTATAAAGTTACTTTAGCACATTTATTAAATGAATCTAAAGTTTCAAATGAGAATTGTCCACCCTGCCCATGGAATGGTAAGGGAAACGCTGTGGCAAAAATGCTCAAAACAAGTCTGGATTAACAACTGTGTAGAAGATCTCCTATAACACACTTCAGAATAGGATCAGAGGGAAAAATAGTATCTCTGATCTCCAGCTGTGTTTTTGATGAGGAGACAATGTTAGAAAACAATGTTGCATATATCCACTGACCTTACCTATGAGGGGTACTTTAAAAAGAAATGATTTTGTTCAATTGAAAACAAAACTGCACTCTGTCTTCTTTTCCGTTGCTGTCCAGTTAACTGTAAATCCCTCTAATCTATAAAAATTAACAACACACAAAATAATTTGTCACCAAACACAAATTTTGGTTGACTACTAAAATAACCAATTAAAATGACCATACATACATTCTGACAGATTAGATCTCTTAAATTTCTTATGTAGTGTGCTTTAGCCATATTATAACAGTGCTATCTCATCATTAGATAACCGGACTTGATTAAGAGTAGCATCAACTAAATTTAAGAAGAAAAACAAGAAGTATACTTTGGCCGCAACTGTTTATAATAGTTATAATAGACCTAGTGGCCTGAGAAAAAACATAAAATAGCTGCGTCGTTATACATGCCACAGGTCTGAACTTAACACAAAAGTAATGGCCAATAATCCGAAAATTACGATACTCAAAGTTGTATTTGGACAGAATCATGCATGCTTGAGCAATCTTGTAAACCCTTCAGGTGGGCTCGAACAGAGTGTATAAGAACTTCATTTGTAGTTACAGTGAAAAGTGAAGCAGCATCACTTTAATCGTAAAATCTGCTAAAAAGTTCGAGATGGCCATTTTTAAGAAACTTGCAACTCTCTTATTTAGAGTCAATTAACGGTAGTTCTGATATTAACTTGAGACTTTACCTTACGAACTTTGTACTGCAAACTTACAAAAAAGGACTTCCTCCTCCTCGGTTTCCAAAAAAACGGAGGAGGAGGAGGTCGTTTTTCACTTATGATTAGAGTCAATTAGGCATCAAAGACTAAAACCACAAAGCTCCAGCTTTATAAAGCCAATTGTTTGTGCTATTGTGTGTGAATTTAGTCAGGTGTTTCAGGAAAATTAGGTCTAATCCATAGAGGTTAGACCTGTTAAGAATAGAAAAATGACACAGCAGCCTAGACAAATTTGATATGGGTTCAAGAAGAGCTGATGACCTGCAGAATGTGGGGCAGAGATCAGTGGTGCTAAAGGTGTCAAAAGGTCTGTAAGCAAGAGCTTCACTGTTTATTACATTGTTGTCAACTACAACACAAGGCACAAGAGAACTCAGATGGCTCTAATGAACCCCTACCACCTGTTCAGTGCAACAAAAATACAAAACACAGCTGCACAAGCCACAACTCAGTTAAACTGACAGTGAAGTCAAAACAAGTGGGCATTTTTGGAGACAGAAAATACATTGTTTGTAGAACATTTGCATTTTGCCTCCAAAAATGAGTATAAGCATTATATTTGACGAGGTCTTTTGCAAATGTAGTTCAATGTCTAAAAGGTTTCCCTGCACTGAAATAAATCAGTCAATTGAGAATCATTTAGTTTTACTAACAGTTCTGTGTTTTTTGTTTTTTTTTTGCATCTCTTAAATGAGGCTTACACAAATTGGGCAAAATAGACATGTTGAATACAGAATCCTAATACCATGAGAGAGAGAAAAAAAAAATTATATCATGTGGTATGTGTGACAATAAAATATGTGAGCACTTAAGTGTGGAGAATGCATGGTTCAGGTTGTTTATGAGAGTGCTCCATTCGCCCTGTGGATGGAATGAGCACAAACAGTGCTGTTCAGGCTCTGTTTGTAGCGGTTCTTTTTAACTTTTAGAAATCCAGTTGTGCCATCTACCAGCTATCAGCAGGACACTGTATTATTTAAGACGAGATGGTGCTATGTGTCAACCCTAATGATTTATCTGAAGCAAAGGTAGCTTCAACAGAGGAAGTTATGCTTACAGCATGTAATATACTGTATTTTGAAAAAAGAAAGAAAAAGAGAGAGAGAGAGAGAGAGAGAGAGAGAGAGAGAGAGAGAGAAAGAGAGAAAGAGAGAGAGAGAGAGAGAGAGAGAGAGAGAGAGAGAGAGAGAGAGAGAGAGAGAGAGAGAGAGAGAGAGAAAGAGTATTGGTGTATTTCTGTTTAACCTTGGTGTGCCCTACACTTATTAGTAAGATCTTAGGTGTAACTATCGGCCTTCCTTATATATGAGAAAAAACCTGAGGAAATAACAACTAGAACAAAAAAAACACACATTGTTGTGCATCTGATTTAGCTGTACTCTGCACCTTAGCTCTACATAACAACCTCAGTTTACCAAACACACAAGACAAAAAGTTTACTTTTACTGCTGCTCTGTGAGTACAGTCCAGTATTTGACGACATGTTGTATACTTGAGTGCAGTTCCAATTGGGGAAAAGGAAAAATAAAATAATAGTAATAATTTTCTCCGTTTGACTGATCCCTCAACCTGTACAGGCAGAACGGAATAGAACAAGGTGTCAGTTCTTCTACTCTGCACATTTGGTCAGTGGCCAGTGGCCACCCAGTCTACGTACATAACAATTCAATTTTGAAGTCCTTTTATTGAAAGGAAGAACAGCACAAAGACCAATTATCGTGATGGACACTCGCATGAACAGTCAGTTGGCATGACTCTTGTGTTGTCTGAGCTCATCCAGGCTTTAAGACACCATATGCAGCCCCCCCCCCCTCCCTCTGGTGAAAAAGGCAGCAGCAGCAGCAGCAGCAGCAGCATTCAACGTGTTAGTTTGCAATCCTCTCTCTAGAAGCATCAGTTACATAACAACTGCTGTGCAGCTGGAACCAGAAAGATCAAGGGTAAAACAAAAAGTAGTACTAGTTCTGCTTTGCTTCGGTTGTAAGCACACAGGAAGCGACCAATTACTACCAATAACTATACATTTACAATGATTATGTTTTGTTAGTCCCCGTATCCCGAATCCAATACAGGGGTCACAATACCATATGTATCTCGATACATGATTATCCCTTAATATGGTGTGTAATCAAGATATAATTCAATGACCAAAATGAGAAAATGTAGAAAAAACAATAGAAAAGTAGTGTCTACTGTACACATGTTGTTTTTGAGTACAGAACTTCTTAAAATCAATGTTAAAAATGTAACTTGCAAAATGCAGAAGCATTGTATTTTCACACTGGTTTTAATGTTCCAAGTGTCCTATGAATAGGTATCTTTTTTATCTCAATAGATTCAGTCTTAAAGCAGCAGTCCATGTTCAGGAGTGTACAATTTAAAATAAGTTTAAGTATCCCAATACATATCCGGATGCACCCCCAATATCGATAACAAGTTTGTCACGATATATTCCGACACATCGAATACAGTATGTTTAAATTGTACTAGGGCTGCACGATATTGAAAATTTCTGCGATATGCGATATGGCTCTGAGATTGCGATATTCGATTTTTTTTGCAATATTTATTTTTCAATTAAGAATTTCTCTGTACATTTATTTAAAGTCATTATTACACTATTAAAATGATGTGCGTAAAAACCGCACATGTTCTGTGGCTTAGTAATTGCTTATAATTTTATTAACTTATTTTTATTGAGGCGCGGTCATGTTTTAGGACGATTTTTTACAGGGCTTAGTTGCTGGTTGCTCTGAAAATCTGGCAACCGCAGTCGGTACCCCTACACACGTTATGCCTGACAGGTCACAGCTTTATCACAACTAGTTTTTTTGCCTTTTCAATCTTGTTTTAAACCAACACAAATCACAAGAGTTGTTCTTAAGAGGAGAAGACGAGAACGGAGTCAAACCACTCGGCGCTAAAAACGGATGAATAATGCATAAACATTTAATAAAATATTGCACATCCTTGCGATATGGATATTGCACGTGTCAATATTGCGATATCGATATTTTTTCGATATATTGTGCAACCCTAAATTGTACTATACAAGAACGTGGAATTGGAGTCTTCTTTCACTCACAGAGCAAAGCAATTAATCAACAGTCTATGTGCAAAGCTCCTTTACTCTGCATCTGAGCAGTCCTGTATAAATCTTTCATGCTAATGTATTTCGTTCTGCTGCCAGCCAAATGATATACCACTCTTGAAGCTCTTAGTCGACTATGCATCGCTGTATTTTAAGTGGTACATAATTATTCTGCAAATGGGTAAACAGATGCATCTCTTCCTGGCATAAAAAGCTTTTTGTAGATCAATGGTTTGAGCTATGAAAGACAAGCTCACACAATCTCTTCTGATTATGCCATTCTCCTTCCAACAGGCTGCACATTAATTAAGAGAAGAAAAACTTCAAACACATGCTCTTGGGTTGGAGTAGCACATCACATCAGGCTGGAGACTGCTGTCCTATCTGCTTCAAAAACAAACAACTGGCACCTCCTTCACATAGTTGCAGTCACACATTTTTTACACATTTGAAATAAAGAATATTTTACGAATATAAACAAGCTGAGCTGTAACCATTAGTGTAAAAGGTGTGATAAATTGAGGGATGTAGGCTAAGTCAACAAAACACTAAATCTGGATTAGGTGATTATCTCACTAAATAAATTGAGTGGACAAAAATAGCCAGACGGATTAGTGCAAATAGAAGACACAATGAGTGGATTATATTTAGAGTTGAGTGACTCTCTAGCTATTAAGAAACTCACATACAATTAGACAAATAGACCTTTCAGGGGTTAACTTTTTTTAAAAGATGCCACTATTAGTACATAATACAGATTGCTAAATACTTAGTCAATTGCTGTATTATCAAAAACCATAACTACCGGTATGCATTATGTAATCAACTTGCTGCTAACTATGAAATTTAGGTTTTCTGATCAGTTTAAACTTCTGCAAGCATATCGTAAAATACATGTTTGCTTTAATTAAGAGCAAGGTTGTCAAAAAATCGATACTAAAACTGGTATCAATATTAGATACTTGTTTGAACAAGTATCAATACTTCTATAAACTACAGCTAACTTTTCCTTTCAGAGTAGACAGTGCAGCAGAAAGAGGAGTAGGCCTAAAGACCTGTGCACTCTTTGTCAGTCGTTGAATTACATTTCTACCTTTATGATTGCGGAGAAACGTCAGTGTAAGTTCTTGAAAACATAATCGTATTTAGTTTTAAGTCACTCGTGAACACCCGCAGTAACTAATTTGGCAACAAACATCAGGTCTTTACCTCCAAACTGTCTCTAATTGTGCTTTTATTATCATTTAATTTAGTTTATCACAGTTGACTTTTCAAAAAGAAGAAAGAAAGACAGCTGAGAGCTGTGGCCTGCTCTCTTTCCCTGCACACACTACAACCCCACCCCCTTCTTTTCTCAAACTACAGGCCCATCCGTTTCCCCTCAATGATGAAATATCAAATACTGCATATAGCCTGTATACTGCACATTATACATAAACAGCAAATCTGTCTGATAATGGAACATAGCCCAGTCCTAAAATAAAGGTTCACGTACCAAGTAAATCATACACTAATACTGCTTTAAAATACTATTATTTTAATAATAACAACCAAAAGAAAAACATACATTATTTAAAAGTAAAAAAATATATATATTATTTTAATAGTTTCTATTGAAAAATTGATACAGTGGTATCAACATCAGTGTCGAATTAAGTTTGAAAGTTTACTATCATGACAACACTAACTAAGAGACTGTGATATTATCAAATGCATGTGCAGAAAGTGCTTTGTGATCTAAATCTTGATTTTAAGTTATTAGATAAATTAATATTTTTTGCCCAAAATTTTGAAGTATAAAATGGGAAGATTATTACTTTTGCACATTACAATTATAAAATATTGAAAAATATAGTACCGACTGACCTTAATCAAAAACAATGTAGATCAAAAATCAACATTTGTTGAAAAGCTTACCTTCAATGCTGAGTTCAAAGCAGATGTGGCAAAATGATAAGGTCCCCGTGTCTGTGTCTAGCTTGCAAACACTACATATATTGTCATCGTTCAGGTCGATATTCACAAACTGCTCCTCTTCATCCATTATGTTTCTGCTGAAAGATAAGAAAAGTGTTTGATGGCACATTGCTTTTATGCCAGGGCCTCTAGCTCTTTCTGGATAATTAGATCATGATACTGTTAAACCAATTAATAATGCAGATTTTGTCGGTCTCTGGTGGAGCGTGGTATAGTGTAAATAAAATCTTGAAAGAACTGCAGGAAGCGAAGGTCAAAGCAGATCTAAGTTGCAAATAGGTCAGGAGGACCACAATTCACAGGAGAATAAATACAAGTAAAAAGCTATAGTATTTTAAAACTTGTGTACTTGTGTTGTCACCACTGTTTATATTAGCCAAGTGTCACTTGTTTTGAATCTAACTGCTTTGGCCTTCAAACTTATTTATGACAATACATTTATTAAAGCATTTCTTTAAATCTCCCACACAGGCAAACATACTTTGGTTGTGTTTAATTTAAACATCATGCAAGCAAACATTACATCTGATAATATGATTTCTTTCAGACTGTCCAAACCTGCATGTGGTAAATAGATGAGGTAATAATTTAATAGAAAAAAAAACCTGTTGTTTAAATATAGACTGAATAACTATCTGGAGGTGAAAAGTCAAAGACAAAATTCAGTAGAAATAGAAAGTTAAAACCATACTTTGCAACAATGTTAATAGAAAAAATGTGTGTTATGTCATAATAAAAATATAACTAAAACAACAACTCGTCAATGGAAACCAACAAGAGGAAACCTTCCTCCAGGAAAATTAATAGTCCTGTTTGTGGCCATCCAAACCAGGTCAAATTATAAACACATATTTAAATATATGTTTTAGTTTGATAATTAAACACATATTTTTAAGATACACATTGCACCTTTATTTATTTATCGAAATGCACCAGTTAATGCACTATCTTTATTTATTTTTTAAATTGACACATGCAACCAAAATGTAATTGAACATCAGGTTTGGTTGTGCATATAATACAGCGAGCACAAATGTTATCTGACGTTTTTTCCCCTGGTCATGTAAATGCACCCTGTGTGTTCAACGTCTAAACTTCAGCCATGGTGCTGCAGACAGACAAACACCTCACACATCAAAGCAAAATGGCTTTGTAGTCTCAATACTCACAAATGAACTGAAAGTAAGAACAAAAACAACACCAACTAATAAAATGTTTATAAAAGTGACATCACATCTTATGTTGAATGCAGTTGTGACCAAGGTAGACTGAAAAACGAATAAGAAAAGTGACTGGCATTGTTTTGGTAGAGATGTGTTTTTGTTAGAAAGATTTAGGGAAAAGTCGATAAGCTATTCGTCCTTACTCCTCTACATAACATACAACTTTTTAACCAGTTACAATCATGTGTCAAGGGCAAAAATGGCACAAGCATATACAGTACATTACTTAAATTATATAATTGTTTTTGTTATCATTTATTGATCCTAAATCTAGTTAACTGCGGTTGAAGATCTTTTGCTAAAACAAGCTAGCGTGTTAGCTGAGCATCATCTACTCCAACAACAATCCCGTTATATGGCGTTCATAACCCCTCAAAGAGCAACCACAGTCATCCTCCTGAAGGGTAATTCCTGCCCTGTTTTAATGTGAGTTGGATATACCTTTTTGTTGTATATCTTCAGCTTGTGGGTCCTTTTTGTGTAGCCCTCTGATCTCAATTCTCTGCGTACAAACCCCGCAGAAAGCTCCGCGCGTCACGGCAAATCCGCAGCAGTTTGTGGAGACTCTGGGGTCTGTGACTGGAACATACCACTAGTTTTGTGAGGGGGGAAACTCTAGCTCGTGTTTACTGTGTACATCAAAACAGAAATACATGAACTGCATAGTGCCGAAAACGTAATAGAAAAATGTATTTTGTACACTAAGATAAAAGTATTATAGCTGTAAACTGTTTGTGTATTGGAGTAAAGCGTTAGTCTAGTTCTCCCATCCCTACTACGGAAATGTAAAAGTCTAAACGCGTCACTACGCCAGTCACAACATGTACATACAAAACAAAAAAGTGCTACCGACGTTTTTTTAACGAACAAAACGTAACACTTTAATTTAACGATCAAATGCGATATCTTATAAAACGTGGTTAGCAAGCGCAGGTCAAGGTGATTGTACAGATCAATATTCTGAACTTCTCCGTTCGTTTCAAACACGTGGAAATTCCCGGGAAAGTGCAAGTGAAAGAGAAATAGTTCAGGGTAGCCTATGTAGTTTTGGTTGGAATACGTGTTAACAGTTGCAAAATACGATGTTTTTGTTGAAGACGTCGACTGAGTTTAAGGCCTATGCACAAGGCCCAGTATTTAAAAAGTAGAACGCTATGGATTCAAGGAAGGTAACGTTAAGCCGTACCACGCAAGGCTGGGGTTGCCCCAATCTCTTCGTGTAATTTTCACAACATTTTACAGTGTTATGGTAATTATAACTATAGAGCTGCCACTGCACATTTGTCACATTTGTAAAAATATACCACCCTCTGCTGGCCAAACAATAACATGCCATCATGAATTTTAGTTGTTGGGCTGCAAGTTGAGCGAAAAAAAATATTATTCCAACTATCGTAAACGATTTAATCAAATATGTTTTACCCTCTGTGTACATACACAGACTCCAAAACCTGTGATGTGTTGAGAGAAGATTTAGGGATCAAAAAAATACTGCAAAAATAATGTCTAGAAAAGTTTATCTTTATTTATTGATTTATTTATTTTTGGACTACAATAAGGAAATACATTTTGTTCTACTTAATTAAATAAATAACTTGAGGTAACAAAATAAATTGTATGTATCGATTATTCAAAAGGATAACCAACAGAATAATCGATAACCAAAAAAGTTATAGTTTTAGCCCTAATTAGGCCTACTTAAAAAAAACCTCCTCAAGTGAATAGATTGATGGGTAGACCATTTTCATATAGACATGAAAAGCCTACGAAACAACACCAGTAATGAGTTTATGAATAATAATCTACGTTTTTTTGTTGTTGCCAGGACTGATGCCAAAACTGATGTCATGAAAAGCAGATCCTGGCAGGTCTAAAGGCTGCAGCAGTGACGATGATGTTGACACTTCGACAGTAGTTGAACAAGTATGTTCTCTCTTTGAGTGCCTGGAAAGATGAAAAAGCGCAATATAAATAGAGACCATTTATTTTACAACTTGTTATCAGTCTTTCTTTGAAAGTATTACTATCCCTCCTAGACATATGCCCATTAATTAGTAATCATATCAACACATATTCTGAAATAAAACATTAACCAATCCCACTTTCCTCCAAGGAAGATCACTTTATGTGTTTTATTAGCACATTCACCCTTCACTTAGTTTGGCCATAAATCATAAAAGGCATTGCTGAATTATACCTCCATCCAGGTTTAACCAGCAACCACAGCAACTTGTTGTGACATGCGTTGCGTTTTTAGACTCATGTCTCTAATCTGGTTCAGCGAGTTCTGTAAGTATATTCTTAAGTATATGTGTGTGTATAAAATTATCTGACTTTAGCCTACAGTACAGTATGCAGATTCTATTCAAAAACAAAGTATTCCTACTCTAAAATCTATAGCACATCTGTACATTTTTTAATCAACAAACGTCAAAAGAGACTCAAAAAACTATTCACATCATCCATTTATATTTAGCCTTGTTTTAAATCAAAAGTCATCTATTTTCTGTGATTCATTTTGGTCGGTGTTTTTTGAATCATGTTACTCTCAAATAAATGTTTGGGATTCAGGTGGTGCCTGACTCAGAATAAACGAAAAAGTCCCAGTAGTCAGCGCTCTCTGACGTCTTGTCTGTCAGAAGAGAGAGTGCCTTCTTACGAAAACCAGCAGAGATTTTTGTAAACACAGAGTTCTGAAATTAGACCTTTTTTGTAATATGTTTTAATTCACTTAAGGCTTGATTCATTTTGTCATTCCCTCTCTTAAGGCAAGACACTGAAGATCAAAACTTTTTGTTTGTGTGTCAAAATTTTAATTTTCATGTATGTTTTTTGTAAAATCAGTTCTATTCAAAAACTAAATGATATATTCAAAATTTGTAAAATTCTCTGGCTCTAATATGTGAACCAAATAATCATTAAACTTGGCTCTGTTATGTGCAATTTTGGCATATTTTTAACATAAAAGGCCTTTTTTGAAAACATGGCATGATAGGAAACTTGTATTATTATTTATTTATTTTTTTTTACAAATGATACGAGTAAACTACGCAGATGTTTAACATTGATAGCTTTAAATTTCATTTGTTTTTCTATTCATAGCAGTGTCTTGCCTTCAGTGAACAACATACAGAAACAAAAAATGTTGCAGCACTGAAGAAAACACGCACATCTGGTGTTTTTTTTTATAATATATTGCCAATCTCCAATCTGTAACTGTAACCCACAGTTGCATTTTGCATGAGTAGTTTCATATTGTATTGTCCTGCAGTGCTCAAAAATCATTTTCACCTTCCCCTGATCCCCCAATGGGTCATATACTCAGAGTTAACCCTTTTTGTTGAATAGTTTATGACCAATAGTGCAAGTAAAGAAAAAATATGTCTTCTTTAACATAAAATAAGCTTTGGTGTGTATACATTTTATCTTTCAAAAGAGCAATATTTATAATACTTCCTTATAACATGGTCATGGATTTACAAGGAGAACTAACGACTGCATATCGCAGACACTTACTCTGAAGGACAGTCTGGGGATGTGTAGGCTCGTGGGCCATGTGTAGGGTCCCAAAAATGTTTCAGTAGATTTGATGGTTTTGATGAACATTAACTACAGCAATAAAAAAATAACAACAATTTCTAAAACAGTTTACTCTATAAACAGTTTACTCTAAAACATTAATTCTCAACCTTTTATGTGTTATTTTACCCCATAAGCAAGATGTCACACTCAAAGTGTCCTCTAAATGAGGACCATTTTTATTTATCAATTTTCTCTTATATCTTCGCACCATCACTTTTTTGTTCTAATAATATTTATGTATGCATAAATAGTATGCAAACACGTGTAAAGATTTAATACTTTGAATTCTACCTTTATTTTAAATCTGAAATCATTCCAGGTATTCCCTGACAACACCTCATGTACCTCCTGTCTCCCTGATACCCCTAATTCTGGGTTTAAGAGATGCTGTAGTTTTTCCCATTACCATTATTCTATTTTGTCGCTTTAATAAATGTTATGCCCCCAAATTTCCCCAAATCCCCTAAATTCAAGTTCAAATTGACTAAAATGTTTTTGGTCCAGTTAACAGGGTATTTTACCTACTTTTAGAGTTCGAAACCATTCTAAATAACCCCTTGCTGTCTTGTTAGTGCTTACTTATCGCCAAACCCTGCTCTAAAGGACAAACATAAGCTAGTACATTATAATTGGTTATAATATAGCCTCATACATCTATATTTATATATTTTAATAATATACAAGTAATAATATGTAATTATATGGCATAAAAATGATCTGGACTCTCCCACAGCTGATATTACATAGTGTGTTTCCTGGGATGGACCGTGTTACCTAAGACCGATGACTAAGACAAAAGTAGGCGGAAGGAAGGAGGTTCTTGAAGCAGTTCATTCATGACACTGTGATAAGCCATCTGAACTTTGACCTTAAGGGAACTCAGCAGATAGTGAGCTGGTGACTCAGGCCAGGTCTGGCTCCAAAGTGGTGCAATGTGTACAACTGCTTTTGTTTAGTTTTTTCTACACAAGAGACAGATGAGAGAGGATAAGTGGATGTAAAAATCGGTGATTCAGACATGGATATTGCAAGTTGTTTTGGAGATTGCCAAATTAGAATACAGTATTATACGGTACTATTTGTAAAAAAAAATAAATAAATGACAGTGGCGGTACTGACAGTCATACCAAGGGTAACACCTAATTTGTTTAAAATAATGGAATTCATTTTGATTTGGTTTAAAAATATGATATGGATTTGCAAATTCAATGTTATTGGCTCTGTGCACAAGAGTATTTATTATCAAAAATGCTAACATCTTGCCGGTTCATTTCCTGTTTAGTTCATTCCTATGAGGTTTTCACTACTTCAGTCTAAAATGAAAAATGACTAAAGAGCAGGCAGTGGACGGTAAGCAGTTGGTGATTTTTTCTGAAAACATGCTAAATACCTTACAAAAGAAGAGAATATTTCTCTAAAGGACCAAAGACCAAAGTGAGTTTATAAAACAATGTGTTTGTCTGTCAATTCTAACACTAAAGTCAGGCAATTTAAAAATAAACAGCTTCTATGCACACAGTCAATTAAAATATGATACCCTACAAAATTATATTATTTAAACAATTATCTTTCGAAATATTCAATGCCAAAAATCCAAAAGCTGTGTGTTGGGGATATGAAAATGTCACCATAAAACCTCCACAAAATGTCCAAAATCTTAGTTAGGAGTTGAACATTTAGACAGAAATAGAATTTTATAGAAAATAAGTAAGGAAAGTGAAAATACAATGTTTTATTTATTTTTTTATTCATTAACTGGAAATTGCTTTCTAAATTCTTGAAACTTTGTTAACTCAGTCATATAGTGTTTTCTAACTAATATATTGTGCAGCTTAGCTTTTATATGAATAGGACTGTCAAAAGTATAGAAAGTCAGACACTATTAGATACTCCTTTGAACGAGTATTGATATTTAAAAACAACAAAACAAGACAAAATTAGATATTTTCTCACAAGTTTTAGAATAATGTTAAGGTTCATGAAAACAGATTTAAGACCACAATTGTGTTCTTTAAAAAAAAAAGTCTTTTGTATAAAAGTTGAAATTGGTATCAAGAATCAAGTCTATTTCATAGCACAATCAATCAAGTTTGAATTTTTTTTTTGTGACCAAAATAATTTTAAATATAAGCATTCTGTACTGTTCTGAGTCAACATCAGCCAATGCGTAGTTATTATGACCACCTAAAGGCATGATCAGGTTATTGACAAAACTGGACATGTTGTCGTTACACGATACAGTACAATTTCACGGATTGACACAGCTATCCGATCCCAGCGTCAGATCGGTGTATCACTAATCTTTGTGTATTATTTGTATCTTAAAAACTCTTAAGATGATCTTCTGTTGAACTATAGGCTACTACAGCAACAATTCATCATGAAGGAATAGGCTGTATTAAAGCTCTGTAGGAGGAGAAAGAGGCTAATACTATTATCCCAGTCGTAAGGACATATCACCAGGAAACAAGTGTTAGAGCTCTATGTACATAAAGAGTAGCTTCGGATTACACAGATTTGCCTTGTCATTTTCTCGATCTCAGCAAACATTGGCTATAAAAACAGGGCAATTACAAACAGCAGCCACCCACAGGCCGTTACTAAGGTTTCAAAAAGCCGAGCCCAAGAGCCGTCGGAGCTGGCATGTTGGTTTAAGGAGTGCTGAAAAGTTAAAGTGGTCTGAGGAATTAGCCAACAGGCTGGAATTGCAGGTAGAACATCATCGCCCCTTGTCTCACATTTATCATTTTGGTCTCTGAGATCCCCCTGAGGGCTGGTTCCCATGAGTCGTGCCAACCCGAGCATGCTCTGTGGGGTCTGGGAGGGATAGTAAAAAAAAAAGCAAGGAGCCAGCAGATGCAGACATGCCAAATAGGCCTGTGTACAGTACGCTGTTGAGGGAGGAGTGAGAGACTAGTTCCACTGAGATATGTTTACAAAAAAACAAACAAACACACACATTTTGTAGAATAGCTTGTGAGTGTGATGTTGCAAATTGCTGGGTAAATGTGTAAATTTTTTTTATGTAGAATGCCTTCTGCCCTACAAGAAAACTGTTGGTGTGGTACAGAGAAAATTGCGCAAGCTGAGGATAAACAAAATACAGAATAGAAATTTACTTTTGTATTTAATTGCTTTTCATGATAGCACTGATATGTAACAAATGAAAAACACTGTCGTACTACAAATGACTATTTCTACTAATACAAATTTGTGACCAAATAACTTACAGGCATACTGGCTTCAAAAGCATGGATAAAATACAGCATTTTGTATCACTGGGCCCAAAGATTAAACTTGTGATGCAGTAAAAACATACATTCTATAACAACACTTATTAACAAGAACAAAAATATTTACAGCTTCTATTTGCAGTATCCATATTTACATAAAAGCTTACAATCTGTAAAAAGGCTTTAATGTGCAGCAGTCTTTCAACAGTCTCTGAGGGACAATTTTAGAGCTTAATATACAGCACTGGCCTTGTGTTAGCAAGGAGCAGATGCACATTCTGCACTGGGGCTTTGTGGACACTCTTTGTCATTGTGCTCTGTAAGTTTCAGAATCACTACTTTTCTCTGCTTAACTGATGCAGATGCCACCAATTTTCCAGTGTCACTGTGCACTGAGTTTTCGTTTTCATCTTGGCAGTCCTGTGGCACTAGCATTTTAATAATGTTTGAGTGCCCTAACTGTACTGCAAGGTGCAGTGGTGTAAGGCCCTGTTTGTCTGAGAGGGCACTTGCATCAGGGCAGTGAAGGAGAAGTTCTTTCAGGACTTCACAGTGCCCGCTTTCTGCTGCAAGGTGGCAAGGAGTGCGCAGATTATGACTGCTCCGGTTAGGTTCTGCCCCTTCCTCTATCAACATCTTCACTGTGGCCAGGTGTCCTTGCTGGGACGCGAGGTGCAGCGGAGTGAGACCCACAGAGTTCTCAGCATGAATATCTGCCCTGTGTTTTATTAAAAGACGTGAGGTGCTGGTGTGTCCCGTCTCTGCAGCCACATGCAGAGGTGTGTTGGACCCTAAAGATGTCCTGTGCACATTTGCTCCCAGTTCAATCAGAATGCGTGCCACCCTATACTGTCCTCTCTGAGACGCTAAATGCAGTGGTGTACGTCCATCTGTGGTCTGTCCATCTATGTCTGCACCTGCCTGTTTAACCAAAAGCTTAACTATTCCCAGGTGACCCTGCCAGGCAGCAAAGTGGAGAGCTGTCCAGTTGTCTTTTCCTCTGACTTGTACATTGGCACCTCGGCTCAGAAGCACCCTGATGACATTCTCCTGACCATGCTGGCAGGCCACATGAGCTGGTGTGCGACCCTGACCATCAGTCTCATTGATGGCTGCACCTTTGTCCAGCAGCAGTCGTGAAATGGCCTCATCTCCGTTCTGTGCGGCCCAATGCAGTGCGGTATATTGATCTTCATCCTTTGCGTTTACATTCGTGCTACGGCGGCCTAGTAATAGCTCAACCAGAGGCTTTAGATGTTTCTCTGTGGCCAGGTGAAGAGGAGTAGAGCCACGAGAATTGGCTAGGTTAGAATTGGCATTATTCAGCAGAAGAAACTTTACAGCCTCCTCATTGTTTAAGGTGATGGCATGGTGCAACAGGCTGTCCCCTCCCTCTAGTAGAAGGTCTACATCCTGTGGCTGGAGGATTTTCATGAGCTTTGCTATGTCTTTGGTCCGTATGGCTTCACACAACTTTCGCTTCTGGATCTCAGCTAAGTCTGAAAGATCAAAAACATGCAATAACTTTGTATTATATCTTATATGGGGATTTGCCTAGTAAAATTCTCATTTTTTGTTCTAGTATTGGGTCTTACCATATGTGTTTTCCTTCTCAAAGGACAGGGTAATAGAGTCTTGGGATGAGAAGGCTGAATCCGCAGAGGAGATGCCCGACAGCCTCTTACATGTATTTTCTTTACTGTGGCAGCTGTCCTCTTTCAATCGATCAAAACTTCTAGATATCCCAGAATCCACTTGGCTTAGCAACTCTGACAGACTATAATCTTTTTCCGGCAACATAGCTGACTTTGGTCGCACTGGTTTGGCGTCATTCACCTGTGGAACACAGAGGCCTTTGAACAAGCTGTTCTAAATTCCAATTCCATTGAAACACTAGCCACTTCCTCATCTTTGAACTACTTGTTGGCTAAATCTTAGTTGGCATAGAGACAAGATTAATAAAACATGTAAAGCAACACATCAAGTTCATTGTGTGTACCATCCAGGCCTACATTTTTAAAACAGAACAGCCTTTTTGACACATGTTTCTTAACAGTCATGTAGACACTGGTTAAAAAAAAGTAGCACACAGGTGAATCTAGCTCATCTGTCCACATTCCTCTTTAGTGATGCAACTGCTCCTTGGAATCAAACATTAACCCAGAATATGACTAAGTTCTGAGTAAATAAAATTAAAAATGGCATAAATTGTAAAAATCTATTTTATTAAATCAAAAGGTAATGCTATGTTTTCTTGATAAAACTTTGGTGTATAGCATGATGATTATCTTTACCTCATCAGGACTGGGCCTTTTTGGCGATGTGGGCTCTTGCTCAGAAGTAGACAATGTGGGGCTCTTTGGTTCCTCTTGAGGCTTAAAGCACAGTTCTTCTGCTTCAGATGTGATTTCTAAATAGACACAGAAATTAAAACGTTTTTTATAAATGCTATTTTATTTGATATCTGACAAACTCATTCCAAATGTTCTGTGTAACTGGAGACATACCCTGGAAACTAGGTCTTGCATTAGGGTTGGTAGCCCAACAGCGCTGCATGAGGTTGAGGAACCCTGCACAGGCTAGAGGTCTGGAACGAGGCACAGCCCCAGGTCAGGACGAACCCCTTTCACTACCTTTACCATGATCTGCAGAATGTTATTCTCTCCTGTACAAAAAACAAAACTCCAACAACTTAGGTGAGGGGTCAATGTACATATAGTAAACTGTACAGACAATCATTTATGCATGACTTTTGCTACCATTCATTCATGCTCAGGTAAGCACGTCACTTTCCCATGAAGAGAAAAGACCTTGTATCTCACAGAGGGATCAGAAAGTCAGTGAATCAGAACAAACAGACATATTACTCAATGTTCTATTACAACCATATTTCTGCGAGATTAAACTGTAGTGGCAATTGGCACCAAAAACTTTAGACCTTTTATATGTCCCACATTGATTCCCCTTCAACAGAGTCACGTTCCTGTGGACTGCAATCCGACACCTCTGGGAAAATACACATTGTTTGCCAGTCTTGCCCTGTCCACCTACTTGCTCCGGAATTCAATAAACATTTTTTGTGTTTACACAGGGCCATGGCTAACATAATAAAATCTAGTAAGGTAATAAAAACTGAAAACTGGTCATGAACATTTGACCACACTGAGACCCAAGCCCTTACCTTAACCCAACAGAAGTGCTGTAAAAAAGTTAGATTTAAGATAAGTCTGCAGTATTGTTTATCTGCTTACCTTGGTAAGGCTTCTTCTGTGTCAGAATCCCCCAGATAACAATAGAAAAGCTGTACAAAAAAAACAAACATGTAATTTGTCATATACTGCAAATCACAATGACAGAATACATCATTTCACACTCACCTGTATACATCATGTTTGGTATCAGACACTCGGTCCTTCTCAATGATGCTCTCAGGAGGCAGGTAGGCGATTGTGCCGCAGAACCCATCTCTACTCATGTCATTACCTCGTGACAGGCCATTCCACCGGGCCAAGCCAAAATCAGAGATCTGGGACAGGCAATATACTCTTTCAGAATAAAAACAACAAAAAAATTGCTGCTGTTTGTGACAGCATACATCATGACTAATTTTGCCCAATAAGTGTGGCAGGCAGCCAAGTTTTTTTTTATGTTCATTCAGTGCAATGAACATAAAAGAGGCAAGCTGTGTCTCAGCATGCACAAGCAGAAGTTTGTCACGTTTGCGCACACCTACACACATCTACCAGGGAGCTTTAACAGGAGTTGCACAATCTTGTCAGAACAGGCCCAGCTGAGGTGTTTACATGCAGATATTAAACTGGAGAATGAATGATTCCCACCCTTTACCTTGCTTGCTAACAGCCTGGACACCTGTCTGCTCAGAATATGTGAAGAGCTGTCATCTTTAAAGGGCTGATACGTAGTGTAAAAAGGGAGTATAAAAGCTCTCAGTAATGTAAATGTAAAAGTGTTTTGTAAAGCACTGTTATGCACCGAGTATGAATTGTGCTATACAAATAAATTTGCCTTGCTTGCCTAAATAATAGCAAATTAGCAAATTGAAATTTTAAAAAAGTTGAGGCTTTAAAAAGGTGCACCGTGTAACATTTTGAACTAAAAAAAAAATAATTAATTTAGATTTTTTGTTGTTGTAGTATATAAACAATAAAAGTGTGTGTCTTTACTTTGACAGGGCTTGCATGGTCACAAAACGAAGTGTTATTTGGCCAAGAGGAGGGTTTTCCATAGAAAACACGCTCCTTTAGCCATAATTTTTCACATTATGGCATAAAAGGTATTTATCCCAATTCCGAAAATCCTAGAGTATCATTTTAGCTTTCTATTTCAACTGAATTGTATAGTTCACTTTTTACCTCCGGAAAGTTACACAGTGCACCTTTTAAATTGCACCTTTTTTGTATTAACACTAAGTTAATAAATAGGATCACATTTTACCTTGACATGGTAGTGTGCATCCAGCAGAATGTTGGCTGGTTTGAGGTCTAAATGAAGTAACGGAGGGTACATGCAGTGCAGGAAGTTCATGCCCACAGCTGTTTCATGGATAATACGAAAGCGTAGCTCCCATGGCAGAGGCTCGTTGGCCAGCAGTGTTTCCAAAGAGCCAGTCTCCATGTACTCCATGACCAGGCCCTGAGGGTCCTCACAGATCCCATACACTGGCAAGATGTAGCGAAACTTTGCTGCCTCCATCTTCTTTGCCTCCTCCAGCAGTTCAGAGCGGTCTCTTTGATTAAAAAAAAAAGAGAGAAAATTTTTATCTCTGGGCCTATTATATCCAATATTTTACATTTCAGGATATAAATGATGTAGGAAAATTGTTATCTAACGTACAGTATGTAT
This sequence comes from Mugilogobius chulae, assembly GCA_038363315.1. Lineage (NCBI taxonomy): Eukaryota > Metazoa > Chordata > Actinopteri > Gobiiformes > Gobiidae > Mugilogobius > Mugilogobius chulae. Next base: position 13,730,266 of record CM076399.1, on the reverse strand, counting down.
TTTTTTTTTTTTACTGTTTTCATACATTTCTGCAGGTGACACATCATCTCTAGAAAGTTGTCTGAGGGGGATTGCATGAAAAAAAACAATTCTAAAGTCAGCTATTTTAGAATTTGGGAACCAGTGCTTTATTAACCAATTCACTCATTTACAAGTTGCTCTTTAGTGTTTGGTAAGGCTAGGAAGACTTCCCATAAAACATTCACAAAATGCTGGTAGTTAAAACAGAGTTCTTGTTCTCTGTTGCTCAACTGCCCTTATCAGTTCATTGGCCACACTGACATACTTCAAACACAAACTGCTTTTAGAGGCATCACATAATGAGGGCAGATTTGTGCAAGATATACTTATTGCATTACTGCATTCATAGCAGTGCACTTAAAGGCTGATGTAGGTGAGTTGAACTGGGAATTGTGTTCAATAAGATGAATAGAGTTCCACATAAGAGCTGTTTAGAGGGACTGGTGAGCGATTTGTATCAGGTTTCTTCAGGATTCAAGTTCTATAGGAGAAGAACAATTCACAACACTAGGTAGAAAGATCTCATCATATGCAATAATAGGAGGACACTTGTCAAATAAGGTCCACCTATAATCCCAAGTGTTTCTCAGCAGCTCCACTGAACCAAACAATATCCTTGCTGCAAGAGAGAGGCCTGGTACGACCGGTTCAACCACCTCTTTTATTGTCTGTGCCACACAGCCGCAGCCTTCAGCCAAAGCAGACAAAGGTGGCTTTGAGTCAGAGCCGCTGTATGTGTGTATGTGTGTGGGTCAGTGAACGCAAGAAGTCGAATTACAGTTTATGTACTCTGTCTGCAGATGTTTGAGTATGATAACATTGCTGCTTCAGATTCAGCAAACACTTTGAGTGGTGCCACTGGTTTGGAAGGATGTCAGAAGACATTAAGATTTTTGTTTTGATGACAATATTAGTTGAATGTGCTTTCACATCTACCAAATAATGCTTTGTGACTTGTTTTTAGACAAAAGGTGTTACTGTCACCTGATTATATAATAATAAAGGAACCAGCGCTGTGCTTCCTGCTTAAAAATGTATCCAGGTTGAAAAAAAAAACATTTAAAAACATGACAGGCATTTGACTCAGTTTGAAATATTATAGTGCTGCTATGCAGGTGTGAACATGACTGTATGACCAGCATTAATGGCAGACTTCAACAAGTTATTCCACAAGAATACTGTGTTACCATTACATTTACACAAATCTGAATTCTGTACACTTAAAAAAAAATTAAAAATCTAGGTTGAATATATATATTTTTTCGTCTGAACCCACATTTTATCTTACCTTGTTCTTCTTCTTTTTTTTTTTTAGTTTTAGTTTAAAGTGCTTTGCCCAAATGTCAGTGTTGATTGGCGCAATAAAGATTGAACCTTTGCTGTTTTTGGCAAGATATGTAAACAGGTCTGGTCCCAGTGTGGGCCTCATTTACCCTGAAGTGACACTAATAATGAACAATGCGTAAATAAAAGGAAACCCTAAATCCAGTTTATTTTATTATATTTTAAGTTAAAACTCTGAAAGCAGTATATCGGCCTTATTGACACATTTTGACACTTTTATTAAATTTCATTTTTATTTTTAAAAACAGCCCATACGGGTTTATCATTATATTCTCTCCCATTAATTACTTTGTTGTGTACTTTCCCTTGTAGATCACTAACATTTAGTCGAAGAATATGAGAAACAGCTGGGACTTACTTGTCATCCACATGAAGACAGGGGGGGCACTTGATAGCCAGCCATGTTTTCCACTGTTTGTGCCGGACTTTGTATACTTGTCCAAAACCACCTGAGCCAATTTTCTCCCAGCAGCCAAACTCAGAGGAATCAAAGGTCCTTAAAAGCCCCATATTTCCATGGGGAGACTCTGCAACATCCATATTTAAGCTTGAAAATGTTTCAGTAGTTTCCTTTTCTCTTTGACTCCAATTAGAAATACGTGGGACTGAATTCATGCACAAATCTGCTGCTTCTGAGCGCTTCCTTGTTTTGCCACTTGCCTAACTCACCGTGGTTCCTCCCTCTCTTCAGGTAAAAAGGGGAGGGGCTCGTGCGTGACGTCACTTCCTATATATAAAAACGCCAGTGGAGGAGAGAAAAGAAAACACATCAGGCCACAAGGCATATTGCTGTCACTGTATGCCTTCACATTGTTGAGCATATACCCTGCAGTTTGATGTCATCATGTTACAGCAAGAAAAGGAGAAAATAATCTTTGCAATGTGCCTGAGTCCAAATGCTCAGGAATGTATTTTTTCATAAACACAGCTTTTGTCTATTGTGTCACTGAGGGTCATTATCCAGCCAGCAGCCCACGGGTCAGAACAGGGAATACACAATAACAATGGAAGTGATATGTGAGAGCAGCTTGGTTTGGGAATGTGTGGATTTATCTTTTCAACACAAAACCATCATTATGAGAAGGATGGGTTCTATGACAACTGGAAACAATCCTGGTCTCAAACACCTGTCACACCGATAGATCAAAATCTTTACTAATGCACTTTTAGGTTGGTACTTTAAGGAAATCTAAATGTATTTTTTCTCTGTGTAATTTTTCTAGTTTTATCCAGTTAAACTGTTCAATGTATTTGTTGTCAACAGTGTTCTGTCTCTGTTCTATATGGACATTACTGAAGTTCTATTCAAGAGAGGTGTAAACAAGTCCTCTTGCAAAAAGATGTATGCACACTTTCAGTTTTTCGTCTGGATTAGTCTCATGTCATAAGGGAGACATGTGATTAATCTAAAATTCAAACTGAAACTCTTTCAGAATCAGAACCCTTGAGCCAAAGAAATGGCATTAAATTGAAACATTGTAGTTTTAGCTTCTGATGACTAAGAGGCTCAAATCAAAGTGAGAACAACATCTCACATCAACAATCTTAGTATCGTCTAGTTTAAGGTAAAAATAGAGAGCAGTACACTATAGTTGGTTGCAGCTGCGACCTAAAAGATTATAGGTTTTAGCTATTCCTCTTCAAAAACTGAAATTAATTAAACGTATGAGTTTTAAATACATTTAGTCCTGTTAAAAGATTGGAATTTTTGAGGATTGATTTAACTCTAAAGAGGGGTACAATGTTTTGTTTGGATCTTTGATATGTGCAAGTGCTTCACAGCTTGCTTTTATCAGATCATGAAAGAGTCAGAATAAGAAAGGGTAAAGTAAACAATGCTAAAATATTTTTTCAAACAAGGACAAAATGCTAATAACTTTTATTAAACACGTACTATTACTATTTTCTATATATAGTTTTTAAATTATTTTTAATTATGAAATGTAACTTACTCATTACCCCAAATTCAACTCAGGTTCCAGTCACTGATCACATCCACTTATCTTTATGGTCACTCTGCAGACAAAAGAACTTATCAATTACCATACGTAACACATTCAAGGTGAAACTAGTGAGCCCAAACCCATTGAGATAGGAAGTCTGAGTGAAGTGTAAATGGGTTCTGAGAAACAGATGCCTGTGCTCCTGGCCACTTCTGTCTTTGAAGCAGTAGGTCTAGTCATTGTCATGTTCCAGTAACGTGCAGCAGGGTAAGCAGAGCGTTTTAAAGAAAATAGGCAGAAATAATAAGAGGTTGGACTGGTGTACGCATTGTAAAGCATACGTCAGCTTATGCTAAATGTAATGGATGTATTCACTTCTCTCATTATACCTGTATAACTGGTCTCATCGAAGTTTAGTCTCTCAAAGCATTTACTATCAACACAGTAAATTGTGTCTCTGGACCGACTTTCCAGGCTCTGTTCTGGACAGTGGAAATGCGATTCTGTTTTGAACATTCATACATTTTCATAATATTCCCCAGTTTCTGCTTAATTACAGTTTACTAATGCAGCAAATTATATATATTTTTAACCCTTTCCTGTCTGAACTTTAAGAACTCAGCGTCAAGGCATTTAGTGTATCTATCTTCAATTGCGTATTAACACGTTTTCTACAGTTTTTTTTTTACCTATATTTAAGATTTTGTTAACTAAATGAGTACCAAAAAGGTAACAGTATAAAACACAACTACAAATTCAATGTTATGTTTTTAAGTAATACAAAAAAACTTTCAGCATGATTGGCAGAAGAAAATAGAAAATACAATATTGAAAAATAGTTAAGAACATAATATAATATATTCATTTCAGTTCATTTGACTCTTGAGTCACTTAACAGTTTGCTGACATTCAGAGTAAACAAAGTCGTGAGCCAAGAAAACAGCCATGCAGTTTTAAAGGCTAAGGAATTCACAAATGTATTGAAATACTTTGGTTTTGATCTGATTTGATGGGAAAATAAAAAAAAAATCTAGCTACATTTTGTCAGCATAAAAAACACAGTATAGTTCCACTGAGTCAAAATCTGTGTGACTTATTTCATCTCTATGGTTAATTTACATTTCTGGTCTATGTAATGTGATGAGAAGTGTCCAGCACTTCAGATTTCAAGTAGCTAAACATCGTCTGTGTTGAGACACTTGGTTGTGTAGCAGAAGACTGTCCAGACTGTCCTAGCTCTTGGCCTTGGCTCTGATTGTTCTGGTTGTCCACAGAGACGTCTGAAGTGACTGAGCTGCCCTCTACTGGTGGGACAGGTCTCCAGGCCAGAGTGGAAGGTTCCAGTGGGTGGCTCAAAGGATTAACTAGGGTGGTGAGGTTAATAAAGTGAGCCACAGACTGAGGGTTGGCAGTTCCGGTGGGGCCCACCGTCTCAGGGACGAGCTCAGCGGGCCGGTTATGAAGCATGGCAGAGCCACTGACGGTGTCAAAGGTCACAGTGAGGATGGGGTTGTCCAGCTGCCCTACAGCCACAGGCTGAAGATTGGTAAACTGAGCAGGGGGTGTGCTGGTGATTGGAGTCACAGTTATGTTTGTCAGCCCCACTGAGCTGTTTGAGGACGGCGCAGTAGACACATTTGGATCAGCCAAAACTACCACCTGAAAATAAGCACAACATATTTGCTTAATGCATTTAACTTTTTGCACATACAGAATTACAGCACATTTTTGTATTCATTACCAACAAATAACAAGATGTTAATGTATTTGATTTTACATATTTACCTGTTGAATGCTCTGCACTGCAGAGCTTGTCTCAGTCTCCTCACCAACGATGACTGTTCTGATCTCAGACATAGAATTTTGTTTTGCAGGAAAATCAACAAAATCGTCTGTTTCAGAGAGTTCAGGATCTGCTTGAACTTTTTGCTTCTTTTTGGTGTTGCGAGGTCGGCTGGGTCTAGTCTGGGACAAAATGTCCTTTTCCAGAGTAAGAGTGGGCTAAAGGAAAGCAGAATTACTTGTATTCATTTTCAAAGAGGTACTGTTTGTTGTTGCAAGTATGCAATATAAAGTAGCAACATTTTGAACCTGCACAATGCTGATAGAGGAGTCATTAATTGTTGAAGGCTCCTGCAGATCATCAAATTCATCTAATCTCATAGACACCAACTGAACACAAATCAAGCGTTATGTCTGTGTTACCCTTTCTTTAAATGTGCAGTAACATAGTTCTGAGCCTCACCTCAGGGTGTTTACGACGCAAGTGTCTGTTCATTGAGGCACGAGTGGACACCTTTGTTCCACACAAGTCACATGACTGCGCCTCCACCTTCTCATGGGTCAGGTGGACATGCTTCTGTAGCATGTACTCTGTTAAATACTTTTTGTCACAAGTTGGACATGCCCAAGTTTTACCAACTAAAAAAAAAAAGAATGTAAACAAATGCATTACATGTAGATGCTACCACAGTAACATCTTTTACCTGCAGCATTTAATTTACCTGTATGGATGAGTTTATGTGTCTCCAGAGTTGTCCTCTCACTAAATGTTTTTCCACACAGCTCACACATGAAATCTTTTATACCTATAGGAAACAATGAAGACATCATAAAAGCAAAGAGTAGTACCAGTTTGTATTGTGCAAATCATGTATTGTGTTGCTACGTTTTTATGCAATCTACAAACTAATCAGCAAAGGCTAGAAGATTTTCATATGTTTAGAATGTTTACATAATGCCAGAATGAATCACAAACATTTTACAATGCCATTGTCAGTGGAAAAAAAGAGACAATATTATATAAAATTGTTGGTACATCCATCCACATCTACTATTGACCCTTTGCACGCGTCGTCACGCTCTTCGAGGGAACATTCTCTTCTCCAAAAGCGCTGTCTGTGTGCATTACAGCAATGGAAACTTTGCCGAAAACTTGCTCATTTCTAAGTAATATTAATTGATTTCAATTGTAAAATGGCTGTATCTTGTGGAACATGCTGCACTAACAGGCAAGGAGGTTTTAAGTCTAAGCCTGGAGCTTTTTCGTTTACATTTTAAAAAAGATAGAAGACGCTATAGTGGATGGCAGCAATAAATCAATAGACCCAAATCCCTCTAAGTCGCTACGGATTTGCAGTGAACACTTCAAACAAGGTAAGTCAATGCTAATGAGAAAAAAAAAAGACATTTGAAAAAGAAAATGCAGTGAATATCTGCATTATGCGTGGCTAACACTAGCCTCACGTTATACAGCAAAGTTACTTAAAACCAACCTCTTGCAGCTTTTAAATCTGCTCCAGTGTGAGACAAAACCCTGTTTACCACATAATGGTACAAATTGTGAGGAGTAAAGTCAGGCAAACTTGTAAATTTTATTTATTCGGCAAACATAGCAGGAGGAAGAGGACATGCATCAGCTAGCCTTCATTACCTTTTCCAAATACATTGTTTTGTGTGCGTCTAAAAGACGTCCTACTTCCACAGACAAATGTACTGAACATGCACTAGAAGCATCCACTGCTTTGTTTACGGAAAAATAAGGAAATACGTGAGAATTTGTAAGTTTTGCGCTCCTTGTAATGCTGCATACACAAACTTCTGCCCTCCAGCATGGCGCAGCCACGTGATCAAGTGTCGTAGGTGCAAAGGGTCAATAGAATTTAAACATGCCCTCCACCACAGTTTTTTGAATGTTACATGAACCTTCTTATAGTAACAGGAAAAATTGTTGTTCACAAGGTTACTAGATTTGAATATGACCTTGAGAAATTTCTAAGGCATTTCCTTGATGTATTTACTGTAAATATCTACAGAAGACAGATACAGCTCCACTCACCTGTGTGTCGCTTGTAATGTTTCAGCATGTTTACTTTCTGAGCAAATTTGCGGTTACATTCTTTACACTCATATTCTTTGATGCCTTTGTGAAGCTTCATGTGGTGTCTTAGCGCGTGCTTGGTCTTCATACCTAAAAGCAGCACAAAACACGAGTTAGGAAACAACAAATGGTAAGAAAGCAAACCATCAATGCAAGATTACCTTTGCCACACTCGGCACACAAATAGTCTCGAATGTCATCATGGACCCTAAGGTGCTCCTTAAGCATATCTTTTCTGGCAAAAGACTTGCCACACTTATCACAACAGTGACTTTTAACTCCTGTAACAACACATTAGCCGTTTGTTCTTCTGTTTCTTCTCTCACCACATTACACAAACGTTTACTCACCAGTGTGGATAATCTTATGTCGTTCAAGGTTACCATAGCTGTTGAAGATGCGCCCACATACCTCACATGGATGGATATATCTGTTTAAATAATTAGTTTTAGATATTGACAACATAAACGTATATGGTGGTTTAGGTGTAAGCCTTACTTTTGCACAGCAGGATCAGGAAGCTGCTCTCTGTGAATGACCAGATGTGCGTTATACGTGGCCTTCAGTGCAAAGCGACGATTACAGATGCCACAGCCATAACCACGCTCTTTGTGCTGCTCCATAATGTGCTTCAGATACTCTCTGCCCTTTGCAAATGACATCTGAGACAAATAATAGCATTACTCACTGAGTGCGTGTTGGAGGCAGAATTTGTCCATTCTTACTTGACACTTTTTGCAGTTGTATTTATGTTGGTCAGGGTCCTCTAACTCATCTTCTTCATCTGTTTCTTCACTCTCTTCAGCTGAAATGCCAATTTTCCTAATGAAGTCATCTCGTTCCTGTTCATCCATGAGTGCAATATCCTAAAAATAGAATAAAAAAACATCACTTGATAACATATACGTATATGTTACTGAACATGAATATTTTTCCCAATTTAATAAGCAAATAGAAAAGCATTGACGATAGCAATTGAAAAGGAGAAGCAAATACACACCTTCAGATAATTAGATTTTTAAAAAACAAAATCTTAAAATTTCAGGCTAAACATACATTTTTGACGCTAGGTTGACAACTATGAATTGGATGCAGTCAGCATACCGTGTTCATTGATTACCTTAAAATGGACATGGATGTGATCTCGCAGAACGTCCACTCTGAAGAACTTGCGTCCACAGATCTCACATGTGTACTTCTTATCACCGTGAGTCAGCAGGTGCTTGTTCATGTTGCTCCTGCAGGAGAACACCTGTGTCCACAAAATACTCCGGTTAGCCCTTATCTCCGCTCTTTCACCTCATAAGCTTAAAGAGACATTTTTTCCATTTATTTTCTGCAGTTATGACCTTTCCACAAATTGGACAAGGCGATGGCTCTTTTCTGTACTTAGTGTTTTCTTCACTGTTGGCTTCCAGGTCTTCTCTCTTTGTGTTTTTTGCTCCTACATACAATTATAGTTTAGGTGTAAAATTGTAAAGGCATCATATATTAAAAACCGATTATGAAACAAGTTGAGGCACTATATTTACAGTATTATTACAGTACAATATCAAAGCAGCTTAATCATAAAGCTACAAAACAAAAAATTACTCCACCTTTAAAATGTTTTTATCTGATTTGTGCATAAATTCTGAACTTTTTTGTAATACAAAAGGTTAGAAGACAAGAACACTCACCCACACCATGCCTCCTGTGGTGCTCTTGCATCACATCCTTGCGGTAAAACATCTTGTTGCAGATCTCACAAGAGAACAACTTGTCTCCATGTTTTTTCTTGTGCTTTGAAAGGTTACTGTTAGTGGAGAAGAATCGCGAGCAGATGTCACACTGAAATGTCTTGTCATCTGAGCAAAAAAGAAAAACAATTTTTTTTCTTTTAAGCTTAAAGCATCATTATTAATGTTATTATGTATTTGTCTTTACCCGTTCTGCAGTTGTGAAATTTCAAGGCATTTTCTAGACGAAAGGATTTCTCACAGGTGTTGCACTTATACTTATACTCCAGATCAGGCTGGTGAACGCAACATGCATTAGCAAAAACAGTGACGTAAATATGACTTGCTTTACAGTGATACCTACCATAGTCTTGCTGTGCTTATAAGAGATGTGCTGCTTCAGACTTTCTTTGCGGCTAAATAACTTGTCACAATCATCACATTTAAACAGCTTGTCCCCTAGGATAAAAATATATAACAATAGATAGTGAAATGTTTTCATTATTTGTCAATATTGGCATGAGACTTACCATGAGAGCGGACGTGTCTATTCAAATTGCTGCTGTTCTGGAAGATCTTGCTGCACAGGGAGCAACGGTATACTTTCCTTGGCTCTCGGGGTTTTGGCCTCTTGATGACTGGTGGGTTATAATCCGTGTCATCTCTTGGTGCATTGCTTTTAATTGATGACATCTCTGTTGCAGCTTCAGATTCATCCAAAACAGAACTGATTTTTGTTGACTTTACAACTGCACAGAAGACAAGGCATCCAAAATCAAGTGTTTTCTAAACTATAAATACTGTAAGTATGTCTGCTCTAACCTGTGCTTGCGGAAGTAAACTACTCACAGTAAAAGAACAGAAAAAACAAGTATGTATACACACACACACATACATGATGTATACAGCATGTAAACAAATTGAGAGTACAAAGTGTAATTTCTTCTTAAGCAATTTGTTATTAAAACATTTACCATTTCTTAAATAGTAAAAATCCTTAGTAAACCTGTCTTTCTGTTGGATTGACATTGTGTGTCGTTCTGACTCACACTATTGGGGTACTCAAAAAAAGGTAGATATTTATTTTGTCAATATTGCCCACCTAGACGAGATCCTGCCTGATCTCACTAATCCCTAATTTTTAATAGATACATGGATTTCACACATCAGATGTGATACCTTTGCTTTTTCGCACAATAGTTGAAATGGTGGGCCGGCGCCCTCTGTTTTTTCTCCCCCGAGCAGGACTTTTCTTCTGGGTACGTGGAGCAGGATCTACATCAATCTCTTGAAAAACAGCTTCTGTGTCTGCTAATAGCATCATGTCTACAGCATCTATTAGAGGAAATTAAATAGATCAAATAGTAAAGACAATTAGCAAAAGTGATAAAAAATGATTTCAACATAAAACATACCTGTGTTGTGCTCTTCAGTGTCATTCAGCATTTTAGGCCTAGTTTTTTCTATTATCAAATAGTAGACAGTTAGTTTTTACAAAAAAAAAAAAAAAAAAAAATTATGGTGAAGAGACCTGATGGAGGTAAGGGAGGTTGAAGTGGTGGTTTTAACATGGGTTTTTCCATTTTCTTAGCGTAGAAGGCACCGTACCACACTCGCAGTTCAGTACCTGGTAGAACATCCTGGGAGACAAACAAATGTTTTAATGTATATGTTATATTTAGTATTAACACATCTTTGAAATTTAAGCTCAGCATACTTGAGAGGTGTTGAAGTAAACATCGTCATCCTGCTGGTATGCTGTCAGATTCTGATGACTGTGGTCTGTAGCAGGTCTGACAAGCATCATCCAGTTGCAGTCCTCCTCATTGTTGGTTTTAAAATACACAACTGTGCCATCTTTTTGGAATACCTAATCAGTGAGAAAGATGTGCAATAAGATTGCACAGCTGGAAATAATCTCAAAAGAAATTTGCCCATGTATAAAAATGAACAACCTTGAGAGGAAATGTTCCCTCTCTTTGTAAATGGGAAACCCTTTTAGCCTCAAAGGGACCAAATCTAGTTCTTTTGACAAGGCGTCGTAGTACAAACACTCCCTCTTCTCCGGACTTCACCTCTCTTATCTCCAAGCTGTTAGGTAGGGAAGACCTAGTTCATAGCAAAAAGCAACAAACAAAATATTGACAAAACAGCAATAATTTGTAGGATCCAACTTGCATTGAATATGACACTGTAATGGTACAATAAGTCAGCAGGTGTGTAAATGTGCCAGCTAACTGTTCTGGCTCTGTGCATTCATAGTCATGAGGCTTTCAGTTGTTCTTTGCACAAGAATGAAATGTGTGACTGTACACTTTTCTACAGAATTGAAATTCAATAGCTTATGCTTAACATCATGCAGACTACCTTTTAGGTCCACTTAAAGTACTTTTAAATTTTTATTATTTTTTTTACTTAACTTGAGAGAAAAAGGGATTAAATTTTGTTAAATGAAGTACCTTGCTCTGCTGAGCACAAACGAGTCTTGAACAGTGACCACTGGCCCCAATTCAGGACACTCGGAGTCATGGTACTGGCCACAGTCATCGCACCCTGCAGCACAAGTAACACCAGCTGAATCCCAAAGCCCTGTTCCTCTCATACATTATAGTAAACACGGGCCAATACTTACAAACAAACTCATCTGGTGTAGACTCAGCCATTTCTTCAACCTATAATCTGGGAATACAATGCATGTGTGACTGAAAAAATAAACGTGACAAAGTCTACAAACATTGATAGAGAAGTAAAATGTTTTTATTAATTGAAAGTACACAGCTAAATGTAAATTAGGGTGACCAGATGTCCCTATTTACCAGGGACAGTCCCATGTTCCACCAAATGACAAATCAACTGACATGTCCCAGTTGTCCTGTTTGACCACTTTCACTTTGCAACAGTGAATTTAAGAATATTGCTATTACTTAGCCACAATAGAGAAAATCATGCTTGAAAATTACTCAAACATGAGAAAAAAATGCAATAATTACATGAACAAGTTTTAGAGAAGTCGAGATGATTTCACTAAATATCCTTATTTAAACTTTTTTTTCCCACAAAATGTTCATTACCCTCTGCATAAACTTGAGCGTGTCCTATTTTTGAATAATGCAATGATCAAATACACCTAACTATTTACGTGTGCCGAATTAGTGTTAAAATACTCGAACTGCAGCCATTGTTTTGTTCTCAAACTACAGCATCACAACTCGCAGTCCAGCTATGAGGTAGGATCCAGGATTTCAGCCGCTCTCCAACACTAGCCGGATTTTAGCTCCGATCTGAGCAGCTCTTCTGGTGATTGTAACAAAGAACAGTCGGCATGGCGGATGGACCGGAGACACACAACAGCAGACGGGAGTCAGAGCTGTTCAGCGGCTCACCGCCGGGAGCGAAGGCGCTGAAGCTGCGCAGGCCCAAGCCTTACACTCGGCTGCATCTTTGGTACATAATTCCGTCGCCCTTTCAGCTTATCGTAGCCTATAACTTCATAAAAATGTGTTACCTGTTCTGCAAAAGACCCTTCATTTATCGAGTCCTGACTCCGGGTTCCAATCCGCTCCAGAAACGGCGCAGGACCGGAAACCACCCGCGCACAAGGCATTATGGGACTTGTAGGCAACGTAAAAGTGTAAATTTGTGTTCCTTATTATTATGCTACTGCATAAACTATGACAGTTAGAACGAACACTTTGATAAAAAATACAAAAATAGATCAAAATATAAAACAGTATGAAAATGTACGTGACCTTGAAATGGCAAGGAAACTTTTATTTATATTTTAAAGCTGGGAATTAGATATATAGCTGGTGGTTTATGTCCATCTTTTCACACCACTTTTGGCATAAATAATATTGGATTCTCCAAGTACCACCAGATCAAAACGTATATATATTACTATATACTTATACTTAATATTTTAGGCCTAAATTTGTGCTCACAAAAGATTTAAAATGATCAGGTTAGCTTTATTGATGGTAAACCATAGATAAAGAGGACTAAAACACGAATATTTGTCTCTACTTAAAGTAACTATTGAAACTGCAGAGGGCTACTGCACTGTATTTTGAGAAACACTAGTCTATGGAAATAACTGAATGTGAGAAGCATAAATCAGTGTTTTCCAACCTTTTTTGTCTTGACTACCCCCTAATCCGGATCTCAAACATGGAGTACCCCCATGTCGTGTTTTTAGGGTTATTTTATACTTAACCATATATTTTCAATTACAACCATTGTTTTGTTGTTTAATAATTTCAAGTCAAAAAATTACCTAAAAATGTGCTACAAATAATTGTTTTTGCAATACTTGCAATTCTACAATTTATTTAATACTGCAATCATCTCTTGTACCCTCTGATCAATAACTGTGTAACCCTGGTTGGGAAACACTGGCATAAATCACACACACACAAAAAAAACCCAGGAGCCTGACCATGTACACTGTCCTGAACCATTTAAATGTTTATTTTAGATAGTTTCATGTAAACACTCTGTTAAGATATGTCATGTGCATAGGCTTCTTGATGTCTGACAAACACAGCTGATAATGCAGTGACATTAGACAAGTTCCACGGGTCTTCTGTGCCTTCTGTGACACCTATGAGCATAATCGGATCTTGTGGTAAAAGAAAATATATTGAATGCCCTCTCTCACAAAATAACGAGGTGGTGTTTTTTTGTTGTTGTTTTGTGTTGTTACCTCTTTACTCCTGCCAAATATTTCACTCCTGTTTTACAAACAATAGTCAACTGAATGCAAACAAGCTGCTTACAAAATGAATATACAATCATCTGCTAGATAAAAAGCACCCTCAGTATCTGGCTGCTGTTCACACAGACCATTCCTATTCTGATCTTCAAAGCTACATCTGTAAAAAAAAACAGTCATAATGAATCAAAGTTGAACAGGCATAGACATACAACCATAAGCTTCATTAGTGCGTAATGCAGTTAAATATGGCCAAGTGTTACATCACAGTCCCTGGACAAAGGATCAGTTAGTTCCCTTTGACACATTAACATCCCTGCAGATAACAGTAGTGTACAAGAGCAGTACAAGACATAAGAAATTGCATATTAATCAAAAACACTGCAGATTGAAGGTGACATCATACTAAGGCTCGCACCAGTGCTTGCACTATTTTCAAAATGACATCAATCACTTGTAACTGAGAGTTGACCCTTATATGTCAAACATGCCCATCCGTTTAAGGCGAATCCTGTCATACAATTTTATACGGACATACATTTATTATTTTGATATCATTGCTGTAAGTGAAAAATAACGAATAAATAAAAAATAAATCGTACAGATAGTTCAGAAAATATTAGTGTTGTTCAAAAGCAGTCATGGACTTCATTTTGACTCGTTTAAACACACATATCCCTTTTTGAAATCATGAAACACAAGAGGTCCTATCACAAGAGTAACTCCTGTCAATGCACTGGAAACCTAAGTGTGCAAATCATACACCACAAAACTCTTCTTCTCATCTTTGGTCCACTGTAAAGAATTTACAGTTTCCACTTTCCAGCGAAAAGAAAGTCTATTTTCCAGTCCTCAAAAATAATGAGGTTAAGAATCATGGCCCATCACAGTTCTTTTAGTAAAAAGGCCACAAAGCACATTTTCAAAGATTGCATAAAATTAAGCAAAAGGAACATGCTTAAATACTCTCTTTTGTTGCTATGAAATAGACACAATTCATCCATTCGTGGGATGAGGTTGGGCCTCTTATCAAGAGCATACAGCAACAAAGAGAATATTTTCCTTTTGCACCGTTTCCTCATTCACAATGCAAAAGGTCTGGTATGCAGAGCAGGCAGCTGATGGAGCAGGAAAGCTCAACTGTATATGGGCCAATGGAAGCCTCAGTGGAAAAGGATGCAGGGGTGTGTGGGGTCACGCGTGTGGTTCCCCGGTAGAGGTAGCGCCATTAGCTTTGCTCTTGTGTTTACTCTTGCGGCTGAGCATGCGACTGAGGGTGGCTGTTCGCCTGGCCCGCTCCACTGAGGCAGGAGACTCCAAGTACACCAAGTCGTTGTGAGACTGGCTCATGCCCGGCTCCTTCCTCTGGTGACGGCGCCGAAAGAAGAGCCTTGCACCTTTCTGGAAGAAGTTGCCTGAAAGAAAAGTAAAACAATGTCAAATTAAAATTAAACTTAAGGGGAAAAAACATGACTAAAATTAAAATAAAAGCAGTGCGGAAATAAAGCAGTGTTAGATGGTAATTCTCAGTAGACAATTTGTGTACAATTTTTTGTTGTATTAAAGATAAAAAAATAAAATAAAAAGTAATCACCAGCTAACACACACTGGATTACAGTGCACAAAGTAAAACTAAGTATACCAAGTGAAACTAGTGAACTAGAGATAGTGGTCTTGTAAAGTTTTTCCAAATTATTATTCAAGCATAACATGCAACAAATCTTGAGGAAATTGCCTGTATTAGATTTCAATTTCAGTGAATATGACTTTTGTTTGATGGGCTTGTGCAGCTCTCATCATGACTAAAGTATGGCAATGCTCTACATCTATTGGAAGCACAACTGATACTACAAGCACTAATGAAAGACTTACTCATGTGGACATAATGAGTGCTTAGCATCGCTTTCCTCTAAGTTGGCAGATAACAGTTCAAAAACAAAAATGTTAGAAAAATAGTAGAAGAGAAAACACAACACAGACTGCATCACAGAGAGGCAACAGATGGCTATGAAAAGAGCCTATTATGCCAAACATATTCTAACAATACCTCACGGGGTAGATCAGAGATGTAGTGCCTCACCTCTACTCTTTTTACAGCTAGCTTCTGAGACACACAAGGACAGTGAGGTATTATCTAGCTCTTCCCCAGCATTGCTTTCCCAGTCTTCTGGAGGTCGGCCAATTCCACTGGGGCCTTCCTGGGCATTTGCCTCATCTGGGGGACTGAGAGATCCTGATGCAATCGCAGTGGTCACATCCTGACTGGAGCTGCCTCTGACATGGAGGCATCCATGGCAGCAGCGTAGCCTGCCATTAGAGCAAGCTCATCATCCTGAGACAACGGTGTCTGGAAATCAAGCAGAAGATTTAAATGAAAACAAAACAAACAAACTGTCATTATAAGACAAAAAATGTATTGGACATACCTTTGCAATGCCAGAGATGATTATGGTGCTTTTCTTTACAGGTGACTTGAGTTTCTGTTTGGCAGACTGGTGGAGCTGTCGAATGGCAGCCTCAGCCACTGGGTCTGTGCCATTCAGCATCAGTAGCTCAGTGTCTGAGGAGGAAAGCGCCTTGTTCACTGTGTTTCCAATCACTGATGATTGCTCTGAAACACGACGCTCTGACAGCTTGGATTTGTTGGCCATAATCTTTTGAGAAGTATCTGAGGAAGGAAAATATGTTTAAGGGATAATTCCAATAATATACTACCCTACCACTACCCTATAACGCATTTAAAACTGTTCAAGTTAAATATTTACCTATACTGAGTCCCATAGGCAGCTGTCGCCCGGCTTGCTTTTCACTGCAGTGATAGTGGTGACCACTGTGCCACAGGGCATAACTGTGCGATCCATCTCTACTTTCTTAGTGGACGCTGGGGTTGGTGGCTGCCAAGATCGCACCTCGCTGGGCTCCAGGTAGGTAAACTAAGAAGGAAACAAAAACAAATGCTACAACAAGACATATAATATGTTTTTGTAGGATAACTTGAATGTCCTCACATCAGTAGTTAGTGATCCAGTCACTAGATCTTTGGTCGTGAGTGCAAATGTTTGCTGTCCTTTGGGCTGCTTCTTTACAAGATCAAAAGGCACAGACACCTCACCCAGCAAGGCTAGTGAAAACAAAGTGAAAATAATAAATTATGCACAAAATTGATTAAACTACAACCAGGCCTCAGTTGTTTAGTAACTTTCTGAGAATCCAAACGTATCCACCTTGTTGTATGTTGCAGGTTGCATACATAGTTGTATGCCTAATGCAAAAATTACGCTATATATAAAGTCATACAACTCAATGTTCTGTGAATCATTACAGGAAAGCCTGTGAATGTCCACTGAAAGTCAAACGTTATGTTATATTTGCAAATTATTTAGTAGTAAACTGAGCGTCACAAAAAACTTGATGCATGTCTTACACTCTTGATGTTGCCCATCGTTCAACAACTGAATTTTGAGCTGTTTTGATCGTCCATTTAATTCACTGTCAAAAGAAAAACAAATAATCAAGATTAAATTGAAAGTTGTAATTGTTGTTGTTTAATTTAAATAATGCTTACAAAATGAATGGCTGTTCCCAGGCGGCATTAGTGGTGTTTTTCAGAGCCGATGTGCAGAACTTTTGGGGAGGATCATCTAACTGCAACACGCACAGAGGATTTATGCTGCCTGAAAAAAGGTCAACTGTCATTTATGCAATTTGTTTCAAACATCAATACCTGCTAAAATGGGTATCTAGCTCCAATACTAGTTTTGATAACAATGTTCCAATGTATAGGATAATTTCACAATTAATTAATTAAGAAATAACATATTACCTGCAGCATTTTCATCCTCATTGTAAGTTGCATGAATATTTTTCACCAGCAGTTTCCAGTCATGTGCTCGGGAGGTTTAGGAGGCGATGTCACTTTGTTATGCAAGTCCTGTGCAGAAAAAGAAGCAAAAGTGCAGTAAAGTTACTTAGTTACTTTACTTATTTTTTGTGATAGGACCAAATGTCTATAAGCTGATTGTGAAATATGTACTGCATTTGCTAATGAATGAATGATGAATGAATGGATGGATTAATTGATTTATTTATATATAGCACTACACAGACAGATGTCTTCCAAAGTGCTTCACAGTGAGATGACCACCCCCCCCCCCCCTCACTCAGTGATGGCAAGCTGTCCCAGAGCAGCTCAACAGAGGCAATTTGCCTAAACACCAGGCACCTTAACCTTCGACCAACACAAAACCTTCCCTGATTGTTATTGGTTGGTGGGAAACCGGAGTGCCCAGAGGAAATACTCTCAGATACATTCTTAGTGAATGCATTGCTAGGGCACATCATCAGTGATGTTTCCTGGGGTCATAGGGTGTTTCAGGTCTTTACACATCATACACCCTCACCCAGGCGACCCAACCAAGGCTGATCAGACCTCAGCTTGTGCCCTAGCAGCAACCCACGGATCTCCCCTCTTCAGCCATCTAGACACCTTCTCCGCACTGTCTTTGGTGGTAGCTATGGCCTTCTTTTTACCACCTTGCTGTGATGGACAGCCTCTTACCTACTGTTGTTGGACTCATCGGTCACTTCATTCACCTATTTGCACTGCTACCTTTGCCCTTATCATATATTTATAATTAGCCAGTCTATTTTTATTTCATAATATCTTATTTTGTAATGAGTTAAACACAGACTGTTGGAGAACCTGCCTATTCATGGTGGTAATACAGAATCAACTCTGCAGTTTTGAACAGTATGTTGTTTGTTCCTCACACCACATTGTGGTTTTATGAAAATGTAAAATGAACCCCCTAATATGTATTACTACAATCAAGCTTTTTCTTAATCTCTAAATAAAAAGGCTTCTATGTATTTGTCAGAAAAAAACCCCAAAACAAAACATTGTGAGCTTGATATACAACATGATTGCAAAGTGATTTCCTGGAGTGACGTCATCATATACAACAAAGAAGTAAAATGCTATAGCAAAAATAAATAAAGTTTGCATGATAACAAAATATATTTTTGTAAGACTATTTGTTCAAACCGGTTATATGCACAAGAAGATGCATATGACAGGTACACTTTGTCGCT
Organism: Mugilogobius chulae; assembly: GCA_038363315.1. Lineage (NCBI taxonomy): Eukaryota > Metazoa > Chordata > Actinopteri > Gobiiformes > Gobiidae > Mugilogobius > Mugilogobius chulae. The sequence goes on along the minus strand of CM076399.1, from coordinate 13,711,558 downwards.
ATAGTGAAGTTAGTTTTCTGCATTCTTCGATTCCACATGTGCGCCAGGTCAGGTGCTACAGGCACCACAGAGCAGTTAAGTTTGGCAAGAGCTACCTTAATTTGAATTGGTTTCATAATTAGATACAAAAATAGTGAGTTTGAGTTGCTTTAGGTTCCAAAATTCACAAGGAAAGAAGTTAGGTCAGACTGGGCAATTGTCATAACGTGTAGTAACAAAAAAAATTGTTTTTTAACAGGAGTGTACAGCAAACAAGCAGAAATCTTTTTTTCTACACACCTTAACTTCTGATGACTGAGTGGACCGACAGCTCAGAGAAATGGAGGGATGAGTCTTACTTAGCAACTGATAAAGCTGCTCTTTTACAATGGTTCGACTGCAAGGACCAGTTGAGTGCTGTAAAAAGAGGTACTTTTAGAAACAAAAATGAAAATGCATAGATGCATTAAAAGGCAGGCTGAATGATTACCTGATTGGAGTTGAGTGTTAGCTGGAGCTCATCAGAATCCAACTGGGAAATACCCCATGTAATTTGGACCTCACTTTCAGCTTCTTTCATCAGAAGGTCAAGCTAAACAACATAAAAACAGAACATGTTTATAGCATGTTTTTTTTTTTCTTTTGCTATGAATTCATCTTCTTCTCTAACTGAGCACTCATCTTTTACAATGATTTAATAATATCATTACTGAGATAATACATTGAAATATACACCTAAATATCCAATGTTACATTCTTTTCAATTTATGCAACAATTCTGGAGGGAATAAAAATAAAATAAAATATTTTTTCTTGTGTATATGGTTTATGGGGTTCAGTGAATAAATATGTGAAGTGAAAAAGTAAATTAGAGCATTTCTGACATCAATTATAACATGCAGAAAAAACAAAGAACAGTATACTTAATTGAGGAGAATAACAGAGAGAGAGATAGAGAGAGAGAGGGAGAGAGTGACAGAGACAGAGGGAGGGAGAAACAGAGAAGGAGAAAGGGGAGAGAGACAGAGAGAGAGGGAGACAGAGGAATAATTGGGTAACCAACCAGACCGAAAAACTCACTGTACAAGCACAGAACTTAATGTTTACTTGAAACAGAGATTCCCAACTACTTCCACTTTAAACTTACATGACCAATCACTTTGTATGCATGGCAATGAGCTTGGATGCCTGGACAAGTACTTATTGTCTAAAAATAGCAGTAATACAATTGGCTTAACTGACACAGCTAATACTATCAATTACAACATAGCCTCCTATCCACAGCTCCTGGCTTAGTGCATGTTAATAGTCCTTCACCATTTCAAGATAATTCCCAGAGAAGAATATTGATGAGTATGATTCTGGCAAATTATGATTGATTGCTGGAGATTAGCAACTACTGTCTACCTATTGCATTATGGGAGTCTCTTTAGTTTCTTGAGGTGATTAAAATGTTGGACTTTTTAAAATGAGCCTTTGATTTACATTTCCACGACATTTTCCACGACATTACTCGGACAAAAGAAAACCCAAATCTTAGAGAAGCACAGAGAACAATAAAAACATCCCTTAAAATAAACTGCAAGAGGAAACTGAACTGTGGCCTGGAAAACAGGGGCATTGCTTTCAGAATTTTTACCTGTATCTCCAGTGGTTCTATACACACTCTGTATTTGCACGAAGCTGATGCAGCAGAGTTTGTTGATGCTGCACTTACACAGAACTGAAGCTTTTCTGCAACCATTCTGCAGCAAGCAGCCTGTTGGAAGAAAAAAAAAGCAATGATTGCACACACATGTAAATTAAGTAGAAAGTATTTGAATAGGACCCAAGCTGCACATGAATCACAGCAACTATTCAAATAAGAAAACATACAAAAAGATAATAGGCACAACAGTATACTCACTGCTGCATTAAATAAAATCAATGTTTGGCAAATTCTTCACGTTTCAAGAACACATCATTTCTGCTTCAACAGCAAAATATAAAGCTGACCAAGACTGCATGTTTAATGACCAGAAGAGGAAATACCATCTTCATTACAGGATGAGCAGTGTGATATTAGTTTGGCATTGGCAGAGATGGAGAAATACTTGCATTTAGTTGGAGAATGATGACTATCTGAAGAAAAATAATACTGTGAATTTTAAATGCTAAATTCCAAGATGTGATGTCAAATACTATAATTTCTTTGATTTGAGAAAAGTAACCATTAATATCTTAAAAAGTGGGACTTATGGTTATGCAAATAGTAATATGAAGATGTATATTCAGGAGTGAGATACTTTCCAGTGCAGTCGTTGCTTGGGGTGAGAGGATATCTACACATCTGCATGTGTGGAAGCACTCACTATACCTCCTTAGACTTGAGACTGACAGCTAGGTAAGCTTCTTATAATGAACACACAGCCTGCAAGTAAAAATAAGCCTATTGCACCATGCTTTCAGCTACAGTGCACCTGGCATTTTGGTCCATATTGCAATCATAACAAAGAAAAGGCTGAGTGAGCGTTTGGGAAACTGTAAACAGCTTGGCCTGCCAGCACAACATAAAATTGAAACCTATTTGCTCTTTTAATAATAGGCAAAGCAGTCTAGCATATGTACCTTTTGAGTGAGGGACTTATGAAAGTTAGTCACTTGACTGACCACAAGCTCAGAGGCCTCAAAACCATCTTCTTCAAAAGTGAATACAACTGAACTCTGTAACAAAGAAAGACAGAAAGCAATAACACTAAAGAATAACAAATGAATTATTGATAGTGTGTGGTTATATGAGCAGCTAAGATGAGGAAAGGCAACTTAAAGCCAATGGATGAAAGTAAAAACATGTGATCTCCCATATCCAAACAACAAGCAAACTAGTAAGTGTGGTGAAGGATAAAGTGGTTGTTTCAGAAGAGATAAGGTGTTTATTGAAGCGTATTTTGGTCCGTCACTGCATCTTATGACAGTTTATTGAAGTCACCTGCTGCCAGTGTGAAAAGAAGGTTGGGTGGTCATAAGACTTACCCCGCACTTCCTCGATTCTCCATTCAAAGCTCTGCACCAAGCCTCTCTCCACGCATTTTTCCAGCTTTTTAGAGACAGCGCCCATCCAAGCAGCGCCTCTGCCTTTTCCCTTTTATCCACATTGTCCTTTGAATCAGTTGATTTCTTCCTGATTCCACTAACTTGTAATACTGTACGAAATACAGTAAAAGTGTAATGAGGGATGCAATGAATAGTGTGACCATGCATAGCCATTGTGGATCCTCCAAGTCAAAGTACAAGCTTGAACTTTTCAGTTCGGACATTCTTGGCAAATTGAAATGCGAAGGACCCTCCTTTTGCAAATTACTTCAACAATAACAGTATTTGTTTAGCCACACCAGGCAAGTAAAAGTCTATCATCGCTGGCAGCTACACAGTTCTGCAGATAAATAACAACGCCTAGGAGTCATATTGCACTCTTTGGTGAAGGTAAATAGTCCTTAAGAGTGTGAGAAAGTAGATCCGTAACATTTGTATTATAAATAAAAACAATACAGAAAATGTACTTTAAAAACTTAATCAAGTGTTCTCCTCTCACAACTGAATAGGTGTTAGCTTACTTGGCTAATCTAGACTTCGACTAAGATAAACTGGCTTTTCGCCCTTATCTGAAAAACCGTCGGTTATATTTAAAAAATCCTGTTATTTCCAAACTGCTCGGTGTTTCCATAAGCAAACTCCGAACAAGAGTCCCACAAAAACATCCTGAAGCAAATGCGGCAGCGTTCGCCACTACACTTGCTTTGCAGTAGCCTGACTGTACAAAGTTGCAGTTTGTAGGAGGATATGTGGCACTGTAAATCCCACAATGCAGTGCGAGAATAGCAAACTCATTTGTGCTAAATACACGTGTGCCTCTTAGACAAACAAAATGTTTTAAGGTTGATACGTTCGAAACGTGACTCATTTTGACATGGTTGTGTTACTTTAAATGAGAAGACAAATATATGATCGCTTGCGCTTTTATGTAGTTTGACCTACGGCGCATTCCGTAGTGTGACCTATTGTCGTCGCACTTCCTATTTTTTTCTCCCTTCTCGATTGCTGTTTTTCAGTACGTTGCGCTGTCGTCCAGTAATATTTCTTTGGGTTTATAATGGAGCGAGACAATTCGCTAAAGTAATTTTTCCCCCGATATACGTGTCTGGTTTTGTCGTTTTACGTAGACCACGCCTACAAAGAAAGATAAACAAGCGTGTAGCTACTACAGCTGTAGCAGCCATTAGTTTTCTTGTCTTTACGTTAGAAAGGAGCTTCATACGTGGTTTATAACCATGAATTGTCGTTCAGAAGTCCTCGAGGTAACTGTAGAGGCGAGGCAAGTTGAAGAAGCAATGTTGGCTCTGCTTCACACCATTTTACTCCACCGCAGTACAGGGAAATTTCATTACAAAAAGGAGGGTACCTACTCTATTGGCACTGTGGGTACACAGGACATAGACTGCGACTTTATTGACTTTACCTTTGTCAGAGTCTCGTCAGAGGAGCTGGATAGAGTTATAAGGAAAGCAGTTTCAGAGTTTAAGGTAAGTGGTGATTGCACTGTGTTGCTCATAACAAGTAGCCATAATGAAACCCTGTCATATGCTTTTCTTAGGACGCCCTGAGTGTTTCTGGCTCTGACGGTATGGGGCAGATCTCTTTGGAGTTTTACCAGAAAAAAAAGTCTCGATGGCCTTTTTCAGACGAGTGCATTCCGTGGGAGATGTGGAGCATCAAGGTCAATGTAGTCAACCTGGCCAATGAACAAGAGAGACAAATCTGTCGGGAGAAGGTTGGTGAGAAGTTGGGCGAGAAGGTTATAAATGTTGTTGAAGTCATAAACCGACATGAATACCTGCCAAAGATGCCTACCCAGTCAGAAGTGGACAATGTGTTTGACACTAGTCTAAAGGATGTTCAGCCGTATCTTTACAAAATCACGTATCAGATCACAGATTCTCTGGGCACCTCTGTGAGCACCACCGTGAGAAGGCTGATAAAAGACACCTTAGCCTTATGAAGACACCACGAGGCTACATCTATGTAATTTCTGTATAAAGATTGAACAACTAATATGTAACTGGTGAAATCTGATATTTGTGTAAATGTGTTATTGCCGATTATCTATTGTATTTATCAAATTAGATTTGAAGGCTTAATTTTTTCTGTGTTAAATTGTTCTGTTTAGAGACAGCATTTTGTTCCAATATAATACATCAACAACAACATTGTGATGTTCATAGTCACTCCTTTTAGGCAAAATCTCATTTTGGGAAAAATAAATAAGCTAATTATATTGCTTGAATCTATTGCATTTTTATCATTTAAACCATAATAATTAATTATGTAGATAAAATGTAAAATGTATTTATAATCTATTGTTATGACTGCAACAGACTCTGAGGTCTGTGACCTGGCTGAAAGAACAGACACAGGCAGGATTTCAAGTTTCTGTTTTTCCTATGTAAAGTCCTTATTTCTGAAGTACTCATTATACTTTTCAGTCATAAAAAAAAATCTTAATAGAAACTTGCTCAAAAGTGGGTTTCATCAATATCACAAGATATTATCTTTATTACAGATATCCCAGAGCCATAGAAAAACCCTGAACACAAAATAGATGCAAGTCTCAAAAACAACAGATGATAAACCAGTGCTAATATAAATTAGTATTATTGCAATGAACACACAATACTAAACAACCTCAATATTTTACTTACAAACTTGGTAGAAAAAAATACAATACAAACTATTCTATATACACAAGGATCTTTTTTTCTTTTTGAGTGAACCAAAAGTTGTTGCTTCCTCCCAGCAAATATAACATATAAACTATCAAACAGTTTGTCTCGTCCAATTGTTCATAACAACCATCAAGTACAAAGAAGCAGTTAATATAACTTGAGCCAAAGCATAAGTATACAATTACTTGTGTAATAATACAGTTAACAAAATCCAACCACAATCTTTACTAATGATGTCCTACTAATAAATGTTCATTTTATCATGTAAACTTTCTTCTGTCAACTTTTTTTTTTTTTTTTTGTAAAAGCCTGAGTTATCGGCCATTGTGCTTTGGAGAAACATTAGTGAAGAAATATTTTGCATAAGGCAATACATCTATTGTAAATCTCACAAAAGAGTAATGATTAACTGCAAAGATCTTTTTGTAAATCTTTACACTATTCTAAATTAGGTAAATCCTGAAGTAACATTTGTTATTTATTAAAAAACATCTTGTGTTATTATTAATCTGAAATACACCTTTATGTTGTGTATTTTCCATTATTGAATGATGGAGAAAACAAGTCAAAGGCCGTGTTCACATAACATTATAACATTCTAGTTCAAAGCAGGAGGGATGTCAGAATTCTATGGTAAGATTTGCTGTTTAATTCAATATCAGATTTGTTGATGTGGTCAAAAAAAAAAAAAAAAAAATATATATATATATATATATATATATATATATAAAATAAAATAAATGTTTTTAAGATAAAAAACATGAATTACTACAGGTCTGTATTAATCAATCTAGTGTACAAAATCTAAAACACCCAAAACATTTTCACTTTATCACCCAAGCCAATTACATTTAATACTCTAATTGTTAAACATAAATGCATATTGTATACATTATTCAGGCCACAACATTGTAAGATGTAATCAACACCTAAAGATATTACTCAGGTAAAACAAGCACTGCACTATCAAGTTATTCAGCTACAGGAGAAGATTAATAAAGCACTTTTCACACGCCATGTAAAAAAACAAGGGTGTATCTGTAGCTTTTGATTTAAAAAATTTTCATTGGTGAATACCAGACTTTTTGTCACACATCTGCATTGATAAATGCATGACAAAAATGAATATATATATATATATATATATATATATATATATATATATATATATATATAATATATATATAATATATATATATATATATATATATATATATATATATATTATATATATATATAAAAATATTTATAAGAAAATTAAACAAACGATGAATAATCTAGCACTTGATTGCACATTCACCTTTACATCTATAAGAAACTTGACAATTTCATTATATTAGAGGCAGATTATACATTCAAAGTCTTGGTTTTCTAGGCTGAGGTGTTTTATGTGTATTTTGTGTATATTTCAGACATTTTTACATGTGGCTATGGCTCTGCTCGTGGCTCCAAAGACTAAAGGCGGTCTTGAAGGTTCTGTGGCAAAGTTTGCACATGTACTGCCTCTTGAATGTCAAGGCAGAGAGAGAGGGCGCATGGTAGAAAAGAGTGTCTGGTTCCTGAGGACCAGCTGGATTCTCCAGGCTGTTCGCCCTGGATATGGGACTGGGGCTGGTAGGTGGCAGCTCAAACTCAGTTTTTTTGTTCTTAGGTACTGAACCACTGGGCTCTGGGCTGACAGACTCCTCGCTGACTGATGACACAACAGGCACTGGTTGAGTGGACTTAACCACGGATGCCTGAGTGGAGGGACGCTCAGAATTCTGAGGGGTCAGTGGAGGGGAGGGGGACAGAGGGGAAGGCTGTCTTTCAATCTCTTTGGCTCCTGGTTCATTAGCGGACATGTGAGACTGGAAGTGGCTCCAAAGGCGGAAGTTGGTCCTAAAGGCCTTGTTGCAGATGTGGCAGATGAATGGTTTGATGTGGCACAGCAGCTCCTGGTGTCGTTCCAGGTCTTTGCGAGAACTGAATAAATTTCCACATTTCTCACAAGGCCACACACCAGGCTCCTCTTGTCCAACTTTGGTAGTTTCTGTATTTTCTCTTTCACTTACATCCTCTTCTATTGGCTCTTCTTTTACCACCAACTTGCCATGATGGCTCATGCTCAGGTCTTCAGGCACATATGATGAAGAATCTTCAGAATCATAAATGGGTCGACCAGCTGAGTTACTGTAGCTAATGTCTTCCCTGGCACTGCTAGTGTGCATCTGAACCCCACTGTACGCTCCTCTCTGAACATTTCTTCATTGATTTCTTGATGCTTGTCATGTTGCGTTAATTGAAGCTGATCTTTAGCACTCATCATGTTGTGGTTGTGCACTTCTACCTGGTGACGCCAGATGCTAAAGGAGGATTTGAAGGTTCGCATGCATTCCAGACATGTTAACTTCTTGTATTTACAATGTGCCTCATGATCTTTTTTGACCAGTGGACTTGAGAATCTAAGGCCACAGTAGGGGCAGACTGTGGCATGTCGACACCCCCTCTCATGGTCACCTTGTTCAAAGAGGGAAGATAGCTTTACATTACAAAGTCTACAGAAGTAAACACTACTATCATTATTATTCTCTTGGGTCAGCACTTCTCCTTTATGCATTTCATCTCTAATATCATGCTCAGTCCTTTCAGTTCTTTGGTGGCTAAAAAGGTGGCCCTTTATGTGCTGTCTGTACTGAGACTGAAACACATATACTTTGCCACAGTAAGGGCAAATAAAGTTGGTCCTTGATTTCTTCTTGCCAAGTACAGAAGACTGTAAACCTTGCTTGTTTCTCTTTAACTTCCAAAGCAAAGCTTTTTTTATTTCTCGCTCGCGTACAATATCAATTAGCTTTTTTTGGAATTTCTCATCTAATACAGAAGAACTAGATGCTGGATTTTGCATTACTCCATGTTGAGTTTGGCAGTGTGTCCATACTTTGAAATTTGTATGGAAGCGCTTGTGACAGATGTCGCAAACATACGGTTTCTCAGGATTATGATACATGTTGACATGGCGATGTAGACCCGCACTTGACCTGAAGACCTTCAGACAGTTCCAGCATTTAAAATTTTACCCGGATGAGGCTCGTTGCTGTTTTCATCCAGTTCGGCAGATTGAGGTATTGTTTCTGATGTGTTCTCCTCTGAACAAAGACCATGCTCCTTGAATAGTTTATCCTTTTTAAATGGATATCGTCTATTATCTGCCCTGTCTTTTCTTTTTAGAGAAACATTCATGTCTGGCCTTGTGCTTTGCTCAAAATTAGTTTGAAAGTCTTTCAGACTAACTGGCAAAGTATCTCCCACGGTGATTCGAACTAAGTCCATGGGGTCAGCAAGTGGACTGCTTGGCTCAGCTTTCACACTTATCCCTCTCTCTACCTGAGTTTCACTGTCACACCTGCTGGGGCACTTTAACCTGAGAACCAAAGGGGATGTTCTTTTAGAACCACCATTATGGACAGGAGTTTCTGGTCCAGAAAGCCTGGATGCCATTTTAACCACAGACTGTTCTCGGTTTTGCAACTCCCTTAACTCCAAAGTTGGTGAAAAGACTGGAACAGGACTGTCCATTGATAAAGATCTTCGGAGAAGACTTTTTATGAGTGGTCCGCTGCGGTCAATGGTCTGGCTTGGCTCTTGTGCTGTACCCTGACGGGGCACTTTAATGTGATAATCATTTTCTTCAATGTCATCTCTTGAGTCTTGGTCAGACTGTAGTCTGATGTGCTGTACTTCAGCATCACTAAAAGATACAGATGAAGTTAACTGGGGTCGAACTGAAGTAATATGTGATGAATTCCCTTTTATATTGATGCATAAGGAAGAATGGACTTCTGTTCAGAGGTATCAATCACCTGAGAAGGTTTCATTATTTGAGAAGTTCTTATTGATTTGAATGAGTTTTCTACAGGTGGAGGTGGTGTCTCTGTAGTTGAGAGTAAAGATGGTGGTGTCTCAGATAGCTCATTTGAATAATTTGAGTAAGACGGGTGGGTTGTGTCTGTCTTGACCCTACGCACGATTACACTTCTTGCCTGGACATCATTCTCATCACCCTCTGTGAAAGAGAACCTTTTTCTTGACACACAGTAGGACGCATGTGGCCTTGCTGCTGCAATGTTGGTAAGGAAAGGTATTCCTAGGCTGTAGCCAAGTTCTTGAATTGCTGCCAGGCTACCTTTATCAACAAATAAGGATGAGGAGTATATGTAGTTCAGGACAATCTCAAAAGCATCTGGCTCACAAAAGTCTAAATTTACAACCTTGGGTGATTCTGTATCCATTCGAGTGAAGATGGAGTGAAAATATTCACTGCTGGCTGCCAAGACACTTTTATGGGCATTATACTTCTGATCAGCAACAATAAGAATCACATCACACATTTGCCCCCTCAGCCGCTGCTCGTTCAGCGACCCTAACACTGAGAGGGCATGGGAGGGATTACTGTAATGCATCAGGCTCTCCATTGCTGAAACACAGAAAAAAGAAAGCAATTTCAATTACAAAATTAAACAAACTACAGGTAAAAAAAAAAATACTTTGTTTGACAGATCCACCACATTTTGAGCATTTATGGGCAGTATGTAATTATATCTTGTTAAAGTTGGGGTAACTACCTTTTTACTTGTTAGTAAACTTTGTGTTTTCTACTAAAAAGTATATGATAAATGCAGCATTATGTGAAAAAAATGAGACCACTGAGAGTTGAATAAGAAAAAAAATAAAATATTCTAATCAAAAGTTGAATGCAGCGCTCTGATTGGCTTTGCTTGGGTCCTCTCCAGTTTCACTTTGTTTTTATAAAAATAGGTTAATAAGCCATAGCTGCAACCAAAATGAACATGCCGATATTAAGGGGAAGTTGTCAGATTTAAAACCTAAATTCTGTTTGCAGTGTGAAAATCAGCAACCCCATCTTTAATGACGTGTCACAATAGGGGCACAAATAAGTAAAATTGGGTTTCAGTACTCAAAAAAAATGTGTTATTCGTTTCAGGCAGAAAGTTTTGTGCATTTTTATTGTAGGTAGTTATTAATTTTGTTGGTAGGTATATATAAATCATTTGCTTAAAATGTAAAATAGGAGCAAAGCTTTGACGCAGTTGACATTTTTGTCCCACACACTAAAAATGCAAAGTTTCAGATGAAGCATATCGGTTGTGTAGCCTAATATGTTCTTCCAATACTAAACTGAACAAACGTAAGTCTATAGCCTATGTCAATAGGCTATAAATACAACCAAAACCCAACCAAATCACAAAATTATTTATTTTTTTAATTTGATGACGGAAAGGCCTACAATGAAGTATTTGCAACTGACAAATCAATCGACCAACACATTTAATAAGACACGAATTAACTTAGTAGAATTCATTTATACTTTATATTAGGAAGAGACATTTTCAAAGCTTGTTTAAAGACGATACGTGGCATTCTTTACAATACGGTTCTCCAAACGCAAATTTGTTGAGTTGAAATGTGCTGATCACATCACCGATGATTGATGAAAAAAAAAGTTGTGTGACGCCCCGAAAGGTTTGGACTTCACAGTCTAATCTGTGGATGAAAACACAGTCGCGGGGACACACGGACAAATACGCAAAGGCGTGTGGGTTAATAAAATCCGCTACTTTTCATATTACGCTCTTTCATAAACCTTGAACTGGTTCATGGTGATCTGCCTTCGAAACAGGTTGTAGCTGCAGAGCATTTTCCAGCAACACAATCCTCCTTTCGAGTTACGTCAGTGAGGCAAAGGAAAAGCCTGATATCCTCACAGCACTTCTCTGAGTATGTTTAGCCATCCCCGCTCACTGTAAGTTAATGAGAGACGTATCCACTTACCCCGGCCGTCGTAAATTGAGTATTTCCTCCCCACGCTCGGACTTTATTCAGTGTTGTGTAGATTTCTCTGCGCTGCTCGTGATTCCATCCATCTTGAATTTGACGTCATCCCACACCAGGGATGAGGTCATCGCAAAGAGCGCTCGTCACGTCGCAGCTCTCCGATTGGCGGATCAAGTGTGTGGAGGCGGGTCTAATGATGAGTTGACAAGAGGCCAATTTAAAGGGAAAGTTCTTCTTATTTGTGTAGACTTTCTTGTTCTCTGTATTTTAGACTTTGTTAAATTATATTGTGTTTACCAAAAACTTACAATCACTTATTAAACGAGAAATTGACATAATTGATTGAAAATATTATAAGAAACTAGAAAAAATCTTTAATAGCATCTAACATTTTTCAGTATTGTTTGTTCCAGATGAATGTAGGCTATGTCATAATTCACACTAGCCTACACTAAATTCACTTTACCTACTACTTCCTGTGTCCATAAGCACTATGCATCAACCTAGTCATAGACCATAGTCAGAGCGACACATTTCTAAAAATGTCTTGTATTTTTGGATTGTATATTCTATATTGTATATTTGAATAGTTATTTATGCATCTGTTGAGACACTGGAATTTCCCTATTGTGGGACAAAAAGAGACTCTTTTTTTATTGTATGTCTATGTACTTCCAAGCCCCAATGAAACTAATTAGATTGATGAGATGATAAATGAAAGATGCGATGCAGAAAAATGTTGCCATTACCAAGCCTGGCACCCAAAGGGATTAGCTGCTGTTTGTACTGCTGTTTGTACTTCTTACTTGAACATACGTAGACTACATAAGTATAAAAGTCAGAGGAAGATAGAATCACTTGACTATTTTTTATGTTTAAAAACTGTATCATCAAGCTCTGTGTTGCAAAATGATGTTGTATAAATTTTATTGTAAAGCTTGCATGACATGCTTCAGTGGGCATTTTAGCCCTTAGTTAGTCAGGGACTGAACAGGCTAATTAAGCACATATTGACACCTCATTATGAAAGAATCACAGGAGAGCATCTGTAATGAAAGCAACATTTAAAATATGCTCAAATATGCTCATTCACTCATTAAAGCAATGGAAAATACTTTATGCTTAGAGCATGAGCTAAAAATGGCGAGGAACTATCATGCTTCTGATCTGCTGACATTAGACTGCTTAATGCCAGGAGGATAGTGAGCTGTGCCATGGTTACCTGTGCAAACGGTGCAAACCTAGCCATTAGGGATTTAGACTCCTTCCACCTTTTGCTGCCATCATAAACATGTTTTCTTATACTGACTGACAAATATGAAAAGCAAAACAAGAATTGTATATTTTGATATTTAAGAAATATAAAGATCAATGCATTTTCTGATCACTGATGGACAACAAAAAATAAGAAGTAAAAAAAACAAACAAAAAAACTTTCCAAAAATATTATTCTCTTCTGGGCTGTAACACCATAATGTCTTGAAATGCAATTATTTGGACATCAATTTTAATCAGTTGTTTTGCAGTTAATTAGCAGAATAGAATATACAAGTAAAAAAAAAAAAAAAAAAAATGGGAAATTTAAATATAAGGTCTTTGGGGAATGTTGGTAAAAGGAGGGGAGGAGAATAAGAACCACAGAGGATTTGGTCTTGGATACACCCTGCCTGAGTTGGCATCATATCAGTTATAAGAATGGATTTAAAATAAGCTAATAAATGTATTTGATTTAAACAATTTAAAGACAAAAACATAATGAATTACATGTTCTTCATTTGGTTGATTTGGGGTCTATCTAATCTTTGCAAGGGACAGCTTTCTGAACAAAAAGGTAAGTCACTTGCATTTCATTATACAAATGCATTGTTGTCAATAAGACCACTAAACCTAATATTGCTCTATTTGTAGATTACAGACTTTCTCAGTTTGGTTATCATCTCTGTACACATAATGAGACCAGACTTGTGAGTTACACTGTGCAGTATATGGTACCTTATACTGTTACAAGGCAATGTGGTGGTTGGATTCCCTGGAAAACATGTCAAGTTATAAAGTACCGTATGACTCAATACACAGAGTATAAAACAGTAACAGAGCAGGTGACTAGGTGCTGCGATGGCTACATACAAGTCGGTCATTACTGCGCACCAGGTCGGTATGATCTCTTTCTTACATAATTTACAGATTTGTTCATGTAAATTAATTGAAATATTACGTGTTATTATAAAGTTATTTTTTGATTATGCATAGTCTGGTTCAAGTAGTTTTATGATTATCTTGTTAATACCTATGTAGGTATTAACGCCTAAAAGGCCATGGGACCTTTCCGAAAGATAACATCTTTAACATTAGCCTTTAAGTACAAGGATGACCAAGCAGTAGACATGTGAAATCAAACGGCAGAACATGAAATTAAAAATACGAAATTGATAAGCTTTCCGTAATAGTTTGAATTTTAACATTTGTTACAATGAATATAGCAATTACAACAGAAATACAATGTATAATTTTAAAATTTCTACCACAGCGATTGACAGAAGTAGGGAGACTACTGCCAAACCAGGATCCTGTCCAACAGCAGTTGGGCTATATAATTGTAAAGGCTGTGATTGGGACATAGAATGTCCAGGCTGGCAAAAGTGCTGTCAGTTTTGCACCAGTCCCACAAGTTAGTATCCATTATGTTGTCTCTTTTTATTAAATTTTTTTTTTTTTTTGCAAATCTGTTTCATACAGATGTTTTTCTTTTACTTTTAAAAAACAGGCTCTAGTAATTCTGAGAATGGGGGTTCAAAATTCAATGCAACAGTGACAATAAAGGTAGACTATCATGATCTGATGTCCAGAGGAGGAGGACTCTACAATCACACCAGACTGCTATACGCTATGGTACCAAGTCTATATACCCTGTTGCTTGTATAAAATTGTGTTGTGTGTCGTTTGCATTTGACCCTTCCTCAATTGAAAATGCTCACCACTGAAACATGTTTAGCATAAAACATGGTTAAGGAATAATTATAACTACTGCATGTCATAAATTGTACAGATTATTTGCTTTACCTATATTGATGACCTTTCTTGTTTATTAACTAAAATGTATTTATTTATGTCCCAAGGTAACAGGAGTCCTAGAGTCAAATGTCTCCATCTATTACCTCAGCTCACATCCCGTGCATCCATACAGAACTGCTACTTCTCTTATGATTGACTGCAAGTTCAGTACCACCCTTAATAACATCACATCAGTGCTCTATCGTCTCATTCAGAACATCGAAGAGGTGTCATCAGTAACTGTAGAAGGTGAAAATTGGAGTTGATTGCTACAAAAGCTCATGATCTATCTTGAATATATTTTTTTCTCCTGAGCAATGCCATTCTTACAGAGTTTTCAGTATGATTCATGTAGCAAAGAACACAGCGTTCGGGAAAAAATGACTCAGACGCACCAGTTTCCTTCTCCCACCACTTCTATTTGAGTGACAGTCATGTGGGCTGTTTCCTGCAATAGCGGAAAATAGCAACGCTAACAAGCACGCACACGTGCACAGAACACACGCCCACTCTGCTCTCAAAGAGACAAAATCATGAATCAGTCACATTCATTTGCACATGGGCAAAACACTGCACAACCTTCTAGCTCTCAGTTTTACATGATTGTTATGGAACATTTATTGTACCGTAATTTATTATGAATATTTGCAAAACAAACAAACAAATGATTGACTATAGAAAACAAGTTAATTTGTTTTGAGTCTCCATTCACTATCAGCACAACACAATAGTGTGTTTTGGGCTATTAATACAGGGCGAGGAGGGTTGTGTTCATGCTTCTATCTTGTTCCTTTTATGCATGGTCAATTATTGGGCTATAATTCTGTCAAAAGATCATCGTCTCCAAATCTAAGGGCTATGGAATATATTGCAAATGATTATTCATTCAGTAGCACTTGCTTAGAGGCAGTTCACTAATATAATCAGCTTAAATTGTGATTATTTTTTATTAGTGGTAGTGTAGTCAAAGGCAGAGAGCAGTAAAATGGAATTCACAGAACCCTAGCCTAATCTTTTAGAATTTCAGTTGGACCATTCTAAAATAGACTACATTGCTCTTGTTTGTACTAACCTTTTGAATAATGGTTTTCGTCACAGATATTGATGAATGTTTGCAGCCTTTTCTCTACCATTGCTCACCAAATGCTGATTGTGTAAACACTATTGGCTCTTACTTCTGCACCTGTCGCCCTGGATACACTGATGTGGATCCTGCCAACACCGGAACTAACTGCACAGGTTAAAATTTAAATTAATAAAAAATACTAACCATATTTGAAATTGATACACATTTGACATCGTACAGTTGGCCAAAGAATATTAAATTATGTTGGATGACAATATTGTTGGAGAGATTGTATAAATTCTAAAGAACAAGTGTACTTGTATTATAACAGCTGCTGTGTTGTTTTGTAGCTATACCCACCTTTCCACCTAAGATTACACACTTTCCTCTCATAAGCACTGCCAGCACCTTATTGAGTACAATTGGTCCACAAATGAACGTGAGTCCAAGTCTGAATTATACAACTGAAGCCCAAACTGTACCTTACACAAACGGGACATTCCAACCTTCAACAACTTGCTGTAAGATTTAGTTTTTGTTTGGCTTTTTATGTAATTCATTCAATTCCACTTCCACATTCCCTGCTTTTTTATTGTAGCTACCTCTAGCATCATCAACTTGCAAGCATCCAACGTCACTGCTACGTCGTTTTGTGTCTACTGGTCAAGCCAATTCCCAGGAAACCAAAGCTACAGCGTTGTTCTCAGTAAAGGGTCTAAGGTCATCTATCTTAATGATACCAGTCAGACAATGCTTGAAATGAGAGGCTTGCAGGCTGGAGCACTCTATGATGTCATGATTACACCATATGCATGTGGAGAAAAGGAAACGGTGCACAACTCTCCGTTAGGACAGGTAAGAAAAGTGGATGTAGGTAATATTAATACAAAATGTCGTATTTTATGTATGATTTAATAGAGTTTAAAGCTTTCTTTTCTGCTACTTTCCAAAAGTCTACAAGCACTGATATATTATGATGAATAGGTGGATATGAATAGGTGGATATAAAACGTATATAGTTGATGTGTGCATTTATCTGTAGCCTACAACATTGTTCTTATTCTATAAAAATCGATTTCTGAAATATAACTAGAACTACTTCAACAAAGCAAACATTTTTAGTCTAAATAGAAATAGACAAATGGCTATTAATTCAACGACAAAGCTACAAAAACATATAATGCTCAAAATCAGTGATTTCAGTGGGCAAAAAGAAGTGCTATTACTTTCACTTTCAATGAGAGTTTTGTTTGTGTAAAAAACAAGAAAGAAAGTTCTGTATGCTCAGGGAAGTGCTGGTACTCAAATGGTGCATTTTTACAAGTGATTGAACTGAGTATCGATACATTTCAGCCCACTCGCAATGTTAATAATAATAATAATACTACTACCGTACTAAAAATAATAGTTACTATAATTGATGCCAAGGAGCTGTAGTCTTATGGAGATATAGAATAGGTCTCCCTTTATCTTTGTAGATGCTCAAACTTTGGACGCCACGACTCGACTTACCAATGTTGAATACACCAATGAATTGCAAAACACCTCCAGCACAGCATATACAAATCTCAGTGACAGCGTTTACACGGAGGTAAGCAAAAATCACTACTGATTCCATTAAAGTAAAAGCTTTTTCATCACTATGACTTACCCAACACTGACGTCATTATCAGATTTACCAGTCCTTGTCCCCTGAGATGAAGGCCTTGGTCGATTCAGGCCAAGTGAGAATTGAGATCACAGGTTTTTCACCGGGCAGTGTGGTTGTCAACTTCACCCTCATCTTCACCCTGAGTCAAGGCAACGACATCATCAGTAACATGTCCTCAGCTGTGTTAAACTCCCTTAAAAATAGCTCTAAATATGATGTAGATACCAACAGCACACAAATCATTGGTAATTTGTGACTATTATAATAAACTTGTTATTATAATAGTTATATTATAATAACAAGTTGTGAAATGACACAGACATTAGAGTGCATTAAACAAACTAATTAAACTTTCTATTTATAGATCGTGATGAATGTACTTCCAAAGACAATGACTGCTCCCCATTTGCAACATGCACAAACACCTGGGGTTCATACAACTGTACATGTTTGGAGGGTTTTGTGGATGGCAACACAGAAAGACCTGGTCGATCATGTCAAGGTAAGACAGAGACTACTGTAAAAGATGAAACTCATAATAGATATGTTATTTATTTTCCTCTTGATTTTTTTGACGATCACCACTGATGCCACGACAATTCCATCTGCAGCCCCTCCAACAACTACTTTTACTCCTCCAACAACTACCATTACTGCATTAGCAACCACCTCTGCCCCAAAAGTCACAACTATCATTGCTGCTTTGACAACAACTACTGCTACCCCAGCAACCATCATCAGTGCTCTAACAACCACCACCGCTACCCCAACAACCGCTGCCCCACAAACCACCACCGCTACCCCAACAACCGCTGCCCCACAAACCACCACCGCTACCCCAACAACCGCTGCCCCACAAACCACCACCGCTACCCCAACAACCGCTGCCCCACAAACCACCACCGCTACCCCAACAACCGCTGCCCCACAAACCACCACCGCTACCCCAACAACCGCTGCCCCACAAACCACCACCGCTACCCCAACATCCGCTGCCCCACAAACCACTACTGCTACCCCAACAACCGCTGCCCCACAAACCACCACCGCTACCCCAACAACTGCTGCCCCACAAACCACTACTGCTACCCCAACAACCGCTGCCCCACAAACCACCACCGCTACCCCAACAACCGCTGCTCCACAAACCACCACCGCTACCTCAACAATCATTCCCCTACAAATCACCACCATTTCCCCAACTACCACCACTACTGCTCCAACTACCACCATCACGGCCCCAGCTACCACCACTATTTCCCCAACTACCACCACCAATATCCCAATACCCGCTGCCCCACAAACCACCACCATTTTCCCAACAACCACTACTGCTCTAACTACCACCCTTGCCTCAACTTCCACCACTGCTGCCCCAGCAACCACCACCACTGCCCCAACTACCACCAGTGCCCAAACTACAACCAGCACTGCCCCAACTTCCACCAGTGCCCCAACTACCACCACCACCACCACCACCACAGCTCGAACTACCACCACTGCCCTAACTACCACCAGCACTCCTCCAACTACCACCATCACTGCCCCAACTACCACCAGCACTGCTCCAACTACCACCAGCACTGCTCCAACTACCACCAGCACTGCTCAAACTACTACCACCACAGCCCCAACAACCACTACCACTTCTTTTAAATCAACTACTGATAAGTCTACAATAAGTTCCACAGAAGACCAAACTGCAGTTATGACTACAAACAACCCAACTGCCAGTATCTCTGCTTCAGGAGCCATCACAGTCAAGTGCAATTTAGCCTCCATCACGGTCACTGTTGCCAGAAATTTCCTCCAGAACAATCAAATTACAGAGGCAGCTTTATACCTGGGTATGGTGGGTTGTGGAGTAAATGGAGGTAATTCCACCCACGTCCAGCTTACAGTGGCCTGGGATGAGTGCAATACCGTTCTAATGCATGTGAGTTGCACATTTCGTAGATCTGTACAAAAGCCTTGTCAGTAACCAGCCTTTCTTGTCCTTTCAGAATGACAGCTACTATACAGCCTTTGTGACTTTGTTTAATTCCGTAAACACAGTACAAGTATCTAATAAGGTACGACTGCAGATACCTGTGATATGCTCGTACATGAAGAGCATACTCATCACATCAGACTTCAGCTCAATGGGGTAAGCCACGATACTTAATTTTTGCTAAAAGGTATTCATCACAGAATATTAAATTTTCTAGAAATATAATAAGTGTGTTATTTGTAATAGGCCTAGCTAGCTGCGACTCTTGCATTTATTGTGCTTGTGTTCACCTTTCATACAGGTACGACATAATCAAGAATATTATCGAGGGCTCAGGTATGTTCCAGGTGAGCGTGCAACTGATGAATGGCACAGTTCCGCTGCCATACAACTACAGTCTGTCTCCCAGTGAGGCAGTGGTGTTGGTAGTCAGCCTCAACACTTCTGTGGAGAAGATCAAAGTGGTCATCAACAGGTGCTGGGCCACAGCCACTCAAAGCTTAACACCTATCAGCAACGTCTTTATGGAAAACAGGTGTGGAATATTGTGTGCAATGCCAATGACAACACACTGGCACAACACATTGGCACAACACATCATTTTATTTTATACATTTTGTTTGCTATTTGACTTATACTTAACTTTTTAAAAAGGCCTTTATATGACCATATATATACATGTATGGTGAGAGTAAAAATCTATCTCACAAATAGTTTGTCATTTTGATAATGCATTTTACTTTTAATTTATTGTTCTAGGGTTGTTATTTTAAAAATTTTCAGAAGAAAAAAATAACATCTGCTATATCTGTTTTATAGGTGTTCAATGAATCCTTACACCACTGTCATAACTAATGGGAATTCCAGCACTTCCAGCTTGTCCGTGCAGATATTCTCCTTTGTTGACCTGAGTATGATCTATCTGCATTGCCAGGTGGAAATATGTGTGGAGATGACCTTGGGATCCTGCATTCCGGTGAGTAAAGTAGCAGTAGCCAATATATCAGAATTTGTTACAGTTTCTGCCTGGAATATTGTTAATTTAAAAACTCCGTTCAGTAATGCCACATCTCATATTCAATTTCAGGACTGTTTGCAAAGAACCTTCCGTTCTGGCTCTGCAAACACTGTTGAAACAGCTGTAAGCTCTTATGGGCCTCTGCTTAGGCTAAATGATGGTAAGAAATCAGAAAAACACATGGTTGTATTTGTCAGAGATTGTTCAGACATTTCATTGTAATTTCAATAGAAATAATAATGAGAAATTGAAAAAGTAAGAAAATATGTTTAATTTGCTTTTGCAGATTCATTTGAAGAAGGATATGACCAAATATCAATTATTGGATTGTCCTGTCTTGGTGTGGCCCTGGCAATTTTCTTCATTATTGGTTTTGTCTGTCTTTTCTATTACCAAAGGAATCGCATTGGCCATTACAACTTCAACAACAAACCCAAAGAGGAAAATTTCACATATCTTACTTTTAGTGCATAGACTTTTATTACAGTATCTTCCTGGAACAGAATGTAACTTACAGATATTTGCAGATTTGCAGCACTTGCACATTAACTTGCTCAGCTTTTGCACTGCTAAATGCACCTCAGGGGGGCACTCTTCACTTTATCATCCTACACATAGCGCGACTGGCCTAAACATTGACAAAAAGGCATTATAATTCAATAACCCTTAGAAACAACTATTAAACTGCAGCAAGCTGGGATTTGTGTTTTTTAATGAAGAGACAGGAGTTTGTTTATTTATGTATCTATTTATTTTTTATGCCTTTTATTTAGATATATTTTAAGATGTGTCTATGTATGTAGCCTATTTATATACCTATAACCTAACTATTGTTTGCAATTGTCTATTTTTAGACATATTGCAAACAATTGTTTTAAAAAAAGCTTGTAAAATTTTGTAGTGAATTAATAAAAGTTGGGGTGACTAACTTTTTTAGTTATAATTGAGTAACCTTTGTGTTTTCGACAAAAAATGTTAAATGCAGCACTTTGTGGAAAAAGTACACCACTGCACTGTCTGAATAGCCGAATGCTGAGCTCTGATTGGCTGTGCTTGGGTGGTCCTCTCCAGTTTCACTTTACTGATTGTAGTAAGAAGTAACCAAAAATGAATAGAGATTTAAAGTTGCCCCATCTTCAAGTGAAAATTAAAAAACCCAGCAGAGGAAGCACCCACCCACTTGAGGGCGCTGCTCACTACGATGTTGGGACCACGCGCGGCCAAAATGGCTTCCTGACAACACGTTTTATGTTTTCCTTTTTATCCTTCACCCCCTGTTATTTTCTTCTGTATGGCAGCCCCAAAATGCCATTTTAAAAGGTGACTGAGCATAACAAAACAATGTTTCACAACAGCTTCCACTAAACGTTAAGCCTACGCACCGTTTGATTGAAAGTTCATAAGTTACAGCTGGAGAATGGACATCATGGTGGTGAGTGACGCATACTAAACAGCAGACCTTTCTGTTTTTGTGAGAGTTGCAGCTCCCCGGAGACTTGTAGTGAAGGAGGATTGCCTTGCTTGGTTATGACCCATCTGCGAGGCCCGTGTGAGCCCCTCCTCCTAGTTCTAATTAACCCATTCAGCCTCTCCGCCTGAGACCTGGCAACCTGTGTCCATAGCAACGGCCCGGGCTGGATGAAAGCAGTGATGAAGAATGAGTCGAAAGGGAGGGCGAGCTACTAGCCTTCAAAGAACCCGGAAAGAGCGGGAATAAATCAGATTTAAAGTGAGACGAGGTAGACATAGTATTTTTGGATCACTTGTGTTCCAATCTATGCAGTAATTCACGTGGAAAATCACAGTTGGATTAGTGAAATGTTTTCCATCACTTTGGCTATCACATTCAGTGTCAGGAAAATAGTCAGGGCACACAAACCAGTAGCTGCAATATGATACCTGTCTGCTCCATCTTTATTCTCCCCCTTCTTATCCCTAGATTCTTGGAGGTCAGACATTGCCATTTATTATATCACACTAGACCGGTCTAAATGCAGACATGAGCATGGTTCATTATTATTTATCAGAGATCTCATTCTGTAGTCACAGACATCACACGATCAGCAGGCACTGAGTAGGCTAGTTGTTAAAATGTGTTTTGTCCTGGTAGGATTGGGTTCAAACAATAAATATCCTGAAACAAATCACTACCAAAGCTGTAAGTGGTGTCCCTATTGAAATAAATACTCAAACAGGACAATCGATATATATATATTTTTTATCATTGTGGTATACTTTCAAACTATTTTTGTTACTATCAGTATTGGACTTAATCTGTTTTCATGTTTATTTTAAATTGGACATTAATTTTATTTTTGTTTTATGGTAGCTAATTCACCATCTATAACAAACATAGTTTGGTTTGAATAATTAGAAGCTACATCCTAAATGGGAAAAAAACTGATGATGCTGTAAAATGTGTGCAAATCAGATAGCTCAGTGTACACACATTCACATGAAAAAACAAACAAAAAATAAATATAGTTGTTGACAAGAAACCAACCAGCTTCACTGTAATTGCCCACCAATTGTTTATAGCTTAATGAGGCCTCTAAAAGTCATTCTGATATGTCTGAAAAGGTTATAAACTGTCATTGACCATCATTGTGCTACTTCTGCAAATAGGTTGAGTGCAAACAGATTCATGGCAATGATGTGCTAGTTCTATGCTTGATATGAAGAATAATTTGCCCAATTTTGCATTGCAACTTTATCCTCAATTTTTACATTTTTATTTTTTCTTTTGTCAGTGTTTTGGCAATTTATGAATCTACATTGTATTATATAGGCTGTTTGCTACAATTTCAGCAGGCTTAGCTTTGGCAATCAGCGAAAAGTGAGACACTGCTGACATAGTTCTTGCATTCACGTGAAGAAAAGGAAGCTAAAAGCAACATTAAGTGAACAAGTGTGTTTTCTTGTACTATTTTATTAACACTAAAGTCAGTTAACCAAATGTACAGTACATTTTGGATGTACATTCACTTTATTGTTGTTTTCTATGCTAGTGACATACTATGTTTACCAAAAAGATTTAGCACCATTGCAATAAGATCGACGCAAAACAACTTTGATGAGCCATTTTTTTTAAACATGCAAAGTTGAAATGTAACAGCTCCATAGGACTGGAGCGAATGGACCTTTGTAATGGGATGTGCGTAATGTTTCTAATCAAATATAGTTTAAATTCTAAATCTGAGAATCTGAGAGCAGCTGTCTCTGTGGAAGGTGCATTTGCCCTGCCTGTGCTATATTATTTGTGACTAATCAGTCTGTTTGACATCTAGGGCAAAGCGTACACTGCTTCTCCGTGGCTCAGATCTGTCCAGCAGTGGTTGTTGTGGTTCTCCTCCAGCAGCACTCGAGGAATGATGATCACTGGATCGGAGAACCTCGTCCTTAGCATCTCTAGGAGGCAGCACATCGTTAAGACAGCAGAAAAAGAAAAGAGGAGACAAAGAGAGACATGTGATGAGGTAAATTCTCTCAGGCCATGAACCTAAGTCATTGGGTTAGTGAGCTGAGCACCCTGTGACCGCTCATTTTGGCTACAAAAAACATAATGTTGACAAATGTAGTGGATGGATAAAGGGAAAATAACCTAATTATTTAGTTACAACATATGTTTCTTTCTTGGTTTCAGAGTAGGTAATTGATTTCATTGAAATTCTTTGATCAATATTTACACACTGTGACAGTGCAAACAGACAATCAAGTTGTGTAATGAGGGTCTCGGGGTGTTCTGTGCAAAAAAACTTGGAAAAAATGACTACGTATTTTCAGGTGTCAATTTGATATAATACTCACCTTACATAAAATGTTTATTTACGTAATCTGTCTAATGCAAATGTTGCAGTTCAAACAGAAAACAGTGGAAGCATGCCCAAAGAGATACAGATAAAGACAATATATAGTTCCTTCTATATGACAGAATATGATGCAATGAAAATGTCATTCAAGTTTTGATATTTAATTATCTTGGACAGGATACAGTATATCATAGTCATGCAGTTTGCTGTCCTCAATGATCAAGTGTGGGTGACTGAACCAAAATGGTCTCCTTAAAAGCATGTCTTAAGGAGCCTTAATGTACATGTATTGGTAGTGGCTTAGGCGATCAGCCTCATTCAGCCAGCCTCCAGCAGTGTCCATATGGAAGAGAAATACACAGGAATATGACCTGGCGAGTAGATCAGAGAATATGGTGCTTCAAAAAAAAAAAAAAAAAAAAAAGAAGAGAAAAAAAGCTATTCTAATACAAAAGCACAACATGTATGAGTATGACTGGTGTTGTGGCTCTGTTTTTCTTGCCGTTACCTGGGATCAGGAAGAGCACAGCCCCAGAGGTGTTGTTTTAGAGTCTGCACCCAGCCTATATCTCGGATTGGCTGGCAAAGTTGTATGTAGTGGTACTGTTTTAGCACAACCCTTCAAATGAATCAGAAGGCCTCTCATTAGCACACATCAAACTTTAAACATTTCGGCATTAGAAACTAAATGTTCTTACAGAAGCAATGCAAATTTGGATACATATGGGGCTAAGAAGCACATGACATCTTGTTCTGAAATAAGTTTCTACACATCCATTTGCTCTGCATGTGGCCTGGAAGGATCATTGAGTTATAGATGAGATATATATGAGAATAGACTGCATATATACTTAATGAAAAATAATATATTCCCAAAGTACCATCTTTGCAACATGCAGGGCCTGGTCTGGATGTCAGAGCTCATGGCAGAAGGAAGCGCAGCTTAAATGATTATAATCAGTGAGAGCACAATTCTCTTCCATGTGGATTGAAGTGGTTAATGTTGTTTTGGTCTATTAAAGACAGACTGACAGAAAACACTGACAGATACCTGCAACCACTAACCCTTTTTTTCCTCCCAGCAAAAAAAATAAACCAAGACAATATATATGTTCTGCTTTTAGCATTTATTTATCCGTTTCTTTAAATATGAGCAAGCAGATAGAAACACAAGCACGTCACAGTCAATTATTATATATCCAGTGCCCATTACATAACTTACTGAGCCAAACCTTCTATTCTTATTGTCTAATTGTCACAGAAATAGCACCAAGTTTGTGGTTTTACATTTACTGTTCCCAGCTGCTGATACCTGTCAAGACTTCCCCAACCAAAGGCTGCAAAATACTAGTGATGGACCCTTGCTAAGTGACTACAGCATGGAGGAGGAAGCCGCTGATTCAGACAACAGAGGAAACAGTCATCCGGTGAACATGAAGGGCAGAGCTAATGCACACAGTCAGGTATGCATGGTGCACACTGGTGGATAACTGAAACAACAGATGATTTATAAACAAGATATAAGTCCAAGATATAGCACTGTGATTATAACAGAAACAAAAATAAGTGTACATTTTAATTTGCAATAAATAAATTGGCCCATGACAATAAACCATATGTCAGAGTTTGTGCAGACAGAATGAAGCTATATACAGAATAATGCAACCAAGTCTAAGATGCAACAAAATATATTTAAATTAATCTCTTCCGAAAAATAGCTCATTATTTATGTAATTACTTTGTGTTTGTATGTCTTTAGTCACTTTTATGCCCGTCAAGTCAGCAATTACTATACCCATTGAATCCAATCCAAAAAACAAAATCAAACATAGAAATATCATTAGCTGCAACAGTGCATTGCTATGCATTTCGAAAGTATTAGCTTATTCTTGTCTTGTGAAAAATAACTATTTATGCCTACCTATATAGTACATACCTATTTATTCATTAGGTAACATGGCAGTGTTTTTCTATGACAAGTTGTGTTTGTGAGCTTAATTAAGCTGTCTTTTATGAGATAAATTTATTTAGAATTATGTACATTTTTCCACTTTGTACTTGAATCTTTCCTCTCCAAAGTAAAATGCTCAAAAAATATTCTTTATTCTGTGCAAGCACCACATGTATTCAAATATTTCAGCTGAATGCATAAGTTGAGCGTGAACCAGATGGTTTGTTGGCATCAAATTGAGAGTTGCACAATGGCCTCAAATGGGCTGATGCACCACCTACGGATGTTTTTACATGACTGGTGACTGGGGCAAAAAGATATCCAGAGAATTCTTCAGAGGTATGCAAAATTAAATTGTACATGACAAAAGTTTGCAATAATAGATGAGACATTTTCAAATCACAGTGAACAAAGCTTTGTGACTGGCTAATAAACACAGATTTATGAGAATGACTGCAAAAAAGCATACAAGCAGATACAAGCAATCAGACATTTATGGAAAATCCAAGCAGGACATTTATCAAAGATTTTTGGATTGTATTTTTTCTAACACGATTACTCTTTTCATTACGCCAAAGCTAAAATCCTTGATAAAAACCCAACTAAGCAATCTGCACAGTTGATCAAAGCCAAATTGCTTGTCAATGGGTACATGCAGCAAAATACATCTATTGGTTGGCCAGGCAGCCTGTAACCATGGCAACCACAAGATGGAGGCCTGCAGAGTGAAGGTGGGTGAAGATAACAGAGGATGCTCGCGCCCACTCGTTACAGTGGCAAATGTCATGTCTAAACCCCAAAATCTTATTGTAACATACAAAGTTAGCCAAGAGGTAGAGAGAGTAGACAGAGTATGACTGGATACAAAAGATATTGAGAAGAAGGGGAGAACAGAAGGAAAAGGTCATTTTGCAGCCTCTGTTTTTGCGTTTCCCTCAAATGAATAAATAAAAAGTAGTGCTTAATGATTTTACTCTTTTGCCTCAGCCAGTTTGTTGTTCATCTCTTTACTTTTCTCCTTGTCCCCCACTGCCGGCCGGTCGGGCTTGTTCTCTGAGGCAGTCTTCTTGGAACCTCTCACCGCCGCACTCTGCTTATCTCTGGCCTTCTTCACTGGCTTGCTCTGGCCCGCGGCTGTGGCTCCAGACTTTTTGGGTTTAGAGCGAGGAGCGCTATACCTGTCGAACTAAGAACGTCGAATAGTGCGGGTGAGATTGATGGCTGTGTGTGATGTGAATTGTGATAATAAAATAGCATTGACAGGTGACGTGATCAGTCATTCAAGAAGGTCTTACCTGTTTAGTAGGGTCTACATAAGGCTCGCTGTACAAACTACGTATTCTCCTTCTCTCCTGGGCCTTGTTGTCTGCAGGCTGCAGTGGCGTGGCTTTGAATGTGGCACTGTAGCTGGTCTCTAGGTTGGTCTTCTCGTCCGGGGGAAGGTACTGAGACTTGGCGCGGATCATCTTTGCTGGCTTGACATCTTTGTAAGCCTTGAATTCAGTTCTATGTACAAACAGATAACATTGGATTTAATAACATTACACATAGTCAAATATTTTAATGCAATAACCCCTTATAGATCTGACCTATTTAACTGAATTTGTTTCTCATTCCAGAATGCTTGGTTTGGCTATAAACCTATCCAGGAGCTTGTAGTCAATTTTTCCATTGGAAGATAAAAAAAACAACAATGGAAAAATACAAAAAAAGCCTTACAAGATTAGGGTATTGTTCACTGAATTTTATTCTCAGAAGAATTGACCCAAGTGAGATTGACCAAAGTGAGGCTGTCAATTGGCCTCATCGATCAACAGCAATCCTTCACACACAGTACATTCATACTGGGTGGGGTCTTGCCAATGCTGCCTCAAAGTGGCACCCAATCATCGCTGCCCAGCCAAAGTAAAATCCTGGCCTGATGCTGCTTAGCTTAGAATTTCTCAATATATAGAATAATTTGTAAATTCAGCATAAAGAAAGCATACAGCTTGTTCAATTAGCTTTAAACTGTGTACAAACCACAGCAAAGGAACAGAGCTGCATACACCACAGGACAATAAGCAATACTGCATTTCTGAAGGTCACGCTGAAGTGCATGATGCTACATGTATATCCAATCAATTTCTCCCTGTCCATGAATCATTCTTTTGACTTTTACAAATTGTTTATGTGCAAGAGCACTGTAAATAGCTGCTGTTTGTCTGTTTCTTCTTGTATAGCACCTTGATCAAACACAAACACTCTGCACAACCTTGCAAAACTCTCTGATAGGGCTAATTTGTCAACAGATTAAACATGTATTTTCCTGAACCAATTACTCCAATCTACAAACAGCATATTTTGCCTTGTAGCTATTTCAAAATCACCACAATCATTTCAAACATAAGTGAAACGTTTTAATTTCTTTGACATCAAAACACATTGGACAGCTGCTGCTAATCATGAATCAGTGCAATCTGCTTAGAGAAAAACATGTTTTTTTTTTATGGCCAATTAATAAGTATAATAAACACACTTGCGTTTTGTTCATTGTAAACTGCAATTTTGACTACCAGACCTACTCATAGTGTAAACCAGAATTTTGATTCAATCAAAATACAACTTGCAATAACCCTGCTATATCTCATAAAACCTCAGTTAAAGGCTTGTCATGTCAGACACATTTTTTATTGAAATATCAAATGTTCCACTAGTTATCTATTAGGATGTGTCTGGATTGCTTGTAGAACAATTAATGTTTCTATCTGGCATTTGTTTAACTACACATTTGCATAATGCTAAAAATAAATACTACTTCAAAAAACGTAAGCCTTCTTCTTAGTGCCCTTAGTTCCCGCAGATCTTATCTATAACTTCTCTCTGTGGCGATACAATACCTGCTTGTCACCATAGAGATGCTCAATGCCAACTGTGGAACATTATAAACAAAGCATTATAACCTAGAAAATTCACAAATCTTAGTCATGTAAACCTCTATTTTGATGCAGTTTCTTGAGAAAAAGTTTTATCAGAATTGTGGTGACTGTTGTCCTGCCACTGAACTCATACTCACTGTGGGACACAACAGAGGTGTTACATAATAGTACCAAGTTCACTTTCAATACTGCACTGAGCCCAAGACGCACCAATCCGGGAAGCTTATACAACAATGTCCAAGGCCAAGGGCGTAAAGTACCCGCATGACACCACAATACACTGACAGAGACCGACTGTGAAAGTACTGTGCGAAACATCCAACTGTACTGTAACATTGCTGCTATTCATCCACACATGGTCTAACAACAATAATGTAGTGTCTCCGGATCGAACTGTGCTTGGTACTCTTAAAACAAAATGCTTACAAGACTATGGATGTAATACGTGTACAATATAAAGGTAACAAGTCTCTGGAGGAGTGGATTAAATAGGACTTTGGGTTCATAAGGGCTGCTCCATTCATCCCTGAAAATATTATCTCACTGCTCAGAGCTCCAGGAGGTGGTTAATGTCGGATGGTGGCTCTGGCTGTACGGCATCGCAGTGCTGACATTAGTTAAGGTCAGTCAGTTAGAATAGAACAGGAAATACTAGAGGGAAAGTTTCTGAATAAATTTGACTTGTATTTTCTATTGTTAGCTGAAAAACGAAGCAAGGAACCTATGACATTTCTTAAAGGACCCTGGTAGATCTCAGCAAATTTGGAAAAATGTTTAGTTGCACTTTGTCTGACAAGCATTTTTTTAAATTAGCAGTTTATGTTTTAATAGTAGAATTCAGTTTGAAGTTCACTTTTAAAAATGTTACTCTAGTATAGACATTTTTAGACATTTGAGAAACTGAAATCTGAATTAATAATTATAATGTTGTGGATATAAACTACAGAGTTAGAACTTTTTTGTTTGCTTGCTTGTTGTTTCATAGCAATATATAATTAATTGGCAGATAATGTATTGCCTTCAAAGAAATTGCTAAATAATTGCAGTCCTTGCGATTTCACTTCAATTCTAATATGATGCGAATAGTCTGAGCTCATGGTTGCACATCACATGCCTGTCTGGTGATGAGTTTGTAAACTTTTAGTCAGATACTATCCTGCTATCATTTGTTATTATATTTTATATTTATTCTACTATCATGCCACTATTTATATCAATAAAGGTAACCTGGACATGTTAGAAAGTATATTTAAAAGGAAGTAGATTACATACAGTAAATAAATCTTCTTAAAGGGGCATATTATGTAAAAATGTACTTTTCTAAATTTCTAACCATGTTTTAGGAGTTTTCTCAGGCCATTAGTTTACGGTACTCAAAATTGTATTTGGATTGATGTGTGATTAAATATCTCGTTTGCTAATCTTTTATTGTGAGAGCTCAGAAAGCCCTGTTTTCACCTACCACCTATTCCCTCTCTTTTACTTGTGATTAAATCCAGAATCCAAGTAAACCATGTAGAGTTGAGGATTGTAATTTAGCTACTTTCTGCTGTTAAGCAAATGATGGATTTACATACAGTACAGTATATCATAGTTTAATATTGGGTATATAGAATAAAAACATGGCTCTTGAATGAACTGAAACCCCATAATATGTTCATAGCAAGCTTGTGAAATATTACCTATGCTATAGTTTATGTATTGTGTATTTGAGGTTACAGTTAGGATGGTGTGTGACTAAGGTTGGACAGCTGGCCCTGCTGAGTAATTCTGCCGAAGGGCATGTGTAGTGACAGTGGTCATAGTAGTGTAACCCACCACTGAACCAACATATTTGCAAGTATAACACATATTCTTCTTTTTCTACTATTATTGCTTGTAGCGTTTTTTAAATTTTCCTTCAGTAGAGACAAAAGCTGGCAGGCCTTTTGTATAGTAGCCCACAGAATCAATGTGCCCACTCACAGTAGTTTGTACTCAGAACAGTTTTTCTTGGTGTGTCAGCGGGTGCACTCCTGGCTCCTGGTCAATCCTCTGTGTCCTCTGGGATGAACTGGCTTCGCCTCTAACTCACAATCTACAAAAGTTGTTTCCTGCTTTAGCGTTGGTGTCCAGTGAAAACAACACCCCATCTGCCACCACAGCACTAAGCAGACCCCCGCAAGTTCCATTGAAAGTGGCATTAATGAAAAATAGATGTAATGCACACAATCATGATCACATATCTAGACTCAACTCAGAAAATCTATGTTCGTCAATTTGAGAATTTTTTCTTTTTCAACCTAAATGAAATAATCAGTCTAGTTTTAATCAGATTATGTAAATCTGTTAGTTCCACTGGCAAAGCAGTCACTAAAGACTATCAAGTGTCATCTGATCCCAGATTTAGGGATTGGATGTTGGTTGTTCATTTTTACAAGCAAAAATCCACATTTGTTACATGGAGAAAGTGATAAGTAAATAATATCCAGTACAAAGCTTTTTCTTTTAGTTGTTGTCTTGTAGCAGAGAGGAAGGATGTGCTTGTACTTTCATGAACTGTTGTCAGAAGAACACAAGGTTCACACACTTCATAAGAGGATCATTTTAAATCCACCCAAATCTACTGGCCTCTTCACAGCTGACAGAGATTACAGTAGACAAACTTCTTTGTGAATGTTTTCTATAGACTTTACACCTACTGTATTTCATAGACAGACTTTTTGCAAAATGTCTTTTAACATTTAACTACAATGACATCCTCCCATGCAGCTGAAAATTACCACATTGGCCAATAATTAGTTGAATACTCTATTGTAAGGCGGCATCATGCATATAATAGAACAATCGTCATGAAAAGAAAGCCTTTGTCTTTTGCTACTGCAGTGGCATATACAAAAATGGACTATGACAAAGCCCCCAGCTTTTTTGCTACTCTTATTCTCATGCAAAATGTGACATTTTAAAATATGCCCCAAGTTGGCAATAAAGGTTACATGTGGCTATAGATTTCCTTCCTTTTTCAGGTGAGAGGGATTGTTTTGGCATAATTTTGATGTATTTTTTTTATCACTCTCACACCTTGTATTTATTCGAAGTGAACATTGTGGAAAGTCTTACGCTTCTGTGTTGTTTGTAACATTACATTTTTGAGATTATGTGACAAAATTGAATTATAGCCTTCACAAGTCTTCTTGTGGCATATTTCCACAAGCTGTGCTGTAACTCTTTAGTTTACACTTAACTTTCAAAAAAAAAACAAGCAACTATAAATAACAATAAAAGCCCAGCGATGCTTGATCACACTGACTGTGGCTATAGAACTCGTGTTAATTCATGCTTGGGATCATTGCATAATGAATAAGAGATTAGGACCAAAGGTAGATTTGCTTCTCTGCCTGGACCAAAACCTCAACACTGTCAGGTGATGATTTCCACTTCTTTGTGAATACATTTTCACTCTACCAGAAAAAAACAAACTATACATTTTTAATGTGGGTATATATTTATTTTTGTTTGAAACAGCTTTGTCTCTGAATAAGGGCTTTTTCAGTACTGTGAATTTGTTTTGAAACAAGAATACAACGTTTCAACGTTATAGCTGCTATAGCAGCTGTGACCTCTGAGACCCCTGACTGATGATGTTGCTCCCTGACCCACACTGACCCCCGTGACCCTGTTTGGGCCACTAGTGTGCTCACCTGTACGAGCTGCCTGTAGTGAGCTCCTGTTTGATCTGTCTGTTGACCGCATCCGACGCTCGACCTTTGCCCTCTCCTTCAGCCCTCAGACCCACTTTCTTCTGCCCCTCCGGCTTTGCGCGCGTTTTCTTTTCTTGACCCTGCAAAAGGTCTTTCTCTTGCACCTTGTCTGCAATAGCACTTTTCTCTACACCGGTATCCTTGACCGCCTGGGCCTGATGCTTTGCGAGCCTTGACCTGTGGGGCGCACGGTCATCTCCAATGGAGATTGTAGCTGGAGGTCTGGGTATCCAGGGATGATCGTACCTTTTGGGTATGGGCCAGGGTTTGAAGTCCTTCTGGTACTGTGTCTCACTGTTGAACGGTGTCTCGGGTCCGTGGTACTCGTTCCTAGGTTTACAGCTTGGTTCGGGGCGCACTTTCCAGTGCTTAAAGTCCTCACGCATTACGGAGCTGCATACGCGCTCCTCAGAAAAGCACCTACGTTGGGTACCTGTGCGTGCCGTCGTGCGGGGATGCGCTCGAGATGGCTGTGTTTCTATGGCGACTCGTGCCTGGGGAGGGTGCTGTAGCTGCGGTTGTAGCTGAACGTGCTGCATCTCTGAGACGTCCGTATATTTGGTGAAGACCAAAGGCACCGCAATGTCAGCCTTGTCCAGCTGGTTCCAAAAGCGGGCCATGCAACACGCCCTGGTGATGCAGGGCCAAGCCATGGTGCGATGCGAGTAAACACAGCCGTGGATGAAAACACTACTTCAAGAACACGCTCTCCGTTTAGGCTTCTGACAGAGAAACAAGATGTCCGTTCGTCAGCTTGGAGCAGTAGGTTGGAGTCAGATGTCCATTGTGACTATGCACCTCACCAGAAAGGACTTATTAGTGGTGTTGCTAACCCACTAGACTAACTGTTCCGTCTCCTCTCGGTGTGTCCAGCCCATGGATTCACCTCCTTCATCACTCTACAACAGGCCACAGCAAGCAAAGACGACCCCGCCCGCCTGCTCAGCATCCCACTGGCAGCGCAGTACGCACCGTCAAGTGCACAACGTATGCACAGCATCCATGTCAAGGGACAAAGTAAAAACTCTGATACATTTTATGCACAGTGCTCCTGAGTTTCAATTTTCTTTTTGCTTGGGACGTTGTTGATGTAGATAAGCTGTTATAGAAAGGAACACAGACAAGGACTGATTACTGAGAAGCACCAATGTCATCCAGGTGTAGATCTTTTATTTTGAAGGCAAGAGTTGTATTCAGGTGTGCCTACCTAGCTTGACCAACTTGATTGCCTATAGAATTACTACAGACTGTCCATTTCTGTAGTAATTCTGTACTAACACCTCCGGTGCTAATGTTAAAGCCTAGAATACTATATAGGCTATGCAGCTTTAGATTAGCATTAGTAATATTTTTTACAGTGTTGCAGATAGAATACTTTTGCTACAAATTATTTATAGTTTTTTGTTAACACTAATAAGTTAAAATAGTTTTTATTATCTCATAGCATTAAAAATAAATAAATACATTGTCAGAACTAGAACTCAGATCTGACTAGGGGCACATTTTAATCTGACCTCTAGCACGATTTATATATTGACTGGTTGATCGATCGATTGATTGATAAAGTGATTATTAGATTATTATCGGATTATCAAACATAGTCGCTGTTCTTTGTATCCTCCACTAGATGGCGCTGTCATGCATGTTTAAGGAACTTGTGCAAAGCATATTTTTACTGTAAAAGCTACTACTATCTGTAGCCATTCTTCACTGGCTGACTAGATTGTTACAGATAGTTTGGCTCATTTTCAAATATAAAACTAGACACTCACTAGCTGGGTCAAAAGTCATATGCATAGATATGGATTGGCAAAGCTCCTAGTGACTTCTTGACTTCAGATAAGCTTGTCAATCCAGATTCATGGTTGAGAGATGAGACTTTGGACCCACTTCAGTTAGCGAGTGCTCCTTTTCCAGCAGCCACGGCACCTCAGTCTAGGCTCTCTTCTCTGGTGAAAATCATGAAGATTGATTTTGCCCCCTTGCATTTGCCCCACCACCGGAGACTGCAGACCGCTGCTGTGCTGTTTTGGGTTTTCTCCTTTCTGGCTTTAGGTGAGTTTTGTATTGTAGTTTTATATCCTTATGTCTAAGATTGGCATACAAGCAAATCTACCTGAGCTTTGCAACTTTTAGACTATCAAAATTCCACAAAATGTCCTTGTTAATTGGAACTTCAGAAAAGGACGCTTTAATTTGCATAGCATTTTTAGGAATATTATAATATATGTGCACATTTAACAAAAATGTTTCTTTCTCACATCATAGAACTCAAAAAACAGTATCAGTTTTATTTTATGTAATTACCTTTGCATAACCATTAATTTGATGACATACAAAATACAGCATGCTCACAGATAATGGTGAATACCGTGAGTCAATTATCTGTTAGTGTCTGCACTTAGAAAATGTTGGCAGCTGTAGCCATCTAAATTAACAAAATCAGTCAAAAAAACTGGGCAATTATCCAGTTATGCACAATATCACTGTAAAATATCCCATAATCTTGTCTTTTAGCACCCCTCTGCATCTTCCTCTTCTTCTTCTTGCTGTTCACTCGATATTGGTTGATCAGTGTGCTGTATGCAGTCTGGTGGTACATCGACTACGACACTCCATCACGAGGGGCCGCAGGGTGCCTTTCCTGTGTGGTCTCAAACTATGGGAGTACATGCGTGATTATTTCCCCATCAAGGTGAGATTCATACATTTGAACTGTTTCCACTTTATAATAGAAATGTCACATGACTTGGCCATAGAGGCAGGTATGGGAGTACTGTATGCAGGATTTACCTTATAGAAGGTCATAGAAGGAGATCAGATCATCCATTCAACCTCTGCTCATTTGATCTAATCTTTGATCTTCAGCTGCGCACAGCTAGAGCAGCTTATCTTTGTCATTGTCAGCAAAGGACCAATTGTGATGGTCAAATCAAGTTTCTATACAACTTTTCTGAATGCAATGTACATATTTTGTAACTGATGGAAAGTGCAAGGTAAGCAAAAATAAAATTAAATCCTGAATTTGTAAATGCTTTTTCCCATACCCATTTTCATAGGTTACTGTCACATTTTAATTTGAATACAGTTAGTTAGTGTTAAATGTTTGTAGAGGTCTTGTAGGTAAAGATATAATAAACAAATTATTCATTGCTCACTTATCAGTTTTAATTTGTCAATAAAGTTGATAAAAGAGTTACTTTATCCTTTTGGTATATGGCTGGAGCAGTGACAATAGCTTTTGTGACATGTCTTTTCATGTCATAATGAGCTAGCTTTTTCTTGTCTTGGATCATTATCCCATTACATTGGTTGTGGTCATTGTGAATTGTAAATTTATTGAGTCTTTTATAACTCAATGCAAACCACTTATCTAAACAATAAATGTATTACTACTAGTACTACTACTGTAACTTCTACTACTACTACTACTACTACTACTACTACTGCTACTACTACTGCTACTACTACTACAAATCTGAGGAATGCACACTTATCAATTAACTAAAAAAAAGTGAAACATCACTCATCAATTTGTGACTGTTAGTGCTTATTATTATTATTATTATTATTATTATTATTATTATTATTATTATTATTATTATTATTGTTGTTGTTGTTGTTGTTGTTGTTATTATTATTATTATTTGTATTATTTATTATTTATTTTATTTTTTTAAATATACTTTTACTGTAACTTAAAGAAGAAATATGTATGGGCTTTTTTTTTTTTTTAATCTATATTTGTATTAACCATTGGCAGGTTCCTAGTATTGCTGCAAACACATCATTCATATTACATTTAGTATCTGAATGAACTCAACATTACTTTCTACTGAAAACTTCGGACCCTGAAGGCAAAGCTGTAGGCTTTTGTGTCCATCTTGTGGTTACCTATGGGAGGTGCACGAAACTGGTAAAGTGGACAGATTTAAGACTACTCTTATTTTCTGCAAAAAATAAAAAGTTGTCCTGAGTTCTTATTAATAATCCTTTATTGATCACAGTTTAATTGAAATCTCATTATCAATGGATGCAAAGAGAATTTTAAATGTACTATAATCTACAGAAATTATACTCTGTCTTTTTTGCACATTTGAAGTTTAGATCTTCACTCTTTCAGTTCTCTGGAAAAATATGAACTCTGAACAAATGGATGTCCCATAGAGATAAGTGATTTATTAATAATTAATAAATGTTGAAATTGAGTAACCCCTGTAGTTTGTAGATGTTCAAAGCTGTGGAAATAAATGAGTTAGAAAACAAATCCTTCTTTCAAAGAAACACCATCATGTCTCCTCTGAGTACTCTGAACTGCATAGCCCCAACTCTAAGCTGCTGTTGTTTATTCTCAACATTTTGCTTCAGAATGTCATCTTTCATATTCACTTGCAACGACTGCAGTATGTACACATACAAATTTTTGTTTTATCCCTTTAGAAAAAAGATGACACACTAGTGAAAGGTAATGCTCTCTGTGCTACTGTCATGTGTTTTTTAGACACACGCATCACCTTCTTGTATTGTTATGTCTTTTCAGATTATTGCATTTTTCTAATTATGATTTAGTTTGGAGTTTTTCCCCATTATGGTAAATATTTATCAAAGTTTTACTGTAGTCATCATAAATTAGCATATCAAATTTTAAAATTACGGCACAGTGGCAGAGTGGATAGCGCTCTCGCCTCACAGCAAGAAGGTTGCGGCTTAGAATCCGGGCACTCCGGTTTCCCCACCAACCAGTAAAATGCAGATTAGGAGACACATAGTGGTGGTCGGAGGTTGAGGCCCTTGATTACAATGTGGTTGCTCAATGTTTATTAATAGTTGTAAAATTACCTTAACTTTTGTCATGCTCTCTGGCCAAACAGCCAATTATAAACCTTATCAAAAAGAGCAAATTGGGTAAAAACAAGCACTCAAGCAAATACCCGAGGCAAGGCATTTTTAGAGTCCTAAGTTACCCGTTTATGGAGTAGTCTGGAGAAACCTCAGGGCTGCAGACAACATTCAGGGTTTTAAGAGCAGTTTAGCTTTTGACTAGTATACAGTTTTACATGTACTTTTATTTGGTCATTCTGCTTATTTATTTTGTACATTTTAGCATTATTCTCCCAGTTTGGTTTTTAAGCTTTTAGAAATTATATTTACACTTCAGCTCTAATTTTACTGATCTTAATTCCTTTTATCACTTTTTTATATCTCCAGTGATTCCACGGAAGAGCGCTCTGCACCAGAAGCTGTGTTCAACTGTAACTGCTGGGCACTGCCTCGTGGGCCCCTGGATGAGTGGTCTCAGCCTTATCTCTTCTCTCGTGTCTTGTGGCTGCAGGTGATTCGCCGCTTCTGGTGCAGATTGCTCTTCTGTCGGTGCTTCTTCAACTGCTCCATCTGTGACTAGCCCAACGTTTTTGAATGTAGTTAAATGTATTTCAGTGTGTTGGTTTGTGTGCTTTACAAGTACATTTTTATTTGAACTGAAAATGTTTTTGCAAAATCCTAAATATAATTTAGGTTCTTAGTTCTACTGAAAAAATGTTGTCTAACCTGTCATGCACTTTAGTCAACAGATTAAAATGCACTTGAGCAATTTATTGGGGCATTTATTAGTGTGACATCTTAATAAAGGGATAGGTTTTTGAGATGATGAGACAAATCATTTCAACCAAAATTCCCTGGATTAAGAATTTGTCTTTAACTAACTGAAAACGTACTTAAATCCCAGGCTCTCTGTAAATTTACAGTCAAATGAAAAATGGGTCAACTTACAATGTCAGCCAAAACATGCAATAAACAATCCTCTACGATAAAAGCTGGACCATAAAATAGTTAAAGTTCACAGCGCCAGTAAAGAAATAAAACTAACTAAACATTTAAGAAAATTAGATGGTATAATCCAAAGAAATGTGGATTAGTAGAATCAAATTGTAATTACTAGTCATAGTTTATTTTTGTGTAACTTGCCTTGTTCAGAGCAAGTCACTTACAATATCATCTGACTGTATGCTACGTTAAGTCAAAACAAAGAGTCAATGTAAGGCCAAAGAGATGCTGTGTGTTTTTAAGAGCACAATTTGTTTCGTTGGTTTGTGTTTTCCCACCATCTCTAATTTCACCAGCCTGAGCTCAAATCTCACCAGCTGATGTTCCCTGGCTTCATATTTACTGTTAAAAGCAATTATTGTTGAAAGAGTATAACGATATTTACATAATATTTGTAGAGATACATTTTGTACGGTGTCCTCTTTGGTTCCATCACACACTTGTTTATAAACATTTTGAGGCTCATGTGACGTCAGTGATGAACTTAAAGTGATGAACATAGTTACCATCATTATATTTAAGAATTTGCTAAATATTCTGCCTGTTTTGATTGAGTTTTGGTGATTTTGATGAGATTTATTATTGTCTTTGGCCAGCAAATACGACATAGGTAAAGGTAATTCCATAATTGTTTTCGGTCACATTGTGGGGATGTGATTTGACAGATGATAATACCTGGTAACACATTTATTTTGTTAAAGAATGGTTTAAACTCATGATAATCTGTCATATGGCCTTTACAACAATTTTTATGTTTTTAAAATAACAGAAATTTGTGAAATAGGTGTTTAACATTAATACTTGGAACACTGTTTTTTTAAACCACATTTTATCTACATGTCAATACTCTGTTTTTGTATGGCACTACCATAAGTCGTATTTTTAAGCCATAACTTTCAAAACAACTAAATATCTCTTGTAAAACCTCAAACACAATGATCAACTATTTAAATACAGGTTGTAATTGAAACACACAGGCTCTTCTATCTGTCCAGCCAAATAGTACACACTCTTATCAAGACCCATTGACCAAAAACACAAGAAACACATCCGGACATAATATGAAGACACTTTAGAGTTAGGACCAATGGTTCCCAACGCTTTTGACCAGACAAAGCTCTGGGGTAGCTTTGTCTGGTCAAAAGGTCCAATTTGGATCTAGTGACTTCAAAGTCCAAGGTTGATATGGTTCTGATGACTGACACAAAAACTGAAATATGGACTAGTTACATAAATGCTTTTCTTCTACTGATTCGTATCTAAAAAAAAAAAAATCTACAAAAGATTGTTAAAGTTAAAAATGTGCCACAGCTGTAAGATTTATATGTTCTATAGTTATGAAGACTACACCACAGATAAATTGTCAGGTGTGAGATAATAGTGACCTAGATAATCCTTAACTCTTAACAAATTCTCCTCTCACAATTGTTATTTAATATCACATTTTTTCTTGATACACTCCTAAATCAGAACAGAAAGAAAAGGGGCATAATTAGTCAACTTTGACTTCTGTGTCAACTTTAAGAGTAAACACGAAACCCTTTTGACTGAGAACACTTTAGTTTGACTCAGCCAAAACTTACATTTGTAGTTTTAGTGTGGACAATTGTGTGTCTGCAGGAGCTGCTTGTACAGAAAGCAAACATTTGCAAACATTGGACACTGGACCAATGAGTGAAAGTTTGGAGGGTCAGGGACAGTTGTTGAAACTACAATTTGAACACTTGTTTATCCATACAGTATTTTGTAAAGGGCAGTGTGCCTGAAAACTCACAACTTTTTGTCTTTTACTTAGCTGGTGAAAACCTCTGACCTTGATCCAAAACACAACTATGTGATGGGATTTCACCCTCATGGAGTCCTGGTGGCTGGAGCCTTCACCAACTTTTGTGTGTACGCCACAGGCTTCAGACAGCTGTTTCCTGGGATCACCAGTTACATGTTGATGCTGCCGCTCTGGTTCAGAGCACCATTCTTCAGAGACTACATTATGTGTGCAGGTAGCTGTAAGTGCCATCAGAGATAAATTTATATGTTTCAATTTTGATTTCAAATATTGTCTTTTAACATCACAGGACTGATCCCATCAGACAAAGAGAGTGCCAGTTACCCACTTCAACAGCGGCGTGGTGGCACAGCTGTTGTAATAGCTGTTGGTGGTGCCCCAGAGGCTCTCGATGCACATCCAGGAACTTTCAATGTACTTCTGGCCAAAAAGAAAGGCTTCATTAAAATGGCCATGGAGCAAGGGTGAGTGCAGTGCCCCAGAGGCATGAGCAAATTCTTCATTAACCACAGCTAATTAACATGGCTCTTATGACTTGGTGAATCAATGGTGTCTGTAGTTTATCTAAAGTTACATGTGGCTGTAATAAAACAGAGGTTTATTCAATCACTTGGCATACATGGACATTCTTGGGAAAGCACACAGTCTGTTGTAACATTGGTTTAGAAAGAGAAAGCATGAAATGCACAGTAGAGGATGTTCAAAATATTGGTAATCAATTACTTACTGCAACAACTTTTTCCTTAGAGCTCATTTGGTGCCTATTTTCTCCTTTGGGGAAAATGAAGTGTTTGATCAAGTGGAAAACTCCAGAGGAACGTGGCTTCGATGGACACAAGAAAGGCTGCAAGGCCTTATGGGCATTTCGCTGCCTCTTTTCCACGCCCGTGGTGTTTTCCAATATTCTTTTGGTCTCATGCCTTATCGAAAACATATTCATACAGTAGGTGAGTGGGCTATGCTTTATATGTCTCAATTGTAA
Organism: Mugilogobius chulae; assembly: GCA_038363315.1. NCBI lineage: Eukaryota > Metazoa > Chordata > Actinopteri > Gobiiformes > Gobiidae > Mugilogobius > Mugilogobius chulae. Next base: position 13,670,200 of record CM076399.1, on the reverse strand, counting down.
CAGAATAAATGTCTTTATCAAAACTCTGTTGATTTTGGCAGTAACCATCTTGACACAACCATTGCATTCCCTTTCATCATGTTTTAGACAAACCTACCTTCACTGATATCAAATGCAACATATTGCAAATGACAAAGTAAACTGACTGTGCAAGTATTGTCTCATCACCTTTGCAGTTGGGCGACCTATCCGTGTGGAGAAGAACCCCAAGCCAACGTTAGAGGAACTTGATGCCCTCCACCAGCATTACATGGACGAACTCAGCAATCTCTTTGAGAAGCACAAAGCCAATTATGGTGTGGATGAGGATGTGCATCTAAACTTTGTTTAATTGCACTGATGTGACAATGACAAGACACAAAGTTATTTTTTATATTACTGAGAAAGTAAACTCCAGACTTGTTTCTTAAATTTCTGTCATGTATAAGCAAATTTGGGCTTCTGTCTTTTTTTTTTTTCCCAGAAAGATTATGTCCTTTCTTACCAATGTTCAAAAGTTCAGTTTTTGTAAATTGTTTTTGGATAAAAGCAGTTATTTCTATCAAAATCTATTTCTTTATTGCTTTGCACACTCTTCCTATTCGCTTTTGGGGCTGGTCCTTAATAGACTGAGCTGTATTTGAACTTTAGCAGCTATTATTAAAAGAGCATTAAGAAATAACTGGACCATATCCCAGCACTTTCAACACAGTCTAGACTGTACCTGTGCTATTTGGAGATAAATTGCTTACGAAAGCTGTTTAGTCAGTTTATGCTATACTCTGATATCGGACAGGTGTTATAAATAATATCTTACTGTTAAATGATGTACCAAAGTACAACACACTTGGCTCTGTTGTGTTAGTGAAAGTTTGCTAATTTGTGGTGTTTGTACGAGGTCAAAGCAACAATGTTGTTTTGAAGGTGTTGGTCAAAGTTCAGAGTACTCAAGGCCTGAATTCTCTGGATCCTATCTTATCTTTTATTCCTTAGTAGAAAAACAACAACTTTCCAGTCGTCAAGCCATACAATAATACAGAATAAACGCCAGTTGATGAACAAAAGTGATTTGGACACAGGTCTATTGTAATTTTTATTGCAATAGTTAAAAATATATATATTAAAATAGGCATATTGCTGGACATGATAGGTTGAATACGCCAGGGAAATATCTTATTGAAATGTAGGGGGGGAAAGAACAAGTTAACAATAGTTTTATAGTAAGAAAAATAATACCGGTGATAAAAAAAAATAATAATAATAATTCTCAATTATACAAAATATTAAGTATCCAGCGTAAGAAGGCAAATTCATTATTTTAATTTAAATGGCAAATTCATTAAGGGTGCGATACTTTTGTCTGGTTGAGATAATATTAACTTTTGCACTTTACATTACATTACAAAAGGCAGTCAAATCAGGGGAATTTCTGGCACAAATGCAGCACCACTTAGTGTCCACGTGATTGAGCCCTTAAATACAAGGCCGTGCAGCCGCTGCACTGTCCTGCTGTTGTGATTGTGGAGAGTTGAGACAAACAGAGGCGGGAGCTAGGCTTTAGTGCAGCTGGGCTGGTGGTGGTAGTGAGGCATCTCCTCACGTCGTGCTCACTGCCCCTCCCAGTGCCACTTAAATGCATGGAGCGCCTTTCAGTCCGGTGCAGAATCATGAATGAGGAGCTGTAGGTGTAGAGGGGAAAGCGCTCAAGCGTGAGTTTCTTTGGATCGTTGAAACAAACCAAGAAGCTTCAGTCATGAAGACTATTCTCGCTGCCTACTCTGGTGTCCTGAAAGGTAAGCAGAAGATCACCTGAAACTGATCTTTGCTCGTTAAAAAGCATTTAAGACAATTTGTGGTCAGCAATTCAGCCTTTTCAACAATTAAAGTTTAGTTATAGCGTCAGAAAGTGGCTGCCACATTTGGGCAAAATTTCAAACCAGTTTTAACTTAAATTCAATTTTATTTTCCACAATGTGTCATTATTACAAAATGTAAAAAACAAAAATACAAACGAACAAAAAAAAAAAACAATAACAATTTATTCATTGTAATTGTGAATTTTGCTTAAAATCTTAATTTGCCCTTTATAGCCTTAAAGGCTAAATGACTGTTGGCACCAGACTGCCAGTACCGTAGCGATTTACATTGTTTGCAGATGTATAGTATTTGCCTTGGTAGCAGCTCTTGAACTCTGTGTTATCTGATGTTACAGAACACAGAAGTAAAGTAAATAGACCTGGGATGGGTATTCACTCAGCATTTTGAAATAATTCTCTATCTTCTGTTAACTATTTCATTTTTGTCCGGATAAAATAATGGCTGTTGTTCCAACTCCACTGGTCTTTCAGGTCACTAGTTTGATCTGCTGAGCAGTGATCCTGCTGTTCCAAGACTCGTCTGTGCTCACTAATGTAGCCAATGAGATTTTTGTTGGTCAAGTAAGTAGTGAAGGCTTAAGCAGTGATAGTGTTCACAGGTGTTACCTACACCAAGACAGTTATTTCTGGCTTGTAAAGAGAGGATTAGACAGGAGTGTTTTCCTCTCCTGATGAACTGTGGCTTGTTAGTTTGTGCTTTGCTCTGGAGACATTTACATGGATTGGGAACCACAAAATACTTGAATATGCCAAATGGATGTATCGCTTTTATGTATGGATTTAATCTAACTAAAACTTCTGTGAGGTATTTGAATATCTACTACTACACACAAAAGCAACATTTTAATGGAACAACTACTTTTTTTTTTTTCAAAGGTACAGGCTCCAGCATCCTCTCTGCCCTGCAGGACTTGCCTGCGGCCCTGTGGCCCTGTCGATCCAAGATGGAGAAACATCTGCAGGTTATCTCTGTATTGCAGTGGGTATTCAGCTTTTTGGCCCTGGGTAAGTGAAAGTATCTGAGACCCTCTGTGTAACTTGTTTAAGCTGAAGCATGAGAAGAAACTAGTGTTTAGTCTCATTAGCCTCATAAGTAGGTCGTTTTGCTCGGCAGCATTTGACTTTAAGTAGACTAATTATAATGTTGTGCCTGGCCTTGTTTCTTCGCAGGGGCTGCGTGCACTGTTCTGTTGTTTACATGTTCCTCACTGACTGCTGGTTAATTGCTGCAGTTTACTCGGCTTGGCTCATCCTTGACTGGAACACACCTAAACAAGGCAATGTTTTATGCTAAAACGTTTCACATTTAATCCATTTATTTTCAAACTTAAATGTATACCAAAATTACATAATTACAAGATTTATGTTTCATTTTATACATAATTCTTCAGCAAACCACACTCTTATCAATATCTATCTAAATTGGACTCTGTGATTTGTTTTAGGTGGGAGAAGGTCATCTTGGGTTAGAAGCTGGACAGTGTGGACCTACTTCAGAGACTACTTCCCAATTCGAGTAAGACAATAGTTAGCTTTTTTTTTTTTCTGTTAAAATATCTGTCAGAACAGTCTTTGCATGTCATCGCTTCATCAAACTAGAGCCTTAGGCTTACTCATTGATTACCAGTGATTGATAAGCTATTAAGCAATGGGGTATCAGCTTTTCCCTCCATGCTGTTCCTTGTCCTGTGCTGATAAATATAATGAAGACTTGAGGATTTTAGACTTTGCCCTACCTGATATTCCTGTTTTTTCCCTGCCTCATTAGACAAGAGTACGAACTTAGGTTCAGACAATAACAAACTGTTTATCAGCATGAGTGCAGTGCAACCACTTAACTGCAATCAGCAAATATTTAATTGATTGCAATGTCTCTACATTCACATATTTAAAACTTTAACTTTTCTGCCTATCTCGATGGAGTTATTGCCTAGAATGTTTAAGTGTATGGCATTGGACATATAGGACCTACTGTATATACAGTATTTATTACTTTTGTGTTTAATGGCAAAAATACTGCAATGCTTCTCCATGGATCTTGTGTCCATAGAGATACAATAGATAAACTTAATGTGTATTTTAGAACATTTCAGGCAATTATTGTGTCAAGTAGGTGACAGCACAGACATTCATTTATACAGTATGTCTATGGATGCGAGACATTCCATCAGAAAAGTTAAAACATTGTGCAACCTAAATGTTGTCATTCTCTATATGAGTAGATTAACATCTTATAGTAAAATAAGCTGAAGAATAGACTACATTGATCTGTTTCATAATTATCAACATATTGGTGCTTTCTTGTTTGTTCTCCTTTTAATAAACATTATGAGCATAGGGAAGAGAACAATTATGCCAACAAGGGATAATTACTGACCGCTTACTTATGAGTAACTTTTACTTTAAGCATGTTTTGTAACTAACTATAAAGGTCCTTTTTTGCCAAGAATTAGTCTCAAGGTCTCAAGATCTTTACGCATTATGCCTATTATAAAAACTGTTATGTGGAGACTCTCCAAAGAACACTAGGGAAAAATAGAACAAAATATTGTTTAGCCTTTTTGCTGTAGTTAATCAGTTTTATTTTAGTAGTTGCAACTTTGAGAACTATTAACATTAGCTTTGGCAATGCGTAAGGGAATCTGGAGATTTCCAAGTTAAAAGAAACTGATAAAAAGAAAGTGGGCAACAATTTAGTTTGAAAAGGTTCTTTTGAAAGATTTGTGCAAACATTAGTGAAGTGGTCTCTGCCGTGTGTTTTATGTGTATATAAGAAATCAAACAATATTCAACACACAAATCTGTTTGATCTGCTTGAGTAAGGACTCATTATTGGTAAATATGTATGTTTTGTTTGATATAAATGTCGTCAACAATCTTGGAGCAAATTCAAGAAACATTTCCTAAATATAATAGATGCATATATACTGTATGTAATGTATTGGGTTCAAAACATACTGAGATAACGGTGCATGTTCAAAGTGCAGAGTCATAATTATATGACCGTTTTTGAATGTGTTCGTGCCACAGTGATCTGATAACAATGTCTTGTCCTTGCTGCATATGTTGTATGTACACAACAACAAAAAAGTAATATATTTTATTATTATCTTTAGCTTATTAAAACCCACAACTTGTCACCCAGTCGGAACTACATCTTTGGCTACCACCCTCATGGCATTTTTTGTTTTGGAGCATTTTGTAATTTTGGAACTGAGGCAACTGGATTCTCCAAAAAGTTCCCTGGCATCAAACCTTCTCTGGCGACATTGGCTGGCAACTTCCGCTTGCCTGTCCTGCGGGACTACCTGATGTCGGGGGGTGAGGAGTTTAAAATGTTTGATATTATGCTTCATTTAAAACGAGAATTCAGCCGTAAAATATTCACTGATGTCGGCAAAGGCCCCAAATTGAACAAGATAAACATTTGTGATGGATGCATGATGACCAACTGTGATCAGTTTCACTGGGAGGAAGGCATAAACATGACCTACATGGTTTACTACAAACACGGCTTTAAAGTCCACAATCAAATATACATTTTTTATAGCTGATTAAAAAAAAAACAAATTTTAGCATGGCAGATAGCATAATGTATAACTTAGTAGCTCAACCTTTGCTCTGTTTCAGAGGAAAAACAGCTTATGTTTGCATCAATCTGCTGATTTTACAGATTCTCATTGACTGCTATTTTCTTGGGTTTTGCTTACACAGGACGAGTGTTCATTAAAAAAACACACCAGCACAATACTTCTAAGATAATATTAAAAGATTTTTTTAAAACTTGAATTTATGTAAAATTTGCATAGTTAAAAATGTACTTTGACTATATTCTGCTCTTTTTTTGACCCATAGGTATTTGCCCAGTGAATAGGAACTCCATTGACTATCTACTATCATGTAATGGACAGGGAATGCTGTCGTCATTGTAGTTGGAGGAGCTGCAGAGTCTCTGGATTGTGCACCCGGCATGAATTCTGTTACCCTCAAGAATCGCAAAGGTTTTGTCAAGCTAGCCCTGCAGAAAGGGTGGGTAGATTCAAAACCTTTGCATTTAATAAGGGCAATAATTAAATTCATGTTTTATTAGGAAGGTCAAATTCACATTATTGTGCTAGGTTGAGATTGCATCACAGATTGTATTTTTTATTATTATTTTTTTTAATTTACAATTTTATTACACAGAGTGGGAGGAAATCCCAGACGTGTGAGCCGGCATTAGGCAACTCTCCCCTGTGGAATTTGCACCACAGCAAAGTTTAACATAAATGGGCCTACTTTGTCAGGGTCTTTTTGTAATCCAAGCTTTAGACATTTGTTATCAGCTTCTGGACCATCCCTAAAGAAGATTATCGCTAATTAGAATAGAAAATAACTGCAGTTATGGGGAAAATTATTCAAAACAACCAGATTATAACTCCACTGAAAGTCCTAAAAATTAATTTTGAGCCTATGTGATAATGTTGCTGAGCCCAAGATTACAGCATCTACTTCTTCTGTTTCCCAGGTCTGACCTTGTTCCTGTCTATTCTTTTGGTGAAAATGATGCCTATAAACAGGTGATCTTTGAAGAGGGACATGGTGGCGATCATTCCAAAAGAGGTTACAGAAACTGTTAGGCTTTGCCCCCTGTGTTTTTCATGGCTGTGGCCTAATTTTTGGTGACTCTTGGGGAATTGTGCCTTATGGCAAGCCAATAACAACAATAGGTAAGTTGTATTTTCATAATGGCATTATAGTTTATTAATCTTATTGTCCTTTGTGTTATAATATCTGCTGCTTGTACGCTTTACAGTTGGAGAGCCAGTCACCGTGCCAAAAATTGAAGATCCCACTGAGGAAATGGTAGATTTATACCATTCAATGTATGTCAAGTCGCTTCAGTGCCTTTTTGACAAGTACAAGACACGCTTTGGTCTTAAAGAAAGTGATATTTTGTATATCCAATAACAAAGGAGAACCTGGGAAAATTAAAGAGCCTCTGTCACGTACCATGTTTTCCCTAGTCAAGGTACACATTTTGGATTTTTCATAAACTTCAAATTCTAAAATATTTAGAAATTTGGTCTCCTAGCACACACTGTAAGCTAGACTTTGGGAGGCAATAGTGTGATCTTTTGAATGTATTCGCGTATTTCATTTCATATTTCATGTGTATTTGCTTATGTGAAGTACAATAAGCTTATTGCAATTTGGATATAATCCGATAGAATGGATTCGGATGTTATGACAATTCCTAAGTGCCACTTATCAACTACTGTAAGCTCTTATAGTAGAAAATGCTAAAAGCACAAGCAATGCAAATGGAAAATAAAATTCATAAATTAAATGAACCTTTAAATATTCATTTTGAATACACTTGCCTATGTATTGCCATAAAGTATTAATTGTATTCTGTAAAATGGGGAAAAAAGCCATTGTGCTGGTTCCATTGTAATGCACTTTTGTACTACTGATGAGTTCTATCAGAAGACTAATATTGCATAGGTTGGCCTTTTGGTTGCCCAAATGTCTGTTTGGGTGATTTTGTGCAGATTATGAAGGTAATGTAACCTCAACCTGTATCAGTAGAAAAAGAAGGTATTTAAAGATTAAGTATGTGTGAATTTTTGTGCTCGGAAGAAACGTGTAAAATATGAACAAAATAATCTTGAGGGTTTGAAGATGAGGGTATTCTTTTTATGTCAGAAGAATCAGGTTCCATGTTGTGCAAGCAATAAAGTAAAAATGGATAACAGTATATCAGTATTTAAATTAAACTTTTGTATATTTTCACAAAGTGTGTGTCCTGTGAGTGTGATTTGGTTTTATAGCCTGTTACAATGGAAAGTGAAACTTTTTGATAATATTCTTGAGAAGGTCTATTGCTGGGTTTCAGATGACATCACCACATTCTACAGGCCAATGTTATTTAAATCAGATTGGGGTCAGCTAAAATGAAGTGTTTTTAAATTTAGTTTATTTTTGTAATACATAAGTTAAAAAGGTTACCCCAGAAATCACCACTTTTTAAATTTGTAAAATATGTTTTTGAAATATTTCATGGCAAGTCCAAAGTTACTAATAGGGAAAACTCTTGCCCCCAACCTGCCCTTTAACTGACAAGAATTCTAGAATGTGAAACCCAGAAACAGGGATAGGGACAGCAGGGATAGGTGGTAGGTGAGAGCAAGGATTTTCTGAGCACTCAAACATTCAGGAATCAATCAGTCTACATTGAGTAAACTAATAAGGTGAGAACATTGTAGGAACAAAGTTGCAAACAGGGGAAAGTGAATTTTACACAATATGTTCCCAGTAAGGGAGAAAAAATGTTTGCCAATGTTGCCCCCTTGTGGTTGTTTAACCACAAGGTTCTTAACCGAGCCTGTTGCAAAAAAATTATCACATACATTTTTAAGGCTATCGGCCTGCTTCAGTCTTCGACTCTAGTAATGGTTATTCTCTAGCAATGTCTTGCTAAACAGTTACCATTTTGCTCAATAGCTTACTTTCTTCTGCTGAGGTTAAGCAAGATAGATCCGGATACAAAGCTATATACGGCTATCACCTGCATGTCACGTTGAACTGAGCAACTTCCTTGTATTCTGCAGCTTTGACAGATTTGAAGAACCCCGCCCCATGCTGAAAAATAGACAAATAGTTTAACCAATGAATAGACAGAACCTTACAAATGGGCGGGTGTATTGAGTGAGTGACGTTGTGTCGAGCCAATCAGTGACCTGACTGTAGCGCGACAGTTCCGGGAGACGGATTTCCGAGTACACTGTAGCAAAAGAGCAGTACTTTGTTTACGTCCTACACTGGTTAGCTGACAGCTGTTGTGGTTTCCAAGTTACTATAAAGCTTGACTGTATTTTGCATCCAACGCTTGGGTGGCTTTGCTCGGAATACCAAGACACGAAAGCATGGCTTGTTTAGTTGAATGAGAGACGCTAGATGCCGACAGGAGGATGAACTCTATCAGTGGCCGGGTGCTCTCCATCCCCGCCGCCTCTGTCACCAACTCTGGAGCATCCTCTTCACGAGCTTTGCATGTGGAGCTTACTTCTCAGCAGGTACTCACACATTCTCCTTACCTGTGTTTACGGACTGCACTTTGAGATGCATATGTAACTTTGGGCACACAGCAAACTTGCGGGTTTGAGACATCACGGGCCTGTCGAACAAGCTAGTAGATTAGCATAGCTAGCTAGCTAGTCATTTAAGTTCACTAATGTAAAACATGAATGAATTTGAGCAAATCAGCAGTAAGTCAAATATGTTTGCCACTTGCACATGTCAGTATACATTTATCGACAACAGATGCCTTTCAAATGTAGTATACCATGACTCACCTGCTAATACTATGGCTAACTTTGGTTCCTGCACAGGTGAGTTGATTCTTCTAATGCAACGAATGAAGAAAAATAGCCCCATTCATAAACTGACTACTGTACATCATAGTATGGTTCAAAATCCACACGGACGCGTCAGTCACTCAAACCTGAAGCTAATTCCAGTGTTATGATACATTTACGTTGATGCAAATTGTAAGGTGCATCAACAAACTGCTAATTACAAACAGGTTTCACATTACACATTTATTCAGGTAGTGGGCAGCTAAAATGAATACTGTTTTAATGCAATTTTCGTAATGCAAGGTTAATATGGGTATAGTCACTGCAAAAATCACCAGATTGTAAATTAGTAAAAAAATGTTTGTGATATATCAAAGCAGTATTGTACATTGTTATTAATATGGTGAACTGCCTTCTGCCCTTCATCTGAACTAATGACATGATTGAATTGTAGAACCTAAAACTAACCCCTTCAATTCATATTTGTAGGGTCAAAAATCACAACAGTTTGGCCCGGCTCACTGATCAGTAAAAGAGAAGCTGATTAAGCTACTATTGTGAAACAGGAAGCCAGCATTGATAACTATTCTAGAGCAGTGTCTATGTTCATTCTTGTAATATTCTTTAATTTATATATAGACAAACAAGCATGCTTATTTTGGTAATATTGACAGCAACTAGCCTACAATTCTAATCCATGATCTTAAGATATCTTTGGTGGAGTTTATATTCTTTGTTTGTTATTGTGGGCTCTCTGTGGTTACGCTGACTTCCTCGCCTTCTCCAAAAACATGGATGTATAGTTCATTTGGCAATGCTGGAAAATGCCTCTAGTGAATAAGAGAATGAATGATTGTCTATCTGCATCTGTCTTTCTGAGTTAATCCTGTGATGGGTTGGTCACTGTCCATGGTGTTGTTCCCCCACCTAAGGCCCAAACTCACTCAGATATGCTCCAGTTATTCATTCATTTTCTAATAAAGCTGTATATTTATTCATATTTGCTAAAATTAATAATCTTGGGAAGTCCTCAGAGACGACTGTTGTTGTGATTTTGGGCTATACAAAAATAAATTGATTTGATTTGATATAGAAAATTAATGATTGAATGAATTAATGAATTAACGAACAAATGTAATTGATATTCGAAATCAGAGGTCTCAAACTCAAATTAGGCTGGGGCCAAAATAATCAAAAGTCAAAGGTGTTCAAGGGCCGCATTTTAAAATATAGCTCTGACTATGGTCACATTCATTCTTTCATTTTGTTTTCTATTACTTAGGCCTTCGTGTGAATAAAGAAAAAGTGATTTAAAGTGGGAAATGAAGGTCAGACTGTATGCTGTATCCCCAGTGAATTTTAGGTTTTATAGACACTAGGGTTGTAACAGTACAATAAATACAATATGCTAAAACACAAATTCGGTTCAAATTGTTATGTGCAATTTATTTGGCAGACCACAATCAACACTAATCAGAAATTATTCTTTGGGTAGCATGAAATCATCTCAGGGGCAGTATTAGTTTGAGACCCCTGTTCTAAATACTCAAAAGATGCATACATTGACTTCAGCAACATATTTGACTTTCTTTTGAAACCTAAAATATTTATAAGTGCCCTCTGGTGAGTGCTGGTGTACCGTTGGTTGGGAAACACTATCCTAGAGCGTCTTTTAGACCCTCCATGTTGGCTCCATACATCTGCATCCTTTTGCAGAGCATGTCCACAACACCTATCTTTGAAGTAGCACTTTCATGAAAATATTATTTTTTATGTAAATAGTGTTTGGATGTGTATGTTTGGATGTGTGTGATAGTCTTGTGTAAGTCTGTAATTTGTAAAATGCATGACTGTATGTACTAACAAACAACAACCTATCCAGGGACTGCAGGTGGAAATCAGCAACTTTGTTATGACCTGGCACAAGCACCTCTCTTCTTTTGTGTAGGATAATGTCTTTTGTGCAGAATGTCTTTCCCTCATAAATAAGAAAATGAACTAAACTAAACTTGGCTGGAATGTTCCACAGATTGACATGTAACATAAAAAGGAAAACATGAGTGCTGTTGTCTCTCCACAGATCTCACTTCTGTATAGCTTTTCTTATGCCATGCTGAATAGCATCCAAGGCAAAATCATTACATCACCATGAATACAAGGTGGAGGTGGTTCCTCCATTGGAAAGGGACATAGTGCATCTTAATCTTTTGTGGTATTCAACGTAGTGATACAATCTGAAGCATATCAAAACAATCATTCATTAACCCATTGTGTCCTTTGTACTAGAGCAAATTATTCAATAATCATTTTGTCTGTGACCTAAATTGAAGTAGCCCCATTAGTCATTGTTGAGCTTTAATAAATTACTATGATGTGTCTGCAGTGTTGTGTGTGTCTGCATGCACATTGTTTCACACAAAAAAAATACAAAGATTTTGTTTAAAGCTTGTAATAAAAATGATGTGAATCCAGCATCAGCACCATTAAAATTGAAAAAGCAGTGGAACCAATAAATGCTGAAATTAGTTTTTAGCTTCTTGCTTTTAAACCACTGCATTAACTTGTGATGAGCTAATTATTTTGTTACACTTTTGACCCAGAATTCTTGAAAAATTAAATCCTGACAATAAATGAAAATGTCCGTTTATCTTTACTTCTAGGATATTTATTTTTTTGTTTATTTTGCATGTGTGCTCTATCCCACATTTTATAGGAGAGTAGAAAGCCCTGTGTGGAACAATCCTTGGTTTTGTCTGCAGTGTTCTTAAACTCGTTGGGAATCTCATGACTCAGATTTAGTCTCAGTATGGCCGCAGAGGGCTGAAGCCGATAATGCCTAAGACAGAATATATCAATGAGTTTCCAGTAGAATCCAACACTTGTAAACTAGCGGAAACCTACTCCAAAATATTATTACCCAACTCAACTTCACTCAGGTACAAGAACAAGTTTACTGACATCAATACACTCAAGTAACATGTACATGAAAAACAAAAGTACTCACTGTTAGTTATTTCTTGAAAAACTGATTTGAGTACAATGTTAAATAAGTATTTTAAACAAAACTTGATACAACATTTTAAGCTGAAACAAGCAGTTTAAACATCAATTAGCATAGTATTTAAGTTCTGTCTAATCAGAGCAGATGGTTTGTGAGGTTTGACAAAGCTGTGCTTTGAGTCAGTTGGAACTTACAATTACATGGTTAGATTCATTTTCTTTTATTTAATCATGCACTGATGCTGTGCTCTCTCTCTCTCTCTCTCTGTCTGAGCAAATAATCACCCTAATAATCCTGACACATAACATAAAGCTCAATGCTGCATGTTGTTTTTTAAAAACGCTCTGAGAACATTTACGTTGGCACTTTATGGAACAGTCTGCCGAAGAACCTCAGGGCCGCAGAGGGCATTCAGGTTATCTTTTTAGCTTAGCTTTTGGATAGTTTTTATTCTTTTACATGTAATTATGTATTTATTATATTTACTTATTATTAATTTGATCCGACTTTTGTTTTTAGGTTTTTCTTAATATTATTTTTAGTTCTTAGTTTGCTTGTATTTAACTTTATACTTATCTTAACTTTCTTATCACTTTTATGATCTCTAGTGTTTTCTGCACCAGGAGCTGTGGTTGGCTGTAGCTGTTGGGCTCTGGCTCATGGGCCCTGGAGGTTTGGTCTTGACCTCATCTCTTCTCTGGGCCCAGGGCTGGTGTCCTGTGGCTGCAGGGGACTCTGCTCCTGGTGCAGACAGCTCCTCTGATAAGGCTTTCTTTGAAGCTCACATGGCAGTTATGTTTTCCACATCAGGAATTGTGTTAGAGCTTCACTGAGTGGCTGCAAAGGATATTACATAGAAGAAAAACTGCTGATATATCTTGATAAAATACCACAGAAATGCTCAGATCAAGTCTGGATGATTTGTGAACTTAGAAACAGTTCAGTTTTAAAGAACAATGAAACATTTGTGTTAAAATGATTGATAATCGTTCTATCAAAACTTCTTTTACTTGCATGCCTGACTCACAGTAGGATCAAAGCTACTTATGAATATCTCTGTTTCTTCAGTACCCTAATTGAACACAAATACAAATAAAGGTGAGAAATACAGTATATCAAACTATGCAATTATGTAAATGTTTTGGCAAGATAGATATGTCTATATAGTTAAAGAAAAAATACAAAAGGTTATGTTTCTAAAGTTTCTAATTAGGGTATAAAGGTTGACATTTGTGCACGTTTGGATTTAATTGTACAGACGTTTTTACGTTTGTTTGTTAACTTTTAAGGCTTCTTGGTTCAGAAAAAAACATTTTTTGTGATTACTTTCTCCTACATATTCAATAAGCTACAAGTGAAAATATTTTTCATGTGACTGTCATGATGTGTCACCACTCCCAAGTTAACGGCTCATTTATCTCTAGCATGAAGAGGCCATACCATTATCTCAGCTGCTGCCATGTTGACATGCCATTTCTGCATTCAAATTGTGTGCTATTTCTCAACAGATACTTTTTTAATTATTGTAAATCTTTAACCAACACGTCTTTTGTGTCTTTTTTGAATAGAGACGACTTCGACACCTGCGGAGCATTGCAGCTCGAAACATAGTTCACAGGAATGGTTCTCCTCTACTGGACACGTATTTCACCCTTCACCTCTGTGTGGGGAACGCATATCAAGAGGTTTGAAAGTCATTAAAATCAACATACGTACATGTGATTTTAGTCACTTTTCACTTTTCAACTGTCATTTTTTTTCTGTTTCAGATTTTTATAAGAGTGAAGTCATTCGGGACTCTCTGGCAAGTATAAACAAATGATAATAAGTTCATTCATTCATTATTTATTTGATTCATGTTTATCATATTGACACAATCGATCTGTAACTGTCAATCTTGCATTTACTGATTTTTGTGTTTGCAGTAGTTACTCGTACATCAACATATAGTTTGCTTGAGTTTTGCTGACTTTGCTGACTTGATGTTTCCTGTTTTTCCTGTCAAATCTTTTTACAACTCCTCTCTTGCCTTGTTGGGGTTTCTTTTACTTTTTGAACACTTTTATTCACCATGTTGCTAATACGTAATGTTTGCAGGTTTTTCATATTTTTTATAAAAGCATTGACTAATTAATGTTAAAGTAGGGTCTTTCTTAAAATGTTTTTTTTTGTTTATCAGAACCCCACTTGGAGAAGTTTAGATTTTGGAATGCTACCGGACCTATTGGACACGTCTGTGTCTAGTTTTGTGGTTCGAATATGGGGAGGCCAAGCAGAACAATATCAACTGCTCATTGAATGGAAAGTGAATTTGGATGGTCTTAGATACACAGGACAGCAGGTATAGCAATATGTCTGAACTGTACAATATAGATTAAATGTATCTATTTTTTTTTTAAATAATGCACTTTTTAAATGAGAGATTTTTGAAAATACCCACAGGAATTTATAATAATAAAAAATAATAACAATAATGTCCCATATCTTTTTTTTTTTTTTTCCTCAGATTCGGTCTCGATATCCAAATGAAATTATATTTGGATTGAATGATGGCTACTATGCAGCTGACTTTGATTATAAGGTTAGAATGAATCATTTTTATTTTGTACATTTGTAAGTTTTAGGACACATTAACCAAAGTATTCTATGACATTGGCAGGACTCCTCAGAAAAGAAGAAGAATAGCCTGCTTCAGGTTGAGCAGACTTCAGTCCGAAACTCCTATAGTGTTTTTTCTCTGCTCAGGTATTTTAACTATTTTACATTGTTTGACAGCCTACATCTACACATGGTGTTCTGCTTTGTCTGTAGAGTTAAAATCAAATCACCAGACATTTGACATTTTAAGCTTATTACAGTATATACATCAATAAATCAATCATCAGTATTACCAATGAAAACTATGACATATTATCTGCAGTATGTTCCCAGTATATGGAGTTGTACACTAATATAACAACAAAGACTCATTTTGGAAGAAAGATCAATTTAATGTCTTTCTTTAAGAAAGTCTTGGTAGTTAAATACTTTTCTTTGTTTGGGTCAGAAATTAAATAACCAGAAGAAACGAAAATAACAGAACCTTATTGAATTCCTTTAATGACGACATCATGAACTTCTATTGGAACAGTATTAAACAAATGCAGGTCATATTAAATTTTTTCATTGTAAAACACATTAATGGCGCTCTGATTGGCTGTGCTTGGGTAGTCCACTCCGTTTTCAATTTGTTGTTTTTAAAAAGATGTTTATTGACCATAATTGCAACCTAAATGAATACATGTCGATATTACCAATGTGTGGTTTCATGAAAGAAAGTTGTCAGATTTAAAACATAAATCGTCTTTGCATTGTGGACATCAGCTACTCTACCTTTAGTTTGGTTTAGCATGTACCCTTGTGTGATAGGGAACTTACAGTGAACTTACAGCTCATACAGTGAACAAACCTTACAAGGAAAGCTGACTAAAGTGTAATACCTTCCATCAGTCGTTTGTAATACCTTACTGTCCACAGGGAGGAGACAGAGCTTCACAAAACACTCAGGGAATTCCTTAAGTTGAAAATAGACCTTTCATGGTTGGAATAGTATGTTGACAAACAGGTCTGTTCTACTACATAACATTTAAATTTAGAATGTAAACACTACTTTCAAACCAGCAGGGCTTCCCTCAAGGAAAACCTATAAAAGTCTAATTATGCTGTAAAATAAGTGTATACTTTAAAGGGCCGAAATAGAACTGTCCAGAACAGAAAAGCAATCCTGTCATTAGAAGTATTATGGGTCTCTATTCTTTGTATCAACATGCAACAACCACAACTTTTCTCTGTCCTCAGCTGCTGTAACAAGTTCAATTTCTGCTCAGTTTGTTATGTTTATGTTTAAGTCTTTATCAGAAATTGTGGTCATGTAATAGGACAAGTTCGTCAAATTATTAAGTTTTACTGAGAAATTGCATTACTGTGTCCATGGTTGAATATCCCAATGCTGTTTTGCATCTCTTTCATCATTGCGTTCAACTTCTAGAACCCGAATAACAAATGTTGCTTTTTGACCTAGCGATGAGAGCCATATGCTGGTCTTGTTTTCTGATTGGCTTAGTCTGCATGTACGGACCGAACAGTACGTGTCAACAGAAGCAGTGCTTTGCCAGTGTGAGCTCTAGGTGGGATTTCTCATGGCCTCTAGGGTTTATCAACACAGAATACCTTCCTCCACTTGTGTTTTCAACTGTTGTTTTGCAGGCTGTAAGATCAATGTCTTCGGGGCTTTTGAAACAGTGAACCTAATGCCTAAGCTTTCATTCACTCCGAGGATAAGTGCGGATGTGGATGTTTTTGTTTGCATTTCACGCCTTCTGCATGGATTGGCGCAGAACTCAAACAGTTTCTATTTACATACTTCATGAAGAATTGTTTTTGTACTTAGAATCGGAGCCTACAAAAGTAACTATCATCTGGGACTATTTTTGTTGGATTTTTAATTTCACATTAGATTATTCTTCAAACCCTCTTTACATCATGTAAAACACTGGATTGTACTTCATTGTTCTAGTGTGTTAAATAGAGTAAAGGTGCCTCCTATGCTCACTTTAAACTCATATACAGAACACATATTATAGTTACAGTTGTATTAATCCGCTTTTTCAATTTTCTAGCTTTTCTAAATAGGGATATGACAAGGCAGTCATCAAATGTTATGTGTGTCATTTGCATCTGATGATCATTACTGGTATTTATATCATACATACAAAAACACTATGAAAGTTGTATGTGCTAAGTTGTGAACAAAATAGTGATATATTGGTTACTGCCCTTTGAAAGTGACTGGGTGATGTGCAGCTGTAAGGCCTTGACTTTTCAACAACATACTTTTGTGTGCTTCCTTGTCTTCTTTGGCTCTCATACCTTTATATTATCCATGTTAGCCAGATGGCACACATGCATGCACAGTGTTATTCGACACGGATTGTGGTTAGTGGATGTACATATTAAATATTTATTTTTGTTGTATGCTACAAGCTTTATATAAGAATGATGATCTTTTCTTAGATGGACTCTGACACATTTTTCTCCAACCATGCAGCATCTGTGGAATTAGTACATGTTAATTTTTTTTCTGACATTTGTAAGTTTAAATGCTTGAGTTGTTATATCTGGGCCCTGTGACAATGAGCGCCTCTGCAGGAGTGGCTTGTGTTTTTGTCTCAAGATGTCCAGACCCCAGCCACTGTTGATGAGATTAAATTTTAGCAAAGTCTCAAAAATGTAGAAGAGAATAGACCTGTTTGAAAAGAAAGCTAAATATTTTACCTGCACAAAGTTTATAAAATTTAAATTGTAAGTTTTCTGTCAGGGATTATGTACAAACACATTACTTACTTAAAGAAAGAGATTTAGCTATAGAGCTTCTCTTCATCCAAAGTCCTACAGAAGTTACAAAAATACTAATAGGCCCTAGCAAACTCAGCTATCATGTCAAGCTAAACAATTGTAGTTGTTAAAGCAACTCTACTTAGATGTCACAAAAGAGTGAAGCCAATAGAATGCTACAGAATTACTCAAAATAAATACTAGTTTTCCTACTTCAACTCCTACTATTACTTTTTTTTGTATTGCATTAATGTAGTAGTAATAGTAGTTTTGGCACTTATTGTTCTCCCTTTCAATTACTGTGTTGCAACTGAGAAATGTTTGAGAGCTATTAGAACTTAATATTTGTATCTAAGATGTTTTGGTGGTTTGATGTTTTTCTCTTGTTTTTATTAAGGCTTCACACAGCACAAAGAGCCATAAAGCAGACGCAAGTGACGGTGCAGAAGATTGGGAAAGAGATAGAAGAGAAGTTAAGAACAACAGCATCTTGCACAGAGCGGGTAAGTGATCAACTCAGTCTGTTCTCAAAAAGTAATTCTGCAACAACAAAATAGCAGTTCTGCTTTTCATCAGTTTCACTATTATCCCAGCTGTTTAAATGCACGGCAGGTAAACCGAAGAAGTGACCTATTCCACTTTTTTACAAGACATTTAGAATGCACATATAGAACTTTTACTCAGAGAACTCTAGCATCCAGCTGCAATATTTCAACCACTGAAATATTAGAGATGCATTTATTCATTTTAGGTTTTCAATGAAAACCCTCACAAGGGGTTTATTCATTTGCTTTGTGGGGGAGGTAATTAACTACAGTATCTGGTATCATCCAGTCTCCTATTCTATAAATCTGCCCCAAACCTGCTGGAGGAAGGACAGTTCTTACAGTGCATTGTGAATGTAAATGTATTTTCTAACTCAGCATTGATGTAGTGTTTATTGTCAAGATCCACAGGAAAGCTTCTCTGTGCTGTAAAGAAGCAGGAGGCAGTAATGTGGTGATGTTGGTCCGCCCAGAAGTCTTCACGTTCATTAAAGAATCTCTGTGCTTCTCCACACACTTCATATATAGGCTCTATATGTCAGTCTTCAGGCACATGTTGTTTTCTATTGTGCTGTTCAGCTCTATCTGTCAACTTTTGATCAGGATGTTTTTCATTGCATATCCTGTAATTCTGCTGAAGCCTTCTGCACACAAAAACATTCTTTTCACACAAAGAGTTCTTTGAAAAAGCTGCCTCTGATATTTTCCTTTAAGTAAAACATCCCTCAAAACCCTTTCAAAGCTTCATCAGCTAATAAATCCCATAATCCTGTGCTTCTACCTTCTTGGAGAGGTCCAGTGGCCCAGGTCCTTGAAGAGATGCTTGTATTGTGTGTGACTGTGGTAAAGTTTTTTCTGTTTCTAGAGAAGCCTGTAGTCTTTCTGAGTTGGTAGATCAAAGGAGGACACCAAAAGGCCACCAGGCCCAGCTCATGGCCCTTTCACCCTCTCACCCACTCCATGCCATTCATCTGCCTGCCCCCAGACTGGCTGCTTATTTGCTCAGCTGACCCACTGCTGTTTGATGTTCTCTCACAGCCAGACGGGCCCTTGCGCCGGGCTACAGGCCCTCCGTAGACTTTTACTCTTCTGACCCACTTGTCAACTGGGCCACCGGCTTCAGTGAATGTGTAGGAGGCTCCTGGTTCGTGCCAAAGCCAGTGGTGGTTAACTTGCAAGCATAAGTGTGTGATGCTCTGGAAAGATGAGGCTGTATCAGCCCTTTCCCTACAGATTATCCTCTTGCATTCAGCTACAAAGTCAAAGTCCTCAACAAAGAAACCTATCTCTTTATTTCTACTTTCAATTTTTATAGTTCAAACTTCAGAACTTCCAGACTTGTTTTCTGCATTTTACCTAAAATTTTGAGAAGCCAGGAGCAGAGGGCAACTGTCTGATCAGAAGTAATCAGATGGTTATCAGATTAGCTGTCTATATACTTTCACATAACTTAAATTCAAAATTTAATGTCAACTTGATTATTTTTGTTTTTATTGCCTGTTTGTAGAATTATTTTGTAAATGTCTGTTTAGAAAAAACGTCGGTTACATCGAAGTAGCTCCCTACAAGATCAGGCTGCCTGCCATTCCCATGACATGAGTTCATTACTTTAGCTTATCAGCAGTTAGTGATCTTGGGGCTTAGTAGATGTTTTGAATAGATCATATGTTCTCCATCTTTCTTGTTATATTTATTTCCAGTGGATTGAAGATTGCAGACAGTGAGCTTGAATTGTAGATATAAAATTAAGTCAATGTGATGTGAGATTAGCATGTAAAAGAAAGCTTATTTTTACGGGAAACTCATAGAAATGTGGTTGCAAATAATAAATGCCATGAATTTTATGTATGCAGAAAAAGGAGCGAGAATGCATGCAGCTGCGCATAGCTGTACTACGCAGTGAACTGGAACGACAGACTAAAGCTTTGGGCAGAGAGACCGACCTGCGACAGAAGGAAAGAGCTCAGCTTCAGAAAAAAGGTAAACTCAGAATAAATCTGTAATGTGATGAACCTAGCAGCTATACAGAAACGAATGCCCAGTGTAAAATTAAATAAATAAAAAAATCCAGTTGTGTAAAAAAAAGTATTTTGTTCTGTTGTTTTTTTTTTTTTTTTTTTTTTTTCTTTGTTTAAAAAAAACTCCAGTTCATTTATTTCCATTTTTAACATTTGAGAGATCACACTAAACAATTTAAAATATTTTTTTTAAAAGATCTTTGTAAATACCAATTTTGCAAAAATGTATATCTGAGGAAATACTGTAGATAGCAAATCCCACCCCCTAATAGCAAGTGTTGTCCCTTTGGGTGAAATAATGATGAGACACTAACTATCTACGAGTTTCTGATCTCAATCTGAAGAAAGTTTATTTCTCTCTCTATTTTAAAAGCTTTCAGTTGTGAGATGTTTGAGGATTTGTTACATTCATGACTTGTTTTTTCTTCTTACATAGAAAAAACAAAAATCTAATTTATAAAACCTCTGCGCGCTTGTGTGTGTGTGTGTGTGAAAAGATAGAACCTCTGTAAAGGTCCATCGTTCCACAGCCTCAGCCTCTCCCTATAAGTAAAACAAGATGACAGCCTTGTCCGCTCTATCTACGTGTGCACGGCTTTAAAATGACAGCATGCATATGTACTGTATGAGCAACAAAACATCTTCATTCCCCACACAGTAGTTGTGATCATTTTTAATTGATATTTATGCTTTCATTTTGCAACAATTGCACTAATAAATTATTTTTTCTCTCTAAGCTGCTTGGTGATTGTAGAGTATCATCCACATCTTGTGGATGTCCCCTTCGTGTCCCTGATGTCCTTGGCCAGCTCTCTGGTCTTGGCCATGTTGGGCAGTTGTTGCAGTCTGAGTGTTTGAAGGTGTGGACAAATGTCTTTGATAACAAGTTCAAACAGCTGTAACAAGTAGATGATTGAAGAGCTTCTAAAGAAGTACTAGTCTCTGAGAGCCAAAATTCTTCATGGTTAGTTGTTTTCCAAAAACGTATTAAATACAAAAAATCATACAAAAATGTGATTTTCTTATTTATTTATTTATTTATTTATTTAAGGAATTCCCCTTGAGATGTGGCATCTCGTTTACAAAGGGGTCCTCTCATAGTTGAAGTTCATCTTTGATGAAAATATCAGACCTCTCATATCTTTTGAAGTGGGACAACTTACACGATCGATGGGTGTTCTAATACTGTATGTGATTTTGTGTGTAGTTTTGGCCCCTATTTTTACGTACACTGCCTTTATAAATGAACCCTTGAGAACAATGGCAGATGTTTTGAAAGCCCTCCACATGTTGACTATTTAAAAAACACACAGTGACTGATTTAAAAAACTTTTGTGATCCTCTGAAGGCCACCTCTTTTGCTCTCACCGTAGTGAATTTGAACAGTCACACCAAACCAAAATGTCTGAGGTTTAAATTGAGCAAGTCTTATTCAAGATGTTGAGTAACAATTTATTAATCGTGTGCAACATGTCTGTGGATGAAGTGGGAATAAATGTGAGGGTGTCTTTTGCCTCAAATATGCTATGCATATCAGTTGTAATTGTTTCGTTTTTTTTTATTGTAATCTCTCAGTATTGTTAAAAATGAGGGGGGAAAAAAATCATAGTTTCCTAAATAAACACATTTGCACGTGGTGTTTTTCACATTACTGCACATCTTCACATGGTTAATTTTGTAGGGAATTAATGTTACATGGATATTGAATTAAGCAGGTAGTGTCACAGACAAATAGTCTTTGACTTTTTTGAGTTGGTAGCATTATTAAACAGTCAGTGTCAAGTGTTATATTGGGTTGTGAAAAAATGATTTTTTTTAATTATTATTACTGGGTTAATGAAGTTTTAAGTCAAGTGTAAAGTTGTCTATGCTAAAAATATGGTATAGTGTTCCAATAAATGTTTTCTTTACTCTGATCACTTAATTGTCAGCAAATTCCCAAAACAAATATTTAGCATTTTTAACTTAATCACTAATAATACATAGCTCCATGCAGACATAAACATAGCTAAAATTGAAAACAGCAATAATCAGGGTCAACGGAGAGGTTTTGTGTGCTTCAACACTATAACATGACTGTTAATCCTCCCTCTCTTTACGTGTCACCACTTTGTCTGCAGCCAAAAGTTCACTACGCTCTCCTATTCAGGGGCTGTTCCAAATAGGACAGGTGCTTATTAAGGGGGTAAAAAATCTTTTAGCCAGTTCAAAGTAGGAGAAGATAATTTAAATAGATATTCGCTAAAGTCGACAGAACTTAATATCACAAAACCATATGCTATTTGCTTTTGCTACTTCCTCTTTATTGTTTGACTAACATTTTAGCAAGTAGGATTCTTCTAAAGGTAGATTCATTACAACTCATCTGTATTTATTCTTAATATTTCGTCCTAAAAGTTCAGTTTAAAAATATGAACATATCAAAACTACTGCTTCATTTAGATGAAATGTGGAGGTATTCCTAATGAGTTTTTGAGGAAGCCATTCATTGAAACAAAATGTGATTTGTGAATGTGAACATGTTCCTTTTCTTCAACATGGGCTGCTAGTTTATACATAGTTTATTTACGTAATACAGTTCAATTATTTATTTATTTATTTATTTATAATTTTTATTTTTTTTTACTGCAGCTGTTTGGTTGGTTATTCACACAGTAAATTCAGCACAGTCATGATCTCTATAGTATAGCCCAGAGAAAATCCATCTTGTGATTCCAAACAAGCAGCCTTTGTCTGTTTCCAAAGAAAGGCATACCTGATTGTTAGCATCACTTTAGCTTTTTTCACACATTCCTGGATGTATTGGATACAGCTTTCTTTCTGCCTTTTATTGACAGTTTAATAGTATGAGTGTAAGTACATTGCTATGTGCATATCCCACAGGATATCCCATATGCACTGTTTATCTGCGCTCCTCATCACGCTTTTGGTACACGCTCTTATGTGGAGCTGGTCGGGTACTCTTCTGATCCCTACTGTCTCTTGGCCCCATTGAAGTTGTCTTGGCTCAAGCAGGTGTTTGTGTATGAGTTGGCAGATGAGGTGTGTCTAGATTTTCCTCACTCACCATTAGCAAGTCTGTTCGGACATGTTCACACACATGTTGTTGTCTCTCTGACTTTCAACATTTTCCTGAGTACAAAATATATAGCCTTTAAAGAGGCACTGTGTAAGAAAAACAAACAAACAAAGTGATTTCCACTTTTGAACACCAGAGGGAGCCTTTCACATGCATTTTGCCTATCTACCCTGCTGACATCTAGCGTCAATAATCCACATTCCGGCCCGTAATAAAACAGTGCCCCTTTAAAGACAAAATATCTCTAGGATAAATTAAGTTGGCGTTTGTGGATCACAATGCTGTCACGATTTCCTTTTTTCTAAATTTCAAGCAGATGCATAAATCAGAAATGCGAACAGCTTTCTTGTTTTTAGCAATGATAGACTCAATAAAACCATGCAAGTCTCTCAAACAGTAAATGTCAGTGGTTAAATTTCAAAAGTTTGACAAGCTCAGAGTTCCGAACGTTGGAACTGGGAAGGATTTTGCACCTCAAAGAACCAGACTCATACTGAAGTCATAATCATTACCACTGCTTTACAATCAGCACCACTGCCTCCACATCTTTCAGCCAATTTGATTATGGCTAAGGTGATTGACAGTGTCGCAAGTCCAACTTTCTGATTATGCCTTTTTAGATGAAATGGAAATGATATCTTCCAAGTTAATTGTTAATATATTTTTTTATTTTTGTTTTTTTTAATTCTGTATTCATTTGCGCACCTTTACTACTGTATATAGTAATATGAAATTAATCTAAATGTTCAGGATTTAGAACATTTTCTCATTTCTGTTGAAAATTTCTCTTGCCAAGTACATATCAGAGCTGTCTCCAGAACGTGTACAAAGCACAATAAAGGCTTGACATAGCAGCTGTACGTAATGCACTGTACCATGAAGGTTTGTCTGTTCATCCTGTGATACCAACTGGAATGAGTTAGCAGGATGAAAGCATGAAGAGATGGATTGGTATAACAGATAGGGTGGACCTGGGCACTACATGAAAGCAAGTGTGTAGCACAGGCCCACACCGTTAGTGTTAAAATATGTTTTCATGTCATCACTTCTGATTGAAGGATGGTCTGACTGACTGCACCTCACACTATCTTTTCTGGACTTAATCTGATGGAGATAGCTGTGCCTCTATTTTGCAGTCTGCTTTCACCATTATTTATGAGGGTGCTCTTCACCAAAAGACTTAAAGGATCAAGCCACTTACAAATGTTATAGTTGATGCATTTCAAAAGCTTTTGTATTCTGTAAACACAGTCAATTTACGGCCATGTTTTGTTTTGGCTAAAATCGAAAATCAACAATCGATTGATTAAGGATGAAAAAAAAATGTTCTAGCAGCTTGCCTTGTTTCATAACAAACTTGAACTCCAAGGCCTAAAATACACACAATATACTTATGTTCTTGTATTATAAAGTAACTACGCTGCTACGTGACAAGTGGCCTCCGCACATTCTAGTGTTTATGTTCACAGTATGAGCACGTGTGTCCTGGCACACATAGTTTTGTGATTTGTGTGTTTTGGGTTGTCCATTTTTTCCTTATGGCCTGTTTAAACAAACACTGCTCCACCTGATTGTCAATCTCCATGTTTTCAACCCCAGCTGCTAGAACAGTCAAAACATTTACACAAACATTATCAAAACTCAACAAATAAGAGTAAACAAATCACAGATTTAAAAAAATTAAAAAAATTGGTGCAGTTCTAAATTACACCAGACTCTCTTCCGTTTTACTCTCAACTGTTTTCTCGTAAGCATCAGTTGTGGTCAGACAACTTCCCCATTCTGTATCATCAGTGTTCCTGTATCTGATATTTCATTGCCGGCTCTATAGTTACCTTGTCTGGCAAAGGCTGTAATCTGCAAATGTATGTTGTGGCGTTTCATTTGGTGTCAAACTGAAATAATTAATGGTGTCATCAAAAACTCTGTCTGGATGGCAAGTGTTCTTCTAGCTGTTCACTCGTAGCTACAAATTGCATACCTATAAGTTTCTTTGTTGTTGTTTCAGAGGAGAGCTTTTCAGCTCAACACGACAGTCTAAAGCTTGAGAAAGAATCACTCACCAAGTTACAGAAGGAATGCACCGCCAAAAGGTATGAAGCAACCTGCAATTTAGTGCTGATTTATGAATGCATACATAACATGTGCTTCTAATGTGTTTTCAAGTCATCAGATCAGCAACAAAGTAATTCTCACTGTGAATTGTTGTGTTGAAACAATAAACTAGATTTTTACCTTGACTTTTTATTTTCACTTGTGCAAATTAATGTTTTCCAAGTAGACCATTCCTAAATCAGATAGTGACAAGCCACTATGGCTTTAGGCATTTTTTTGTTCCATACCTGGTCCAAAAGAAGCTGTGAGCAGAAAATGAATAGTGACAGCGTATGCTACTGTTGATGTGATGTTGATATGTATTACAAACTGAGTGCAAACTCATTTTTCATCATAGTATATAAAATCCATTGTGTTTCTAGAGAACAATTTCTCAAGTCAAATGCCCAGCTCACCTTCCGATGTCGTCAGCTTCTTTCTGAACTTTCGTATATCTATCCAATTGATGTGGTAAGTATAAATGTGTTTGCATTTAACCAGCTACATTCATTTGAAAGTATAACTGATCTAAATAATCTGAATCCACAGACAAATCAGTCAGATTATGTCATCTGTGGAGTGAAATTGCCGAACTCGGAGGACTTTCAAGGTGAACATCATATACTTGTGTTAACCATCATTAACTGACTAGCCCACATGTTACAATTTAATTCACACTTTTTAATATATTTATTGGTGTTACTGTTACTGTTGTGAGAAGAAATAACACAATTTCACCATTATTCAAGCTTATTGACACAGTGATCAAACACTTTTATCTACTCTGGCTATAGATTCCATTTCTAATTTTTAGTTTGTTTGTTTTTTATCAGTGCTTATAGGCACTATGCTCAATTGTTGCCACCTTAAAAATGTGTATTTTAAAGGTTTTTACAGCAGTCCACACAGTTTGTTCACTTGTCTACATTCACTATGTTTAGAAGAGCTTGTTACAAATTTAAGAAGCCACTTCCAACTCACTTCCAACTTACTTTAAATTACAGTTTTTTTTTGTTGTTGGGTTATTACAAGTAATACAGACATGTGGTTGGATAGTGGTAGGTGAAGACAGAGTTTTCTGAGCATGGGCATCAGATCAGGACATGAGAAGATTACTCACATGCAGAATAGTCAACTACAAGCAATGAACACGCTGAACATGGTTAAACTAAGTAAAGAAATTGACAAATATAATCCTTTTAAGAAAAAATAGCACTTGATCTGACACTTTGATTACAATAAATATAATACTTGATATTGATAATGATACTTTTACAGCTTTAACTGTAATGCACACAGGTTTCTCAAGACAGTCAAAAGCTCATGTAGTTATATTTTTCATTTCACTGTGGTGTTCAGTCATTTGTTGCCAGCTGCCTGAATACACCAGCATTTCCATTTTTCCATACTTTAAATTATACTGTTTGCTCATAATTCACCCCTCTATTACACCATTATATCTTTAAAGAGCTCATGGTAGAGTTTTCAAGTTTAGTGTTTTTGTCCGTTTTCTGCATTTTCTGTATCTGCCCTGCTGTTGTTCAAGTATTTTCAGTATCAGATGTGTGAGGTCTAGATACACAGTGTTGGCCCTAATTTAGGTCTGAATTGTCTCCTCTGATGTCAAAGAAAGTTTAAAACGGCCTTGAGGGTGAATATTTGACACAAAGGGCAGGGTCAGTGTTAGTTGGCCTCCTAATCCCTCTGAGGTTGAGGTATTGTCCCCAAGTCCATCAGGCTTCTGCATTTGACTTGGGTGCTCTTATCAGTTTACCTTGACAAGACATGTGTAGTCTTCAGTTGCACCCCACAGTGTCAAGTGTCCCATTGGTGACCTATGAGTTGTGCTATGTTATTGCAATCTTAACCATTTTATAAAGCACTTTGCAAAACATCAATGGTCACCAAAGTCTTGTACACAACAGGTTTAAAACACTTAAAACAATTAAAAACCTGAAAAGAAAACAAAAGCAGTCAACCAAACATTCTTAGTAAAAGCCAAAAACAAAAAATGTCTTAAAAACTTTAAAGTTACTCGGCCGAGAACCAGAAACAGAAAAGGGTCTATCTCCTCTCCTCTGACTGTTGTAGTCAGCTGATCAGATGACCTTAGAGCACGAGGGGTGTGTGCTGCTGGATCAGATCAGACAAGATTTATTTAAACATTTAAATCTAAACATTTAAAGACAAGTCATAAAATTTTAAATCTGCCCTGGCAGCCTGTGCAAAGATGTCAGAATCTGGAAATATTGTCATGTGTTCTAGTGCAGGTTAAGAACTTTGCTTGTGCATTTTACACAAGCTGCAGATCATCATATGGTGTTTAGAAAACAATGGGTTAACTGTTTTGAAATGGAAAAAAGCTAAACTTCACAATGACTTTTCAAGTATTCAAGCTTAAAATCATGGTGTTTGAGAATGTGAAGCCACTTAGTGGGTTGTCTTGAATTTTTTCCCTTTTTTATGGCGTTACATAAACAGAAACATTCACCAAAGCATCACATTTCATTCATTGAAGACCACATGCAAATTTACTTTTTTGTTGTTTGTTTGTTTTTCAGGCTGAGTTTTTATCTAAAGTGTAATTTTATTACAAACAGAAAATGTAAATTTGACATTTAGTTTTCATCTACTACTTTCTTCATTATTTTTCAGCAAAAGATGACGGGAGTGTGGCTGTAGCTCTGGGATACACGGCACATTTGGTGCTAATGATCTCCTGCTTCCTTCAGATCCCTCTTCGGTATCCTGTGATTCATAAAGGTTCACGCTCCTCCATCAAAGACACGATCACCGACCGACTCACAGAGAAAGAAAGAGAGTAAGTTTCAGTCTAACGACTTCACTTGTCTTAATATTAAAGTTTTATTTTTTCACTTTATTTAAGAATGACAGTACAGTGAATCAAGAAACTTATTCAAATTATAGATCAGACTGAGCCGATGCTGTAGTTGAGCTTTGTTATGCTTTTTAAAGACCATTAGTAAGAAATACAATAATATTGTAGTTTGATTAACTGGAAACTACCATATCAACCTTTGAACCCATCTAGGGCCATTTTATATGAGTTTTTTTCAGCACATTGTTGCATGCATAGCTACAGCACGAGCACAAGAATGAAATTATTATTTTAGTGTGTTATGGTCTTGTAACTATGTATCATCTTGAAAAATAGAACATAACTTTTTCATGATAATTGCATGTTTCTGGAGTTTCACCTTACATACACAGAATGGAATCTCATTCATGCATTACCATCTTCAGCAGGAATGATAAACTCAAGATTATGCTATAATTAGCATTGGTACTGCTGTGCATGTGTACACATAATTGCCCCTTAAACTGAATAGTATTGATTTAAAAATCCCAAAATTTCAAGGAAGTTCCCAGTGCTGCTTAGACGCGCCCACACACAACAGAGACAATGGTGCTTTCACGCTTTTAGCCAACAATGTCTGATTATATTAACAACAGCGGAAGGTATTATAATTGTAAATTTGTGTTGACACTTTAATTATATGTATCTGGCTTTCATTTTAGGACTTTAAAGAAAAATAAGCAGACTATGAAAATAATCATTGCACAATTGTACAGCGTGACAACTACTACAGACAATTCTATATTATTATCACCATTGGAAACTCAAAACCTCGACCAGCAAAACAAGTCACATCACTTGTAGATCATTTCCCTGACTGGGACCAAGGCTCGTCCAGCGTCCTCTTGCCTGTGCTTGTTTGTGACCTCTGAGGCCCTACATGTAGCAAACGCCGCAAATGATGTGTGGAAGACAGAAAGCAACTAGTGGAGCTCTTAAAGGGTACAAAAAAGGGCGATTAAAGTGTCGGAAAGAGGCAGCCAGTGGTGATAAGTGAGGTGACATGGATCAGTTGCTCAAAGTGTGCTAAGATTAGCAAGCGCTGAGTCAATTATAACCGTGTACTTATAGAAACCTTATGTTGGTTTAGCTTTGTGTTTGCCTACTTAATAGGTCTGGGTTTCATTACAGATTTTTAAATTCCAATAATTTGACTCTTTTTGACATAGCTGTATGTATTTAAACAAGAATTTTTGGATGAAAGTTTTCATTGAATGTGTTTTTATATATTGCATTATGATTTTGCTTGTGCTTCCATTCACCTTCCTGGATATGAGTTGGACTCAGAGGACATGTTGCACCCACATTTTCTCATGGAGAACCCCGATCCAATGTTTCTGATTGCAGAGGGAGTGCTGTGGAGATGCAATCCAGATGTCCACTGTTTGATTGAGACCAGAGCGCTGCCATTAGATGGTATGCACTGGCTACTATAGTTCTGCGCCAAGTATCAATACATATATATAGTTTTTAATAATTGGATTGCGAAGGAAGAAATAATTTTACAACTCACAGGAAAAAGTTTGTGGATGTGAAAGATATGGAACCACAGTTTGTGTAAAGAAGAATCCACAGAAGTTCTGCTCCTTCATTTGTGTTTCTCAACCTAAAAAAGATTTGCATGATATCTTGTAGTACAGCTGTTTCACCTAGTCTATGCAAAGATAACACTTTTTGTATATGCTGATAATGTAAGTAAGAGGAACTCTATATAAAACAGCTGACTATAGGTCTTTATCTTGAGTCCCTGGAGATGGAATCACATTTGAACAAATGGGTCATTATTAAAGTCTTTAAGTCAACTATAAAGATTTGTCAGGATACGTTTTCTTCCCTTTTGGGTTTTCCCTCCAATTCAAAGACAATGACAGAAAAAACATCACTCGGGGAGTTAAGGACCTTTAGATTAACAGTTGAGCTTTGAAAGTCTTGAAAACTTCATATTATGTGTATGCATAATAAATGAACAACACAAATAAGCATTTGCATTAAAATGGTTTGCAAAAAATGTGCTTGTATGTTGCTTGTGCCGTGGACATGTTTTTAGTCTTATTCTCTAACAGAAACAGACAAATGGAAACATAAGAGCATCTACTGACTATTTGTTTTTAAGGGCTGTGATGGAAATGATGTGTGACACCATTAGACATTTTGAAAACACAGACAACAGTGGTGGAACAGTTTGAGAATAATTAAAATTGCATTTAGTGACAGATGGATAGTATAATTTTTCAGAAATTAAAAACTACGCCTCACTTTGATTAACCTGCTATCTTTCTGAGGCAAGTGGTTTGTCATAAAATCATCATCATCAGGATGTACATTATGTGGTTACATTTGGCATTATAATGGGATTTAATGGCATCAGTAGCACCACTCTGCATAAAATGACAATGAAGGTTCTGACCAGGCCTACTTAATTAGGATTTCAAAGCAGGCCAAGCCTTTTATCTGTGTGTATATATTTTAACCAATTTTTACCAGATATTAAAAACCTAACAAAGTAGAGCCCAACCACCTACCCAAAGAGGTCTGTCCTCCTTAACCCCTTAGTAAGCCAATCTGGGAAAAATGATTTGTCATGCTCCTAGAATTGTACAAATAAAGTTTTAACCCTCTTATTTACAGTCAAATCAGTCATTCTGGAATAAATCATACTCAGTTTATATTCCACTTCCACATTGTGGAAGATATTACAGATCTGTAAAGCTAATTTTAATCAAAATAGCTTCAACTTTTGAAAAGGAATTGTCAAAACCCAAAATACGGACAGCAACTACATTTCCAGCTCTATATATTTACTTAGTAAAAATTAGACAGACTTGAAAACCTGATGATTTTTTTTTTCCTGGGGGCTTGTCCTTCGTTGAACAAAACTAGAACTCCTCAGCTTCACAAAGAGTCCAGCTAGTTGTTTGTGCTCCAAAGGGTTCTGAAAAGGATCAGATTAAAGTTTAGACAGTTTAGCCAATCTACTTCTTATAAAAAATGGGCTCCTTGATAAGAGGTTAACACGTGGTGGGTGAATAGAGTTTGCTAAATAAGCTTCCATAATAACATGCCTAAAACATACAGTACAAGCCTCAGGTGGTTTGCACAAAAGTTTTTCTGTGACCTTTGTGCCCTTGGCATGTAATAGTCTGCCTTCCTAACAAGGATGCCTTAGGAGTAGACAGTAACTTTAACTATTAAGAGCATGTAAATGGGTTGTTTGCCTTGCCTTTAAAGGCAATGAGGCACAGTAACAGCATTTTTGCCTTTGTCAAACACTTGACCATAGACTGTAAAAGAAAGTCATGAGACCTTGACAACTGCTGGGAAGCAGCAACAGTGCAGAATTTAAACTTGAACTACTGTTTAAGGATTCTTTTAACAGGAAGAGGTTTCAGCTCAGGAGTGTCATTAAAGAAAGCCGGCAGACAAAGAGGTAGACTCCCTCTTACTTCATCTCAGGATAAGTAACTGTTGTCAAAAGTCCCGTCTTCATAACTATTATGTTTTATAGTTGCTGCTGATGCTGTGCCTACACCTGAATGTGCACCAGCTGCCAGGCCTCTGTAGCCCTGGGCTTAATTTCACTCCCTCATAAAAAGGTGCTTTGGCAAAATGCATTTTTTAATGTTTTCTTGTTTATTAATTACATATTTTGCTGTGCCCCACAGCTCTTGCTGTTGGCACGCGACCCGCTCTTTTAGCGTTTTGGAACGCAATACAAAAAAAGCAATCTTTTTTTTATTTTATGAGCAATGAAGAATGTTAAAGATTTACTCATGCTGTCAATACACTGTCATTGCAAGTTCATCTTTTCGTCCAGCTCCTGCTGTGAGGAAGATTGGTTAAATGGAAGCAGATTGCAAGTTTAAGTAATCAGTTTTTACGTAATTGGGTGCAAAAGTGTGTGGGCCTGTTGATTACAGAACCTGTCATATTGAGTTTTCAGTGTTTGTTAGTTAGCATCTGACAAATCTGCCACTAGAGAGAGAGAGAGAGAGAAGATGTGCAGATGGAAGAAACATTGTGATTAGGTTCAAAGTGATAAAACAAGCTGCTGAGATAAAAAAAAATAGTTTGACAGCAAAATTAAACAAAGAAGCAAAGATTGTGTGGGGAAGACCCACTATTGTCAGTGAATCCATTTGTGTAGTTGGTGTTTATAGACCTTACCAGGGATGCTTAATTATAGAAAAAAATTATAATCACAAATATTGAATGACCACTCAGTTATTGTGACTGCTAATATTTGAGGTGATTTTAATCTGCTATTGACTTGGAATGCGTCAGCAAGTCAAGTCACAAACCTTGCTTGATTAGATAATATAAAAATCTCCCACTAAGCCCACTCCAGCAGGACTCCTCCTCCACAATCCTCCCTACTGCAGTGTAATAATATATTTAACTTTACTGGACGTTCCCTGGGAGGAATTCCACATGTTTGGTGAACCAGAGTCTCTCCAGTGCGATTTCAGACGCACTGGACAGCAGTCATTAATCACTGTGCTGTGACGGAGCTGGTGTGCGCTCATATGTTGTGTGTGTGTTTTGGAAGTGCCTTTGTTTTTCTTCTCCTTCATGGTCATCGCAAAACTAATCCTATCTGCTCACGAGGAAATGGTATTAGGATTGCCAGCAGTGTGTAGAGGGGAAATCATGTGTTGTTCTTCCTTTCTTGCTTCGTTATTTCCATGTTCTCAATGTATGTTCTCTCTGGCATGCTGTTTTTGCTTAACAATGAGCTCCAGTAAAGAGTTTTGACTTTTTTGCTAAGCGTTGAAGAAAATCAAACACTTGTATCCATTTGTTGGTGCTTTGAGTGCGTTAAGTCACGTTTTTGTAATAGTAGTAGTTTGAAGATTTGTCAAGAGGTGCTTTTACAAGGAGCACTAGTTCAAAAATACGTCAGTTCTCTAGGCAGTTTAATGAAATCAATATGATGCAGAAGATGACCAAGGTGTGGCCTTTGTTACGGCCTAAATGCTCAAAATACAAGAGGGCTTTTTTGACGTATCAAACCTTTTAATATTTTTTTTATTTTTAGCTGTTCGCGTGTTCTTCAGTTGTGCCCAATAAGGTTACTACTTCAGCAGGTGATAATGATTCCAAGAGGCAGCAGCGTCCTGTGAATTGTCTGTGTTAAAGGAAGTGTTCTTTGCTGCTGTGTCTCTTTGCTTCAGGCACCTATAGGTCATTGGAAGAGAGGATAAAGGGACCCGTATCTACTCTCACCCAGGATTAAAGGAAGACCATGACCTAGTCCCCGGGGGCCAAACACACAGGAAGGATGTATTTCGGATGTACAGTTGCCCCACTGCACACTCACACACACACACACGAATGTTCAAAGACTCCACACATGTCTGTGAACTAAGGCCAGGCCACTCCTGAGTGTATCTGTTGCTTCTGGCCATGCCGTCGTGTAACAGAAGCGTGCAGCTTAGATGATTGGTCATACTTTGGTCACACACCATTTAGCTTGTTCCACTTGTATTTTTAGAGATGTGTTTGTGTTTAACAGTATGCTTGAAAAAAAAGTTGTTTTTTTCCATGTTGTACTTCAGGGCTATTTAAATGGGCCCACTGAGCGATGTGATCTGTCCCATCATGGTAAAATGGGTCATGGGCCGTTCCACATTATGGCCTGGAGAATGCTCTGCTTCTGGCACACTGTGAACAGAGGTGGCTATGTAGAAACAGTAAAATCAGTTAAGTCAGCTGTATTTTAATAATGTTGATATTTAGGACTAGATTCCTTTTGCAAAATTTTGAATTCTTAAGTTGTGAAATTAGCTTCAAATTCAAATTCTACACTATCAGCAACTCTACATTAGAAACTTGTATGTGCAAAATGTACTCTGCTTTGACATGTACCCAGGGATTTTCTATGTTCAGACGTTCTTTGGTAGTTTATTTGACCAGCACACCTGACTGGCATTGATGGGATTTCCTCTTTGTGCCAGCAGGATCAAATCTCTGTGTTCTTACTCTCAATTGAAACAGTGCTTTGCAAAGTGCCAAGATTCTTGTTTAGTATTTTAATTTAAAATGTATGAAGCCACATCTGGGTGTGAGGCTAAACTTTCTGTAGCCATCTGTAGATTTTGTGATCATGGTGGCCAATCTCTACAATAAAATGTCTATATTAAAAGCTTTGGGCTGTAGCAATGTATAAGTAAAACTAACTGTGGTTAAACATCCTAATCTGTCCATCCTTTATTTGAAATTTCACATGAAGAAATTTAATGTGTTATATATTGCTATGATATTGTTGCAGACTAAACGATTATTTTCGCCAGCTTGTATATGTTATGTCTTCCGTCACATTTTGGGTATCGGGTAAGTCGATTCAATCCTTCATGTAACAAAGTTTTGCCTTTTCTTGCAGATTCCCATTATACCCACGGGGAGAGAGATTTCATTTTGAGTATGGCGTCTACCTGCTGAACAAGAACATTGCTCAGGTAATAAATCAGCATGTGTCCCATAAATTTTCTGAGTGCTTTAAAATATGCATGTGTCTCTTTGACCACAAAAAAGATGTGACAAAAGAGAGCAAAAATCTTGATCTCGTCAGTCTAAGCCTTTAATCCCAGCTGATAGGGGAAAGTAGTGTCACACTTGGCACTTGGTTATTAATGCTTGGAGGCAGATTCTCCTTCTTTTTTCATCGCTCACACCTCAGGGGAGGGTTGAACTCCTGACCTATCCGCGCTTATTAAAGTACACCTAATGTGTTGACCTGGGTGACTCCCCTCATTCATCCCCAAGACATTTATCTTCAACAGTTAACAATTTGCATTCCATTCTCAGTGTTCCTTTTGCTCATGAAAATATTGAATAAGACTTGGCAATTAGCACTAACAGGTGGTTGACTTCACTTCATTCCATTTGGGAGCGTTTACTTGATAGCATGCTTTTAATTGTAATCCTGACAGCAACCCGAATATTTTTCTGCATTTTAGGATAAGTTGCGCAAATATCATATTTTATATATATATATTTAATAAAACATGTATTTTGTAAAAAAAAAAAAAAAAGATTTTATCCCCCATTTTGACACCAGTAAATTAATTTCTTTTGAACATTTGGTAAGCATCACAAGGGGAATTCATATGCCTACCTATAAACTTACATAATCCCCTCCCATTGTCATTTTATCAAAGGCACGCATTATGATCTAAGCCTTCTGAGATTTCTGTTTCATAGAGTCTGAACCACATGCTATCAGAAGTTCTGCACTGCACAGACACACTGCTGAAAGTTTAATTTGACCCCTGATAGAAGACATATGCGACTTGTGCCGTAAAGAGAATGTGCAATTTAAACTCCTTCAGGTACGGATCATTTTGACGATCTTTAGAGTCAAATATATGCAGGCTTCAGGCAGAATATGGGTTATAGTATTTTAAAATGTGTACGTGAATAAAGAAAATCAAAGAAGGAAAATTAAAATGAGGTCCAGACAGTGAAAGTCGGCAGGATGTTTCCCCCCTTGTCTATCAAAGCAATCGTTATAGATTTTAAACCACGAGTTGAAAACCATCTGTACACTATAAGCAGAAACCCAGGTGGGCACATGATAATTTAAAAAGGTAAAGTGAACTGATAAATTACTGCATACAGAATAAACTTGTCCCTGGACATTAAACATTTTCATTTACATTTTATGCTACCTCTAATTTTATAAGTTTCAATTGTAATTCTTCTTATTTTTTTGTTGTTTATTATTTTAATTTCATTTCAGAACTATTTTATATCTTTCTTGAGTGGTTGAATACACACATATTGGGATGAGTGATCAGGTCGGCTTGAAAACATCACAACAGTATAACACGAACAGTCTCTTTCCACATGATTATGATAATGGTGCTTTGTTTGAAGAACGGCAAAAGTGGTAAACATGTCATAGTCAATATAAAAAGAGGTTACCGCTGCCGGAGCTTCTTCAGTCTTGTTTGGTGATTGTGCACACCACACTACATTGTGTTCTTCGTGGCTCATCTTCTAGTTTCTTAAGTTTCACATCACACATGCTTGTATTTTCTAGATAAAAAGACGGGAAGTACAAAAGCTTTCATCTTACTTGTAAATGTCAAGTAAATCTCTGGAGCATTTATCTCATTTTATTAGTAAAGGTTGTTTTCTCTATAATAAGATATTTTTTATTCATTCAGGGCATTGCTTGTTGGCCTGTGCTCATCGGGGTCACTGTTAAGAGTTTTTGTACATTTTGTTGACAATTCTTGTATTGTTTGTGGTTTTGAATATTTTCCTTTGTGTGTTTAAGTCAGATTTGTTATGTACTCGCAGCAGTGCTAGTCTGGTGTCTGCTGGGTGATAGAAAGAAGAGATCTGGTTTCACAGCTGACCCGCCTGCCCGGCTGATTGGCCGCTGTGCTAACAGGAACCTGGGTGGGAGACATTAGCTGTCCATCTCTTATTAAATTGTCCTGTGAGGCTGCGTTTGAAAGTGATACAGGGAAGCTGGCCAGAGATCAGGACAACAGTGGGTCGACTATGCTTTGATGTGGAGGGTAAAAGTTTGCTTTAATTTGGCCTTTTGTCATGAGGCCAGCGTGGAGATGGAGAGTGTGTGCTGTGTCTGTGATGGCAGATGCTAAACCATTATCCAAGTGACACTTTGCAGGCACAGATGCCAAGAAAATCTGAACTCCAACAACAAGACAAGGGTGAATCACCTACAATTTTTTTTTGTGTGCATATATTTTTGGTCTATATTCACAAATTGGAGACTTTGGCATAACATTTTTTTTTCTTTTCTTTTTGGTGTATACTTGGCACTCCAGCCACAGGGATAACTTGCTCTCCACCTTTCTTGTGACTAATTGTCCATGTCTGGAGTTGTGGGTTGTTTGAACATTGCAGACGGCCTAACTGTGTGTCACTGTTGTGAAAGTAGCATGTGGCGCTGATTAACTGACAACTGATTCTATGAACAATCTTTAAGAGCAAGGATACGACAATTAGCTCTGAGCCTCAGAATGGGATGTATCATATTCAGTTGGCCTCAGGCATAGGAAGCTCACTATTGAAAATTAATGGACACAAATGTGTTTTGACTAGACCAGGTCAGCGCAAAGTTCACTGTTGTTTGCCTGTGCTGCCTCAATGTTGGCTTTAGTATCCCACCTTCCAAATCCCTGAGCCCGCTCTCAAAGATGTCCAGGCACAGTGCCACAGCGGTGGTCTGCTGCAGACGTCAGAGAGCACGCTGCCATGCAGACTGAGGACTGTGGTTCTATAAAAGACAGCTATGATTCACTGGAACCTTCTATGTTTAGTGGTAAATGAAGGTGGCAATAAGTGGAACAGGAGCTGGTCTGCTGGAGGGATTCCTGTGTGAAGGCAGTGAGAGGTGAAAAGAAGTTTAGGCTTAATGCTCAGCAGAGAGATGCAACGTCTTGTTACTTTGCTTGCAATACACAACATGTGTAGAGAGCAAATTAGACCGTAGACCCTCAAAAAAGTGGAGGCTGGAGATGACAGAGCACTTTAGAATTTTTCACTCACTCTATCTTGAAGCAATGACAGGTATCTTTTGCATGTGGAATTATTTCTCTAAATGACTGCATAGTGTCAATTGCTTTATTGCAGGAAAATGTACATGTTTAACATTAGAGATTAGTCCAAGAGATTTTTCTTTTTTCTCTTACGAAACCTTTGAGTAAAACAAAAAATACAGTGTGAATACAGTTTGAGTAAAGTCCATCTCTACAAACAGACTGCTCAGTGTTCACAAATTGACATGCGTCCCACTGTAGAGTGTTTGTTTACCTGAAGCATAGACCAAGGCTCCTCTGGCTCTGCCACCATCTCTACCCAAAGACAGACGTAGCCTGGAAGTAATCAGCCTCCTCTTCTGCCTGCTGCCACTCAGTGTCTTCATTCTTCCATAACAACCACATCCGTTTTCCATTTACGAGGATTGATATGATAAAATACATAATGGGCAAGACAGGCACCAAGTCACAAACTGCACCGCACTTTCACCCTCAACAGGAAGCAGGGGGAATAAATAAAGGCACCATCAGAAGTTCACTTTTGAGTGAAGTCTTAAACATATCTGTTCTTCATTAGGCCCAGTTCAGTAAATATGACTATCTAATTTATATGTTATTAATATGTATCTGGACCCTTTGTTATTTTCAATTTTTATTAAGTCCAGTGTAAGGTTCCACTTTTTTTTTGTCATCAGCCATTAATTTGCCTCAGATTCTTATTTCTGACAGTTTTTTACCTAAGCAGTCTCATGACTGTAAGCGATTGAGTAGAAAAGATTTTCCCGTCAGAAAATAATCTTACAGTGAAGTATGTTATCTAATTCGACTATTGTGAAACACTGCACTCCCTTTTTATAAATGAAGACAGTTTATTGGTGTGGGATTTACGAATCAAGATTTACCTCCAACATAGTAAGGTTGTATGTAAGGTTTCCACTTTGGTAATTTGTCAATTAAAGATTTGACAATAATCTCTGACTAGGATTATAGTCAATTTAATAGTTTATTTTTTCTTAAAACGCTTTGTTTTTATAGCTCAAGAATGGGCTGGCTACAAGTTCTTGCATCTAATAGTTACTGTATGTTCTGATTACTTTGACGTAGGGCTTACCTATATACAGTATATACATATTGCATATAATAGGATAGATAGATAATAGGATATTTCAATTCTAGGTAAATAGAGCCACACTGTTGCTCAGCCTGTTTCCCTGTATTTCTCCGCTTCTCCTCACTCTCTCTCCGCTCACTGACCTGCAGCTGCAGTCTGTGTTACAGGCTGCTATCATCTGTCCTGTGTTCAGCACTGTTCATTGTAATTACTGTCCAGGATTATCTAAGGCTTTATTTTACTCACAACACTATGTTAGCTTCTTTCAACATTTGTTTTCCTTGTGAAGCAGACAGCTTCATGATACACAGATTCAGCAATGTGTTCACTCTGGGGACAGGAGTTTATTCTCAAAGGTTTTGTAGAAACTAAAGTAGGAGAAAACACCAACTGTGACAAAGTTAAAACCAAATTATAGCCAAAACAGAAAAAGTTAAGGAGAAGATCAATTTATTTTTATATTTGTAATAGGTAAATTATGTTATGCAGAGATATACATTTTTGTTCACGTACAAATTGCTGTCACCCTACTGTTAGTTTTAATATTGGACTTATTATATTTTACTTTCAAATAATATAGAAAATATAATAGTTAAAATGTGTGCCACACCTTAAAATTGGAGTATTCATAAAACTTGGTGTTCATTTAAAAATATTCTGACACTATATAAATGTATTTACCAGTGACCTAGCAGCTTATCGGGTTGTTCCGCGGCACTTTTGATTACTTTTTATAGTGTTTTTTATGGCACATCTGGCCAGTAACTGAAAGCTTTTGGGCGTTCGATCTTGGGCTTTTGCCGTTCGATCTTGATCCCAAAACTAAACTATGGCACACACTTCAACGTGCTATTCTTGTAAGAGGAAACTGTTGTTGAGAAATAAACCCAGTGGTTAGTCTCCATGTGCTCCCTAAACTTTGTACAAGCTATCTATTAACCAAGGTTAGATCTTTATGTGCACCTCAAAGATTACTTGGCTGCAATGTGTGGTCTCTGCTTTCCATCACAGCGTTTGTTGTTGGATACAGCTTGTATTTTGAGAATTTTTTTTATTGGGGTCTTTATCAGTGAATTTGGCTCTCCGACAGTGCGTCTGTTTAACTGCACTGCCCAGAAACAAAGTCTGTTTTTGATACCAGGTCTAATGCATACTGCAGAGCTCGCCATCGCAAAGACTCACGTTTGTAGTTTAGAGAGGAAGCTTCCACTCGCTGTCTGACACAATTTATAAGTAGTCCTCATGCTGTTGCAAGTTTAAGTCGCTAGTTTAGCTTCCAGTTTTGGGTGTGTTAGCAGAGAAGGCAGATTTTAAGCTCTGGGGTTTTATGAGCATTCTTCTAGACAGCCACCTATGACTTTATGAAACACTTGAATTAATCTAATTGAATTTGCACATTTTGCGGTTGGTAGTTTCAGGTTTGTCCATCACCACAAAGCAGCAACTTTGGAGGGAGCACTTCTAAATGTAGGGGTGAAGTCAATCATATACCAGTATGTGTGTGAGAGAAAATATACACTATATACATTTTACAGCCTGAACAGAGTAAAGGTAGTCCAGAGTAAAGGTAGTGAGATGCTGGGTGACTATCGATAAAACATTTCTCAACTATAGCTTCAGAATGCTTTTGACTTAAATTTATGTTTGTATCTGGCGTAGTTCCATTTGTGACAAAGCATAGCCATGCCAGAAATGAAATGACCCAGTCTTCTGTAGTCATGCGAGCTACAAATCATTTGCATGGACAGTTATCTATGTTTTGTATGTACATTTTATTTATTAATTTTCTATAGTGGCTACTGTCTTTGTATATTTACTTGTCTATGAAGTATTTACCATTTATTTGGAGAAACAGTGTAAATAGTATTTTCTGTGTGTGCTATTTAAGGCAGAAGAGGAAAACTGGAGCATAAAGTTGAACTCCTCAGACTCGTCCGGCAGTCTTAATCTGGTTACAGTGGAGGTAACTTGTGTGGCTCAAGAACTGAGACTTAAAGGAGAAGTCTAAACAGAATATGAAATATGAACTTTTATTTTGGACGACCATTGTAAATAATAATTGGAACACAGCATTTTTCTGCACTGTGGGAATCCCAATAAACCACCCCAAAAATCATATCTCAACTAAGAATTTGTATGACAATCTCGCCACATAAAGCAATGACACAATTCTAAGCTTTCTACATCAGTTTTGTTTTGATTTACCAAAGCAACAATTCATTTTTTTCTATACATGTGAAACAAGATTGCCTTTCCCCATCAAAATGTATCTTAATCTGGCTTTTTGCCTTGTTCATCTCATTTCAAGTTTTTGGATCTCTTTTGCCAAATAAAAAGGGCAGCCACCCAGTGTATTTCTTGTTAGCAAGTTTATAAAATTGTTTTCCCTGTTAATTCATCAAAAAGCTTTTATTGGGTTGTTTGGATCTAGAGCCCTTCAATCACTTACACAGGCCTTTTATTGCTGCTCATTGACATTAAACAACTCTGACTTCATTTGGTTGGTAAAATATCTTCTAGTTTCTTGGTCCAGCACATCAGGCTTCTATTAAAGCTTTTTGTTGCAGCCAATTGGCAGCTTTTAATCAGGATTTACATACCTCATTTCACCAATAAGTTTTTAGTTGTATTCATCATTTACAATAAACCAAAAAAACGTATTCGGTTTATAGAGGTCCTACACCCATGTGCTTTAGTTATTTTCTAATCATCCTAATATTGTGTAAATCTTGTAAAAGCCTTTGTCTTTTTCTGCTCTGACCTAAACATTTCTACACACCAGTGCACAAAATAGTCCACAAATAGTTATTTAGTTCTGGCCAATAGTTTGTGAATTCAGTGCCACTGCCCGGCCAGCGTAGAGTTTAGTGGTGCACGCTCGGATAGCATCAACTGCAGGATCTTTATTGTCCATGTCAGTCGCTCTCTATCACCTCGTTGGACTAGTGTGGGTGTGTGTGATAAGCCTATGATGTCAGGTTGTATTAGGCTGTAAGCTCGTGAGGTTGTGTGTGGGGGGTAACGACCTCATCCCCTCTGCCATCCCACCATAACTGTCTTTATTAATGAAGTGTCTGGGATAAACTCAGGTTATCTAATCATTAAAGAAAAGTTAGTGTCTCAGGAAGGCAGCTGTTATATATATACTAATTCAAACTCAAACATGAGCTGTGGTGCTGGCTGTTTCGTTTGCCTTACATATTTTAAATTACATAAATTAAATGTTCAAACTTGCATAGTATTTAGCAAATGAGAACAGGATGCTCATTTATTTGCTCTAGAATGGAGCATATATTCCCTAAAAGCAAATATTCTTTTCTTCAACATTGTGTTTCTGTGAAGGTAGATTTCATCTTTCAGTTCTAGCTATTAAAATCCTAAATACACATTTTCCAAGGATGCATAAAATGTTATTACACTTCCACTAAATGTATGATGAACATGCATCATCTACTAGTTATGTGTCATAGCGACTTGGGTGCAGACTAGCCTATAAAATGAAAGTGCTAACTGCTCACCATTTGCAGTAATGGGGAATAATTTGACTGATGTAAAGTGTATGGAGTGAACAGATGGCGGATAAAGGTTCATTTCTTTACCGTGAACATATAAATCAAGCTCATATTTACACGTCTCAACACCTTAACAGCTTTTGTTTGTTGTTGTTCTCTAGTTGCCACTCACCCGTGATGACGCCGTGTGGACATCCCTAAAGTTTTACTGCACAAATCATACCCAAATCTGTTTACGTCCCCATGGAAACATACACTTTTAGCCTACATGCTGTCTCCGCCAAGTCGTCGGTTAGCTTTTTATAGCAATTAGGATGCTGTCTGCAAAAAAACTACACCCTGCTGCCTGTAGCCAACTGCAAATATAAACACAAGTGCACATGTTGTAATTAGGAGCACGTGTATAGGTTTTATGCGTTTGGAGAACATACAGGCACCTCTGAAGAACTTCTGGTGAGAGGAGTGCGGTCTATGAAACTCACTTGTCAACAGCTCTGTCAAAGTGTCTTCTTTACATCGAATCGCAGCCAAAGTCCTCTTGGTCTGTAATGCCACTGTGTAGTATCTCCAGCTTCAGAGACTGTTGGCTTTATAATAGAGTCTGTTGTGTCAGACTGCTTTGTTCTGACTGTTTCAGGCTACACTTGCGCCTCAGCTTGGTGTTACAACAAAGTCCAATATGGCTCATTTCCAGCTCATTAAAGACTTGAAAACCACAAGCGCTGCTTCATACTCTTTCCCTTGCACCAAATTAATGGAACATTCCGCATAGCTGGCCACCAAAAGTGCAGAAGGAAAAAAAGTTGACCACACAATAGCTATTTGTTTCTTCGTCACAATTCTGTGTCTGCCCCGATTTAAGTCCTAATCCGATTTGGAATCCTTAGAATTAGGTTGCGTTTTTGGAAAATCCTTGGAGTCTGGTATATATTTATTCAGATGTTGGAAATATAGTTGAGAAATTGTAAGATTTATAGAAAGGCACTTTTCCCTGTACTTAATAATGAGTTGTTTCAGAAAGAACTGGACTGTGGGATGTTTTCAATTTACCTTGCCGACATAGCTGCGTCACTGAATTATGATGGGGATGCTGGAGATAAAATATCGAGAGTGAAATTTTCAGCTGTCAGCACCACAAGTAGCTAATATAACCAGCGTATCAAGGCTTAAATATATTGTTTAGCATTAAAATTAGTTGAACTCATCTTTATGTATTTTGTTAGTCTCACTTGGATTGAAAGATTCACAGAACTAGATCCAAAGCTGACCAAAAAGGACAATAGAAAAAGAACTGTCAGTCACAATGCTTAAATATAGAATAATACAAAAATGTATACAAGCCAGACAAGGAAATGTGGTTCCAGTGGTCATATGGCTTCTGAATTTTGTTGCCAGTCATAACTCATACCCATCATCAATCCACAAAAAGCAGAATAAACCACATAAATCCTAAAGTCGTGTTGTCACAATCAAACAATACCAGCCCTCCAGCCACGTGTTCAGTTCACAGTATCTGGATTCCTGTTTCAAGGAAATTTCTTATCCTATTCAGAAGCTGGAGCAGTTAAGACCTGTTATCTTAGTGATGTGCCCTGATAAAAAGTCATCTAACCTAGTAGTAAAGCTCTCTAATCTAATTTATTAGTACAGACCTGTGGTCAAGATTACACCGCTTGATTTTTATTAGTATTCAAAGACACCCATTTTCAATTTGTTGGAAACATATGTTGCACCTGTAGCTTGTAGCTATATCATCAAATCAACAAAATTACTTCAAGAACGCCTGTATATTTGATGAAAAGTGTTTGGGCTCAGAGCCGCCCCAAAAGTTTAAACATCCTTAACACTATGCAGGGTCACAGTTGAACGAACCCAGATGACCAGAGAATGCTCCAGGCCTTCCAAAGTAAACCGGACATAGGCCTATACTCGTCCCATACCGTGGCAGCTCTTAATTTGATATGAGGAGCCAACAGCAAAGAGGCCAAGTGTTTTAGGTCTTTCTTGTATATTCCACAGTCACGCTGTTTTGAATATTTTATCCACAGCCCAGAAATCATTTCATGCTCTACTACCAAATTTGAACCACAGCTCAGTCTA
Source organism: Mugilogobius chulae (assembly GCA_038363315.1). Lineage (NCBI taxonomy): Eukaryota > Metazoa > Chordata > Actinopteri > Gobiiformes > Gobiidae > Mugilogobius > Mugilogobius chulae. The sequence goes on along the minus strand of CM076399.1, from coordinate 13,625,778 downwards.
GATATCACTGAGCTTTGCCATCAGCTATGACCAGCTAGAAGTAGAGTTATCCAAAAAACGTTACCTAGAGACCAACTGATGCTGAAGCTAGTAATTACAGTACTCATTTGACCACTTATTGATACTGAGAAAAATATATTATTGTTCAATATTATTGATTTTAAAACTAGTATGTTTGTGTGTTTTTAGATAATAAAAAAGAATTTTGTAATTTTGCAATTTTTTTGTGTTTTATCAATGTACTTCTACAACTTTTTTTTACATCACAGTTTTTTTCCCCATTCATTCTCATATCGACTAAAGAACTTAGAAAACAAATCTGACTTTTTGTGGCCTTCATGCTTCGATAAATTATGTGTTCAAAAACCATTGAAAACCTCTCAATGTATAGACACATATGGTGCAGGATATTGTTTCTGATACTTTTCTTTAATGTGGATACATATAACGGCCAACTTTGTTTACTATTTCTAGGTTTATCCCCAGCCAGTTTGATGCAGCAGTTTTTCTCCCGTGGAATAGCAGCAGGATCTGTCTGAAATTCCTTTTGAACTCTGTGAAATATTGGACAAGCGCGCTTTAATCTTGAGCTCTCTGCTTACTGTTTTGATAGGACATGTAGTTGGCCCGTTCGCTGTACCAGATGCCAGATGTTGTCATTTTACTGTCATCGGTGTTGTGCTCGCTCTTGACAAACTGTTATAATGCAGGAAACTTAAAAAAAAAGTTTACTCTTTATGCCAGATGCAGACTTTTTATCTTTGAGCAGTGAAATGTTATAGGCCTTCAAGATCAAATATTATTTCATTCCTTTGTTTTATGATGCTGTGTATACCTTCTAAAATAAGTAGTTCAAATAAGCAGACACAGCCATCAAGAGCCCGAGAAAAGCAAAAAGTCAAAAGTGGGCAGCCCAAATGAGCAGACGACTTTTGTAACCCCTGCTACCCCAAGACTGTAGTCATGCTAGAGAAATTGAAAAGGCCAAATGTATTCCTATTTACATCATGTAAAGGATCGGATTTAGTGAGAAATTGTGCCCAGACGCCTGCCTACAGATCGTATATTCATTCTCCTTTTGCACATTATTTTTATAGGGGCCTTGTGGAAACACCTCACTTATACAAAAGGGTAGAATAGCTCAACTAGTTTCCGTATAATAATATAATTGAATGATTATATGCAATGTCAAGGTATTTTAAAGCCTACCCTAAATGTTCACATAGTTTTTCTACTCTTTACTGGTGGCAGACTTTGCATCAAGAAGACAATATATTTTAATTCTTTTGATGGACGAAACGCATTCTGTAGTTGTGTCTTCAAACAGAAGCCACTTTATAGGATTGATGAGGCCTGTGCCCGCCAGTGCTACCAACAGGAAGTGGAGCAGGGAGCTACGACTTCACAAATGGGGTACAGCCTTTGAGGGGGATCAGATTTCCTGGCACCAATGTAAACGCGCAGAGGGTCACTAGCCCTGGGGGACGGGAATTCCTCTCCAATAGGTGTCACTGCAGCTTCCCCTATCGTCTGTGGTGAATAAAGTGTAGTATCACTTTTAAACACCGTGATTAGTTCTGTTATAGCCACAAGAAATTGTACTATTAGTGTTCTGATTGACTAATAGTTATGGCTCTTTTTACTTATAATTCTGTATAACTAAAGGGCAAAATTGAATGAGGAAAGGTTAACCAGTGAAATTGTTTCTTAAAGGGTCACCAAGGTTAAAAAAGTACATCTGCACTTAGTAAAAGCAGAGGCCAGTAGAGTAGCCAAAAACTGTACTTAAAGATGCACTGTGTAACCTTCTGGAGGTGAAAAGTCAACTGCACAATTCAGTAAACTTAGAAAGTTAAAGCCATACTTTCTGACTGAGGAAAAACATGTTTTATGTAGCAATGTGAAAAAAAATACAGCCTAAGGAACCACTTTTCTATTGAAACATACAAGAGAAGGCCCTCCTCTAGGCCAAAAAACTGTCAATTTTGTGGTCATACAAGCTCACTCATAGGAAAAACACAGAATTGCATTTTTGTAGCACAATAAAATGACAAAAACATGCTTTATTCAAGTTTATTTTAGTCAAAAAGTTACACCTACCAATGACTAAAATATTAATCAAGTAGAAGTAGAAAGTGTTAGTCCAAGAAAGTCTGCGTAAAAAGTTATTTGAGAAAACTACTTCTCAAATAAGAATTACTGTTTTAGCGTAACATCTAATTTATAATTTGTAGTCAGTGTAGTTTGAGTATGTTTTCAAAGGATATGTCATACAAATTAAAAAAAGGTAAATCAAATCGCAAAGACGCCAAAGCTTGTACGCAAGTAATAATACTGCTACACTGTCAAATGTAGCACTGAATGTGGGGTCAAAATGTGGAGCTAGAAAACCGACTTGACTCACATATGCGCTTATACTTAAAAGGTGTTACATCTAAGACACGCTGGACTTGCCGTCTCCTTGCTTTGCCCTCCATTGACCAAGCATGATGGATTTCCTAAATAATGTGAGCATGGCAGTACCCACCCTGGAGGCTCCCCGTGGTGATTGGGGTCAGAGGCGAGTAACATGGGTCCTCTGGCACCGGTGGTCTTCCTAACTGAATTTCCTATTCCCCTCACACAGCTTTTCCCGTAATTATGTAAATCTGTTGACTGAATTTGGCGGCAATATGATACTCAGTAAAGTGTAACAACAAGTAATGCGACGGAAGAATCTGGTTTGAGTTAGGCCTGCTTTTGAATCCACGCCACACCTGCATCACATTAGCACAGTGTTGGAAGAGACGGGACGGAGGCCGAGCGGACAGAGCAGAGGAAGGAGAGCCAGCGAGGGTTACGGATGGTAAATGAAGTGAGGAAAGTCAGAGTATGCAATATTAAAACACTTTTATGACTTGCTTGTTTGAAATGGCAACAGAGAGAGGAAGTACACAGAATATTACATTTCACCTGTTAAGGAAGTGCCTAAGTGAATAGAGTGAGCCATGAGCCCAGTTCCCAGAACCACATGAGTGTTGGCTTTGCCCGGGTTCTTAAGGATGCGATAGCCTCTTCTAAAGTCAATAACTTAGTCAAACACCATAATCTCAAACATACCTTTTCAGCGTCCCTTATCTGATGGACTCTCGGGCATGGATCTGTTTACGAGAGTGAAACGCTTGAGTATCTTGACAGAAGACAGCAAGTCAAAGGTAACTTGAAAACTAGCGTATAGTACATTTCAAAGCACTTTAAAAAGCATCATAAATTGGAGACATGGAAGGCTTCTGTACTTTTGAGCAAAACCACATTTACATTTCTACGCTTTGCTGGAGAGCTTCAGACGACAGAACCAGACTCCGGATGATTAACCTGTAACTTCTGTTGGGCACACAATATGGGTCCTTTCAAGTCACTACTGATGGCTCAGTTAGAACAGCATGACTTTAACTCTTTCTCTGCCAATGGCGAAATGCCTGTCAAGTGTTTTAAGTGATCATCTGCTTCTGGAGGCAAGCTTTCTTTTCAAACTGATTAAATATTTTGGACTAAAAATATTGTTGAGTAAGATAAGAGCAGATCTTTAAAATGAAGAACAGACAATCCTACTTGACTAGGACCCTAAGGAGAACGGCACATGCAGCTAATTTAGAAACTTCTGTATTTCTACTGTAAAAGCTACACTCATAGGTCTCATTTGCATGCAACATGTCACTATTCCAGTCGCACAAAGTTTTTGTGGAGCTGTGAATATTGTTTAAAATTAGCAAAAAGGCCTGGCAGAGAACGGAGGTCAAAGTGAGAATATATAGGGCTGGCAGTGAAAGAGTGGCAAATGGAGAACAAGCTTTTTGAAATAGAATTTTTGTCTTTTTTGTAATAGAATGCTTTTATGATACAATGTTCTGAGCACCAAGTAATAACAAATGGAAGTATTCCTTTTTTTTTCTTTAGTTCTTCAGAATGTTGGTAATTGTTGTATACACTTTTCAAAATTGATCCCATATCTGACCTTAAGCTCGTCTGCTGATACTTTGTTTGGAAGATGCAGGAAGATATTGTCTGCTCTAAACAAATGTGTTTGCTGTTTATGGTTCCTGATTTTGTGTTAAGCTGCAAGACCAAATGATGAGTGCGGTGATGAACATGAAGTTCCACCAGAGCCAAGGAGTTCTCTGACTTTTAGGAAAAGGAATGCCTAGTGTCAATGATTATGTAATTCTAGCCAGAGTGAAGCACAGCTCAGTGGAGTGTTGTATTTATTTATTGAGATTAGGAATGGGACAGTATGAAATTTCCAGGGTATGATAATCTCAACCCAAAATACCACAGTATGAGGGTACACCACAGAGAAGCATATGTGCAACAAAAACAAGAATCTTCTCAAGTATAAAGCTGATTTTTATTGCTTCTTTATTATGGTCTTTTACTGTGGAGAAATCTAGAAAATGTAGAATAATTCAAGGTAAAACTCAAAGCTGTGGCATTTTAATAATCAGTCAGTATCATTCCATTCTCAATTGAGATGTCTTTATCTTTGATAAATGCTACTTTATACCAAGAACCAATATGTCCTTTGAACGCAGGCCTCCAATAAGCAGAAAGGAAGTATGCCATTTATTTAGTACAGTTACTCTTTTTGTGTCACAAGAAAATACAGTAAAACCCTGCATTTAAAACAAGCTTTTCCGGAGCTTTGATCCTGATCGTCAAGCCCCAGTAAATTCTTAGTTTTGTCCCATTGTTTACCTTTAGGAACTCCTGTTTAAGCTCAGTATTTTTTATTTATTTTTTCCCAAATTTGTCACTGCCACAGAAAAGTAAGCTCTTTTGTCCAAATGTTTTTCCAACTGTTTCCTGACATTTGCGTAACTTCTACTTGATGTTGCTGCTTTATCTCATCCGTGTAAATAATTGCTTTCGGAGAAAATTTGTCATAGTTTATTTAATTATTCGTTCCAAAGCTCTTGGTTTTGATTTTCAGTGAGAGGTTGACAAATTTTCTGGATTGCAAACAATTAACTTACAGATATTATTAATTTGACAGTCTTGTGTTCCGGATACATGATCTGGTGTTAGCATGAAACATGTGATGTAACTCACTAAATAGAGTTGTTTCTGGTAAAAATGTGCTGGCTGAAAAACAAAGGACCTACAACTATCGTGAGATCTTAATGAGCGGTTATCATTTTCATTTCTAAGTGTGGCTCTGTTCTGGTCTTGTTTTGTTGTGTTATAGACATAATTATTGTGCCATAAACAAGAAATCCATGCACTCTGGCTGAATGCGCGCTTTGGCTACGGAAGATAATGCTGCAGTCTGTTGGATGAGCTAAACTGTTTATGAAGCCGTCATAACAGAAGATCACAGAGGATGCCAGCACATGTAAATACAACATTGAAACGTGTGCTTTATATCAGACTATGGGCGATGTTTATTTAGCACAACGGCAACCAATTTTGAATTATTGGCAACAAGGTCCCCATTGGATAGCAATCTGTGAAGCTGATTAAAAAAACACGATTAAAGAAACACAACATCTTATTGAGTTTGCAGATTTGTAAACATCAATTTAAAAGGATTGATGCCACTGTGCAAAATACAAATGACTGTAATGGGGACAAACAAAACCTATGTATATTCAACAGAATGAAAACTTAATGTTCCGCTGTGGGCGTTTCTGGACTCTGCTAAGTTTCCTTGTAATAGATTTGGCTCAAGTCTCTGGCTGTGTCGCCCCAACCACGGACAGAGTCTGACCTTTGTTTGATGCGTGGTTTTCTTCTGGTTTGCAGAGGACATAGATGCCCTGAGGCTGTTCACTAAAGCCAACTGCATTTTTCATTTCATTAGGATTGTTTGTTTCACTTGGCAATTGAAACTAATTTTTCCAAAAATGGCCAGCATACATTCTTGATCAGTATAAACAAATATTTCAATTACTTCTGTGTCTAACCCCATGTAACCTTTTTTGGTTACAATATCTAAATTCAAACATGTGAGTTTTTCATCACTCTTTTCAGTGAGAGTGACATAGTTGTAATAATGAATACTGTATATTGATAGGACTGGGCTATATGGCAATAAAATACTATTGCAATTTTCTTGGAGCCCTTTTAGGTACATACTATTATCTGCTTAAAAAGTTCCTTCTTCACAAGCGACAAGTGACCTCAACCCTTCAATAAAAAGTTATTGAAATATTCAGAACACAAAACAATTTCTAACGGTTTCTATCGTTAATAACTTTTAAATATGAAAAATCCATGTTTCAGTCATAAAAGGATATAGTTTTTGAATCAAACTTGGAAAAATTGTCCAAAGTTGCCATAAAGAAGTGGCCTTTGAAACTTAGAGATGTAGGTTATAAAAATAGTCTGTAATTGAACAGACAGATGCATTAAATAGAGGAATGGGAAATCATGACAGATAAGCTCACGATTCAATTTGTATCAACATATTGCCCAGCCCTACTTGTTAGCAATATTCATAATAATACAGAATACCATTATTTTTATATAGCTTTCATGAAAAAGTTCTAGAATGCTTTAAATGCAGTCACACCAAAGCGTCTAGCCTTAATCCTTTTCTGATATTTTTAAACTGAACACCTACGTTCTAAATGCTAGTACCTCATATTCAGTTGTAGAGTTAGCATTACCATGCAAGCTAAGCCCAAACAGGGATGTTTTAACCACTAACAACCTCTCAAAGCTAGTAACATGAGAACCTCGTTAAGAAACATTTTCTTAAAGTTAACAAAACATTACAGACAATTAGCACTAAAAATATAGCCAGCCACAACACGTTACAGTGGTTTTTAGATTGTCTGTCGTTTCAACAAAATGTATGTATTTCTTTTGCTTCCTCATTTAAGTGAATGGGATAAACCGAGACTCATGTGCTCAGTGCTATTCTCAGGCATTTTGCAGTTAAAGCTGGCAACATGCACCTGGTTAACTGTGAAAACCAAAGAGTCAGTGAATATCTCCTCGGGGGACCTTGTTCAGTTTATGTGCTTTGTAAAGAAAGCAATTCTATTTTTTTTTCAGTGGACAAACCCAAACTCATTATTAATTGCTGGATAATTGTGATGTCGGTCGGACACGGCATCAGATGTCCTAGAGTTTGAAGAGAAAGCTCATAACCTTTTGACACAGAAAACGCATGGTGTTTGATGAAAATATCCTGTGTCTTCAATTTGCTCTGCTGCACATCTCTGCTAAAGATGGAGACTCAACTGTCAAACAACACTAGGACTCTGCTCTGGTTGAACTGAACTGATGTTTACTTATGCTGAGCTCAGTTCATAAAGGACTCTGAGGGGAGGCGTGCCTTGTTACCTGGCCCACACTCCCTCACCACAATCATCAGCAATCAGACTCAAAAAGCACACACAGCCCGCCCACATTAGTGATCCCATCTGAGGGTGATTGGTAGTGACAAATGCAGGGAAACGGTAATACGCGGCATAAGCTTGGCTGTGTTTGTTTAGCAGCTACACTGAGCTCTGGGCAAACAGGCAGGTCTTGCTAAATGACTGGTGGCATGTATTGTAGATGTACTTGTTTCTGTTGGGCCTCCTGGCACATATTTAACTGAAGCTTCCTGGCCATGCTCTGCAGTCATAGCAGCTGATTGGCTGCTATAAATGCACAGTAGAATCCCATTGTCCAGAGGGCACACAGAGGAGGGAGTGTCCAGACACAAAGGTGCAAGCAGCGAAAGCAGCACCAAGCCTGATCCATTTCACGATGTCATCATCATGTGAAAGCAGGCTGCCCTCACCCCTCCCCTGCAGCCCGCGCCTCTCACCTTTCAGCCCTCCTCAATGGGCTCTGGGAATTTCTCACCACGATCTGGTTAGCCCCATTACAAAGAACCCCGTGGCCAGCTTCAGCACACGCACAGACGCAAAAGCACCACAGCCGCATTCATCACCAGACTGTCTGAAAGGGAAACGAGGACTGACAAGCGTTCTCAAGTGGACACCGCTTTAGCGATTTGTGTGACCTGCTCCGAAGTTGTTGACATAACAACACCCTCAGATTATACCTGACGCTGTTTTTGTGCAAAAGCTTTCCTGTCCTATGCAAAAAAAAAAAAAAGTATCAACATTTAATAAGTTTTACCTAGTATCAGTTGCAACACCTTTGTCTCATGTGAGTTGCAACACACTCACGAGGAACAGTTTAGGTTTACAGACCAGAATCCAAACCTTCCCCCTGCACTGTTTGTTTCCAGCTGACATCCAAGACTTTCATGGCGCCGACTTTTGGAAATAATGCTCAGTTTTACATTGCCTCGCACGTTTTTCTTCTCACAGCATTCCTATGCAATTTTTCTTCAACAAGACACTGTGGGGTCACTAATATTTTTCTATTTGGTTTAAACAAGCTGAGAAGAAAGGAGGGAATTCATGTTTGAACATTCTGACAGGCCGCAGCCAAGAATATATAGCTTCCCTAGGTGGTGGCCATGAGCAACACATACTATATTCACATACTACAGAGTTCCATCGTGGAGGGCCAGACCAAGTTATGAATATTTATAGTCTAGCAGCTGGACTGGGTCAAATGTAGTCTAACCTAAGGAGTATTATGTATCCAGCATACTTAAACCTCACAGGCAATGATCCCCTAGAATCATTCATGTTAACTCACAATGTGTAATACTGTGCAGGTGAGCCACTGAGAGAGATTTAGAAACATATACAGTATTTGTGGGCTGATCTGTGGCTATGTAAATTTTCCTCAAAATTGGGGACAATTAAATTTCACAAAAACGTTTTTTCTCTAAAGGCAAATACTAATCTGCTCATGCCAGATTGATATGTGTTGAACTCCGATTTGAGTTCTTCCACAGTACATACATTGAGGCGATTGGGTGTGCGGCTTGCTTTGTTTGTGCTTTACCAATCACAGCAACAAAATGTAATAGCTCATCCAATGTCCATATGGGATAGAACAAGTGTTACACACACCCTTCTGCTCTTCTTTCAAAAAGAATACTCTGTATTTCTGCTAAAACAGAATCAAATGCAGCAGAAACATCTTTGTTTTGTTTGATTCAGCGGTACTTCCTGTCGTTATTGCAACCAACAGCCTGTAACCCCCACCGGCTGTGATGTGAGTGGGCCGACACACTCCGCTGTCTCGGACTCCAAAGCAGTCGGGCTGCTGGATCTCAGTTGGATTATCTTGAGTTTGTGAAATCACAAATATTGCGAGATAATCCATCTGGCTGGCCAGGTTAGGCAAATACAGCTTTCAATTTCTAATGTAAATGTGAATGTAAACACTGATAGCACAACTATGCAATTACTTGTCACCCTTCCAACTCAACATGCTTTTCAAATCCATTCCTCATTAAAGAAGTGTGCTCCAAGCTAGTGAATGACCTCAGCCATCCCAACCTGTCTTCACCTTATTGAGTTTCTATGTGCTCCACACTTGGTAAGACGGATAATAGCAAGTGAATTCTTTTGTCTCCCACGTGCTGTGGCTCTCAGACATACAGACTAAAGATAATTTGACTTACAGCTTCAGTCAGACTCGAGCTGCATTTATTACTTCACACATTCTGGACCTCAGGGTGAGAAATGGTGCTCCGAAATAGCCGTCTTGTTATTTTGTTATTCATCTTTGTATCAAAGAAAGCATACATTGTGTTGTGGTGTGTTTCTTTGCCAAAGTCTAAATATTACTCTACTCATATCTGATATGTGATTCATGCCTAGTTTCCATGAGGTAGACACGTTCTTTTCTCGGAGACTGGCCTCGTGTGCTATGGGTGCCGGTGATATTGATCTTGGCCTGCAGTGTCAAAGCCAGTTCCGTTAAGCCAGCTCTGTGGACAGCACATCACCGTCATCTGGTCAGAGACTGAGGTTTTCTCTCAGACCTGAAGGAATTTTTATGTCCACACTAGTGTTTGGCCCCTTTGCTGGAAGATGCACCTTTCTCCTAATAAACCCTTCTTGTTATATGCTTACAGTAAAAACTATCAGAAAGACATTTTAATTGCCCATATTGTTAGGGAACTGGTTTCCTCTCACTTAATCTATTAATTGTGAAACCTAGTGGATGAGTTACATCACTAAAATTGTAGAGTAGGATTCTGTCATTACAACAGTTGTGACGGTTTTAGAGGCAAAGCTCAGTGTTTTAGATTTCCCCTTTAAAAACTAGGGATGGACAAAATATCAAGTTTATACGAAAAAAAGCCAATATTTTACCTCAGATTTTACATTTTGTTTATAGTTTTTCTGACTGTAATAAGTCTTGTTTCCTATTATCAGTATCAGCAAATTTCTGGATGTCAAAAAACGGTGAACAGTATTGTCTAAAGAAAAAAAAAAGAATTAAAAAGTCACCGACCCAACCCTGAACATAGTTATTGAAGCAGCACATTTTTTTTTCTAGAAAACAAAATGATGTTTTTGTGAATACTTTGCTGTGTGTTATAATATGTTTTTGAACTCCTTTTACAAGTAACAAAAAAGTGATTCTCACAACAGCTGTACTTGCAGGGTAGTAAAGAATGCATCGTAGTAATAGATCATACGTTAAATCTAATTTATCTCTCTTTTAACTGTTATACAAACCTACAGAAAGACAGAATAGCTCTCTGACCTTTCACCTGCACATTTAAACATGTGTAAGTCTCTAATGCTTTTTATGAGCATGCCGACAATCTATTATGTCTTTATAACGGCCTGAGTGCAGGTGACTGATATGTTGGGGTCATGTCTGCCTCATCTCTTCTCCCAATGTATTTGTAGTAGGAGGTGTTGCCAGCACCTTGTGGAAATAAACCAGATGTGAGAGCCTGCAGAGAAATGCTGGAAGTGCAGCGTGATGTTCATCTGCTGTTAAATGAAATGACTTGAATAAACTAATCCTGGCACTGAGTAGGCTCTGTTTGACACTGCTAACCTGGAGCTATTCCTGGCATCTGTGCTCAGTTTTAAAGGTGGCTGTGTGGATTTTTTTTTTTTCCAAAGGATTTGATTCTATGGTCATGAATTAGAGCACTGTGGGAAAGGAACATGGCGAGCCAAATTTAGAAGTGGGTTTAGAGGGGAGGGGCAAATGTAATGAGTTTCTAACAAGATCTTTTAGCAGTGTTTTAGCAGTTGTCCAGCCACTAGCATCTCTCTCATGGCTGTTATCAGGGAAGGATGCTCATTGCGCGTCCGAAAGAGTAATTGTGAAATAGGGAGTTCAGAAATAGATCACAAGGAAAGAATTCAGACCTCAGGCCGCTTCTGTAGGTGGTATTTCTTGTTCTCCAGACGACGTCCAAACTTGGAGATATCTTCCACCGCACGTTAACATATAGAGCAGCGTGGTAGGTTGTTTCGAGGTTAATAATATCTTGTGTGTTCTCTTCTCTTGCAGCTGAGATATCAACATGGACTAACCACTCCAGACTTGCAACAAACTCTGCCCAACCTGAAGACCTTCCTGGAGCATGGCCTGATGGTTCGATGGTGAGACACGTTATGCACAGTGCACTTGAGGTCAAATGTGTTACAAATGTAAAATCCACTTTCCTGAGTTTTCTGTTATGACACTGTTCTCTAGCTTACTCAAAACTTTATTTGGGTTATTCATGCATGTTTGAGTAATCTTGTATTGTCCTGCAAACTGTTAACCTGGCCAGCCAGATGGTTTATCTCGCGATATTGGTGAATTGACAAACACGAGATAAACCATCTGGCCTTCCAGCCGCCCGATTGGTTTGGGAGTCCGAACCAGCGGTGTTTCGGCGGTGTTAAGACTGCTGTTAGCGCCTCGGCGCTGCCGCTGAGTCTCATTCAAACTAAACAAAGGTGGCGGCTCTCGTGAATGTACGTGTTTCTGCTGCTTTTGATGCAGTTTTAGCAGAAATACAAAGTAATTTCTTTTTGAAAGAACAGCCGTATATTTGACGCATACTTGCAAGGTAGGCCCAACACCCAATCAGCTTGAAGTATTTCACTAAATGCAGCGAGTAAAGTCCCAGATGGATATAGTGAGAACTCAAGATAGGAGTTCAACACATATCCTTCTGGCATGAGCCAGGTTAGCAAACTGTTTCTTGAGTGGTCAGAAAATTACAGTTTTACCTACCACCTATCCCCGCCCACTTACTTGCACTTTATCCCCGCCCACTTACTTGCACTTTATCCCCGCCCACTTACTTGCACTTACTCAAAACATTCATATTCTGGGTAAAAAATATAGGGTTCAAAACTCATGTAGCTCTTGTCTAACAAAATAAGGGGATTATTCTGCATCTTTAAACAGGAATTGAACGGAGGTTTTTATATTACCAAGCTGTTTTAGATGATGTTGGATGAATTAGTGAATAAAATTAATGATCTGTTTGCATACATTCCCTCAACTCTTTACTGTCATTTACCAGTAAGCTTTTGCGCACAAAAAATGTGTGAATTAACAGTTTGGATAAAATACACAATAAAATATTAAATAAATAAATAAACCCAATGCCTTAAATTAAGCTACTCAGAACTCCAAATATTTATATTTTTTCCAAGATGATATGTACCTTTACTTGCTATTATTGCTCAGAAGAGTAGGATGGTACTAGAGACCAATTCTTTATAGATCTAGAGTCTTAAGATGAAAGTAAACACGTTCAACTGATGCTTCAGAAGTACGTAAGACCTGGCACAACACTAATGTTCAGGAAGGGTAAGGTGTAACACAACATCACAGTTCTATAAACCTTATACTTTTAGTAAAGTTGTGATGCTTCTGGTGATGCACATGTGCAAATGAAAGAAGAAAAAGGTTCATTTGGCCCACTGACTTTGACGTGAGCAGTGAAGGGGACATAGCAGACGAAAGGTTGTGGAGGAGTGAGAGCTATTTCTGCTTCAGGATGTCAGCTTTTCTGCTTGATGATTTAGGGCAGTGGTCTCCGAGTAGCTTTTACAGTGTGCAGTGGAGCTGCTGTCAGGAGCGCACACCGGAGACTGGGGCCCAGTGAAACCTAAAGACATACGCGAGTAAATGGAGGTAACCTCTCACTGCACAGGCCTTTTTCCCATCACTGTGGTATGTGGAGCTGCTGTACCACTCAAACCAGAGCCATGTGCTCAGAGCCCCTGTTTCGTTATTAAAAACAATAGTGTTCTTATTTGTATTAGCTCTACCAGAAGGCACTGGAGTTGCGTGTTTCTGTAGAACTTGCAGCTACAGTATTTGTGTGTTGGTGTGTTGTATCCATAGCACTACCTATGTGAAAAATGTGTTTACTCTTATATGGAATGACTATGTTTGAAGCATGAGTATTCGTCTACCTTGGAACTTAGGTCCGACTCTGTAAAACATACTGTATGTATGCCTACAATGAAGAGATGAAGTCTCTCAGCACTCAGTGACTGGCAAATTATCAAGTGAAAAAAATAGATACACAGATTTAACAACTATAAGACTATGGCATTTACTATATTGCAGTGCTTTGAAGTTGCACATTAAGATTTTAAAACTTCCCCAAAATACTGCACACACCGGGTCAAGAAGAGATTTGTCTTCAAGGGCTAACTGACATGTAGAGCCCCAGAGGGTATAAGGAGATCCTCTTAACCCTTGACCTCAGAAGAACAGTGCCTCTGCTCATAAGAAAGCAAAATGGAGAATTACACATAACCTTGACAATTGGACAAGGCAGCGAGGCCTCCATTTAAATAAATTTATAGCTTAAAGTGGGGTGTAGTGGGGTGTCCTATATTGCAGGTCTGTTATCTGTTATGGACAAAAATGTCTGACATACTTGGGCAGACGCCTGCTGTGCTGTTGCACTCAGCAGTTCGAGAGTGTAGTCTCAAAGGCAACACAAATATTTTTTTGAATGTTGTCAGGTGGAGTGATTTACAAAGAGCTGCAGCTGTTTTGTTTCTTGATCATGAAAAGGAGCTGGGTACTTTAAATGATTGAAGATGTCAAGACAAGATTCATAGTATGAATTCTCTTCTCACTTTCTTGTCTTTCTTGTTCTTCACAGTGACCGGCATGTGTCCAGCTCCATCTCTGTGCCCAAATCCCAGCTAAGTGTTGGTCAGGGTTCAGAATTGGGATATCCCAGCCACACCAGCTCTCCGGATCGCAGCCTGACCAAGCACAGAAGTTCTGAAGCAGACCAGAAGAAGAGTACAGCTACTCCCCCTCCGAGCTACAACACTGCTGTGGGTGCACAGCCATACCAAAAGTGTCTGGAACCTCAATCACCTTCTCCCAAGCAACACCCCTCTCTTGATGCCCGCATGGGCTCTCTATCTACTGACGCACAGAGTCACCAGGAGCAAGAGATGGAGCATACGGAAGAGGCTAAGAAAAAGCAATCTGGGGAGATGCCAGCGGAGGAGGAGAAAAGTGCTGAACCAGAGATCAAAGTTGAAGGACAGGGGACACACCCATCCAGCAGCTCCCCAAAACCAAACACCTCTGACTCTGTGGATGTAGAGAACAAAGCAGGCTGTTCTGCCCAACACTCGGGGCTATGAATGGTTCACTGGTGGCAGGACAGGCAGCTGTAGGGCCAATAGCAGAGCTGCACTGCTCTGTGGAACAGGCGGAGGAGATCATGGGCACAGAGGCCACTGGGCTGGGCATGGGGTTAGTGGATCAGGCTCAAATGGAGGAATACAGCTGTATCCCTGTGGACCATGCTGTGGCTGTAGAGTGTGATGAGCAGGTGCTGGGGGAGCTGGATGTGGCTGGGTTTGAGGAGTTTTCGAGACGCATTTATGCACTCAATGAGAACATGTCCAGCTTCAGAAGACCACGTAAGAACTCTGATAAGTGAAGCATGGACCATGGGCATCAGGCATGCCCTGCACAAGCTGTGTAGACAAATGTGCAGAAAACATAGGAGCTCTTTTGGAACTATGACCAATTTGCACTTACTAATAACATTTCCATTGTACTCTGAAATAAAAGTATGTGCAAGTATTGGGACAGTAAGCCCATGTGTATTATAAATTATATACATAATAGCTTTATTGCCAGATGTTTAATTGTATTTATGGATGTCTAGTTTAGCTAATAAGGTTCCAATGAAAGAATAGCACTTTGGACATAAGCATTAAATGCAGTACCAAACAACAGTCAATGTAATGCAGGCTGTCCTTGGACATGTTGTCCACTTGCTCAAACTCCCTGAATCAGTGTAGCCATGTTAAGAAATGATTACAACATGCAGTTTGACATGTTTCTCTTTTACCTGTGCCTGCTGTCCCAGTACTGTGCTCAGCTTCCCTCATGGTGTGCCAGAGTGACTGAAGCGTGTGTCCTAACATGCACAATCTTCTCATCACAAAAGGGTTTGGATGAATCCCATCAATGACCTTGACCTTTCAGGTTGATGCTGTAGAGAGAGGTGGGAAGTGCAACCAATCAGAGAGCCCCTAACTGTGATTCATTTTTTTTTCTTTCTTCATGTATTTCTTAGGGCAAGGATTATTTGTGCACATGGCAGGGCTACTGTGCAATTATGATTCATCTCCATGTACTTTTATTGTTTGAAATTTTAAGGAAGTCCAACATTGTAAACGTCTATGTTTATGATCATTATATTAGACCAATTAAATGTTGTAGTTCTACTTTGTTAAAATGTCACTCAGGCTGTATGTTGTCTTGAAGCTCATGTCAGTAACTTCTGTGTGTCAAAAGGCTTTCTTGCACTGGTGCTGGATTTATGCATTATTTATATTTCCAAATATGATGGTCTTCAGTTCACAGAGGATTCACACCACACAATATTTCAGACATGATCTCCAGATGCTGAGAAGCAGTGTTGCATCATTTGCCATGACGGAGATGGTCTTTCCACTGCAGACTGGTCCAGCTCTCAGATCTATGCTGCACTCGCTGACTGAGAGGAACTTTGTCACATCATTTCCATAAACTGATACACAGTCCAACAGTTGTCCGTGTAAATATACTTTTGTATGGAGGTTTCCTTTCTTATTAAAGGCTGTCTAATGGCATGAATGTATGTAGCCCTTTTGATGCAGTTTTCTTTTGATTGTGTGGAACAAGTTCTTTCAAGTTCTTTCTATTCTGAAACAAAGGCTTGTATAAGGGCCTTAAGTGCTTAACAATTGTACAGCTGCAGCAAAGTTCTACCTTTTCCATCCTGCTATCAAAGACTCATCTCAAGCCCATCACCATTACTACCAACCACACCAATATTTTTGAATGGTTTATTTATTTAGCACATTTACACAGACAGATGTCTTCCAAAGTGCCTCACAGTAAACCCTCCCCACTCAATGATAACAAGCAGTCCTAAGGCAGCTCAGCAGAAGCGATTCGCCTGAATGTCTGGTGCTTCAACCTCCAACCACCACCAAGTGTTCCCTAACATCTTTGAAGGGAGTTGTAAAAACGAACTTGAAGATATTATATTACCGATTTGACATTTGTGACAAACACAGGTTAGAATGACCGTAAAGTTTGTCTGATCTGTTATGTTTTTTGGTTCATTTCAACATATTTCCCATCAGGAGTCACTTGCCAGAAGAGAAAAGCCAAACGTGTCTTTGACTTTTATGTTTTATACCTACCTGGAACTTCTTGAAACATTTCCACATCAAACCCACCCACTGTGTCCAAATGCATGTCCTTCACTAAAGCCTAAAGAGACTTGTTCCTTTTCTTTTTAGGGGAAAATAATACATTCTAGAGGCTTTAGTAATGCTTTGTACATCTTATCCTTTGAATTGCTGTTTTTGTCTAAGCTCACGTTGACCTGTTCTACTTAATTATTTACATGTTGACAGACCATATACTTACCCGCATGCTCTACATTTTAGTGGAACATGCTTTCAGTCGTTCCATCTGTTTAACTTGTAGAATTCAACCTTTCTGCAGGCAATCACAGTATGCTGTAAATCCATTTAGTATACATTATAAATCTACTATTGCAGCCAGTATTCATGGCTAACATCGCTGCACTTTGAAGTTATTGCAGCTGACAATAACTGCTTTATATCATACAGTATTCTCAGACTGCCATAGCATTCAAAATCAGCAGGTTTTATGTTGACTGAATACTACACTGCGTACATTCCTTAAATGTATACTAACGTTGCACTGTGTAACATTTCAGTTCACCTAATGCTTGTCTTTATGGAAGAGACGTCCTTGGACATCTTCTCATAGTGCAGCCGTAAAGATGTATGTATGTTTTTCAAGATATTTTTGAAGAGGAAATGCAAAAATAACATACAAGACAATCAATTTGACTTTCTACAGTAATAGACTTAACAACCCTTATCTGAAAAGTTACATACTATACCATAAAATTGATTCTATATCTCACATAACCCTCTGCTTTTTTAATGTATTTTGCTGTAAGCTGTTTGACTCAAGGCTTTTCAACAAATTTGTTTAATTAATTGTCAGTAGATGTCACTAGAATTACAATCAGTAATTAAACCAGGGCTAGGATTTGATGATTAAAAAAATGTATATTTGTTGCGAATCAGATAATTTTGAGGGCCAAATTTTGCCCCCAGGCCATAAATTGCAAAGACCTGACAGGGTTAGCAAAGTTCTGCTCTCTCCCTCTCTCTCTCTCTCGGCGAGACATCTTTATTTTCTGAGTTTAAAGAGTTCACCAGTGCAGAGATGTATAGCTGAAGGACTGTTCATCATCACAGGCACCTCACATATGTACTCTATAGTTACAATACAAGGGCCAAATCTGCACTGCGGCGTATGGAGGCCCAGCCCTTTGGCTTAACACCACAATGACTGTATGTATATTCACATATCAATCTTTTCTCTGTCTTTAGCCTCACACCATTGTACTCATTAACTCTGGTTGTTTATAAATAGGCTTCCCGCCAAGTGGTCCTGTCCTCCTAATCCCAATGAATAGATACTGTGGATAGGGTAAACAGAGGAGCAGAGCAGCCTCGGTCCTTCAACACCTCTGCAGCAGCTGGATCTCCCGACACCATGAACAGGTCACAGCCAAGCAGCCCCTTCACACACAATGACATCTAATGACACCAAATACTCACGGCACTCACCTTAACCCAGTCACTTGTACAATTGTCTGTAATCCTGTCACTGCTGTGTCCCCAGCACATGTCTATGTAGATTTATTTTTAGAAATGTGTGAACAAATGGGAGACAAAAAGCAATGAGTATGTCATGGTTATGTAACCCATGGTTATTTTGCTGTTAAGACCGATATTTTTTTTTATTATTATATTTTATTTTGCTGTAAGGTTTGCTGTAAATGAGTAGTACTGTTTTCTCCGGTGTGCTGTAAACGCACCGCGACGCACTGTGACGCTACGCACAGCCTCGCTCGTCTAGAGAGAGAGCGGACTTTTTCTTTTCCTTTCTTTCACTTCTCCGCAAGTCCGAGAAAAAATGACTTTGGAAAGCACTGTTTTGAGCAATAAAAGTGTTTTTTGTTTGCTGAGAAGATAGTCCAGTGTTGTGATGAGCCCAGGAAGGTGTATTGTTCGAAGAGTATCCTGGTGAGTGATGTTAAAATTAGTACAATTAACAGTTTTTTGTTGTTATTTTCATGTATAAGCGAACATTGTAAATCCATGTGTATTTCTATGTTAAAAACCAGTCAGGATGTAATTTTTATGGACATTGTGGCTGTAATAGCTCGCTAAGAAAGTGTTAGCCTGTGGGAAAAGTTAGCCTAGCGCGCCCGCACGTGTGCTTGTAACATGAGCACGACACGTGAAGTTAGCTAGCACATGCGTGTGCGTGGGGTGACGCTGTGAACCAGATATGAGTTCGGTAATTTAATGCAATTTTTTCACTGGTCATTGAACGTAGATTTATTTGTTTTGATATGTGAATTGAAATATACATTGGCCAAATAAGGGAACATGAAGGAAATCCAGTTGAATACTGGTGACATTGTTTTACAATTGGAATATGTGGATAAGATAACATTTAATTTGGAATATATTATAATTGCTATGCCTGTTTTGCGCAGGCTGGTTTTTCTTTTTGGTTACAAAATCTTCTGAGGACTGAGCAGTGCAATCCTGTGGGTTCCATCGGTGACGTCTTCAGAGGGATCCTTCCGGACTTCACTTGATTCGTCTCTACTTCCCAGGAGGGTGGTAGGATAAAGAAAAGGATTTTCCCATTCTGTTGGAGAAGTTGTTTTTTTGAGATCTCATTTTTTTTTTTTTGGGTCAGGCCTGACACCACACTATTGATGCATCATAAAAACTGACAGTATGACATAGCTGAGAATACAGAGTGCATTCTACAAACGGACAGAGACAATATTGCACTATTTTGTTTTGTTTATTTTTGTCATGGTTTACTAGATTGGCTATCTCTGTTCAGAGGAGAATTTGAATGCAACTTGACTAAAAAAAATACACATTATTCATTTTTTCGTATCTATACTGTTGTCGGTGTGTCTTATTGTGGTTAAAGGTTTTCCACTTGCTCTATTGAGGGTTGCCATTTCCAATCTTCTTACGAATCTAAGCTATTTGAGCCCTAAATTGTGTAGGTTGGATTACTGAGGGTTCTTACTGGACCAGATTGATATAGATTTTGATTTTTTTCTTACTACTCAATTAGTAGGGTTACATATTAGTGGCGAGCCAGCAGCCAGGAGATTGTATTGTGGCATATTATCTTCAACCCATAAGACACACTGTTTTGTAAAAGAAAATGGATCTTTGTCAACGTTTCCAAGTTGATAGCCAGAAAACCCTGTACGTAACAGGAGTTGAACAAAGTTGTACCGATGATGGCATTTCTGATGTGTTTGTGACTAATGGTAAAATATCTAAAATCATTAGAGTTCCAGATGAGCCACATCAGCCTCAGGGTAGAACACTAGTTACTTATGAATCAGAACAGGCCATCTTAAAAGTTGATCCCTGTGACATTAGGAGAACTTGCAAGCCCTGTAGAGCCAAATGTGATCTGGTGTTCAAAAACGATTAGAGACATCACTCAAGAAGAATTGGGTAAAGAAATAGCCCGTCGGTACCTGAAAGAACTTGACGTTGTGGGGGTAGTGGAAAAGCAAGCTTCCTTAGTTTCCTTCAAAGTGAGCTGCAGGCAGGCCCCACACCCCAGACTGAGACACAACTAACCAGTGACCAAAATGTTAATACTACTACCGATGACATTGACCCAAGTGAACATGCAGAGCCTACTAGTGCTTCAAGCCCTCGTGCTGAACCCATTACAGCCCCAGTTCACATTGATGAGACCATTTACAACCCCTCTCATATTCAGAAAGTTGTAGTTGAGCACATCATTCGTAATGAGCCAACTCATACCCCGCTTGCCCATGCGAAAATACGTACCTTCTCAGGTCGACTTCCAAGGCCCAATGGAGAAGTTGACTACGAGACATGGCGCACCCAAGTTGATCTTTTGCTCAGTGACTCCACTTTAAGTGATGCTCATAAAGTGAGGAAGATACTTGAGAGTTTACTTAGCCCTGCTTCTGAAGTTGTAAAGCCTCTTGGTGTCACTGCACCCCCAAGTACTTACGTTACTCAGCTCGAATCTGCCTTTGGTGTTGTTGAGGATGGAGAAGAGCTTTTCACTGCATTCCTTGGCTCTAACCAAAACAATGGAGAAAAACCCTCAGCCTTCTTGAACCGTCTTCACAGTCTCCTCACAAGGGTCATTTCTAGAGGGGGAGCTTCTGCTGATAATGTACATGAACTGCTCCTGAAACAATTTATTCGTGGCTGCTGGGACCAAAGTTTGATAATAAGTCTGCAGCTTGAAGCAAGAAAGAGTTCTCCACCCTCATTCCCTGACCTCCTTCTCATGCTAAGAACTGAGGAAGACCGACGGTCAGCCAAGTTAGACCGTATGAAAAAACATTTGGGCTCCACAAGAGCAGCCGCACATGCCCACTCAGTCTTTAGCATGCCCACTTTTGATCAAATGCCACTTGCAAACCCCACCCGACAGACAATGAAACTGTGAAACTTGAACAAAAAGTCACTGAACTCACCAAACAAGTGGAAAAGCTAAGTCAAAAGCCAAAAAACACAAACTCAACCAACAATCCCCCTGTGAACCCCCAATCAGTAAAAGAACATACACGTGAACTTCCAAGCTTGAAAACCAAATAGCTGAGCTGACTAAACAAGTGCAAATGCTCGTGCAAAACCAAAAGGACCCCACCAAGTATGAGAGGTCTGAGCCCAAAGAGTCCTTGGCAGTTAACACCAGACACTTACGACTGTCCCCAAAGTCCCAGGCATGCCTCGTGCATGGTTTTGTTTCAAATGTGGGGAAGACAATCACATTGCTGCTCGCTGCACAAGTGATCCAAACCCTGCTCTAGTCAGAGAAAAGAATGCTGAGTTGAAAAAGAAACAGGCTGATTTTGCAGCACGGCAGGCAGCAGCTCCTTTCGCTTTAAACTAGTTGCAGCTCCTGCCGTGGGACACCCAGGAGCTGAGATCCCTGATTTCCAAAGTCCCAAAACATTAGTCACTGAACTGCAAAGCAAAAATCCCATGCAACCCTGTCTAACCCCTGACTTCACTTTGCCCCAAGGTCTCATAGGTCCACGCTGTGCAGCCTCAGTACTTGTTGACGGTGTGTTATGTGAATCCATTATGGACTCCGGCTCACAAGTTACTACCATCTCTGAGTCCTTCCACAAAATGTATCTTTCCCATGTCCCTATCCAACCCATTCATGCTCTTCTTGAAATTGAGGGAGCAGGTGGGCAGAACGTCCCATATTTAGGTTACTGTCAGACAAACTTCACGTTTCCCCCAAACATTGCAGGTAAAGAGCAGAAACTGATTGCACTAGCGCTTGTAGTCCCCGAATGTCACTTTAATAGTAAAATCCCTCTGCTGATAGGGACAAATGTGCTTTACGTCTTTATGAGCAGTTTGTAGAGCAAGATGGGCCCATGTTTATTAACAAGTTACAGTCTAAGCAGTTTGCAATGATTCTCAAACATGTCGCCCAGGCCCAGAGGCATGACACCCATTCCTGCGCTGTTATGTTACACAGTAAAAAGGCAGTTACAATCCTGCAAAACAGAAATTATGTTTGATGGGCAATGTGAGACTGAGAAAGAGCAACCCAAAACACAACCTTTGTCCTTGAACCTCATGAGCAGTACAAGTTACCTGGGGGGCTGCTTATTGAGTCAGTTTTGATAGACATTCCCTTTAAGGCCAGTACTAAAGTACCTGTCATTGTTCGAAATGTGAGTGAGCATTCTGTTACGCTGCAGCCAAACGTGTTGTTGCTCAAGCTTGTGCAGCCCAGCATGTGTCTCCACTAGCACCTGATCAAAATCAACCCATCCAAGTCAACCAAAGCAGGAAGGAAACACCAAATACTCGTTCAATCTTGATGAGTCTCCCATTTCAGAGCAATGGAAAGAGCGAGTCCAGAAAAAGTTGCAATCGATCTCTGAAGTGTTTGCTTTTGATGACATGTCATATGGCCACACAACGGCTGTAAAACATCAAATCCGATTAAATGATGAGACACCTTTCAAAGAACGGCCAAGGCCTATTCACCCGAGCGACAGAGAGGCAGTAAAACAGCATCTTAGGGAGCTACTTGATGCAGGAATCATTCGTGAATCTCAAAGCCCTTTTGCTTCACCAATTGTATTGGTTAGAAAAAAGAATGGTTCAGTTAGGCTATGCATAGATTATCGTAAATTAAATCTGAGAACAATACGAGATGCATATGCCCTCCCAAATATCGAAGAGACTTTTACAGCTCTCAGTGGAGCTAAATGGTTCTCTGTCATGGATCTAAAGTCCGGCTATTATCAAGTTGAGGTAGCTGAGGAAGATAAGCCTAAGACAGCCTTCGTGTGCCCCCTTGGCTTCTTTGAATTTAATAGGATGCCACAGGGTGTCACAAACGCCCCAAGCACCTTTCAACGCTTAATGGAGCGGTGCGTTGGTGATCTCCACCTCAACGAAGTGCTTGTCTTTTTGGACGACTTAATCGTGTTCTCCGACACGTTAGAGGAGCACGAAACAAGGCTAATGAAGTGCTTACTCGCCTTCGAGATTTTGGGCTTAAGTTATCCCCTGAAAAGTGCCACTTCTTTCGAAACTCTGTTAAATATTTGGGGCACATTGTAGACGCTCATGGAGTTCATACTGATCCTGACAAAATCGCAGCTTTGAAAAGTTGGCCACGCCCGTCCACTTTCAAAGAACTGAAATGTTTTTTAGGCTTCGCCGGATACTATAGGCGTTTTGTCGAAGGGTACTCCAAGATAGCCAAACCACTCAATCGCCTCACTGCAGGGTACCGTCCACCAAAGAAACGGGGCAAGATTTATAAACGAGAGCCCCACTCCCATTAGCTCACAGTCCCAACAAGCTCCTTGCTGAAAACTGGACTCCTGAGTGCGAGACAGCATTTCAAACGATAATCAAAAGCTCACCTCGGCGCCATTCTCGCTTTTGCTGATCCGCAACTTCCCTACGTACTCCATACTGACGCATGTCGCGATGGGTTGGGGCTGCGCTTTATCAGGAGCAGGAGGGGAGACTTAGGGCAATTGCATATGCCAGTCGAGGGCTTTCCAAAAGTGAACAAAACTATCCCACACACAAGCTCGAATTCTTAGCCCTCAAGTGGGCTGTGTGCGAGAAGTTTAGTGATTATCTTTATGGCTCCTCTTTCAGTGTCCTGACCGACAATAATCCTTTGACATATGTGTTAACAAGCGCCAACTGGATGCGGCTGGACATAGGTGGTTGGCTGCCTTGTCTACTTATCATTTCACAATCAAGTACAGGGCAGGGCATACAAACAAAGATGCCGATGGGTTGTCTCGGCGACCCCAAGATCCACCTTGTGAAGACGAGGCTTTTATTAAAGAAAGAGCTCGCATTGATGACATGAAAAAGCGTCTCACTGACACACAAAGTGAAGTGACCCATGAAACCTTTTCCGCCATGTGTCAGCGCCATTCTGTGTCGGTTCTGTCAGAGCCTCTTGCAGTAGTTGAGTCCCTCGCTATAGACCCACAGTAGTGCCAGAGGTGTACGGTGAAAATATCATGCCCGCAATGTCCGATGCAGATTGGTGTAAAGCACAAAGAGCTGATTCCACTATTGCTCGTGTCATAACCTTGCTGGAAGGAGGTGTGAAACCTGGACGGAAAGAGACAAATCTTGAAACATCTGATGTTAAACTAATGCTGAACAATGGCACAAACTGGAACTAAAAAATGGAGTTTTATACAGGAAGTCCAAAGACAATGATTCCCTTGTCTACCAGTTAGTTTTGCCCCACCAGTGCCGTGAAAGAGCCCTGCAAGGTGTGCATGACGAGGTTGGTCACCTTGGTTTTGACCGAGCCCTACATCTAGCTCGAGCTAGGTTCTATTGGCCAAGGATGGCTCAGTCATTGAAACTAAGTGCAAACAGTGTCCCAGATGTCTAATGAGAAAGCCCTTCCCCAAAAGGCCGCTCCACTTGAAAACATTCAGGCAACGTACCCACTTGAGCTAGTGTGTGTGGATTACTTGTCCATTGAACCGGATAGTCGAGACACCAGAAATGTGCTAGTAATGACGGACCATTTTACGAAATTTGCCGTTGCAGTGCCGACAAGAGATCAGAAAGCAAAAACATAGCCAGAGCTCTTTGGGATAATCTCATTATTCCCTATGGCTTCCCTTGTCGTCTGCTTAGCGACCAAGGCAGAGATTTTGAGTCTAAGATCGTGAAAGAGCTTTGTGCTTTGGTTGGGACAAGTAAAATCCGCACCACGCCCTACCATCCCCGGGGAAACCCCGTAGAGCGGTACAATAGGACACTTCTAGACATGTTGGGCACATTAGAGGACAAAGACAAGTATCATTGGCGAGACTTTGTTAGGCCCCTAACGCATGCCTATAACTGTACTAAACACGACACGACAGGGTATTCCCCGTACGAGCTTATGTTTGGCAGACAGCCAAGGCTGCCAATCGATCTTGTTCTTGGTACTTACCCCGGTAAAGCCTGTCCAAAGTCGTATTCAGACTATGTCAAAACTCTCCGTGAAAACCTTCAAGAAAGCTACGCCCTTGCATCTGAACACTCAAAAAAATGGGTGAGAAAAACAAAACACGCTTTGACAAAAAGATAAGGGCTGCAGAACTCTGTGTCGGTGATAGGGTCCTGGTAAAAACGTCAACATCAGAGGGAAGCATAAACTTGCCAATCGTTGGGAGCAAACTGTTCACACTGTTGTAAAACACATCAACGACAGTCCCGTTTATGTTGTTAAGCCAGAAACTGGAGATGGTCCCCAACGCACGTTACACAGGGATTTACTTCTACCTTGTGGGTTCTTACCATTGGAGGATCCAAATCACTCACCCTCACAAAGTGACAATACAACAAGGAACATACGGACAAGGAGCAAAATAAACAAGGACAAAGCAAATTACACTGGAAATGGAGTGCACAGTGATGAGGATGAAATGAGCGATGAGGAGGACATGTGTATTGGCATTTGGGAGCCACAAATAATCACAAAAGGCCCTTATGTCCAAACCAAACCAGTCCCTTCCAGACCCCAACCTCCTGCATTTGTTCACCCCCATGTGTTACCCCCTGACATTCCCTTGCAAGACCTGTCCATACCTGATATTGATAAACCGGACATGACCAGACAACCTGAAGTCCCTAGCTTAAGTAATGTTGAGTTGTCCCATACTGACGCTAGGTCTCCAGACCATGTTGTTATTGACATTCCTGAATCTGACTTGACACCCACCATGACTGACACAGTTTTCATTCCATCAGAACCTGTAGTCAGGAGTGACAATGAAAAAACTGATTATGTTGACACAGAGCCAGTTAGTTTGAGACGCTCTGACAGAGAAAACATCCACCTAAGAAGTTTACTTATGATGAACTAGGTGAGCCACTGACTTTGGCCATTAGCTCTTTCTTCCAGACCTTAGGTGTTGCATTCTCTAAAACTGTAATGTTACCTCCGCAATGTCCAGGTTGGTCATCTGTGCATGAAGGGACTCATGCAGTCTAGAGGGGGAGAGTGTAACCCATGGTTATTTTGCTGTTAAGACCGATATTTTTTTTTATTATTATATTTTATTTTGCTGTAAGGTTTGCTGTAAATGAGTAGTACTGTTTTCTCCGGTGTGCTGTAAACGCACCGCGACGCACTGTGACGCTACGCACAGCCTCGCTCGTCTAGAGAGAGAGCGGACTTTTTCTTTTCCTTTCTTTCACTTCTCCGCAAGTCCGAGAAAAAATGACTTTGGAAAGCACTGTTTTGAGCAATAAAAGTGTTTTTTGTTTGCTGAGAAGATAGTCCAGTGTTGTGATGAGCCCAGGAAGGTGTATTGTTCGAAGAGTATCCTGGTGAGTGATGTTAAAATTAGTACAATTAACAGTTTTTTGTTGTTATTTTCATGTATAAGCGAACATTGTAAATCCATGTGTATTTCTATGTTAAAAACCAGTCAGGATGTAATTTTTATGGACATTGTGGCTGTAATAGCTCGCTAAGAAAGTGTTAGCCTGTGGGAAAAGTTAGCTAGCGTGCCCGCACGTGTGCTTGTAACATGAGCACGACACGTGAAGTTAGCTAGCACATGCGTGTGCGTGGGGTGACGCTGTGAACCAGATATGAGTTCGGTAATTTAATGCAATTTTTTCACTGGTCATTGAACGTAGATTTATTTGTTTTGATATGTGAATTGAAATATACATTGGCCAAATAAGGGAACATGAAGGAAATCCAGTTGAATACTGGTGACATTGTTTTACAATTGGAATATGTGGATAAGATAACATTTAATTTGGAATATATTATAATTGCTATGCCTGTTTTGCGCAGGCTGGTTTTTCTTTTTGGTTACAAAATCTTCTGAGGACTGAGCAGTGCAATCCTGTGGGTTCCATCGGTGACGTCTTCAGAGGGATCCTTCCGGACTTCACTTGATTCGTCTCTACTTCCCAGGAGGGTGGTAGGATAAAGAAAAGGATTTTCCCATTCTGTTGGAGAAGTTGTTTTTTTGAGATCTCATTTTTTTTTTTGGGTCAGGCCTGACACCACACTATTGATGCATCATAAAAACTGACAGTATGACATAGCTGAGAATACAGAGTGCATTCTACAAACGGACAGAGACAATATTGCACTATTTTGTTTTGTTTATTTTTGTCATGGTTTACTAGATTGGCTATCTCTGTTCAGAGGAGAATTTGAATGCAACTTGACTAAAAAAATACACATTATTCATTTTTTCGTATCTATACTGTTGTCGGTGTGTCTTATTGTGGTTAAAGGTTTTCCACTTGCTCTATTGAGGGTTGCCATTTCCAATCTTCTTACGAATCTAAGCTATTTGAGCCCTAAATTGTGTAGGTTGGATTACTGAGGGTTCTTACTGGACCAGATTGATATAGATTTTGATTTTTTTCTTACTACTCAATTAGTAGGGTTACAGTTAGATTACATTGGTGTCAGGAATAATGACTATCAGGTGTCTTAAAGCACCTCCAGCTTTAGGAAGGCAGATCTATTTAATGCCTCGACATCATTAATCAACAAAGTGAGACAAAGGCGACCTACATTCAATTTAAAGTAGGGAAAATCATCTTACAGCGAAATACAAGATCATATATTACACTATATTTTAGGATCTACTCATTTTCCACCTCAATCACAATTTGATTATTTACAAAAGAGCATTCCTCTACTGAGATTTCACATAGGCTACTATACAGGACATAATTTTCCACCACACCACACTTAATACTGTATCTCATTCACTGCCATCTTGTCCCATTTGGACCGAATCAACTCTGTGCACCTATGCCAGACTCATCTGAAAGCAACTACGCAGACATTAATGTGAGGTCAAACACATGTTTTGAACATTACTGATTCATCCATTCAAGTTTCCACATGTTAGTTTACCTTCAATCACTTTTGATGGGATTTGATGTATTCTTTTTCTGCATTTAATTCTTACTATCAAAATATGTTCTAATCTAGTCAAAGAGGGCATGTTATGTTTCTGTTTAAAACTGCAGAACTGCGATGCCACACCTGTTCACTGTAAAAATGTCACCTCAGCTAACAAGCAGCAGATTCTCATTTACATGTTTTTATTATTGAAAAGAGCCTGTTTCATACATTGAAGGCTATAAATGTCAGATAGGTGAAAACAGACATTTTCCGAGTCCTTTAAATATAGTACATTACAGGACATGCACAAAATAGTTAAAGTACAATTCTGACAAGTTGATGAAGAGAGAACACCATTAGGCTAAGTGATATACACATAAAAGCAAAGTTTGCACACGTCCAGTTACCAGCTCTAGTGACTCAAAAACCTGCTGTACTACTTAGTCGTGCTACACAAAAGCGGCAGTGCTTGATATTGTTTCCTTGAGCAGGACTCCTCATGCTACTATGTGATTGTGATCGCAGGTGACTGAGTGTTGTGGATATGCTTTCGTCAGTATGCCCCTGGACAGCTTTGTCTGTTTCTGCTTTCTTTTTCTGGACTTTTTATCATACAAGAAGAAAATATTTAACTTTGAATTGTTCATTTTGATGACAGTGATGAAACTGTTTCATCACTCTGAACACCATGGATACACGTAACTTATTAGTGTAACGTGAGAACTTTAAGCTGAATCAAAGGATTGTACTGTCAATAAAACTCAATATGGACTTAACTGTAAGAGACTGATAATGCAAAAATCAACTCTAATGAACGTTTAACCTTGTTAGTAATGTATCTTCATCCTCGACTCAAATATGTGTTTTGATTTATTGAAGCATCTTCGAGTATCTCTGTATTATTTTGCAACTGCCCACATCTCTGTACTTAGTGATGATTAGTTGAAAAAGACTGAACGATACATTGGGTTCGAAGATGTAAATGAGAATCTGCAGCTTGTTCTATAATAATTAGTTCTACAGATTTGAAGAGGACATTTACTTCCAGTTAAGAGAAGTGTTTTGTTATGAAATTGTGCCCTGTTTCTTGTATAAGAAATACAAGAAAACAATACATTACACTAAATCAAAGCATTGTCAATTAAGAGATTTTTCCACAGCCATTTAACAGAAGTTTTAGCATATTTGTAAACTGTTGTTGTGCGGCCCATGCAACTAAAAGTCGCCACCCAATTATGTTTTTACAAATGGAACCTAAAAAAAGTGCTCCTGTTTACAATTATTTTAAACTTTTGTTTTCTTTCTTAATAACTTCTTTAAATAAAACAATACTTTACTTAAAATGGCTTTAACTTGTCGAGAGAAAGGCCCATTCTACTATGTGGAATGATGTGTCTGATATTCATTTCCAGTGATCTGGTAGAACTATGATGAAGTGCATCTAGTGGTTTCGATGCAAATCTGTAAATGATATGAGTATAATTCAATATTAGTTGGCAATTTTGCACAATTTCTAACCCATTTTCAAATGAGAGGCACTGTCAGTTTCAATATAGAAAACCAATTTTCGTTTTCAATATTGACCTAACTCCTCCATATGGTTTTAAAAGAACGATAGCCAACTAAAATATTTATAATACTCTACTGCACTCATCTCTTTGTCATTTATTTATTTATGGTATTGTACTTGCATGAACTTTAGCTTTATTAAAAATCATACAAATAAAAAGTAAAGGGCCAAGAACTGAGCCTTGTGGCACACCTTCTGTTATTTTTAGGAAGGAGGACAAGTGCAACAAAGAAAATACAGTATGTAAAATGAGCATCTGCTGATGTTACAGTTCAGAACAGGCAAGAAAAAGGCATATGTCTCCTTTAAAACCCCAAAGCATTTATCTTCTCAGTTTTTGTCGGTGTATCACTTCCTCCACACCTGTAACTCGAATGATCCCTCTTCTGGTCTCATCACAGTGGGACAAGTGCACGCTGAGCATCAGGTATCCGCCTTGGCTCGCATTCAACTGTGTGGTTTAAAGTCAACACAAAGACACCAAGTACTTTCTCTTTCATTAGCGTTCCGAGACCTCATACTGTTGACTCTACCTCTTTACGGCTGGATTATAGTCATAATACAGGGATTGTGGGACTATGTTACAAGCCTACAGGGACATGTGGCTGCTCAGTGTAGACACCGTTCTGCTCCTGGACCGCGCTGGTCATCCTCGCTCAGCTGTTAAAATCATTTCCCAGCCCAATTTCGGTCACCTCTCTTGACAGTAAAATCTCACTCTTAGTATCACTCAGTGTTTTCTTTATTAAACTTTTTCCAGCCATTTCCAAAAGTCACAGCTCCTCTTCTTCACACGCTCATGTTGCACTCTAATAAAATCTTGCGGTGTCCGGCGGATTGATATTGAGATTCTGGGTAAAAAATGATGACAGTTTTATTGGCCAGGCTGAAGGCAATTGAAGACTGATGTCATCTCATTCATAGAGGGATTCTGAGAGGCGCTGTGGCTTTCTACAGTTACTTTTTGGAAGCAAATGACGACACCTGAAATACAGTATGCATGTAGTACTGCTCTTGTGCACAAAAAGCAACAACAAAAGCTGTCTTTAAAGGACATGAGGATAGACAATAAGGGAAGCCACAGCATAGCCAAGTAAAGGATCAGGTTTTAGTCGGATGTCGTCACTATTGTGTGCTGTGAGATGTTAGAAGTAGTCACTATGTCATGGAGAACACTATAGGTCTGTCATTTTTACAGAGATGCAAAGTATTGTTTGTAGTTTTGCAAAATATCTTTCACCCACCTTAAAAAATGCACTCAGAAATCACAAAGCAAGTGAATAAATTGTATTGTATGAAGAAAAAACTTGTGTAATAGCGTGTTTCAGTTCAGTTGGCTGTAAAAATTTGCCAGTAAAAAAAAAAAAAATAAAAAAAAATAATAATAATTTGCTACTGGGTCAAAATATTTAATAGTCTTATCTTTTGCTAAATTGACTCCTGAGCTAGCCGTGTTAGATGTAGTTTTCTTATTAAAAACATACCCGGAGTTATCCACAAATATCCTGCTTTTTTTAGATATTTATATACCTCACTTTAACATTGTTATTAGACTCATTTGAACTAGTTTACGTTACAACTCTCTTCTAAAAAAAAACACTGTTTTTTACTTTAGTAATTTATCATTAGCAACACCAAAGAAAGTTTTAACAGTTTTCAAGTGAATTGTTAAGAACTATTGAACAAGGCTGACATAGCTGTAGGTTCAAATTTAGACAATAGGTCTTGTTCATAAATATATAAATATAAATGGTTGATTTTTACAGGTTTTTATAGATTTTTTATTATTTTATTTCTGGATATTTCATGGCAAAATACACTATAATATTATTTTTAGGAGAAACTCCTCTTGTCGATCACGTGGCCTTATGACATAATCGCAAAACTAACCTATCAGGGGATGATATATTCTAATAATTTTGGTGAAGGTGTGCAGCGGATCCTAGAACAGTCAGACACTTTTTGTATTACCATTTAACAGACTCTAATAGACTTTGGTCACTTGATAACTTGAGACTTGACTTGATAAAGTGCACTTGGGTCTCTACTTGAACGTCTGTGACTGTGGACTTGACTTGGAGTCTGAGATCAGAGCTAAATAGTGTCATTTTACACAAACAAACTGAAAAATGCTTCAATATTCAAATCTTACAGCATAATAGTAATTTGATTGGACTGACACCAAGATTAAATTTGCTGTTTAGAATTCATTATTCTTGTTAATAAATATAAAAAGTACAATGACATTTATATGTGTTATTTTTTGTTTATATAGAACCATTCCTTTTCCTCCTGAAGCTGTCCCCATCTCGTGACTAGAGGCCCGTCCCAAGCAGCGGGCGTCCCAAACAAAACAGGACCATCCCGTGGAGCTGCTACCATGAAGCCTCTCCTACCAGCGCATGGCATGAGTTAGACCCAGTGTGCATCGTCAACACATACCAGTGGTGTCTGCTGGAGGCTCGCACATCGGCAGGGATTATTTCAACATGACACAGCTCATCTTTTGGCTGACCAGCGCACGTCCCATAGGAGCTCACAGGCCCGGCTACACCCAGGGCATGCCGCTGTGGTGCGAAAACTGCTCTGTGTTACGAGTGGAGTTTGGAAAGAGACCTGACAAAAGAATGAACCGCACACTGATCTATTCATTTTTCTTCACCGCTGGAGTCCTGCTTTATTTCTGTGTTTTGGGCTTTCCAAGATTTCTGCACCAATAGGAAACGTATCAAGCTGTTAAATAGAACAATTGGGCTTTAATAGCACAAGTGAATGAGGCATATTGTAGTGAATGAGGCATATTGTAGTGAACGTGGTCAGGCGTGTCCGTGTTGTGGTGCAAGCAAAGGAAGCAATTCCTCAAGGTCAACTCTGAAGGAATGCACTAAACTGAGTACTGTTACTTATTGGAAAAGAAAAAAAATATTTATTTTTGTTAATCTTCATGCATCGTTCAGAGCTCAAAACACGCTGACTTGCCTGGCTGCTATCATTTATTTAAAGAGGATTATGTAAAATAAATTAAATGTGATTATTTAGATTATTGTTTGGATCCTTTCCTCATCATTATCTTTCTCAGAGTTGATTTTCAACAGATTCCTAATTCTGTATTGTTTGTCTGCATTTGAGGCTTAATAAAAAATCTGAAATACCCCAATCCCTGTAATAGTCTGTGCTTATGATTCAAATAATTCTGACTCTCCATTGTTCAAAGATGTCAAATTTTTAAAAACACAATTTATTTAACTTTTTTCATTATTTCATTTCTCATACAGAAGAATGGTACATTCTAACTGCTGTATTATTTGTAGCCAATGTATGTGTCAAAACTTAAGTTTATAAGAAATATTATTACAACTCAGACACCATTGATATTCTACCAGAAACTGCCTTTCGGTAAAATTATGTGTCATTATTCTACAAGACATTCAGAAGGGCAGTGCTTCACTTTACTAAAGTGTAAAACTAGACAATAGCCAGCATACAGTGATGTTTGGAGTGTGAAATCATTTACCACAGAACATATGAGAATTAAGTAGTACTTATAGCTTCAAAAAGCAACTCAAAACCCATGATCAAAAACGTTATGACGTTATGATGAATTGTTGTGTTGTTGTAATTTGTCTTTCTTTTTTTGGCCCAAATATAAGTAGCAATATTGGGTTTTGTTATAGGAATGTAGAATGTGCTTAAATTTGTCAATAATGTTTAAAATTTAAATTGACCACGAGAAGAGTAACTGTCGTAGTATGCTGCTGATGCTAATGATCAAATAAATTACAATAAATGTTCAATATTGAAGTTTACGACAACTCAAATTTTACAAATACTGTTCTATAAATGGTATATTTTTATACTACAGTGAAAAAAACAGTATAGGGTATGTCTGTTGTACTGTTGACCTGTTGTAAGAAGTCAACCAGAAAATACTACACAATACAATAGGCGATTAGCTCATTGTTTTCCACAATAGGATGACAGTATGTCTATTTTAAGTTTGTTTGTTCGTATCAGGTTTAGTACACTAAATGAAACACATAGGCTTGTCTGTCGTCTCATTATGTCTATGGCAGTTCTTTGACACATTGCGTCACTCTGGTGTCAGCCTCACTGTCTTACTAACCATCCTCTTTGTATTAATGTAACTTTTTCTTACATGCTGTATTAATAACATATGCTGTTCTAAAATGCACCAGGACCACATGTCACATTTAAAAGTAACAAAAACGTGCTTGTTCTTGACGACTGCTAATCATAATTTCACATATAGGCTCCTCTGTGATGGGAAGCAGACTTGCATTTATGACGAGGTAATTACAGGATCATTTAATGCACAATATAATAAGATTAATAGAAAGTTTTGTTCAATAACATACCTTTTCGCTACATTTCAGGACATCCCAAGAGGGCGCTTGGGTTCACGTCCTGCATGAGAAGATTTTGGAATCAAACCAGGAGCCAAGCCACATCTTAACTGTTCGGAGCGATTCATCTCAAAATGGGAGACACATGGCCACTGTCACCGATAATCGCCGCGGTACCACCATTTTATGAGGGGAATCTTCAAGGTTGTTAAATTGAGACGATCTTCTTTGTGCTAATTAGCTTGTCATGTGTATAATTCTGCTGGTCTTACACAACACAGGTGCAGGCGGGCCCTCAGATCCCGGTGGCGATTACACACATCTGATGCTCATTGTCTCCCAGTGAAAGAGGCTCTGACGGGAAGTGAAGGAACAGCAAAGGAATGAGAAGTGTAAGTGAGTGTGAGAAGGGGCCCTGGTGTTACAAATCGAACTTTCTCTTTTTCACCGTTAATAGTCAGTTTTGTGTCAGGATTTAGGCGTGAATTAGCTTAATGAAGTTTTTCAAAGTGAAATGTAATTGTGTCCCGTCTTGGCGCAAAGATATTACTAAAATACAAATTGAATGTGTCACTGTAGCTTCAACACAAAAAAGCCAGCGTTAGTGCAATTCTAAATTTCAATGATTGCCCTAAGGCAGGTACAAACACTAAACATTCAAGTACATAGACATAACAGACACATGATAACACATCTGAGACTGTTTACAGAAAAAAAAAACAATCAGAGGTTAAAGAACCCACTTAAAAAACACAGGGTGGAACAGCAAGATTTTGAACTTTAAAAATTACACAAGCATCCAAAAACGAGTTGGTATTTAACTCTAATAATAATAATACATTTTATTTATTAGGCGCCTTTCTGGGCACTCAAGGTCGCTCTAATCTCAAACTCTAATCTCAAACAGAAAAGCCTCAAAGTTTTCTCATATGTCATGCAACTAAGGGTTATGGATAGAAACATTTAACATTTAACTGACCTATAACAGTGATTCTTAGCCACAAAGCTGGGCCATGATCACCTCTTCGAGAGCACAATCAGCAAAATACAAAATTTTAATATAAGGTTACGCCCAAGGGTTCTCTGTACACAAAAAGTCAGGTCAGAAAGGTTAAGGAGTGATTGGCTGTGCTGCACAGGGCATGAGCCACAAGCCAGGATGTGATTGGATACAGGATGACAATCGGAGGAGATGATTGATAATTCACTGCTTAGCTCCATTTCACACCAAAATGCCTATGCTCTTGGCTAAAAAGTAGGCATTTTGGTAGTATTAGTAATAGTATTTACTTTTATTCATAGACACTTCAAGTAAGGGCACATTCACAGGCTACATCATTCAGTGTTTGTTCATTCAGTGGGTTACATACATGCTTCTATAGGCACATAAGTTTTGTTTTGTTTTCAGAATGTGCAGTCTACTTCCAAAATGATTGAGGTAAATATTGATAAATCAGTCCAAACTACAAGCACGTGCATTGTGAAAATACTTCAAACACATCTCTCCAAGGATTATAATCTTCTGTTTGTGCTGACCTCTGAGTGAAAGAGACTGCTTGTTAAATAGCGTAGATGACATTTGGGCCCCTGGTTTCCACACCTCTGAAGTGACGCAGCGGGTAGGACAGTCGGGCTTGAGGATTTACAAAGTCCAGCTGTCTGGATGAGAACTAAAAAGACCTCCTCTGTCAAAACCTGGAATGTCTCCCTGGCAACACGTGAGAACGCTGGCACCATCTCTCCCTCACATTGGCCCTGTTCACGGTTAACGTTATCCAGCCTCCATCTGACCGCCGACACCTCCACACGCTGCCTGCCGCCTGATACACATCTTGTGGTGTAACTCATATTCAGTGAGACCATTTATCAACGTGTCAAGGAAATTTCTGACAGTCATTTCTGGATTTCCTCTGTTACAAGGCTTTGTATTTGTGTTCGAGCCAACTCCTTGTGTTTCATTCTTAAGATTTAGAGAAGGAGCCTGAGGGAATAGTAAAGCCCACTTGTGATTAAACCTCATCAAAAGGGCTTAACACTTCGTCCACACTCTCTGAACAAACAAACTCTGGCTATTTCAACAGAAGCTCTGCAGGGAAGGATACATGTGTGCTGTGTACAGGCCAGACCTCATCTTTTTTGTTTTCCACTAGATTTATTACTGTCCACCAAAACAAGGCCTCTGAAAAGCATTCTCCTGAAAAAGTCATACTTGTAATTTGTCAAATATGAAAAAGTAAATACCAAGCAATGAAATCAAATGTGTTTTCTACAATAATCTGCCAACACCTAGTCAGATCTTTATAGAAAACTGTTCAGTCAAATGTCAGCAGTTAGGAATAGGAAGCTTAAAGGGGCTGTAGCTGAAGATTTTCGTACAAAGGCTTTTTCTGGAGATGTACTGCAAATCCAGCATTTAGGATAAAAAAGACCACTGTTTGCTGCCTGTATCTAAAAACAAGATACTTCACAATCACAAAAAGTTGGGTACAGACAGTGACTTTAACATTTAATAACAGGTCTATACATTCAGACATACTCTTTTGTAATTCATCCAGACAGTTAGATGCTAGTGTACAGATTATGGCCTTACATAGAAAATGATGAAAAGGCACAATTTTTATTTTTTTTATTATTGTTCTCACATTATTAGTGTATGCAAAGTTTATTGGATTTATTTAGACATATAAGTAAGGTAGGTAAGATAAGGTAAGGTATACTTTATTGTTCCTGTAGGGAAATTTGTCCTCTGCATTTGACCCATCCTTCAATGCCTCTGGGGCATCTCCTCAGGAGCAGTGATTGCCACAGGGGACCCATCTCCAGATGTTGTTGCTAGGCTTGGTCAGGACTACCGTAGCTGGAGGATATTACCCTAACATGCATGTTATTGGTTGGTGGGGGAAACCGGAGTGCCCGGAGAAAACCCACCCAGACACGGGGAGAAACATGCAAACTCCACACAGAAAGGCCCGACCCGTGCGGGAATCGAACCTGCGACCTTCTTGCTGTGAGGCAAGAGCGCTAACCATGTTGTCCTGTGAGTGCAAAGAAAATCCCTGCTTTTATCTACCTTCCAGTTGTCTGTACTTGTGATTACTCAAACAATTCCTATTACAAGTAAAACGTTTAGGGTTCAAACCTTTCATGTAGCCCTTTTGCAGCGCCAATGAAAAAGGAGCCTTCACGATGTTTATCTACAATAGAGACTATTAGCAGAACAACTTGTGGACACAAGTGATACAACAAGAAGAAAATAATGCTGATTGCTACTGTATCAATATAAAAAATTCAAAGTCATGTTTATCATAAAGCCCCAACTTTTAACAGTTGTCTCTGAGAACTTCACAAAACTGTTGATTTTGTAAACAGGGTGTTAGGAAATCAAACATTAAAATTGGTCCAAAAGGCATTGTTCAAAAGTTGAATAAGTATCCTAGCATCCCTTGTGCTCACAGGCCCTCCTTCTCTGCAAGAAAAATCTCATCTTTCTGATCCATAATTGTAATAACTAGACCCAGAGCATCAAGTTGGCAAACCAGAATCAGCTCCTGTGCTATTTTAGTGGCATTGTTTATTGAAAGTCCTCTGTACTTGAGACATGAAGGGCGAGTCCAAAGTGCTTACATATATCTGGATTCAGTGAGTCATATCTGCCACGGCCTATACGTTCTGCCGTAAACAGAACCATAATCAGCTGCAGGAGGAAAATATGGCCTCGCTCAGCAGCAACAGTCAAGAGGCTTAAATGAAT
This sequence comes from Mugilogobius chulae, assembly GCA_038363315.1. Lineage (NCBI taxonomy): Eukaryota > Metazoa > Chordata > Actinopteri > Gobiiformes > Gobiidae > Mugilogobius > Mugilogobius chulae. Next base: position 13,588,184 of record CM076399.1, on the reverse strand, counting down.
TTACTTTGTGTCACATAACAGTAGTTTTTTCATTGGCTGTTGGAAAGTCATTGTTGTATTCAATGGCATGAAAAGGGCATCTTTCCCGACACACACCAGGCTCTATAACCACACGTTGGCTGGTTTCATTGTAGTGCTTTGCTAATAGAGGCTGCATGGTCGCTGCCTGGCATCCAACTGACTTCTCATTTGTCATATTTGCTCCAAAACGTAGAACCTGGTTTTAATGAATACATAAAAATCTTGGAAAAGCGTCACATTCTATAAAACTGACACTAAACCTTCCATGGGCTATTTTTATTTTATGCAGAAGAGGAAGCCTTGCAGCGGAAGAATCCAGATGAACTTTTTGGCTTTTCATAACCATAAATCAAGATGGATTTACAATCAGTAAAACAAAATGTTGGATTTCATAATCGTACAAGTTTGTCTGTTTAAGGGTAATAGGTGGAATCATTGTCATTATTGTCCAATTTGATTCACATTAATTTGTTTCCGCTACTATATTGCTCTGGTTAGCAATGCCATAACCGCTCCATCACTCCCAGCCTGCACTGCAATCTGCCAAGATTGTTCATGGAGCCATTTATAGAGCTTAGGACAGGCTTTTACAGGCTTATTGGCCTGCTTATTTTGCATTAACAGTATCTTAATGGCAGAATTTCTTTATGGTGCAGTGGTAAAGCTACAGTACATACTGTAAACTCCTGATCTTATCTCATCTGCCAAAGCGGCTTAAAAACTGCTTAAAAAGTTATAACACTTCCAACTTGAATGTATTACACCTTTCTGAACGAGGGTCCCATTGTCTCTATAGAGATGTTAATGCTTTGGCTGGAATTTTCCAATCATGTCAAAGAACACAAAATAGGCAAAATTCACTTTTCTACATTTTTCCAAAAATATATATTTTTTTTCTATGTAGTAGTTGTAAATGCCCCGGTTTTGTCTCTAAGCCATCTTCCTTACAGCTACTCCAAAGAATTTTGGATGCACATTACACTTTTTAAATCACATTTTTATTATTTACATGCCTGCTACCATTGTACATTTAACTGCAAAAGTCTAACTGTGTGACCGAACAAATGGAATAGGCTGTTTTCCAATACACCAACCAAAGATTTTCCCATATAAACAAACTGTTTTGCGACCTGTTTGTTAAAAGCTGTGGCTTAGTGCCGTTTTTGTCTTGTAAAAGAAAAGGTTGGAGACCCCTGGTGTAAATAAACCTCTTTCAGTTGCAAAAGTGTTCCAAGCTGTAGAAGCAACAAATGACTTCAGTAAAGTAAATTATGAATTATCTTCCATTTGTGATCCTTCGTACTAAAGCACCAATGCAACACAGTATCACAAGAAAGCGTATATCTACTACCACACATAAGATGAGCTCAATTTCACTCCTTTTTGTGTATATTACACGATATTAAAAACATGTAAAATAGGCACAATATTTTATAGTGTAAACAATTTCCTTAAGTCTAATGGGTAAGTTTAGGCTTCAAGTTACTACAATGGTTAAATTTAGGGCTGAGATTTGGGGTAGGTTAAGATTAGGATTAGAATTTTGTGTATATTCATAAGTAACACGTCTTCACATCGACCACCTTAGACATGACCTGGGGCTGCAATGCATATCATATAAACGCACAAAAAGACACAAAGTTGTGTAAATCATGAAATGTCCTGTTATGTCATGGCATACGTATTTAATTTCTTGTGAGATTGTGAGACCCCTTTTTTTTTAAACAGTCCAACATTTGCTCAAAGGTATTTTATCCATCGTTGCAATGAACTGGCATTTTTATTTCTCCGTCTACTTGAAAAATGACTTTGTACAGGTGTGTTGTGGTTTTTATTTAACCGTCCAACTATATCTTCTAGAATCATCTATCATGAGACCTTATAGCGCACATGTGTTCTCAGAGAAACTGCTTTACCTCTCTGTGATTTTCCTCTGATGGGATTTTGATCTGAAACCATCCTAATTGTGTGGTTTTGACGACATGCTCGCCCCAGACCTTTGCCTTCTCCTCTGCCCTGTAGCTGGTCACTCTCCTCCATATGCTGCTTATTACTACTCTCAAATAAAAGCGTGCCAACTGTACTTTAACACAATCACTTGAAATAAGCACCAGGATTTAGATTGTGTCTGCTGGCTAAACACGCAGCAGGCAAAGTCATTAAAGCCGTGAATGTTAATGTTTAGTGACTAATAGCTGCTATCTTTGTTTAGCGGAGCAGATGGTTTGATCAGGCTCAGAGAGGGAGGTATGCACAAGTGTGTTGCCCAGAAACAAGGAACAATGCATTTTGGGTTACTATTTAACTACACCATTTGTACTGTTTGTATTGTCATTACGTTAGGGGCGCAGGAATTGGATGAATTTAAAAAGCTCCTTTGAAAAACATGTTTGGAATGAACAGCTGGACAAATTATGTGGAAAAAAGTCACAATTTAAAAGTTTAAATTAAGTTTTTATATTGGTTATATCTTTTCCTGTGCAACGCTATAAGCTATGGTAAACCCAAACATTAAAGTCCCATATTGCGCTAATTTGTCTCTTAACCATGTTTGAATATGTTACCTCATCAAAAACATACTTAGTCGTATTTTCTCTCATTCATAAATGTTTGGGTAATTTGTCTGCAAAGCTCAAAATGCTTTGTTCCACCTTGTGATGTCATTGCGTGGTAGTTTTAATGTGAACAAACATTTTAGCCTTAGTTGAACTGATTTATACTAGGATATGATTGGGTTGTTGTCTTTTTTTAATTGTTGGTTTCTCCTTAAGTTTTGTTGAGATTATTAAAAAAAAAAATTCTATATTTTCTGTTGCAATGACCATTCACAGATTAAACAAGGTTAAACATTAGCTCTAGCTGCCAAATTTGAGTATTTTAAGGCTTAAGTGAGTCAAATGATTCTAGTGTGTAAAGTTTAAAAACACAAAGAAGCACTTCCTGCATGACCACATAATAACATTATAAGGTTAAACAGTGTGTTTCTAGATTCAATGAAAAATCAAGCCTTTAATATGTGCCGGTTTTGTGTTAAACATCTGTAAAATAAAACAAAACTCAATCCAGCTATGTTCTTAATGAAGAAACATTATATTGTGGAAAAAAACTTGCATGTTATAGATCCTTTATGGTTGAGATGTTTTTGATGTATTTGTTTTTTGTTTTTTTTTTGCTACACATTGTATCATATTAAAGTGACACTAAACACAAACTTCTTTGTCTGAATAACTTTATTGTTTATGACTGTACAGTTTGTGAGAAGATTAGCATGTTTCAGGTCAAATCAGTAATAAAACCTTTGTCATCAGTGCAGATAGTTCACACAAAACTGTGTGCTGATCACAAACACCTGCTGTCAAACCAATCACACTGCTCCTCTCATGTCATCTTCCTTCTATGCACTTCCAGCACTGCCAAGTTTACTAGCTCTGTTTGATATGTGTTTGTGGCGTTTGTGTGTTTTCAGAGGCCTGTGGTCTAAGGGCCAAACTATAAGAGTGAACTACAAATGTGTTTTACATTGAATTGCCACAAGCAATTTGAAAGGGCGTTATAAGAAATGTATTTTGTATTTTTCACTTTGATAAATACAAAATAAAACAATAATTTCATGTCACCTAAAAGTAACAGGACTAAGCCACATCAAACCTATCAACGACAAGACCCAAGACTAAACCTATAGTTTCTGTTTAGATTACACCAGATGAGGAAATCTGAAAGCGTTTTACTTTGGTATACTGTTAATTTATTTTATGAATGCTATTGGCTATTTAATTTACTCTGATTGGTGAAATGCAAGATAAGCATGAAATGCTTTTTATAAATTTGTTTTTCAAATTTTATATGGTTTAACAATATATATGGTTAAAATGATACATAGTGGGCTAAGATTTGCTGCTTAGTGGGCCGCATTTGGTCAACCGGCCGCCATTTGAATAGCCTTGGTTTATGTGAATAAATCCATCATCTGTTTTAGACATTACAGCTTTGCTCTGCAATGTTGTCACCACGTGTAAAAGTTTAACTAGCTGCATTCATAAAAATGTATTTGGACACTAAACTTTCCAAAGGTAGCATGATTTATTGTGTATCATTAGCTCTGCATTAGCAGGTCTTTTCTGGATGATTTGGCAAAAATAAAATGTATCCATAATATGCCAAGGATTTTTTACACAAGATTTTTTTATTAAGATATGATTGGAAAACTATAAAGATTTGCTTAATGAAGGATTTAATAACAATTCCATTTCCACTTGTGCATTTATTGGATGGTTAAGTGCACACTCTGTAATGCCAACTTGGCACATTGTTGAACTGCACTGGTGATTTCCAGTTTTTAATTTGAATTATTTTGAGTGGTGTGAACTTGAGTTGATTCCTGATTTCCCTATTGTATTTCACTTCGGTCTAGATTTTCACCTCCACTTGTAACTCCTATGTCATTGTCTATTATATTTTCTCTGAAATGTCAATACAATAGAGTCAAGCATGATTTAAAGTTATAATTCAGTTACTTCAATGTGACTTTTTGTCTCTAATCTGAAATATGGCGTTATCTTGACCATGAGGTAATGCTTCTCTCCCACTGTAAACGTAATTTAGAAAGACATGGCAATTATCTTTCAAAAGATGGTCCGGCGTAAAATAGCACAGCATAAGGATATAATTATCAGGTCATTTTTTTAATATCCGCATATATTCGTCTGACTTATTATTGTGAAAATTGAATGTCAAGAATTTCTTCTGATGCTTTTCATACATTAGTTGAGTGCCTGGTGCCTCTGAATTTCCAATGTGGTTTGAGTTACCTCTTTGTGATGAATGCAGTTTGAGACATGGCTGCCAGCGAGTCAGATGGATGGTTGTGTAAAGCAGCTCAGTACAACCTTGTTTGTATGATAAAGACTGCAGTATGCTTATCAATGCTCACATTTTTCAGAGCTGCGCTGGAGACAAAATCCACATACTCCCCTATTGTGTGCTCTAAGGAGGATTATTTTTGCTCCAGGCCTCCTGTGTTATTCTTGAGGGCCTCCTGGTTTTTCATAGAAGGACAGAAACATGGCCGCTGTGTGTTTTGAAGACCCTTCAGAAATGTGTTCCAGGACTGAAAACTGCGACTGCACTCACTAACAGCCAGAACCACCCTGACCTTCCCTGACCAACTTCCGCTGGAGAGGAACCCAAACAAATGTTGTTATTCAAGGGCTAATAATATCTGGGATAAATAAGAAAAAAAACTGCCATGCTGTCTTTAAACCTTAAGAGACGTTAAGCTGAAATATAGGCTGATACTTTATACTTAGCTGAACAGGTTTATACCAGAATGATTCCAACAATCACTTGGCCGGGATGTTACTTCAGAGACAACAATCAAACCCTTTTGGCAGGCGAAGCGATGTGTACACACCAAGATTTTGAGATTTCTCATAAATTATTTATGTTGTGCTTGGTGGGCCAAATGTTAAAGATCCAGATGTTTTGCAGTAGAGTAAAAGGCGTTTTGAGGCATGTAACATACGAGCTGGCCACCATGATCGCAGACACACACAGGCGTGAGATGGGAGTGTTTCCTCTGTATCACATGTCCACAAACTGTCAGTTATTACCAGTCCTGACCTCCAACTGTTATTCTCTTACCATTTATTAAAGGTGTTTTTATTTTCAAAAGCCACAAAGCCCACAAAAGTCACAATGGTCATAGTTTAGTTGGATGTGTATGTTGTCTTTGTAAAGAGAAACCATGCACATTCTTTGGCATCTTGTGTCACACAGTGGTCCAGAAGCCCTTGAAATGGATACTGCCACTTTATCAGAAAATAGTGGTATTATGCCATTAATGTGACTCTCATTATCGATTTAACATTGCAACTGGACACACTATCAAAGACTTCAATACCCCTCCCCTTTAAGCTCAAGAATTCCCACAACAAACTCCTTTCAGGCTATTATAGGTCATTGTTGAAAATGCCAAATTTTGTTACCATGATCATCCTTTTTGAAAGAAATAACCTAAGCCCATCTGTAGTCTGGGCGCTGTAACTTTCACATTTTAAGGTTAGACCAAGCTAAAATCTGCTCTTTGCAAAATATGCTTGATGTAGGCAAGCTATTTGCATTTTACATTTCTGGATCTATTATCTATTCTAAATGCTGTTAAAAGCGAGCCCTAAAAACAAACAAACAAACAAACAAAAAAAAAAAACTTAGTGTAGCCTACATTAGAGTGCATACTCTTGCACAGACCGGCGGTTGGCTTGTTTATTTTAAAAAAATGCTAACATCTTGCTGGCATGTTAATTTCCTGTTTAGTTCATGAGGTTTTCACTAACTGAGTCTAAAATGAAACATAGCCTACTGTAAGACCTGCCAGAGAACAGTGAGATGTCTTTGGTTTTATCTGAGAACATGTTTTTTTTTACAAATCAGGAGAATGCTTTACTAAAGAACCAAAGTGTGTTTATAAAAGGATGTGTTTGTATCTAAATGCTAATTCTAAAGTCTGACAGTTTGAAGATAGACAAATTTTAGATGACAAATATTGACCCTATTTTGTCCCGCCTACTTTTCTAGGACGTGCACTTCCTGTTTAGCTGCATTTAGCCTGTAGATTTCAGTCGATGGGTTTATTTTAACTGGCATTATATTTAATTAAAATTGCCCACAAGACAGACAAACAAACACGTTAGCTGCCTTCACAGACATAAACAGGAAGTGCACTTCCAAGCCAAGTGGCGGGACAAAATAGGGTCAATAGACTCTACAACAGGTTCACACTTGCCTTTTAGGCATAGACCTAAGTGTGAGGATTCAGTTTCAGAAACATAGCTTCTATCTTTCTGGATGATGTCATGTTTAAGGGCTTTAACTAACTTGCCTCTTGGAATCTGTGCCTAATGGGTTTGACAAATGTGAAATTGGTCACCTGGGGTCGGTAGTTAGCAACTGCAGCAGTTCATTTCTAACAGAAAGATTTTCTTCTGCATCGACCTAAATTCCGTTTTATTTTGACATATTAACAAAACAATTATGTTTTCGTAGTAGAGATAAATTATAAAGGATGCATAAGACTGATATATTTGACTAGAAATGCTAGGTCTAGACTAGAGAAACGTTTAGTTAGCAAGTTAGCATTGAACTTGTCCTTCTCCGATGCTGTCAGCTGGTCTCTGGTAAGTAAGTTAAGTTTGTACATTCAGAACTAAAAGAATACATGTTTTTAATTATGTTATAATATCTAATTGTAGCTTACTGAAAGTGTAGCTATAGGCCTACATCTTTCTTGTGGTGAAAAATCAAAGCTAAAACATGTCAGTGTGCAATATTAAAGCTGAAGGGACAAGATTTCCATGGAAACAAGTAAGAGGAGAGAAAATTTTTTTACTAAATGGCTTCATGGTGTGCGATTGTAAATAGGATTCTGATTTATTAATGCATGTTTAAGTAGTAATTGATGTGATGTGTTATTTGAAAACAACTTCATTCAATGCAAAGTGTTTTTTGTGCTTTTTTCTTGTTTTGTCAGTGAGCTCATCAAAGTCCCATTCATCTACCCCTTATCTTCATCCATTAGAAGCTCAAGTACCACAGTGAGTACCACCGATGAACAACATGTAACCTTTTTACCACTACTTTTAGTCTATGCTGATTATTACATGAAATAGTGGCTGTTTTTAAGAGAGTGACAGAGTTTATGGCCAAAACAATAAATATATATTTTTGAATTGACAACACAGTTTGTAAAAAGCCTATAATATTCAGGAAAGAGCAGAGTCAGAGCCAACGTCAGAGGCTCCAGTGAAAACATGCATTGCTTGTGGCTAACCTAAAGCAACACTGGCTGGTTATAAATGGCAGCATCAGGAATAGAGCGGAGTGGGTCTGCAGCATTACAAAGCTCGTATTCAGGTGTGATAAAGTAAACCTGAGAGCATGTAACAACCGCTAACTGTGGAACAAGAATAACATTTGTCAAAGCCAGCAGCACCTAAGCCATTATAACCAGAGCTGTACACAAAGAGGCCAGTGGCAGTGATAAGTTGGATAAATGTCACTTTAATTTGTTCCAACAGTGCACCCGCTTTCTTCGTCTGCATGTATTAGGCCTAGTCTGCGTGTTTGGCCTTCTAATAGAGATTGATGCGTTTAATCAAATGTTCCCTCGGCCTTTGGCTTTCCAAAGATTTGTCCTGGTTATCAAAACAATAATGTATAATGACGTCAAAATGGCAAGCGACAGACCAAGGGGCCAAAAAGTTCCAATCTATCAAGAGTACATTAATGTGCATGCACTGATTAAGTAGTTGGTCACACCAGCACTGTACAACAACACCGAGGCATGTTAGAGCTGATGTGACTCTAATGAGGAGAGCCATTCAAACTTGAAATTAGTTAGTTTTCTACTGGGAAGCGGACAAGCTCTGGGGTAGAAATTATAAAAAATAAAATCATTATAAATCAATGCTGTTGAAAAACCTGATCTGTATTTTTAGATGATTTTGAGCTTTAAGCCTTTGAGCAGCTGCCGCCTTCAAGTATTTTGTAAAAAAAAATAGAAATCTCTGTGAGTAAAAGATTAAAGCATTGGTCTGATTGTTGCACTTAAATGTTTAACAAAAAACTGTGCTAAAGCCGTATACACAAAAAAATGGATGTGGATATTAACAATGTGACAAAGCATCCATGAAAGCCAGAGACGAGCTGGACTCTTGAAAACATTTGACATGAACATAGATTATTGTACCACAGTTTCTTTCAGCTATCCAATAATAATGCAATGCAAGCCATTAAACAAGATCAAATAAAATTGAATAAGAAATAGTGCTTAAGGAAAAATATGGTGCATGTTAGTTAACCACAAACCACAATAATAATGTGAGCAGTAAGCATTTGCCCAGCAGCTGATTTCAGCCTGATAATGAACTATAATGTGCAAATGTGTGGATGTGAGAGCACCTGACGGCTCAAGGCCCACTGTGTGTGGTACAGAGTGCAACTGAGGAGGAAACAATGCACCAAATAGTAAAGGAACAGCTGTATGAAATGTAGCAAAGCGGATCATTTTACTTGTTAAACCTGCACCTGTCCAATTAGCATCATGCATATTCTATAAAACAAGTCATTAGTGAATCATCCACTCATATAAAGTGTCAAGTACTCAAGGATATAACCATCTAATGAGTTCAAAAAGCCAGGATGTTTATTTTATAACATTTTATGAACACACAAATTGGCTGTAGAAAATAGATGCATTGTAAAAGGAATTGCTTGTTCTGAGATGCAAAAGTCTTCATCTAGAACAGATGTCTAAGTCATCCTGCGGAGGAAATTCATTTGGACTGCTTGTGAAATCTTGTTCTTTCGGTCATTATCCAAAGCTCATGACATTCTTCACCACATCAGTTCATTACAGCAACAGTACGTAATGATACTGGACCAATCTACCTGTCAATTTCTATCTCACGTGACAGCAGTTATGTCCTGTCGCACCTGGACCAAAAGCCCAGGTGTAAAACTGAATGTCCAGCCGGAAAAATAGCTTGAAACTCCTCCTCAAATGTTGCTTTTATTGGCGATAATGTCCTATTTTGCAAATTCACTCGAATGATTTTTTGTGCGAATCTCAAATATCAGTTATGTCAGGTTTTTGTTCTTCTTTTGCTGTTCTTCTTTTGCTGTCTTTGGTTATTTAGCACATGAGCAAAGGAGGCCTAGAAACAATAATACGTTTGAAGCTATTCATTAGTCACTCGTCTATTTAATGAGACAGATCATGATGCACTGAGGACAATCTGGGACTGACACATGGACAACATCAATAAAACTGATAAAACATCCTATTCTGTGCTGTGTCTGAACATTTTACAGTTACAGTATCACAATTAGTTGTCAAGATAATATTTTTTTCAATAATGTTCATTCCCACCCGACAGTATAGAAAAATAAGAACTAAATAAAATAACGGCCAGCATGATCCCTGGAGGAGGATTATTTGAAAGGTTTTATTGAATGCAGTGTGTGCAGTAAGGTCAATCCAGATGTGACATGCTGCTTCTATAAGAGGAGTTTTACAAGGAGAGGATGCTTCTGTATTGTTACCACTGGCTCTGAATATATGGTGGCGCATAAAAGATCAAACACTTGAAAACATGGAGTGCTATTAAAAATAATAAATACCTGTTGAACAATTGTATATTATGCACTCAGATGGATGTTTGACTGTTTACCAGCCTGGGACAAAAGCCCAGATCATTTCAGAGCTCAAAATCAGCAAAAACAGAAGCATTTCATCAAAACACGGGTCGTCAGTCCACACAGTTTTTTCCTAATGTGCCAGTTTTTCCTGCTCGGGATCAGACCTTTGTGAAAGCTCCAATGACAAGCTGTCAGTAGCTTTGCAGAGAAGATGAAAGCTTCCATCTTGGGTTACAGCGTGAGTCATTCATCAGCTGAGGCCAGTTATTTGTTGTTTGGACTGAATGGGGCTCACTGGTGCAGTCAGAAGGTGCTGTGTGGATTCCAGAGGTGGCAGCTGGGCCAGAGCAGCAGCAGGCTAACAGCCCTGTGCAGATCTGAGATGGATGAGATAGTCCAGGCAGAAGAGGATGAGGGCTGTGCTTTTCAAAGCCTCCAGGCCCACTGTGATGTAGAGATGTCTCCTTCAAAGTCCTCAGATCTCCTATCAGAATAATATTGACTTTTACTGATTATTATCTCTTTTCTGGGTTTTTATTTCTGGTCAATGACATGTCAGCTTTGACCCACTTTTCCCGTCATGTGTTATTCAAGGTCTCTGAAGAAAAAACTAAAAAGTTGGCAGTAGTCTTTAGGTCTGCAAATTTTGTATTTATTATTATTATTATATATATATATATATTTAATTTAATTTAATTGATTTTACACTTTTAAACAATTTTCTACTGGACATGCAACTTTTTAAATACATTAATAAGCAAATATAAATATTGGAACTAGCTGAAATCCTCTAGATAAAGAATAAGTAATGATCTTGTAGAGGCTATGACGTCCAAATGATGATAAAATTATGACTAGATTTTATCTATATTTGGTACAATCAACTACTAAAACAAGACAAAAATATGTTTTGTCTTGACGTAAGAAAAGAAATTGAATGTCAGTGAAATCAAGAAAGAGTATTGTTATCCGCTGACAGATAATTTTACCTGACACAGCAGCACAGACTAGGCTTAAACTAGGCCTGGGCAATATTGACAAAAAAAGTATCTCGATATTTTTTTCTTATATCCAGAAAACGATATTTAGACAATAACATGTCAGTCCTTCAGTAGTGTGTTAAAACATGTGTTAAACAGTTTTTTAGATTTAATAGGTTGTGTTCATATTGTAGAGTATGACGTCATTAGTCCAGATGACGGAGTCAGTTTTTGCCATGAAACATGCAAGAAGTCTTTTCAGGCATTTTCAATTTAATGATTTCTATTAGACTAGATTCATTTTGCTTTTTGCATTGCAGCAAAAAAAATCAATTTAAACAAGATTAATTTTAGCTGCTAAAGATGTACTTTAGTTGTTATTGGTCTGTTGTGATGTCACATGACATGTCTCATTTGACAAATAAATGTAAAATTGGTTGCAGAAGTGCAGAAATATTATATTTATAGCCCAAGTTAAAAGTTCCCAGCATTTAAAAAAAAAAAAAAAAATTATGTTGGATCTTTTGTGACATTTTTTGCCATAAACGATATACTCGATGTTGAATTTTTAATATCTTGAACCAACATCCGTGATGTTCTCTAAAATTCAATATATTGCCCAGCTTTAGTCTAAATATCTTGTTTTTGCAGTATTGGTCAAGTTGAATAAAAACTGTTTTTAGTTTCAGTTTCTAAAACAGTCTAAAGTTTTGCCAATATTAAAGTTGTGACTTTAATCCTCACAGCCATAATGAAAAATAGACTTTACAAAAGACTAGATTTTTCTGAAGTAGTGTTTTCATGATATTAAAATTACCAAGGAAGGAAAATACTTATTGACACTAATTTCAGTTGTTACGGTTTTAGACAATATCAACTATTTCAGCACAAAAAGAATCGTTTTTGTTGTTGTCAGCACAAAAAGAATCGTTTTTGTTGTTGTACATATATAACAAGTGTACTTGTTATATATATGCAGTAGATCCCTCTAAAAGTAATCAGAAAAGGCCACATTTTGTTCTGCTAATATATTTTTTATTTCGATACTTGCTCAAATGAGTATTTAGTTTTGATACTATTTTTAGTTATCTATTTAAAGTATTCTGAAATCTCATTAGTTGCACAGACACAACAGACAAAAGCGCGTCCAGGAGAACAACTGAACCGGAATAGGACACTTGGATGTCGGGACAAAGAAACTGCTACATTATTTTTGAAGTCTGCCTGCCATACAATCCCTTCTGTTCTGACTATATGTTCATTGTGTCTCCTTCTGTGTCTAGTGCCATTGACGGTGGAGGATCATTGACCACAACAGGAAGTGGAACGCCCCTCTTGTTTGTTTCAAGGAAGTATAGTATTGCAGGTGAGCAAATAGACAGACATCCAGATGGTGTACAGAAGAGAACGGGGTCACAGCGCTGGTCCAGTTTATGAAAATATTGCACCTGATCGGCCCAGTGTGGATTGCCGGCGCTCACTTTGATTGACAAGCTGACCTGACTTTAGCTCCTGACTTGTTTTGTGCTGTGGGAAAGTCTTGCACTGTCTCGTTTTTGCTTGTCCATTGTGCAGCTCGGCCTCATCTGTTCTATATACATCTTCTTCCTGCCATGTGTGGTGTGCATTGCTGAGCCTCGGACTTTGCGACAGCTGTCAAAGAATCCAGGGGCTCATGAGACTGCTTCACACTGTAAGCACACTGTCAATCAGAGACAACTTCCAAAGTGCTCAGTAAACACCTTTTTACTAACAATCTTCATGAAAAAAGTTAAAATACTAAGATAAGACTAAACTAGTCCAATTTTAATTAATAACTCACCAGGGATGCACAGTAGCAGAGTGATTAGAGCTCTGGTTTCCCAATAAGGACATTGAGGGTTTGAATTTGGAGTCATACCCATATCATGTAACTATGGGTACTCTTCAAGTGTCTGTATTGGTCACTTGGCAACACTGACAGCATGACTGATTGTGTCTGTCTCTATGTGTTAACCCTGCCACTCTCCAGGATGTTCCCGCCACCTAAGGCTCAAAGTCACCAGACAATGCTCCTAAACGGGGTATTTATTAGTAAAATACAGCATGGTGGTTTGCTGGGTTTAATATCAAGTCATAAGTTTAAGTTTTATTTATTGGACTTTTGTAATAAACCTCACTGAAAGTATTCTTCTCTCTTCTGGTTTAAATTAAGGAGAGTGAATTATAATATGTTGCATGCTCATTTATCTCCGACATCAAAGACTTTTTTTCAATGCCACTTTGGTGTATTGAGAAGAAATGATATCTTAAAACTAATGTAAGTGGTAGTAGGTAGTATTTAGTGTCCTCAAACACCTGAAGCATATAGAAATAATACATAGAATTATATTGTAGTGTGAGCTGATTGCAATCTGTTGTGACTGCTTTGCTCTGTGATCATATTTGTATGACTCACATTATGCCGTGATGTTATCCTGTATTTCAGGTGCATCATTGAACAAGCAAACCCTATTTTTACCGCAGGACGCCCTGGCTCACTATGACGTTATCTTGTTGGCTGAGCTCACTTCAAAGGCCGTGTAGCGTAACATTATTCAAGTGAGCAGTGCGTGTCAAGACACCTGTAACTTGTGCTCACTGATCACTGGCTGTCCTGAGGCAGAGGATGCTGTATCTTCTGTAAGAGCTACAATAGACAACATGTCACCATAATCCTACATACAAAAGGCTAATAATAGCAGCCAAGTGGATACTGGAGAGGTACTCGAACAATACACCTGCAAATACACAATGGTGTATTTTAGGCTTGGACAAGGTTTTGACATAGTGATTACTGGCCTTTACTTCTCATGTTAATGCTTCTTACAGATTTGTTGCCCTCAGTTACATTCAGGTTCACTGAAGATTGAATAACGGAGATCTGTTACTGTAAAGGCCGCTTCTGCCTGTTCTCAACATGAACTGTTTGTCAGTTAAGGGATCTCATATTGCGCCTGTTTGCATGTATGGATTTTAGCGTGACATGCCACCAGCTGTCGGTACTTGACTAGAAGCCTCTCGCTTGTTAAACAACATGAGGAGCTTTCAAGGTTCCAAGTGTACTCAGACGAATGCATCCTTGGCGGCCGGCAAAGTGGCTGATTATGGGGTCAAAAATTCTTCCTGACCCTCTTGGACCCTTAACAAATGAGTCCCAAGGCATCGGGGGCAGCACTCATATCCGACATGCTGCTCTGTCCATGCAAGACACATGTGCTACAACTTAAGTCTGCAGAATAAATCATCATGTATGAGGAGGAATGAGGAGGATTTCACATTAACCCCTGAATGCCTTGTACTCACATGGGATCTCCCTCTGGCTACACGGATAAATAACATCCAGGGAGCCCTATAAAACTCGTACACACTCCAGGATTTATTCTTCTTAAATTCCGCCTGCTGAATGGTAACAAGATCAGCTATTTTGCAGGGTACAAGGCGGGTATGGATGTCCAATGACGTCAGAGGAACAATGCAATCCCTTACCTGTAAACCCCTGTGGCCCCACGATCCTTCATGAAGGAACTCCCTTTTGCACCTCATGGAAATAATAAATCATCTGTCATGGTGGCAGCCTCTGGGTGTTGAGCACTGACTGGAGTGAATGAAGAAAGATCCATGAGATCGAAGGAATAAGTGTAGCGTACCGTTTTTGAACTGTGCTCTAAAATAATTTATAATAATCAACTTAATATAAATAAACTTTATCACCATTGTTTTCAAATCTTAAAAAATAATACACATAATCTTGCAGTTTCATACAGTACAATGTGACTGGTATTCATGTCACAGTTATATGCTTGGATCCCCAAACCCAGTGAATCCCAACGCTATTAACCATTTGTGATTTGATTATATGGGGTAACTTAAGTATTATCTTTTCAAACGACTTTAACTTTTCGCTTCTGGAAAGAAATGCATGGGAAAGCTATGAGTCTCGTCCTTTTGTTTCTTGAAGCACAAGATATATGTGACCCTAGGCTTTTAATACCTCCCTCCTTCACAAAGTCATGTGAAGTGAATAGGTTTGTAATGCTTTCCCATCTGCGGCTGTAACTTTAACTATGTGCCATCAACCACAGCGATCAGAAGCCTGTCACTACACAGGCTCAGACCTTTAAGAGCTGTCACAAAGGACACTTTTAGTACAGTGTGGAAGTTACTCCCTCCACTCTATGGCTCCCTGTCACCTTGACAGACAGGTAAAGAACACACACGAAGAAGGAAGGTGGGAGGAAAGAGTCCCGTGGCCAGAGAGAGAAAAACAACACACAGGATTAGAATAGTTTAATTACTATAACATACCCCAAGCATGTCTTGTATTAGCCTAAAAGTGAATGTTGCCATTGTAAATATACTCCTCCATGACCAGTTTATTAATGAGAGAGACTGTCATGTCTGGAATTTGGAACATTCTAATTTGACAGCTCCAAAGTTCTCATGTATCTTTTAACAGTATCTTATATTAACAGACTCCTTTGAAACTTTGAAAATCCATCTTTAAAAAGTATATTTATATTTTATTCTAAGCTTTTACTTTACTTTATATATTTGCTTTAAAATGTATAATTTACTGGTGGATATAATAAACATACACATTCATTATAATTGAACATAAAAGATATTAAGCATGTTTGTCTTCCTTATCATATGGCACCTTAGGAAAACTTTTGTTCAGCAGAGAGTGTATTAGATTTGCATAGTTAATCAGCGAATGTAATGTAACATTGCAAATATGAAAGTAATGGGAAATATTATTAAAATGAACAGCTATTGCTGGTTGCAATTCTTACGTCTTGATTGTCCCTCTCCAGTTCAGTTGAAGATCATCCAAACATATGGGTCAGTTTGACCTTGTCTAGAAGACGCCTTATCTTCTCTCCCTTTAGTTTGATTTGAGCGAGTGAACACTGGTGCTCATCCTAACAGCTTCTGGCATCTCCAGACAGGAATTCATTCTTTGCTTCTGTGATCGCAGCGGGCTGGGATTTCAACACAGAGGGAGCTACAAAGCACCATGTTATTATTATTTTTGTAGACAGAGAGTTCTGAGGCCCCCTTGTCCCAGATCCCTCATTGCTTGGGGTTAGGGGTGTACGCCTTCTATCTAAAGTTTTCTGGCCTTTGTGCTCCAGTGTCAAGCCATTTGGAAAGTGAAAACACACAGTATCAGGTCATACATCAGCATCAGCATGAAGAGGATCAGTTCCCTGAGCACTTTGCTCGCCCAGGTGGAGCCCTGCTGGCCAATATATCTGACCACTAATTCAGTTGGAGAAAAAAATAAACGGATGTTCATGGCATGATTTAATTCACCTTACCCTGCAAATATTTATTCAAAAATGTATACATAATTACTTTGCCTTAATCAAAACGTCTCATTAATTTGTTGTGCTGTTCTTTCAGCCTTCAATAAAAAGCATCTTTAGTCTAATTTCTCTATATATTCAGCACAAATATGCAAGTCTTGGCCACTTTTCTTGCTGCTTCTGCCCATATCATCACTTTGCCTGGAAAGTAACGTGAACTCATAACAGCATTCTCCCTCATCCAAACATACACTCGCCCTCATCCCAGGTGGATCACAGCTGTTGATAGAATCGCACCACTTTTCCTTTAAAAATACCGCTGTTGACACTGGAAGAAAACACAAACTGATGAAGCTCCCTTTTGTCTTCATGTACAGCTGCCTACTCCTGCTGGATAGGTACATGTACATTATATGGAGAGACTATCCTTTGCTATTTAAGCCTCAGTATCACAAATCCTTTTCATCTGCTCATTTTTGGTTATTCTTCCTATAATGACAATTCTAGAAGAAAAAGCTGTTTTACAAAATGTGTGAAGCAGCTGCGACCAAACATAAGGACGAAAAGAAGAATTGTACCATTTACGCTGGATTTTTTTCTATCAGTGAAACACATGGCTTAGTTATAATACAGTGTAATGAGATCAGAGGAGGACTCAGAAGTGTTAAGTTCACTTTATACAGCTGCCTTTACGACCTGCTAGAAAGATGAGCTCGAGCTGGCACCTCAGGTCAACTTGTGTGAGGTTGGACTATGTTATGAAACTGTGGTGCTCTGGGTTTCATTAGTTCTGGATATGAAGAGACAATACTCTGCTGTGTCTTCCAACAATCACAAATTGACAAAATAACAGTATAAATAAATGTTAGTGCCGCTGGATCATGAAATTATGTGGTAGAGCCTTACTTTTATTAAACCAGCAAAATGCACTTGACATTGTGTATTTATTTTAAATGTATTTAGTCACTGTTACATGGTTTGTTTTATGTTAGTTTTATGTAAATGAGAAAGTAAAAACTGTTTCATTTTTGCAAAAGTCCAGATGTATTCCTCACTTACACTTCCTATTTATTTACAGGTTTAAATGTTCTGTAGATTAACATTTGAAACTGTACTTTCTGTTTTACAATGAACAAATCATGCAATTTTCCACACAGCCAGGACAATGGCATGCAAATACCATGACACAGCCAAGAGCCATGCTACTGAGTGGAATGGCTGCAATGTGCTGCAGGGTATTTACTGGGCTATGGAAACTGAATGGAGACACACGCCCATCAAAAGGACATTAAAGCTCCCAGCTCAGTGATAATTAGAGGTCATTGCAGTGACAGCTGGCACAGGGCATGCCACAGGGACCCAAATAAGACTCCACACTGCTTAGTGAATGAAAAGAATGACGAAAAATAGACGCGAAGTACGTCCGCACCTTGTTCCATAACGAATGGCTCTCCAAACAGGATCTAAGCAGGCATAGGGGGGAACTTATTGGCCCTGACTCTATGGGTATGGGCAAGTGTGATATATCATTATCCATACGTGTGTTTACAAGGCCCCTATACTGCCCTGTGGGATGGTCAATTTCAAAGAAAGACAATTCTTTCTTGTTATTAAATTGTGTAAAGATAATGTATTAATTACATCAGAAAACCAAAGTGTAAAGGTTATTGAGTTTAGAGTTTTATTGTTGTTTTCCTCTTCTATTTTCACAGCCATTCCAGTCTTCGTTACACCTGCCACTGCAGTGAAAAAGTAAGTAAGTGAGTGACTGAGTGAGTAAGCAAGCTTTATTTGTATAGCGCTTTTCACAGACAGAGTCACAAAGCGCTTCACAAAAAGTAACATAGCATTTACTGGTTCTGTTAATAAGGAGGAACATAGCGTTTAAACCTTGGTAATATTTTGATCAAAATGTATTATTTTCTTGTTGCTGATCACAAAAGACCACTAGCCAATCAGGGTATAAGTCAGTAATAAGAGCATGATAATATTTGGAGAATACTTACAGTTAAAATGCCATCTGTGATCATAGAGTAAGTACATTTCAAGTTACACATCCCAAACATACATTTTTTAAAGTCATATTTCTCAGCATGTATGTGTTTTTAAATGTAGTTGAAATTAGTCAAATACATTCGTTTCTTATCCAAAGAAACTAAAGCATGTCTGCAATTTCTGCCGTACTGGGACAGTAAGCAGATACTTGAAAGGATTCCAGGTCTAAATTTTGGATCATTCTTGTTGATTTTGTAAAAGAAAATGCCTTTATGAAATAAATCAATTCTTATGGTAAGTTAGTTCAGGGCTAGTTCTGTTTTGACATGAAAGTCAGCTTGAACCCAGTCAAATGATCTCAGTAAGACTTTGTGGTAAGCTCTCACTCTCCACCGCATCTAATGAACAAAGTACCCTTAAGCAAGGCACTTAATCCTCGCTGGTCCAGTCTGGCTGCACAGCTTCCAAGTGTAAACAGCTGTGTGAATAAGAAGGATGTACAGTGCTGCCTCAAAACTGTGAACTGTGGGCTAATAAAAGAGGATTGGGCTCACATCTGACAATAGTGAGTTTTATCACATTAGGACATTACACAACACTTGCTTATAGAATACTAACTGGTATTTTCTTCTAGTGTGATTGACTATAATAGTACAAGTTAAGCTATATCTATTGACCTTACAGTTTTCAGTGATGTCTACCAGCTGCTGTGCTCCTATTCTCATTTTTTTTTACACCCAGACTGTTTCCACTCTACACTTTTAATACAGTCCCACTGAAGCCATTTCAATAAGTTCATTCCACTTTTGGATTTTTAGGAGCGAGCAGTATCACCTAACGCCTGACTTGTCATCTGGGGGACCGGTGAGGGAAGAGAAAAGAGGTCATGTCTGGATTTGACCTGCTTCAGAGCCTGAGATAGACCAGATGGGCTATTGTGAACTCACAAAAGGTGGGTGTCTCTCTTTCTATAGTCTCTAAAACCAGCAAAGGTACTTTCTGTGAAATTGTTCAAGACGTGATGAAACCGCTGCTTTTTGTTTCCCCTGAGTGTTCAGTGTCTCTACGAGGACCTCTAAAGATGAAGTCAGAATTTCTTTTCATCTTGCAAGCTAAAGAAACATTTGAGCAGAGCATGAGTAAAGGAATGATTGTTAATGGTTGCTGTTCAAGGCTGTGCAGACAATACTTTAGTTGAACTGAACTGAAGGAGAATCACAGAAAGGGAATTTTTTTTAAGGAATGTGTGTGTGTGGGGGGGGGGGGGCTGGTATTCATATTTCTATTTACTTATTACTATTCAGTCAATCACTTTTTATTTTTTCAAACAGCAGCACAGGAAGAAAGTCGCTATGCCATTTTTATATATACTTCATTAAGAGAATCATTTATAGACAGGTTTCTCCCAGCATAGATGCATTGTCAAAGTATCTGTTCAGGTGAAAGTTTGCAGTAACCTGTCTGTTTGTCTGCTAAAGGTTGCATGTTTAGGTATTTAGCATTTTTGCTTAAGCTTGTTAGCATACCAACAAGGTTTGCAACAACAAGTTGTGAAAACACTTTGTGGGGAACAATTGGAAGGCTCAGAATGCTTTAAGTAAATGTAATTTTTTTTTCATACATGTACAGTATATCAAGAATATATAAAATAACCCTCTAGATTTCAGTTCTCCCTTCCTCAACATATAGCCAGACATATAAAAGGCAAAAAATATTTGGTTTATTCTGTTTTTTATTTAAAGGTGAACATTCTGCAGTCTGTAAATATGTTCTCTCATGAGCATCTGTCATATGTGATACGACATGAGTATTTGTGGCATGAATGCAGCGTGGAGCTCTGACAGAAATGTGACGTTGTAATTATTCCGTGCGGAGTCTGTGGGCTCTTGCGTCCACCCAAACTCAGGCGGCTTTAAACCACCCGGGATTTTCTGGTCTGAGTTGTTCCGCGTCTTCCTCCGAGTCCACTGTGTACATTTGGACACTGATGAATCACAGTATTATTAATTATCTAGCCACCAGGTCAGCAGTACCATAAATAACCCTGGACTGACAGACAAATTTGAACCAGAAAAACAGGCAGGGGTTTGCAGGCTTTGTGGGGAACTGGAAGCATTTGGGATTACTGGGATATTACTCCTGAGAAGGCTTGTCATTTCTAATGATTTCTACTGTAGACGCTGATTATTAAAGAAAGGGAAAGAAAGGGGGAAATTAATGTCTCCTTAACTTTGACATGACGCTTTAGTTTTTCAACATGTAATTGTGTTATAGGACATTTTTTACAATGTTGATACAATGTAACACTAATACATTAGAATACAAAACTTCCCATGTTGTATTTTCTTAAGAATTAGGAACACAGTGTTTATATAAAATGGGTGTAATGGACCCCTCAGTGTTGTTGTTCCAGGCACTCACTCTGGCCTGTTGTATCCCACCCACTATGGCAAACAGCGGCTGTGTGTTACTTCAAAGAACCAAAGAACCATGAGGCCACCTGAGGGGCCTAAACATATCAAAAAACAGGCTGCATTTCACCTCTACAAATTGCCATCTTTTTACCTCCACTAACCTGTCAGTTGTCACTATGTTTTAGAGCTGATCAAAATGGGAACAGCGTGTATCAGCTCTAAGCGACGTGTTGCAGTGAGACCTAAATACTCCAGATATCCGTTTGCTGACTCTGTTCAGTATTTCTTATACCTGTTTTTGACAAACACCAGTCATATATGAGGTTATTGTATTTGCTATGCTTACTCCATTTGTCAGTTGTAGCTGAGTTTAATAGTTCCATAACATTTGCTGTCTCAGTCAAACAGCCTATGTGGATTATTCTACACATTTAGTAACCGATTATTTCATTTTTAATATGTGTAAAAAGAGAAAGCTGTTGGCTTCTGCATGTCAAAACATTTGTACAGCACGCTGAAGCGCCTGAGGTTTCTGCTCGTTTTTATTTTAAGTCTTTAGCCGCACAACCTTCCAGAGTCGGACAGTGGGAGCATTTAATAGAAGGGCCTGTCACCCAGTCACACCTCTGTTTGCATATTTAAGTGTGGTGAAATGATTCATGCTCCAGACAGGAGCGATGATACACCTAGACAGTCTTATCATTGCATCATCTCATTAACTGCTAATGATAACTTTATCATTCGTGTGTGGCACCTCTTTTCAACACCTCTTTACATTTTTGCTTTTCTATTAACACAGACACAATTGACTTGATATTTTTAGTAGCTCATTAGAATAGAGATTTTCCTTTAGTGCGGCAGTCATTTGAACTGTAGTGTGGATCTGAGAGCATTTAAATCAGATTTTGAAGGTCTATTACTTCCTGTAGGGCGAATGGTTATGGCATACCAGTAACTGGCACTCCTGAGTTTCCAGCCCAATGTGATACTTTGTGGTGGGCATTGGTCTAATTATAGAACATCTTGTTTAAACACCAGTCGTTTTTTGGATGACAGCTCGTATATGCATTTGGGGGACATGTGTTAAAATAGGCATCTAAATAGCATGCAAATGATTATAAGATTTACATTTTTTTTCTGTGTTTTTTTCTATAAATCTCATTTAGGGGTCATCATATCCCCAAAGTTAATAAAAAGTTCCCAGAAGATACCATTTTTATTAACGCTGACAGGCCACTCTTGGTCATTAAGCTCCACATAAAAGAACAGACCACAGTGAAAACAACGCTGGACAATTGCCATGTAATGAGTGTAGCGCCTTCTTTCCTGCTGTCATATTTTCTCAGCGCTGTATTGGAGGCTGCTCGGAGTTTGGCTTCATTTGTTCTGGATGTTGCCTCAAGCCACTTGGCTGACCAGATGAAAGTTAGTGGGGAGAGAATGACGAGCAGTCAAGGAGCACAGTAGCTTAGCATGTGGCTAACAGCCAACATCTCAGCACTCGTCTGACAAGCTGTTTACTCCATTATTATGTTTGTCAAGTGATGAATTCAAGTATTCTTATGAAAAAGCACTTCTTTAACATACAGAAAATAAAAAGAGCGAATAGAAAACAGATTGAGGTTTTTCAAACTAACTAGCTTTTTAAATGGCATCACAATAAATTTAATCAAAACTAATTTGACTTTGTTTGACAGGATATAAAGTAAATACATTTTTTATGTTTTTGTTTAAAATTTAATAAACATTTTCTACTTAAATAAATGCATATCACACAAATGGCATGTTCACTTTCCTAAATATGGATCCACTATATGAGTCTTGATCAAACCACACTTGTGGAAGACTGCAGTCCAATTGCAGTTTGGAAAGCTCTCAAAGAGAAGATGCTGGAGCTGTCTTACCATTGTTCGCAGTCGATCTAAATGTTTCCCAGCTGTAATAGCCACTCGTCTTCTCTTGTGCGTTGCATTGTGGGACAATAGTGTCCATCAGCACCACAACCTAGCTATTTCAGGCTATTTTTAAAAAAATGCCTATGACTGGAACTGTATCTTGTTCCCATATTTTTCGATAGGCATGAACTGACAGGTAGATTATTTTCATTATTTATAAATCAATTCATTTTTTACTATTTTCAAAGAGAGAAAACTTTGTCCATTTGTCAAGTTTTATATTTTGTCCTGAATGATATTTTAATACATCAGATCCTTACACATTTTAGAAACATGTACAACAAAAAGTAGTGTTGACATCCTCCAAATAAGGATCTGGTTCCTGGTACTCCTGCATTCAAGCAGAAATTAGGAGGTTACTGGAAAGCATAAGCATTGTACTGTATGTGGAACTTGCAGACACACTGAATTACGTCAACGTTAAATTGTGGTTTAACATATTGGCCGCGATCTTGCCCCTCTGTCTTAGCGCCTGGTCTTAGTTATTCCTCTGTTGGCCTCTAGTGCGCTCTTTCCTAGAGCTACGCTGTGAGTGCAGCGGTGTGGTGCCCGCCAGATGTGTGGGGTGAAATTTCAATTAGTGAACCATAGCTTATGTGACACGTCTGTGACACGTGAGCAGTGCATTAATATCACAGCCAAAAGTAACTGTAGCAGCAGCTTCAGTTTGGAAAAAAATGTCAAATAATAGAAATGTATTTGGTAAAAGTCTAATCAAATAACAGGCTTTAACAACTTTTTCCAAAATGTGTCTTTTCTTTTACATAAAGCCTGTTGACTGAATATAAAAAAGAATCAGATGTGAAAGTGAACTTGGGGCAGTGTCAGTGTGAATGCAGCTCTGCCCACGACAGAGCAGAGAGATAAAGCCAGGAGAACATGGTGCTGCGTGAGCCTCGGTCCCCCCTGGAACAGCGCTGGCGTGGCCACGCGCACCAGGCCGCTGGACGTTTCTGACCAGAGGCTGTTGATTTTACGTCGGTGAACAGTGTGAGTGGCACGAGGAAGCTACACGGAACCGTTTGGCACAGTCTGGACCAGAGCCCCGCACTGTGCTTTTACCTGGACCACCGCGCTGTGCTTTACCTGGACCACCGCGCGCATCCAGAGAAACGACCCGAGGTGGACACAACCCCGCGCTCGTTTGTTCAGGGGCTGCAGATGCGATCACACACGAAGGACCGTCCAAGCGCATCACACCGGGACCGGGAGCCTGCTTAAGATTCTGAGGTAAGTCTTATCACAAGCATCAGTTCATTTTATTATAACTTTAGGTCGACATAACAGAATGTTGTTAAAGGGAAAACTTTTGAAGCCAAGTCTGACTAAGTGAATCCATTTTATTTTACAAATATATTGCCTAATTCAATAACTGCATTAAACGTGGCTTTTTTAACTAAATAACTGACAAAATTAGAGTTAACAAAATATATGTACATTTATTTTTATTATTTTTATTATTATTATTATATGATGATTATTATTATTATTATTATTATTATTATTATTATTATTATTATTATTATTATTATTATTATATTATTATTATTATTATTATTATTATTATTATTATTATTTTCTTCGTATTTTCCTGTGAACTTTTTGCACTGCTTCACTGTCATGTTGTGCAGGTTCACTAATTGAACTGGCATCAGACAAAGCAGAGCAGCCGTGCCACTTGCTGGAGCTGCTCTCTAGAGCTCATAGCGGTCAACACGTAGAACATCTCTTTGCGCCTTGTGTCAAGACATACGCCGGGGGGAAAACCGGGCAGCTTATGTTGTGTACATATACTTCCTTTCATGCTTTATTTTCAGTACCAATTTTTGCCAATAAAAAGTTGTTTCCCTTTGATTTTAGACTTTAGAGAGAAAAGAACAGTATTCCAACTACAATGCTCAAACATGCGTAGTAAGCAGTAATTCTGTAAGACAAGATAACTTGTTAAAGTGATTTGCATGCTCTTCTACAGAACAAATCAATCAAAGGCTGATTTACTCCACAGAAGTTGTTAATCTGCTTCTAACTGCTTCTATGGAGCTGGGGGATGAGTAACACTTGAGTTAGAGGTAGCTTTGTGAGCATTTACAAACAAACTGTGAATGGGACTAGATAATCCTATGCATCTTTTTTTGCAAGCAAGGCTAGGCTCTTTTGTGAAGCTGTTTCTTTGGACTGAGGACCACAGCAGTAGGGGACTTTTTCAACAAGGACTGCAGCGGCGGTGCAAATGTAATCCACAGAAACTGGATTGAATCCAAGCTGATAAGACAGACTTTAGGCTAACGACACGCCACAGCAGGTAGCCGACCCATCCATTTCCCTGCAATCAAGCCTAACTTACAACTCGCTTCCCTGAGGTTTCAAAGTACAAGCCCGAGGCTGGGACAAGGACAACCATGGTGTGACAGCTAATAGATAACAAATGATGCAGGATTGTTCAAACACTTGCTACCTTCATGTAGCTTCTAAAATAAAATACTTAGCAGGCCTAGTTGTCTTACATTGTGACTATTGCTGTACACAGAGGTTGTGCAGGGGTCGAGCAGACGTGTCAAAAGGCTATATTGATGTAGCTGACCTCTGACCTGATCTAGACCTGACTGAGGTCTAAAGAGTTGTGGGTCAGCTCCTGGCAGCATGTGTCCACAGTCTGACCTGCAAACATATGAAGCCATCACAGATTTTCATCATGACTTTGATGTTATCTATGATACATATAACTATCCCTGCTTGATACTGAACATTGTCTGAGTTATGGTCTTTTTAGAATATTTTTTTTTACTTAATACTTTAATGTCTCCCTCAAACTGCAGAAATTAGGTAATTTATAGTAAGAACATATACTGTAAGCAGTATAGTTCTGATAGTAGATTTGTGTGCAAACACATATTTGAACATTTTTAATTTCATAGAATATGACATTGTAGCAAGATGTTGAGTCATACAGCCATTGTCTGTTGTCAACAAAACACAATTTCTCCATCAACACTGTGGCAGCAGTGTAGCAACAAGATGAAACTATAATGAAGAAAGACTTTGAAACACAAACAGAGAAAAAACATATGCCCCACCATCACGCAAATGTTCACAGCTCAGTGAAGTTAGTCTTGCTCCAGTCATCTCTGAGTTTTATTGTTTCAGGTACAAACTATTATGTAGCATTGCTGTAATTTGTGGCACGTGATGTACAGGTAACAATGCCCAGGAAACACTGAGTGCATTGAGTGTTTCCAGAGTGCAGAGAAGCACTCAGGAGTGTTTCTCTGCACTACTAACACAGGAGTGCTTAGTAGCAGCTTCTTCAGCCTCAGGCTGTGGATGAGAACAGCTCATCTCCCCCACAGAGAAACTAGTGACAGTTCTGTAACTGAGCACAGCATTGCGATGACCTCTTGCCACAGCCAGAACAATTACAGCAAATTCAAAACTTTCATGTTCTTCAAGCTTTTAAACCACAAAGAAGGAAGAGGCTGGAGCAGAACCGATTTGTGCCAGTGAAGCTGATCTGAACAAGTGAAATAAATGATGATTTGGGTGAGCTTTCAGACCTGGGGCTACTCTCTTATACTATTATACATACCTGCAATGCACACATTTTTGTACACCTCATTTTGATAAGGGGTTGTGTGAACCTCACTGTGATCAAAACAACTTAAATAGTTGTGGACATTATAATTGCAGATCCCCTTTAATTAGTCAAACAACAGCTAGACTTGTGCAGGTAATGAAAGCTTTTTACAAGATTGAAAACACAGATTTCTCCATTAAATGACAGAATGCCAGAGACATACTGCAACATTTGAAAATAATAAAAATGTTAACTCTTATTTGAGTCTAGCCACTGGAGGTGATTCCTTGATAGACTTTATGCAGGTGGTGTCTTTTTGCTGCTTCTACATTGAAATACTGCTAATGGCTGTGGCAGCTGGAAAAGTAAGGCGCATCACTTCCTGTCAAAATTTTCCCAAGGAAAATGCTGGAGTGTGTTCAAAAGCGGTAATGCAAAGGTGTAGTAGAGTGAGGTTCAGTCTTCACCTCACATATTGTGAGGTGTCATCAGCCTTGGCTTGACCTCTGTGTGCCCTGGTACAGTTTGGCAGATGGACCTGTAATGTGTAACACAGCAGCAGTAATGGCGTCCACAGCCACAAACTCCCTGCAGGGCACACTCCTATAAAGAACCTTTGTTTCTCCTAGTGAGCACTGCCTTTCACACTTTAGGAGCGATCCAGGGCCTCGTGGCTATATTCACTTTATCTCTTTGGAACAGAAGTTATGCTATCCTGAACTGATTTGTTATAGACCTGATATATTAAAACTTTTCAAACAAAGCTATTGTTCCAAACTCAGAGGTTGTAGTCTCCGAGACAAGCATCTGCTAGTATTTATAGCATTATTATTTCTTTGAATTTGTCCACAACCCACTGCATAACGTCCCTATCTTACCAGGGAAAAAGGCTTTTATTATAAAAATGCTAAAAAAAAAACTTTAATAACAGGACACCTAATACCCATGCAACACAAAACAGTGTCAAATGTGTCTTTTGACGAGCCGTCTCCTAGAAATTACTCTAAAAAGTTCTATCCCCTGGTGTCTGTAGTTTTCTCTATAGGAAGTTGTACCATTTTTAATGTCCCACACAAGTTGAAGGGAAAGCACAGGGTTTTGACATCAGACTGCACGTTACCGATACCAAACCCATAAACAACACTGTTATTTTAGCACAGCTGCTAAAAATCAGGTACAGAAATGTTGAAGACTTCAAAGTTTGGAGCCATACCATGTGATTACACAGAAATACTTGTCGTTGTCAGTACTTTGTTTGTTTATGTTGCTATGGAGATAACAGATTGGTGTTCGTGAGTAAATTCCAGAGGTATGGCCTTATCAGCAGATACTGCTTTGTAGACAAGAAGTCACAAGCTTCTAATTAGTATTCCTCCTCTTGGAGATAATTGTAAATGTGTTGAAAAGCCAGCAAAAAATTTGATCTGACATCATGAATTGTGGTAATATTTGTTTTTTGAAATGAACATGCTATGAATGACTCTAAATCAGCTGAAAAATTAATTTACGCCTTCAACATTTTATGCAATATTCTGATCACAGTTTTGACAGACTGGGAATAACCTTACAAGTTGCCAAACTTATTTGTTAATGATTCGTCAAATGAAACTGTTTACATCAATTGGATACCTCAGTTTGAGAGGGTGGATAGGCCACATTGAGAACAATGGACAGTGTAAATATTTGATCAATGCTGTGTCTAGCTGTCATTACAAATACTAAGTGAGATGCTAAAGATTGCATGGCTGCAGTGTAGAATGGCATAAACATCTGTGTGAGAAATGAAATATGGTTTTAATTGAAGTCTAAATGTTTATATGTGTAGAAGCAACATCAAAGCTGTGTTCAAATTTTGTCTACAACTATGACTGCTATCAGAGACCGTTAATAATGTTTATCCCAGTTGATGACCGAATATTCAGTTCTGTATTTTCCACGCAAACACACATAGAACAGGCATCTGTCACTAAGTAGTGTCTTAACATCCACTTCTCATTACTCAGGCTGGTTTCCCTCAGCAGCAAAGCAAATAACACAGTCCAAGATGGCAGCCGACCCCACACAGACCAAACGTCTGCCAAAGCTAATGGCTACCTGTTGCACTGGAGGTTCACATTAAATGTGAGAGAACAACTCAGTGTACAAATGACTGAATCATAAACCATTTTAATTAGTTGTTTTGCAAATTCAACTCTATAATAGCACATTTGTTTTGATTTTGAACGCAGATTGGGAACATTGAAGGAACAGTGATTGTTTTTTTTTTTTTAATTAACATAACAACATGCTATTCAGAATGACCAATCTCACTTTATTGGTTCTAGTTTCAGATGATGAGCTTTTAGTCCTGACACAGTTTGATAAAATAACTACATGCAGTGTTCTCTTTTCACAGTTTTCTACTTTTTATTTGTATTGGATCAACAGCAACAGCAAAATTTGTGCTACATGATTTACTTTGTATTTCAATAACACAGTCCGAACTATTGTTCATGTAATTTGTGTGATGACAGTTGTTTTACATATTGTTACATAAAACATAATTCATCGAAGATTCAAAAGTGCCACTGGTTCCTGCCAAATTCACATGTGATTCAAGAATCCTCCATACATATGCATTATTGGAATTACTGGCTTGTATGCAGCTTTTATATTCCCAGAAGCAAGGAGCTATTTCCATAAGCATGTGGGGAACCGCGAATGTGCTCAGATTACTGTCAGTAATGACATCTCAATTTGTTGCTTGTTGTAATAGTATAGCAGGACAGCAACACAACAGCTAAGCTGGACTGTAAATGACCTTGGTTTGCCTTACGGGCAATCTCATTGGTTTAAGAATTAGATTCAAGATCATGACCATGTTTTCATTAAAGATTCAGAAAAGTCAAATTTTAGAAACCCCATAAGCTTTTATTGATGAAAAATACTTGTTACAACCACAATTAAATTAAAAAATGCAATAAATCTGAGAAATCAAAGTCACAGTAGCTAACTCTTCTCAGTTGAACTATAAAATAAATGTCATTTTGTAATACTACACTACACTACCTAGACTACAAATACAAGTATAATTATCAATAACTAAACAGTTATCGAAAAAATATATAAATGCGTATTGATGATAATGTTTGCAGCTTGATCTTTAATATTGCTGATATTGTTTTTAGATTATTTTTCAAAGCAGTGTAAAATTTTGTCTTGAGTAATGACTTTCCAATTGAGGATTATTTTACTGTATTTAATTACTATTTCAGTACTGTGGCACTTACAGTATATAATGTACTTTGAACAGAATACAGAAAGTGAAAATCTTTAATAGTTTTTATGATACAAATCTATATTTTCTGAATAATGTTTCTAACTGACAGGAAAGCAGAGCACAGCCAGAGGGATTAAAGCCACTGTCAGTGAGAGAAAGGGCACAGAGGTGCACAGGAAATGATGGCGGCCCCATGGAAGCAGGAGGCCACCACCACCAATCCAGCTGCTGCAATCCAGCACCCAGCCAAACAAGGAAAGTGCAAGGTCAGTAGAGCGTTCAGAAAAAGAGAGGGGCTGGTCACAAAGAGACACAAGAGAAACACTCAGAGGGGCCAGCACGTGCGCAGAGGAAAGACGTCCCAAAAAGAATAACACCAATGTGAAAACACAGATTGTTCTCTAATGGCCTTCAGACTACACTGACATAGCGCTACAGTCGACTGTAGATTGCTGTGGGATTTTCAATCACTAAGTAAGCTTGTCCTCTGAACTGAAGAGGGCTTGAGTGTGAAGGTGCTCATAAATCATACATGCCTGCTTGGACACATTGCTCAAGCATGTGGAGATGGAGGAAGTATGCTGGTTTGATTCCTTGGAACGTCATTGTGTGTTTTTTCTTTTTTTTTCTTTTTGAATAACCAACAGTTTTGTTCAAGAAGTTGCAAAGACATAGCTTTTTAACACGAATGAACAGACAAGGCAAGCAAGCTTTCAATGCATTTCTTCACATCATCATAAAATGTTAAATTGTTAAGAAGTTTATTTTTTAATTACTACTAAGCTTTGGTGTTAGCATAACTCAACCTTTTATAAACATACAAGTGAAGTATTTTTTTGTTGTTGTCAGAGCCACTCGCAACTCACTGCCTGACCTAAGACTGAGGTAGTGAAAACCCCTTACAAATGTACAAATCAGGAAGTGAACATGTCTGTTAAATGTAATAAAATAATAATATTTAAAAAGTTAAATTTGTAAATGTTTCCATATTTTTTATAGTTTATACTGTATATTATGGCACATGCATAGATTATTATACTAAAATTTTAACTTAAGACAAAAAAATATTAGATAAAAGCAAAGACATTAGCCCAGATCTTCACTTGTGTAGTCTCTTGTGCCTAAACATCTCTTTTTACTCAGTCTGGCAGCCATGCAGACAGATAATTCTTCACCCTCCAACCAAACATGCAGCTCACAGCTTAAAGTGTCACTGCAAATAATTATTCTTTCTTATCCCTGCACTACCACAAGTCAGATTCTTCTACAACTCGCTCTTGTTTGGCTGAAAGAGGGAGATCTGAGAACAATTGAGGGCTTGGCACTTTGCTGAATTACGGACCAGAGATTTCCGATCTTCTCTGCTTGGAATCTATTTACCTTCATCAAAAAGCATTGACTTGAGGCAAAGATGGTTTCTGATGCCAACTTTTGGTGTGCAGATGTTGGAATCAAATGTTAAAATCACTGTAACAAATGCACACTGACAGTGGAACAGGTGGAAAAGTAAAATTTAATTTAGAAGTCCGTACCATGTTGATGTATAAAAAAATAAAAGAAAAGAAAAGAAACAAAAGAAACAAAGATATTTGGCAAAGTATAAGGAAAGGGACTTCATATTGAGAGTATAATAGCGCTATGGCTTGTCCTTTAAAGCTGCTTTAATGGCATCTGTGTTCTGACCTTCACCTCACTGCAAAACCAGACCACTGATGACTAAAATGTGTGCACATGTGCAGAAGATACAAAAATCCTTGCACAGTAAAGAAAAAAAAACTCCAACTTTTCAAACACCTTTCACACCGTTGCTCATCCAGATGACGGCAAGGTTAAGAACATAAATACAGCGATTAAAAGTCTGGATAAGTCACTTTGATGAGACCAAGGCATGTTTAAGGAGGATAAATTAGTTGAAGATCCATTGCACAGTTTTCATCAAAGCCCTTAAGAAAGACCAGCTGAGAAAGTACAACACACAGCTGTGCATTGTTCAGACACTGGATTGATTTTTATCTAATGATTTGATCTTATTTAAAGCTATAATGAGCCTTGTGTGGTCAGAACAAAACTCAATCAGCAACAGCTTTTTAACCTGTCAATTGACTCTGTGCATGCAATCTGTTTATTTTCAAATTGTCAGACTTTAGCGTTAGCATTGACAGACAAACACATCGTTTTTAAACACACTTTGGTCCTTTAGTAAAATATTCTCTTCTTTTGTAAGGTATTTAACATGTTTTCAGAAAAAATTACAAACTGCTTACGGTTCACTGCCTGCTCATTAGTCATTTTTTCATTTTAGGCTGAGGTAGTGAAAACCTCATACAAAATGAAACTAAACAGGGAAATGAACCAAAGGCTTTTAAAATTTTCTTGTATTCTCATTGTCTAACACGTCACTTTTCCCCAAGTTTTTGACAGTTTCATGAAATTAAACTTTTGATTTTTGGTGGCAGAAACATTTAGAAGCCTTTGCTTTAATAGAGATTATTGAAAAACTAAATTTCATTTCTTAAATGGCAACATTGGGTTGAAGCAAAACTGATATCTATATTTTACCTTGTGCTGTATATATAAAATAATAGCCGATATTTGGAAATATATATCCATAACAACAAGGCTAAATTACCAATTGACTTGTCACTGTGTAAAAATAAATGAAAACAATGTTTTTATCTGATAAATAACACATCTTCACCTTAACTGGAACTGATATTTTGCTTTGTTTAGAATAAACTAAAAAACGTTTTATTTTGCTTCTAAAATTGTCACTACTATTATTATTCATTTATTCTTTTGCGATTATATTGGGGCTTGAATAATCACGATTATCGATTAACCTAATAATCTTGACATCCCACTTTGCACATACCTGCACCTGCACAAGTGTTGTTATACCAGGTTTTTTATGTGTACTGCCAGTCGCACCTACTGTGCTTTAAATAATTTGTAACAAAATTGAAGCTATAAGGTCCCAACATCTTTTTCGTCCGGATTCCTGTTTGTGGATCTCAGTTCAGATGATCTCTTAGTGTGCACTTCTGCTGGTCACCTCTTGCCTACATTTTGACTAGATCTGGACAGTGCCGCTTCACTGTCCACCTGTCACTGTCAGAGAGTGTTGAGCAGCAGTAATTGTTCCACGCTGGCATAAAAACTCACAGGAAATCCCTTCAACAAAAAGCCCGCCAGCCTGGAATGTTGGCACCTCGCTGGTTCTCGGGGCACGCAGGTTTCAGTGCCATGTGACGCAGCCTGGAATGCCCGAGGTTGATGCTGAGCTGGAGGACGTTGTGGGAGGCTCTGAGGTTAGAGGGGGCTTTGGGGCCGGGAGGCAGGTCTGTAGTGCTAATCCTCAGTTGGCAAGAGCAAAGACGTGTGAGGCCTCTGCGCCGCGAAGACCGTCCATCATCCAAAAGTGCTCTGTGTCCTCTCTGTCAAATGTGCTTAAGGAATGAGGGCAGTTGTTCTAAGAGTTAACAGAGGGTGAGGGGAACATATTCACCGTACTTTTTGCACTAGTGAGCACTTTTTGGGCCTCACTCGTTAATAAAAAGTCAAAAACATTTTTAAAGTGTTTAAAATTTGTGAATAAAGTAGCTGCTTATAGTTCAGAAATTACGGCATTTCAAAACAGCGCAAGAAATTCAGGCAATTCATTTCTGTAGACAAAAGTATATTGAAATGCTCTGTTTATTTGAAAGAGTATATTTGAATTCAGTTTGAAGAAAAGTCAAAAGGTCTCTTAACTTTAGTTCTTAGCAAACATACTGTCAAAATAATGTCCCTTTTTTGAAGAGAAGTTTGTACGTCCATTGCATTGATCGTGACACACACAGCTGTCATCAAAGTGGATTAGTGACAAGCCAAATGTCTGATGGTGGAATTCACTGTCAACCGTCGCAGCTGTGAATCTGTGGCAAGTTCTGGAAGACGAATTTTGATGGAAATTCTGCTGGGAGCAGATTTGTGTAGGAATGCACAGTCATTGAAGCTCCAAGGCAACATTCTGGTACACCGCAGACCAGAGGGCCAACGAAGTGAGAACAAGAGGAAATCAACTAAATCTACATCTTCATCCCAACTTAACTAGTCCAAGAACACACAGGCAATGGATCAACTCAGCAGTCACAATTTCGCAAAAAAGGCTTCAGGATGTTTGATAAAGTGCTTTCATTGCTATTCACTTTGGCAGATAGTTTGCTGTGTTGCCTTTGTTTACAAGGACTTTGTTGCTATAGAGCAGAAATTGTAATGATTTACTTGGTGTTAGATAATCATTAAATGTCCCCTTTGCTGCACCTTACATTGGTACGCGCTTTAGCCAGAAATACAATTGCAAATGACTGCTAGAGAATTCAATATGTGTTTTATATGACTATGACTAAAATAAAACACAGACACAAATACTACCACTGTCATTTTCACTAGCACACAAGCAGCATTTATAAAACCCAAATTTTCTTGACAGCTTAAAAAGCAGTCATCAATTGCTCATTTATTCCGCGGCATGAGCTCCTTTGTTGGTTCGCAAGCAAACCAATTCTCCCTCACAGCTCCATAATACAAACATAAAATGGACAGACAGAACCGCTCTTGTCATTCTACAGCTGCGCCCCTCCACAAAGTCACACAAGACCCTGAAAGGACAAATGTTTGTTTCCCTGCGCAGAATTAATGAGGGCATCAGTTCCTGCCACCTCCCCTCTTCGGCTCTCCAGCTCCCGCTCTGCCTGGGCTTGAAAGAGAGAAGTAAATATTAGGACTCTGCTATTTAGAAAGAGCTGGAAATGTGCGGCCGACAGCAGGGCCAAGAGAGGGGCAGCAGGAGAAATGAGAGCTACACTGGCAGCACATGTGAACCCGGCGGCTTCCCTGCAGGATGTGACAGGGAGATGTGCGCTAATTGCTTTAACCCCTCACACTTACTTGAACCAGTAATAGATTTTCAACTTTCCCCACATAAATTTTCTTCTTGCTTTTTTAAACTCTGCACTTCATTTGTTTCTGTCAGTGTAGGTTTCGGCTGAGCAGCACAAGCTTTCACTGATCACTATTTATGAATGGCAAAAAGGACATTTATTTGAGTAATTGTTGTGGTGTTTTGCAGGTTACAGACCGATTTTGAGAAGAGGACAGGTCCTCTAAAAACAGTTTAAAGTACACATATTATGTAACATTGACTTCTTTGACTTTTAAGTCATGTTCTAGGATTGTTTCCTTATCAAAAACAGAGCATGAAGTTTGTCTGTGAGAGGCTATTCTTTCCCTTCTGAGCCTCAGAAAACACTGTTTTGATTGTCCAAGATTTGTGACGTCATAGGTACATTTCTGAGATCTTCTGCACTGACCATAAATCATACAGACTCATTATGAGCATTTCTGTAACATTAGCATATCAGTCAAGATTGGTTTAATTATTTACCCCATGTTTCTTTGCAGTCAGTAAGGCAAGGCAAATGTATCTGTATAGCACAATTCATACCCAGAGCAACTCAAAGTGCAAGTAGAAATAACTCACTTAAGGCTTAAGACGACAACAACGTAAATAATATTACATATCTGTCCTTAAAAAAAGTCGAATGTGTACAACAAAAAATTGTTGTACATTTGCCGAGGTCTCTTCGTTCAGCTTCTTTTTGTCCCAAAGCTATTCTTAGAGCCAAGGAAAAAATGCATGAGATTAATTTTAAAGTACAGAATTAAGTCTGGAATTTTCCATTTTATGAAACTTAACCCGAAATGTAGAAGCTGGAGTCTTGAAGCACTTTGGTGCTTAAATGGTTCTGATATTATTGTATTTATTTGTTTTGCTTCAAAGTAACTGTTTTGCATTTTCATATTTGCAGTTCCAAAAATTCATCTCGAGGCTTTTTCCAGACTTATTTGTTACTAGTATAAAAGGTTCCAAAACTTGACTCCCGGTTGTGCCTAATCTGATCGTACCAACTACTCTGCAGTTATCACTAGTTATTTTATAGAGCCCGTTTAGCAGTATTTAGCAGTCACAGATTGTGACCACACACTGATTACCCATAAGTGTTCTGGGAAAGGGGAGCTGGATAAAGACTGTGTTTTGGGGGAAAGCAGAGGACGTGAGGCTGAATAGCAGCACTACAGATTTAACTGCCCAGTGGGGGCTGTGCTTTTCCAGACCTAATATAGGCCAGTAAATCAGACGCGGAGCTGGTTTTATACAGTCACCCGAAGGTTTGGGTCAGACACAGCACAAGCCAATGCTTACACACACATTTTTCACGTCTGTGATTCTGGTTTCAAAACAGGTTAGTTTAAACAATGTGCTGCAGTTATGTCCATGTGACTGAATTTATTTTACGTTCAAAACAAAAGAACTAAAAAATAATGCTGCTTGCATTGGGTAAATATTTATTTTGCTTGCTCAAAAATATATTCGTTACATATTTAATTCAATGTCATTTAAATTTACTTCACTTTTCCTTTACTTTAAAAATAATAAATACTGTAGATGAAATTAACTAGAACTGTCAACTTATTTCCAAACCTTCTGCTCTGCTTTGACAGAAGTTACATTACACCACTATTAAGATGTCCAAATCTTCTTCATTCAGCTTTTCCTTCCAACACCTAAGAATCTCTGACATTTATGACAAAGAAATTAGCGCTTCTCAACACCCGCCAAGATACATCTTTACCGTTTTGGCTGTTCAAATCCCACACATTTGGCCACCTGTTCCCTTTTCAGTAGCAGGTTGGCGTGTGATTGATGACGGTGCATAGTTTCCAATGGGGCACTCTTAAGTTAAAAAGTTGTCTTTTCCCACAGGCGAATCACCAATCAAAAACTTTACAAATCAGTGAAAACGTTGCTAATCACATATAATGGCTTTGTTGGCTGCCCTTCCTACTCAGGCTTTTGCCAAATAAATTGTATTACCTCATTCAGCCTGGAAATATGGAAGCAGTTAAAGAAAAGGGGGCTGGGGTATAATTTGGCTACCACTCAAAATGACCCCCAATAATTCAAATGGAAGAACGACCTCAACAAATGTGTGTAAAGTCGGATCTATCCTCACAGCCATTCAGCTTTTTCTCCATAAAATATGGCCCTTTAAATAAAAGCTTTAGTTGAAAGATTTCCCCGCTCGGAGATTGATTTATTGTGATGCGCTTGAATTGGTGCAAAAAGAGAAAAAAGAAAAGTAATTCTTCTGTCACTCATTTGGGAAACTTAAGAGAACATCGGCCTCTCAACAGATCAAGGGGGATTTGAGTTTGCTCTGAGCTCATGTGGGCTTTTCTTTTGTGCCAACTGTATTTTAGCGACTCAATATCTCTGGCTCTGTTAAACTGCAGGATGATTTTTAGCTCTCGATTTGTCCTCATGTTCTGGTGTTACGCTAATCACGGCTCACATGGAATAAACGCCTTGATTTAAAGTGCTTTGTCACGTTGAAAGCAGAATATTTGTTCGGAATAAACACGATCAGCATCTGTTTTAAATACATCACTATATATGACAAACATGGTCGTTTTTCAATCGCGAGGCTTCAGTCTGAAACAAAGACTACACGAACGGCAGTGGAACAAAATCTACAAATCAACGGATATGCAATAAATTCTTGTCTCACTTTAAAGAAACTCAAATATGCTCCGCAGTTGAGAGATATAAAAAATTGTTTTATTGAGCTGTTAAAATTAACCCGGCTGTAAATCAGTGCAGTGTTTTTCAGCATACACAAAATGAATAGACTTGTTTATTTAGCAATTAAAACATCAACACAAACTAATACTTAATAATAATTTCTTTTTGTTTTCAAAATGTTGCCTAATTTTTCTTACATTGGCCATAAAACAGCTTTTCCTTTTGACATTAGCAAAGCTGGCCGCACAAGATGGCAAACTGTTTATAGGGATATTAGCCGCTTGAAAATGCTTAATGTTGGGTGATAAAACACTCAGACGCTGGCTGGAGGCCGTATGTGTTGTGTGGGATCTGCCTTTATCAGGTCATCACTGCAGATCTGAGCACTGCTGGCTGAAGGAATGTTTTTCATCACTTGTTCTCCCACTCAAATGCTTCCAGTCGTTTTAGGATAGGCCCGTGCAGAGGTTACAACTAGGCAAAGATAGAAAGCTTTTCTGTGGATCGTACATACATTTTAGAAAACTATTCTTTTGTAGATTTAAGGCAATGTATTTTCATTTAAAATCTGTTTATTCTATACTTTTATTTAGCTCATTGAATTACGTTTTAGAGCTTTTTGAACTCTGTACTATACATGTGACTAAATTATAGATTTTCGTTGACCTACTATAAACCAGCGAGGCCTATATCTGTCTTTTTTCTTTCTTTTTTTTCTTTTTGGTGCCGCTTTTATTCAGAAGCGCTCAATAGATCAAAAAGTACGGTAACATATTTGTAACATATGCATAGAATTTCAGAATGTATTTTGTTTGCAGACATGGACATTGAGACATTCAGATGGAATGAGACGCCAAAAGTTGTATTCCAGTAAGACTAAAATTGTCTGAATATTATATTATTTTGCTCAACAAGAAATTACTCAGTTATGTGAATGTAATTGTAAGGACAAGGTTAAAAAGGCAAGAACTTAAAAAATGGAAACAACTAAATCATATATAAAGATTTAGTACAATAAACAAACGTATTCATTTCTTGATATCAACATGAATATTTTTCACTTCAAAAAGAGCAGCCAAGAGGACTGTTTTCAATGGAAATATTAGAAAGAACAAATTAAGTTCTTAGGAACCTCTGTGAAATGTGCACATTTTTTAAAAGTAAATGTGTGTGTGTAAATGTAACTGAGTACTACACATCTCCAATTATTTAACATTATTAATAGAACTATTTGTCCCGGCGACCCTCAAATTCACTCCACAACACACACACCCATACACATTTAAAATAAAGCCTGGTGCACAAAACTTCACACACAGTCTTTATAATACATTTTTGTGCTGTAATTTATCATTATTAATTCAATAAATTAAAGTCAAAGCTTCTTCTTTATGTAAAGCAGGTCTATTATGTGTATTTTCTCCTTGAAGGAAAAAAAACGAGTCCAATTTGCATGATTATACAAGGTCAGACACTGGGTAAATAAGCTGGCGTTTTTATTGAAGTTTTAGTGAATGAAGCAGCACTATAGCCTCTTTAAGCTCTGTTAGTTATGGTAGTTAGTGAGACATTTTGTTGACTCCTTGGCTGCACTGTTTACTTTTCCCAGAGTACTTAGCTCTCTTTGATTCGCATTGATTTGTCCCTGTGCTGATAGTTTATACTGTGGGATGGTGGTCTAGCCTGCGCTGATTCACTGTCTGTTGAGACTGGTCTTGTTACATTTATCTGCAGCAGTATTTGCAAAGTGTCGTCTGAAGTGAGGCGAATCATCCTATCCCAAACTATTTGGCATTTAGATTGAATTTATGTATCCCTAACTGTGTCAAATTGTGTATTTCTTTATGATTTACATGTAGCAACCGCATATTTTAGAGGAGTGTAAATATTGGTTTGTTTTAACATTTTTAGGAATTAATACAATACTAATATAATTTTTATGTACAGCTGTGTGTCTCGCTGAAAGGTTTGAAAGTTGCTGGAAGGTCTCAAATTGTAGTCCAACTTTATGTCTGTATTAAATTATTGACTATTACATTCCGTTCAAAGACAGGCTCCGTTTAATGTTTGGGAGCATGAAATAGAATTTTAAAAATACAATTTATTTTGTATTTTCTTACAAAAACAAATTTGAGACACAGTTTCTCAAAATGACTTGTTATTTTAGTTGTTTTCACAATATAAATGTATTCAATTACAAGTCTTATCTCTACAACAGATAGGGATCTTTTTAGTTTGTTTTTTATTATTTCTTTGGTCGTATCTTTTAAAAGACAAAACATTGCACTGTAAAATGAGGATAAAAAGACATGCAGCAACGTACGACCCTGTGGCCAAGAGATGTGCCTCAGTGAGGTCTAATGTTCTAATTTTTTTTTTTTTTTTTTTTTTTTTTTTTTTTTTTTTTTTTTTTTTTTTTTTTTTTTTTTTTTTTTTTTTTTTTTTTTTTTTTTTTTTTTTTTTTTTTTTTTTTTTTTTTTTTTTTTTTTTTTTTTTTTTTTTTTTTTTTTTTTTTTTTGAATGTTCTAGTTTCAGAATCTCTTCAGAAAACATTTGAATACATATTACCTAAAACACACAATTTTCCGGTCTTCCAAAACATGGCAGGAAAGACACAGACACATCAAAAGTAAATTGTCCTTTAGCATACTCCTGGGCAAATGGTTTGAAAACTTGAGGGTGAGGGCGGGGGATGGGCTCACAAAAGTCCATTTACAGTACGGGTCAGTACATTTGAAAGGCTTTACCACTGCAGCCAAATTCTTTGTCTCCCTCATTCACTGCTAGTTATCTAGAGCTCCAGCCAGACAAAGGCAATTGGCATTATATTGTGCTAGCCGACATTAACCTCCCATATTTGGACTGCTGTTCATTAAACTTTTCTGTTCCGTCTCTATTATAGGGCAATTCCCACAGAGCAAAGGATAAAACCAACCACTGAGTTGTACTCAGATCTTCAATGGTGATTAGTTCCGTTTTTTGTTGTTTTTACTTTTGTTTTGCCTCTACAGGGCACAATAAACTTGAACCGCCTGGATAAGAGCCTCTCCAAAACAGTTTTCAGACAATCGCAGCCCATTCTTTTTCCTTAACCACAATCCACGCTTCCGCCACTACCCCATCACATTCATACGTGTAATACGAGAATATATGCAGCAAATGCATGATAGCAAAGGGCCAATCGGATTCATCTTCTGTGTTTAATTGTATGGACCCAGTCGAGTAGGGCATTTCCAAAAGGTTACTCCCAGGTCATTCGAATACTTGCACGGCAAAATGATAACATGACAAGGTTTAGAGTTTCAGAAACCAAAGCTGGGTAGATTTGACGCAAAGCTAATCTTTTGAGGTGTGATGAAATTAGCCTAATGTTAAGCTTACTTTATAACCATGATAGTTCAAAGTGGTATTGATGTGTGAGCAATATCGCACTGAGAGAGTGTTTCTCAATGCAACATAAATACTTGCTTAACAACAAACTGAATTCCTAAGGAAAAATTGACTGAGATAAGCATAGTTTGGAGACATGCACGAACCAGGGCACTATCTTTGAAAAGGTCACGAGTTCAAATGGTTTTCCTGTCTTCCACCTTGAGCTCACTCTATTCTAGTTTGAGGAGCACATGTGTGTATCCTCTATCAACGGCTCTGTCTTCAAGTTGGTGCCGAGACATGAGACTGCGTTGAAGGATTGTTGCTATTCTCTTCAACTACCTTACCAGGAATGGACCCCCACTCACCTGCACCATACACACCCCTTGCCCCCCACAGAGCATTGTGTTAGCGTCTCTGTCGTCAGCTGCCTTTTGTTCACACTCTGTTAGTCTTGTAGTTAAATTACCTAATATGGTAATCCACACTAATAGAAAGCTATATCAAAGAATGAAATGAATAAAGCAAGTTGCGTATATAGTTCTCACCGGTGTCTTGTGATTGTGGTGCATGATGTGAACCTTTGTTTTGGCACTTGGAGCGTGCACAGAGGCACAGGTCAAGTGGAGTGGAGCTGGCTGGTGCTGCTAAGTGTCATGTGAGCTCTCAGTAAGAGCTGACATACTCCACTGCTATTTTGTCAGTGTAAAATTATGAGAACCAGGTCAGTCAAAGGTTGTGTGAAGGCTGTATTCTTTTTGTTCTCATCTCAGCTCCGTGTATTGTAGACAGCTCTTCCTGTGGAATGTTCATTAAATGTATGTTAAATATTTTGTATGGCAAACATAAACAAGCGTTGCTATAATATTATGAGTGTTGCACTGTTGCTTAAGTAAAGACAAAGTATGCAATGTATAAGTGTATTTAAGATTTATTTTATAAATAGTTATTGTTTTTATTTAGTATCAATACAGTATGATTACATCAACGGAGTGGTTTTACAAGTCCATGGTTCATGATGCTNGCAGATCAACCCCGGAAATCTAGCAATACTCACATTTCACATAAACATTTGAAGCACTGGTTTTAAAGCAATATGTAAAGTCTTTTTATTACCATTCACTCATCAGATCACATTTTAAAACCATTTACTAAGACCTGATTTTAAATGTATTTTTTATTATTTTGAAATGAGCTAGCACTGACTATGTTTGACAAAAGTGCTAAATGATATGATAATGTGCATTGTGTTCAAGTGAATGTTTGGGACACTTTTTTTCCTGTTGCGGTTCACAGCTGTGTCTGACCCGCCAGGAGTTACAAAATATGTATGTTTTAAAGGTGAAATTAAGTCCACTTGATGTGATTTTTTTATAATGTGTGTCAACTGCATGAAAAACAAATATTTATACACAGCACTATCTTTCTAGGAGTTTCCACAAAGCCCTCTCTAAAAAACTAAAATTACTCAAAGTTTGTAATTAAAAAGTCCTTCAACCATTTCCCTACATATCAGCATCTTAGTAGTTTTTAGTCTCATTTTTTCGATTGACCTGCAGCGCTGTTTCAAGTAAACACATGAAGACACTGTGGAAATTTGACTAAAAGGTAGCTTACTTAACTGATGTTGAAATTGTTTACCCAAAATGCTTTTCACCATCACAAAGCAGTGTATTTTCAAATTATATTCTCTATGTTGTGTTTTGTTTTTGTTGTTTTTAAAAATATCTGACAATCTATGGAGATCAAAATCACTCACAACCTTCATGTCAGTGTGTCTTTAATGCTTTTTTGTTTTGTATTTTAATTATTTAGTGGTCTTTTGAGTTATAAGACATTACTAATCCAATTGTACATTGAAGATTAAAAAAACAGTATCTAATAAGGTCTCATTAGTGACTTGCGATTGTAAAACCAGCAATAAATTAAAATGCAGAGGCGACTTTTAATGTAAAGGTGTGTCTGACCACATCCACCGTGAGTGAAACAATATGCATTTATCAACATTCCAGATTTTGTACATAAATACTTGTTTGAGAATTAACCTGTGGAAAATAAAACGCTCTTTAACAGTGCAGTGTTGTGGTATATATTATGCTTTATATATGTAGGTTGAATTGAAGCTTTTTTGCTTTTGTTTGACCAAAACACTGTATAAAAAGTGTCCCTCTACTTGGTGTGAGCTTTCATTTGACAAATTTGAGTCTTGTGACCAAGAGGAGAGACTCCCCTGATTATTTCAATAGAAATGTTGCTTCAGTGGCTACATTTCATCACAATCGATACTATCGCGTTAAATGAAGCTGCGATGCACAGGATATTGTGACTTGATATAATACAATATTTACAATAATATGAAAAATATAATAAAAATTTGTGTGTATTGTAAAACAGTAGGTTTATGATTCAATATTATTATAACTACAATGCTGCAGAAATCTAAAGTGAAGCTTATTCAATTGTATATTTTGAAACAAATGAATGGTTGGTTGTATTACAAAAGGTCTTCCCTTTTCTGTGGATCCACTTTTTGATTTGACTATGTAAATCTCACAGAGCCTAAAAAAATTAAGCTTGGTCCAGTATGTCTCCATCCCTTTGTCTCCATGGAGATATAGATGCAATCTCATCAAAGAGATAACATCTCCTTGGCAACAAATAGGCAACATAAGTGGCACACAAGTTGCACAGTGCACCTTAGTGTATTTAGTTATAAACTATGCCAGAATTGACAAACTCTGTCTCTTCACTGAACTGAAAGTGCATATGTTTCTACAAAATTACCATTTTAATTTAAGTAGTAGAATAACACTAGTTGTAAATATAAATTATAGTTTTGCTTGAATAAAGAACAAGATTGTGAAGAAAAGTTTGAAAATATCTTGAAAATAACAGGAAGTAGAGCAGATTTCTAAAATGATGACATCACATTGGAGAGACCAGGACATTTTCTATTTTCTCACAATAAACACTTTGTAATGACTGTATAAACATG
Source organism: Mugilogobius chulae (assembly GCA_038363315.1). Classification (NCBI taxonomy): domain Eukaryota; kingdom Metazoa; phylum Chordata; class Actinopteri; order Gobiiformes; family Gobiidae; genus Mugilogobius; species Mugilogobius chulae. The sequence goes on along the minus strand of CM076399.1, from coordinate 13,544,474 downwards.
CATACATGTTTAAAAATGAGTGTGTTGTAGTGTATAAAATGTCTTAAGTTAAAAAAAAAACTGTTACAAATTTATTTATTACATGGTTGCTAAAGCAACTCCCTGGCGTGATGTCATCATCTATGAACAGAAAGTAAATCTTTAATCCTAAAAATTGACTAAACTGGGATAAACTTTAGAGGAAAAATGAGAGGAATCTTTATTAGCATGATTGTAACTTTGTTTTAGTGAAATAGGTCAACCTGTCATAGGCCCTTTAACAAGCAGCGTATTTGACCTTACTCATTTAGGTGAAAAGAAAACCTAATTTTCTGATATTCTGAACCGTTGAGCATCAACTGCATCAATACAAGATTAGTGGTCGATTAACCCTAATCCTAACTCAAATTTGCATTAATTAATCCAAAAACAACTTGGAGAGAAATAATGATGAGAGAACTCTTAACACAGTAGTAGCTTTAACATAATAGGTTATAGGTACACACGTACATCTATCACTTGGAATATTATTTTTTTAAATAATCAGAGGTTAGTACAGAAATGTAGGAAGGAACAGGGATATGTGAAAACAGGAATTTCTGAGCCGCTTACCCTCAAAAACATGCATGGACCAATCAAAAGAGTAAAGTAATGAGGACCAAGCAGTGTAAAAAAAAAAAAAAAAAAAGATAAATAATAATTTATCTTTTGTTCAAATAAGTAAAAACATCTAACCTGGGAAGGCTTCAGCTTTACCGGGATGAATCCACTAGAGGGCACTGATGTTGTTTTACTGCAGGTCATTCATGTAGGAGAAAAAAAAATCGTTTTGTTTTTGCGCTGTGCATGACGTCACTCGACAAGCCTATAAGTAGGCACAAAAATAAAAAATAAAAAGTGTTAAAAATATAAAAGTAGGCTAACCCTTACTTTTTTTGGTAACATGACTTCTACAGCGCCTTAGCCTGCACATGGAGCTGTTGTTAGCCCCTTCAGAGTTGACAGAAGGGTTAGAAAAGGGGCTGGACCTGAGGCTGTGTGAGAAAGAGAGTTTGTCCCACTACACCTGCGCCTCCAGAGCTCATGGACTGTCCCGCGTGCGAGCCAGACTGTGGCTGCGCTGCGCTATGAACACCGAGGATACATCTAACTCTACTTAACTACTGAAGTACTTTTTTCTCTGCAAATGGATTCATGGTGGAAAGTTTGAGCTTTGACTTTTTAAAAACACTACCGAGGAGAAGAAAGAGAAAAGCAGGTAACAGCACAAGACAAAGAACAATAGAGAAACGAACCTTCTACTTGATGTAGTAGGAGCCTCAAAACACTCGGAGAGATCAGTAAATCTAATGAGATTTAATGTTGTAAATATGTAGTTACACGTGTATGATGAAGGTAAACTGTACCGACAATGTTTTTTCTTTGATTTCTTACAATGCAAGCGTTTCTTTCCAAATTTCACTCTTTTCTGAATTGATAATCTTTAACACATTAAGTAACCCGTGTAATGATAATTAAGCAAAGCATAACAAAGCAAAGCTGCAGTGTGCACTTTCTTGTGTTTTGGTGTAAAGGTGAGTTACTATTGTAGTTTGGTTTCCCTGCGTATAATAGACTTATTTTGTTATGTACATGATGATGATGATGATGATGATGATGATGATGATGATGATGATGATGATGATGATGATGATTTAAGTACTTTTAATATATAGTGTGATTATTGACCTTTATTTAGCCAGAAGAGTCCCACTGAGTGTTTGTCAGAGTCCTGGTCCTAGTGCAGACTCTCTTGTTTGTGTTTTTAATTGCAGAAGAAACAGACAGAGACTAAATAAGAGCTGTCTTGTCATTTGTCCATGAAGCCTTGACAGTTGTGTGTTTGTGTGAGCTCAGGTCTGATCAGAGCTATATTCACTTCTGACTGACCCAAAGGGATGTTCAACCAAAACAACATTGAACAGCATGACAACACAGACAGTATCATTTTACTTATTTCAATGCCCCACAGAGGCAGAATGGATTAAAGAGAGACACCCAGGCCTGTGGCCTTTCTTGTCCTATTTATTAAATACCCTTTGAACTTGAGTGTACTGTACAAAATATGATATATGGACATTTGTCCTGAGGACAAAGTGTTTGGATGGGCCCCACACTGTACACACGCAATGTTTTTTACCTGTGTTCAGCCTAATTGCATTTGATTACAATTACATTTAGCGATGATGTTTATTTTATAAACTTCTGTCTAGTGGAGATTTTTACTTTTTACATCAGCTAATAAATCAAATAAGTTTTTTGTATTGATGGATGGTACAGTCTAGCATTTGTTCACTGATTATGCCATTTGCACATCTATTATTTTATATACAGTATATTTATATATATATTTTTTTATTTTTTATTTTTTTGCAGGAATCCAATGGAAGAGGGAGAAAAACTGCCTAATGTCAACAACACGAGAGAGCTCCCTCTTTATGTAAGTGATTAATGTTGTATATACAGTATAAAGCAAAGCATTTGGTAAAATTGCAGCTGATAGATATACAGTACATTGTGTTTCTAAGCAAGATTTCATAAGCATATTGCACATAACAATAAGACAACAAGGCGCAGTCTCAACCAAGGTGTTACTGAACTGTAGCCCTGCAACAAACTTTTATTCTTTTAATTATTATTAATGTACATTTAACCCTGCGACGAGTTGGCCACTGACCAGGGTGTTCCCCCGCCTAAGGCCCAAAGTCACTGGGACAGACTCCGGTCACTCGTGATCACTAACAGGAACACACAGTAGAAAATGAATGAATGAATGAATAATGTACTAATAATAATATACATTTTAATATCTAAAGTAAACTATTGCTTACAAAGTTAACAGTTATTGTTGATTCATTGTTACAGCCTGCAAATCTTGATAAATTAATTTAACACGTTTCTGGTTTTCTCTTAAAGCTCAAAACTCTCCATTACCTGATTCCTCCTCCATGCTTTTACAGTTTATACTCTTTCCTCAGACTTGTTCAATAATTTCACAGCTCAAAAACCTGTCACTGCATTTCATGCCTCATTAACCAAAATTAACTGCTTCACTCAACAGTGGCAGTTTGTAGTCAAAGACGTCAGGGCTTATTGTAACCTGTTTCCACGAATCCCGCTTCATTGTAGTTGTGCAAAATATGGAATACAAATATGCCTGTGTATAAATATATTTTAAAAAGCTTGACTCTTTTAGTTGTATACCTCTAATGTCTTTCAACTTTTTTTTTTCTTTAAAGTTCTTTAAATTGCTGAGCTAAATCATGCAAAGTTTTATTTAAGTTAAAATGTGATTTCCTTGTTAAAAAGAAAAAACATTGAGTTATGCTATGTTTTCACACTTCCTGGCTATATTTAGGCTATAATCTTCTCCTGAAGTGAAAACACGCTGTTCCACCTTGTGATGTCATCAAGTGATAATACAGGAAATACTCCACTGTGTTTTAAAACCACACACTCCTTCACTTTATTTATCATTTATTATTTTGCAGCCCTGTATTGCCCAACTTTGATGCTATAGTTTTGTTTTTAAAACTCTTTGAAACATCTTCACTACAGCTAAAATGTCATAATTCTTCAAAAGACTAGACATCTTATTCTCGTGTATTGAAAAGTAAAGTAGCTCAAGAACGATTGCAGGGTAGAGCAGAGCTTTTTCGTACCACGGTGGCCCCGAAAGGTAAAATACGCAGACAAATATGAAAGCACATGCAGAAAACATGCACACAAAATCTAAATAAATCACACAAATTAAAAACATGCTTACAAAATACAAATTCAAAAATATAAAGTCAGCAAAGTATAAAGTCAGTAAAAGTATGTGTTGAAGAAAAAACAACAAACATTCAAACATGGCTGAAAAGTCCACTTTGTCTGGACCCCTAAACACATCATGTATAAGCACATGTGGGTGGGCTTGTCAAGTGTTGCCAGATTTCAAGTAGGCATCGTGGTCTGCTTTTTTTGCTGCTGGAGATACAGAACTTTTATACCCCCATAAAAAGTGAGATAAAAAATATCTTCCATTGGTAACAGAGGTGGACAATGAAACCCTAAAGCTGCATTTGAGCCCGGGCTATTCCCTGGTTGCTTATATTCACCATTTAGAGGAAGTGTTTGTCTCCACCTCGAAGGTCACTGCCCAAATAGGAGGCACTCTCACTGCTCAATGAGATCCAGATTTCAATGCTGTTCTTTGTGTAGGCACGCTAACTTATGAATACAGTTATTGTTGCACTCTCGAACGGTAAACCAACACAAATGCCGCATGTGTCAGTCCCAAACCAGACTCTGTTTTGGTGAAATGGGTAGATAAATGGCACATTGACAAGGCAGGTTTTTGTTGCCCAAGTTTGTGTGGAGGTGTCGGTTAAAGGGGCTGGTTAGGCTGACGGAGTAAGAAGTTCATGTTAGGGCCACATTAGAAAGGTTTGAGCATGTGTTTGTGAATAGAAAGGTCAAGATTGCTTGGTTAATCCAGCATAGCCACTATTTATGTCAGAAAATAATTGTAAGGATGAAAAGAAATACTTATATAATTTTGGTTTAAGCTGTAAATACAATAAATAAGTAAACACAACTGCATAGTGTTTTTAATCTGGCTGTTTATATCTTCATTTGATCGTTCAGAAAGATTGAATTCATAAACTCTGACATACAGAGAGGAAAGGTGATGTATTTACTGTTTGGTCGTCAGTTTGGTCGTCAGGCATGTCATCAGGCGGGGAAATGCAGGTGAACAAGAAAAAAAAAATTTAAAGCTGTGTCATATTTTCATATAGAAATTAATCACTTTAAGTGAAAAAATTGCTATAATAGCTCATAACAAAGAGCAAAATTTGAAAAGAGCCAAGTTTCATTCATTAATTTCTAAAGCTCTAACCTCACGTCCACCATCCACCCTCCTTGACTAATTTTGCTGACACTTTAGAAACAAATATTTGTGCTCAGTAAATTTTGAACATTGAATTGTTTGAATAAAAAAGATTTGAATGAAAATGTGCATAAGATTTCTAAAATAAAATATTTTTAGAAATAAAATGGTAATAAACCAGGATTAGAATTGGATATTAACTTATTTCTGTAAAAAACATTCACATTCTTACTAGATTGTGAAGTGTGTAGGAGCAACTTTAGAGGCTGATGTTGATGAATCTGTCAATGCATTTTGAGAAAACTACGCTTGAAGTTACAATGCTCCATAGAACTTTTTGGATTAAGTGGATTAAATTAAATTATGAAATATCTTTAGGATTGGACTTTTTTGTTGTTGCCACATGACAGCCTATGTACTGAGGAAAAAAAGAGTTTTGTCTGTAATGCATTGCCTTAATCACAAATAAGTTTTGTTTCTCCTACACTAAACTTTGATATTTTGACGTTGTGTGATCTGGCAACAAAACAGGATCAGATCTGTTAATCCTACAAAACTTTTGAAAGGCTCTGATTGAATACATGTTATTATTATTGCACTGGTTGATCTTGTTTTGCGATATATATGGTGCAGGCCTTAAGTTCACATGCTATGAAAAGAGTGCACTCATAAACCTAACGAGTTCTTATCACCACTAATGGAGACAGATAAGCTCAACACAGTATGTACCAAAGCATATACCTGTGTGAAAGTATATCATGTTTGCACTGCTTTTTACTCTTTAAATGTCACTTTGTGTTCTTATCACGGGCAAATAGAGAATAAAACAGTGTTTGAGGAGCAAGTCTAGACCTATACAGCCTTTTCAATACTGTGGGAGATGCAGCAGACTTTCAGTAGACTTCCCTCTCTTATTATGTAACTAGGTTTGAGTATTTTCCAGGTGTGTTCTTCAAAAGACATGTTTGTGGCCAGCTTTTGTTCAGCTCACCGTGAGACTAGTTATTAGTGTCTCATTTGAACAGCAGATTAAGTCAGAGGCATGCACTCGGTGACTATGTGAAAATGTTTTAACATGCTGCTGCTACCTTACTTTGAGTTTTTACTTTTCAGGTTAAATCTGTATATAAGCTCCTAGGTGACTTTTTGTGAGTAAAAATATAAAACTTGGTTCAAAGATGAGTCAAACTGAGTTGCTTGATATGGATCCAATAATTCTTGTCTGGCTTTTACTCAGGGAGGATAAGTGTCTGTTATGTGAGCGTCTTTTGTTGTTGTTGCTCTCGCTGTAATCTGGCCCTGACGTCACTTGCGCGGTTTACTCAGGAGATCATGGCGAGAGCCGGGAGCTGATGATTGCTGGTTTCCTGGAGACCATCAGCAGCATTTTGTCATGTTTTTCCCTCCAGACTCATATAAACCGTTTCCTGCTTTTGGAAAGGCTATTTTAAACTGTATTTAGCACATCAATGCTAAATGATATTAATTTACATTGAAAATTCTAGATTTAGACTGCTGTAGTAACACAAGACAGCTGGACTTAGCACCTGCCCATATGGGAGGCATGAAGCTCAAGCACAAGCTTGTGAATATTTTATTGTCACAGGATCAGTCTGTGTCAAGACACACAGCCTGGAAGGAGAGGCCAGAGATCACTGTCAAAAACTAAGAAAACGTATTATTCAGAATTTGACATACGTTTAGTTAAAGTTGTTTTAATGGAGACAAGTTACTGAAACATGCAGGGTTGAGCTCTTTGATGTTATTGGACATATAACAATCCAGTATTTCCCTGAGTACTACAAAACACGCAAAAACGCCTTATTGAAGTGTTTTGTTTGTTTATTCAAACACATAAATCTAATGGATTCATTGTATTTCAGGGGCAGGAGGAGCACCATGTTCAACTGCACTTTGATGCCTCTTATTCTGAGGATGAAGAGTTTTATTTGGTTATTCAAGGGTCTAGGCTCACTCACGTGACAAAAGCAAAGTTGAGAGACGATGGTCGAACATTAAGCTTTGTGGTTCCAGGTAGGTTCTAGCTGTAAATCAGGATTCTCAACATTTAAACTAAAGATTTAAACCATGAAATGTATTTTTTTCAGGCCATGATTGTGCAGAAGCTGTGTGTGTTACACTCTACAATTTTTGTGAGGGCAAGGCTGAGCCTTGTGAATATGAATTCTCTCTTCAGTATGTTAAGGACTTGGCCCAGGACATTGCAGAATATCTAAATTCAAGCAGCAATAAGCTTGGATCTCACAGTTACCTTCACATCCAGAGAATCTTTTCAAAATGGACCCAGAGAGATGAAGAGTTTGCCAACATAAAGAAGACTTGAGATTGTTGGATGAGAAAATAACATGTGCTATGGCAAACCTAGTTTACCCCGTGGAGTGGACAGAGGTCGACTGTCAGAGCACCAAATATAATGAAACCGGTGAGTCACTGTGAGGGCCTGTGGTCTTTGTGAGAGTGGCTGGAGCCATGACCATGTGATCAGTCACAACCAAATCATAACAAATGTTTCTATTTTAAGTCACATTTTTCTTTAGCCAAATGACGTGTATTTCTTTACAATTGCTGCTGCTTTCACTGTGATATACTGTATAGTATTCGACTTAGTACGTAGTGTTTGTATGACCACAGAGGTTTTCATTCAGCTTGTGTTACAAACTCAACATGAGATCTGTCTCCACTTCTTACTGTTCCCATCACATGATGTGTTGGACGAGCCAATAAGCCGCCGAGACCAAGACAAAGCAATTACTGCCATTATTCCTCTTCTCTCAGATCAGAGTGCTGCTGTAGACCTCTGCTTCTGAAACCAGCTGCTGCTTAAGACTAACAAATGTCTTCTTTCTTTCTTCTATTTTTGATTTTACTCAGTCAGCCCTTACTGTTGCTCTTCCTTCACAGTAGTTAGTGGATTAATTATGTAAAGCTGACAAAGACTGCTTAGTTAAATGTCTTCGATGTTAGTGTTGGGAACACATTGGATCACTTTCTTGTCAGTGACCTGTGCTTTCTGTAGTTTAAGCAAAGGCAAAAAACAATGATCTTGTATTTCCTCATTTGCAGTTTTCAATTCCTCAAAAGTCTGAACTTTTCTTCAAACCACATAAACATTTTGTGAGAATTGGCTGTGAACCTTTTGATTTAAAATAAATGACCACAGACCATTTTAAACCCTCAGATTCAGTCTTGTAATTCAATCAAATGACTTAACTGTGCTACTCTAATCAAATTCATACTAGAATAAACAATAGTCTGATGCGAGAAGTAGCTACTCATTTTCCTTTTGTATTTGACCTTATTATATCACCTTTTTTGTCTTTCCTAGTGTCTGATCTGCAGCACAGTAAAGCCCTTCTTCACTGTGCTGTAGACTTGGGTTTGGTTCATCTTTCTCAGTTTGTCACTTGTCAACTCAGAAGTCAAAGGGCACTGAATCAGGATGTAGATCTTCTGCTTGAACAGAGCGAAAAGCAGTAAGTTATTCTAATTATTTTACAGCAGATTGTCTGTGTAGTTTTGTAAGTGCAGTGATTTTCAACAAGTGTGCCAGCGAATACTAGTGTGTCCTGAGATACTTCCAGGTGTTCTCTGAAAAAATAATCAGTTTTTAGTCTGTCAATCATTTATTATTTGAAGTGTCCAAAACAACTTTTTCAAGTAAAGAAATCTCTATTTTGTAAATGAAAGAACAAATTCAATGGTAATGGACAATATTTACAACATTAAATCAGAGGTGTCAGAGCAACAAGCAACCAAGCCTCTGAAAAAAAAAAAAAGACAGATAAAAACAAGCGACACTAAAAAAATGAGAACAAAATAATCACTTAATACATCACCTCAGAAAAAAGTGGAAATGATTAGGGCACATTTAAATAGTATTTTTTCTTTACATCAATAACAATTTAAACATTAAAAAGAAAGCCTGAATTTCAGTCATTTCTGAAAATATTTTGTTGGAATCAAGCCAAAAAAAAAAGTATTTACCTTCTGCCCCGCCCAAATTTCTTGGCAGCACCCTTCAGCATCTGCGGTTTACCTGGGGTTAGCCTAAGTTACATTAGTCAAATGTAATGATCGCACACAGTTGCATAAGCACATGCTGTACCTGCTTAGGTCCTGTAGATTCTTAAAAGTTTTATTTAAAATTGTATCTATTTGAAATCACAAGACAGACACATGTTAATGAGAGAAACAAGAAGTGTGCTGTCACGAAAAGTAGAAAGGATGAAAAAAGGGAAATAATAAATTTTTCTCATAAATGGCTTGATTTTTATTATGAGATTTTATTATTTGAAGTTTACCACAGAAAATTATTGTATAAGACCTAAAAAAGGTGCAATATTAAAGCATAGCACCAAGTTTCTGTTCGTGGCAAAAGGTAGAAAGGCTATTTCTGTGGATCGTGTTACGAATTACAATTGTTAGAAATATAGCATCCTATTCTTTTGTAGTAGATTTAAGAGGCAATTTGGGTTTTTTAATTTTTTTTATTTTTTTTCAATTTAAAAATTTTCTGGGATTTATTTTTATGTATTACTTTTATTTAGCTTCACTTGAATTACGTTTTTAGAGCTTTTTTGAACTCTGTGACTTATACATGTGACTAAATTATAGATTTTCGTTGACCTACTATAAACCAGCGAGGCCTATATCGTCTTTTTTCTTTCTTTTTTTTCTTTTGGTGCGCTTTTATTCAGAAGCGCTCAATAGATCAAAAAGTACGGTAACATATTTGTAACATATGCATAGAATTTCAGAATGTATTTTGTTTGCAGACATGACATTGCAGACATTGCAGACATGGAATGAGACGCCAAAAGTTGTATTCCAGTAAGACTAAAATTGTCTGAATATTATATTATTTTGGCTCAACAAGAAATACTCAGTTATGTGAATGTAATTGTAAGGACAAGGTTAAAAAGGCAAGAACTTAAAAAATGGAAACAACTAAATCATATATAAAGATTTAGTACAATAAACAAACGTATTCATTTCTTGATATCAACATGAATATTTTTCACTTCAAAAAGAGCAGCCAAGAGGACTGTTGTTTCAATGGAAATATTAGAAAGAACAAATTAAGTTCTTAGGAACCTCTGTGAAATGTGCACATTTTTAAAAAGTAAATGTGTGTGTGTAAATGTAACTGAGTACTACACATCTCCAATTATTTAACATTATTAATAGAACTATTTGTCCCGGCGACCCTCAAATTCACTCCACAACACACACACCCATACACATTTAAAATAAAAGCCTGGTGCACAAAAACTTCACACACAGTCTTTATAATACATTTTGTGCTGTAATTTATCATTATTAATTCAATAAATAAAGTCAAAGCTTCTTCTTTATGTAAAGCAGGTCTATTATGTGTATTTTCTCCTTGAAGGAAAAAAAACGAGTCCAATTTGCATGATTATACAAGGTCAGACACTGGGTAAATAAGCTGGCGTTTTTATTGAAGTTTTAGTGAATGAAGCAGCACTATAGCCTCTTTAAGCTCTGTTAGTTATGGTAGTTAGTGAGACATTTTGTTGACTCCTTGGCTGCACTGTTTACTTTTCCCAGAGTACTTAGCTCTCTTTGATTCGCATTGATTTGTCCCTGTGCTGATAGTTTATACTGTGGGATGGTGGTCTAGCCTGCGCTGATTCACTGTCTGTTGAGACTGGTCTTGTTACATTTATCTGCAGCAGTATTTGCAAAGTGTCGTCTGAAAGTGAGGCGAATCATCCTATCCCAAACTATTTGGCATTTAGATTGAATTTATGTATCCCTAACTGTGTCAAATTGTGTATTTCTTTATGATTTACATGTAGCAACCGCATATTTTAGAGGAGTGTAAATATTGGTTTGTTTTAACATTTTTAGGAATTAATACAAATACTAATAATAATTTTTTATGTACAGCTGTGTGTCTCGCTGAAAGGTTTGAAAGTTGCTGGAAGGTCTCAAATTGTAGTCCAACTTTATGTCTGTATTAAATTATTGACTATACATTCCGTTCAAAGACAGGCTCCGTTTAATGTTTGGGAGCATGAAATAGAATTTTAAAAATACAATTTATTTAGTATTTTCTTACAAAAACAAATTTGAGACACAGTTTCTCAAAATGACTTGTTATTTTAGTTGTTTTCACAATATAAATGTATTCAATTACAAGTCTTATCTCTACAACAGATAGGGATCTTTTTTAGTTTGTTTTTTATTATTTCTTTGGTCGTATCTTTTAAAAGACAAAACATTGCACTGTAAAATGAGGATGAAAAGACATGCCAGCAACGTACGACCCTGTGGCCAAGAGATGTCGCCTCAGTGAAAGTCTAGTTCAGAATCTCTTCAGAAAACATTTGAATACATATTACCTAAAACACACAATTTTCCGGTCTTCCAAAAACATGGCAGGAAAGACACAGACACATCAAAAGTAAATTGTCCTTTAGCATACTCCTGGGCAAATGGTTTGAAAACTTGAGGGTGAGGGCGGGGGATGGGCTCACAAAAGTCCATTTACAGTACGGGTCAGTACATTTGAAAGGCTTTACCACTGCAGCCAAATTCTTTGTCTCCCTCATTCACTGCTAGTTATCTAGAGCTCCAGCCAGACAAAGGCAATTGGCATTATATTGTGCTAGCCGACATTAACCTCCCATATTTGGACTGCTGTTCATTAAACTTTTCTGTTCCGTCTCTATTATAGGGCAATTCCCACAGAGCAAAGGGTAAAACCAACCACTGAGTTGTACTCAGATCTTCAATGGTGATTAGTTCCGTTTTTTGTTGTTTTTACTTTTGTTTTGCCTCTACAGGGCACAATAAACTTGAACCGCCTGGATAAGAGCCTCTCCAAACAGTTTTCAGACAATCACAGCCCATTCTTTTTTGCCCAATCCACGCTTCCGCCACTACCCCATCACATTCATACGTGTAATACGAGAATATATGCAGCAAATGCATGATAGCAAAGGGCCAATCGGATTCATCTTCTGTGTTTAATTGTATGGACCCAGTCCAAGTAGGGCATTTCCAAAAGGTTACTCCCAGGTCATTCGAATACTTGCACGGCAAAATGATAACATGACAAGGTTTAGAGTTTCAGAAACCAAAGCTGGGTAGATTTGACGCAAAGCTAATCTTTTGAGGTGTGATGAAATTAGCCTAATGTTAAGCTTACTTTATAAGCCATGATAGTTCAAAGTGGTATTGATGTGTGAGCAATATCGCACTGAGAGAGTGTTTCTCAATGCAACATAAATACTTGCTTAACAACAAACTGAATTCCTAAGGAAAATTGACTGAGATAAGCATAGTTTGGAGACATGCCACGAACCAGGGCACTATCTTTGAAAAGGTCACGAGTTCAAATGGTTTTCCTGTCTTCCCACCTTGAGCTCACTCTATTCTAGTTTGAGGAGCACATGTGTGTATCCTCTATCAACGGCTCTGTCTTCAAGTTGGTGCCGAGACATGAGACTGCGTTGAAGGATTGTTGCTATTCTCTTCAACTACCTTACCAGGAATGGACCCCCACTCACCTGCACCATACACACCCCTGCCCCCCACAGAGCATTGTGTTAGCGTCTCTGTCGTCAGCTGCCTTTTGTTCACACTCTGTTAGTCTTGTAGTTAAATTACCTAATATGGTAATCCACACTAATAGAAAGCTATATCAAAGAATGAAATGAATAAAGCAAGTTGCCGGTATATAGTTCTCACCGGTGTCTTGTGATTGTGGTGCATGATGTGAACCTTTGTTTTGGCACTTGGAGCGTGCACAGAGGCACAGGTCAAGTGGAGTGGAGCTGGCTGGTGCTGCTAAGTGTCATGTGAGCTCTCAGTAAGAGCTGACATACTCCACTGCTATTTTTGTCAGTGTAAAATTATGAGAACCAGCGTCAGTCAAAAGGTTGTGTGAAGGCTGTATTCTTTTTGTTCTCATCTCAGCTCCGTGTATTGTAGACAGCTCTTCCTGTGGAATGTTCATTAAATGTATGTTAAATATTTTGTATGGCAAACATAAACAAGCGTTGCTATAATATTATGAGTGTTGCACTGTTGCTTAAGTAAAGACGAAAGAATATGCAAAAATGTATAAAGATGATATTTAAGATTTATTTTATAAATACTTATTTCTTTATTTCAGTATACAAAATAACAGTATGTACATCCACACAGGAGTGGTTTACAAAATCCATGAGTTCATATGCTCTAAAAAATATAATATATTTTGAACTGCCTGAATTCAGACATAATAGAGATAAAATGCAGCACAAAGTCTTTAATTCTCCTTACCTAGTCCACAGGAGTGTGGGTATGGCCCAGAAAATATGAATGTCCAAAATACCAACCACAAAAAGTTTTGTGATTAAAAAATAAAATTCCCTTTATGTACTCCTTGTCCTCTATTGTCCATTGTCTTAGAGGAAACGTGTTGGTGCCATGTGGTTCCATCTGAATCCTTTTCATGGAATGACGCTTGCACAGTCCTCTTCTCCAACATATATCCAATAACATTTCTTTTATTTTAGAGATAGAATAAAATAGACTTCACATGCCTTTGTTCGAGACATATTGTTTCTAGAAAGAACAAGAGGACGGTGATCTTCACAAATCTGGCTAGCACTGTTGCACACTCCAATGTCCCGGTGTGTGAAGCACTATTTTAAAACCCTCTCAGAGGTTGAAGACCAATACAAAAAGGATTGTGACACAGGAGGAGTCGAGATCGATGTTCTGATACACACGCTAAAGCTGGAGACAAATGTAAGCCTTGGTTTAGTGCTTTGGTTATTCTGTAGTGTGCAGCTCTTCTCATTTGCACACATATCTCTCCACAATTCGCTCGCACTTCTTACAGGTGACGTAGCAGCACCAGTGGTACTTGCAGTGGCAGCGCTCCACCAGCTTCTCCGTGTAAGGGTTGTAACCACGGCCGCAGCACATCAGATCGCAACTGTCACTTCCCACTGATGTCTTGTTGCACTGCCTAAATAAAATAAGAAAAAAAGAAAATGTTTTGTTCTGCTTTATTTAGAATGGTCAAAACCAAAAAAAAAAAACATGTTCTCCTCCAGTGTTTCTCAGTGGTGGCAGCTTTGAAAGCTAAAATATTTTGTATGCAGGCCACCCAAAGCAATTAACTTTATAGCCTCATTCTAAAACATTTTGTCTAACTGTGTGTACAATCTCACAGCCCTGAAGTGGCCACAATGGTCTTAATAGTGCCTGACCTGTTGGCCTCAGTCTTTTGTGTTATCCTTTTTCCAAACATTTTCTCTGTCTTGAGCAATGACTGTGGGAGCCTTAAGCCATTCTGAATGAGAGGAGAATGGCCCTGCTGTAAATCAGCCTGAATAAGTCGGGCTGGCCTCTTTAGTTTGCCCTCAGCATATAATTGCATTGTTTTACGATGGCAAAGTGTTAAAGAGTGGTATGGTGAGAAAGACATTGAGCTGATGGCCGTAGTGGGAGGGAAGCAGGGGGAAGGACAGGACTCATTTAGAGTGTAAGACAGGTTTATTACATCGGTGGGAGCTGGGACTTGCACAGAAAGCCCACATAGTTGTGTTATGTCAGAAACAAGATTCTCTTGTATTACTGCTGTAAAAGGAGTAGGGGGAAAAGCAGTATTCTACATCTACAGGGTAATGTCATTTAAGACGAAAGCACAAACGCTATAATGCTGTTCATACTTTTTAGAAGCCATAGTCACACTTTAGACTTTAGCCACAGCTGCAAAAATGACTATCCCAAACTTTGATTTAAGTGAATTAGATCTGATTAAAAGAAAGACAAAGTCAAGTTCAGTTTGGGTTTATAGACTTATAAAGCAGTGACTACAAAGATGGAGATCGCAGTATGAAAAGGTTACAACTGTTAATTATGGAATTATTAGTTTAGTGTTACTAATATTAATAATAATATTATTTATTTTATTAAATGATTAAGACAGTGGACATACAGTGCCCTGCGTATCAAAAATTTCTGATAATATTATTTTTTCATTGGACAACTTTAGCATGGGATAAATGCCCTAAAGTGGATTTTTCATAGCAGATAAACTGCTTTAAATGACATAAATCACCAGTTACTACCGATATTTATAAATCTGCAATCTTATTGCAGGTGCATGCTTGTTGTTGATGTATGTCAATCATCAAGCATCAATGTATGTCAATCATCATAAACCATCAAGCACTTAATTTAAAATGTTGCAAAAACACATTTTTTTTTTTATTTACTGTAATAAAATATTTTTAAATATATATATTTATATTTTGAAATATGAAGAATAATGATTTAATGTTTGTTTTTTTAGATCGGTGTTCGGTGTGTGCGATCATGACAAACTGTAAGTAGAACTTTATCTTTTGGGGACCATTAACAATTTCCTCATTTGTATGCTTGTTTTAATCAATATCTGCTCAAGTGCACTTTAGCCTAAGTATAGCTCCATTAGTCACCGCGTCCAGATAGTGGGACAAGGACTTGAGTATGTGGCCTTTTCAGTGACACATGCTCAGACAAGCCACAGACACTGCACTCTCATGGGCCACTAGCTGTTATCAGGGTGCGTGCTAACCCAACAGTACCACCAGGAAGGCTCCTTATTAGAGTCAACAACCTGAACGAGCTCACACGCATTACCTGAGGCTATTCTATTCTATTTTACACTCTGGCCAAACAATGACTGTACATGCTTTTTGGCTCTTACCTGTCCTGAGTGCCCACAGATCCTTGTTTGTCATTCTTGTACAGAAGTCTGGAGAGCTCTGTAGATAAACCAACTCGTTCTCTCTCACTGGCCGGATGTCAATGTCTTTGGGCACCAGCTGCTTGCGAGTTCCCACTGGTCTGGGCACTACTTTGGTGGCAGACAAGTACTTGGTCTTTAGGTCCATGGCGATCTCTCTCAAGTCCTGCAGGCCTCTCCAGCAGGTTCTTATGGAACACGAACCTGATACACCATGGCATTTGCACTTCATCACCAGTGCATCTTTCAAGGCCTTTAAAATAAATATACAATAATTAGGCTACTGTTGAGTGGATTGTTGTATTGTGCTTACAGAAAGGATGCAAATGAAAAGGATCATTGGTTTATAATGCAAAGGACTATCATTTCTGACACTGAAAGAAAAGAAAAAATATGAATACCTTTCTTCCAACTTCACTGTTGTGCAGATGCATAAGTTTGTTGGCATGGGAGCCTGGCCTCTTCATTTTCATGGGGGCGTCAGAGAACTTGGAGCCCATGACCAAGCCGTAGTGCAGGTTGTCTGCGCAGCCGCCCCAGCGATAGCCCGGCTCCGGAATCTCTGCAGGTATGGGCCCACAGGAGCACAGACGCAGGTCTCCTGAAGTACATGCCCGTGCTATTGTGTGGCTTATGGTGGCTGCTGACAAGGCATACACAAAGGCAGCTTCTCTTGTTCCTAGACAAAAGGAGACCATGCTAATATTTAGTCATGTGTATAACTTTTATCTCTACCCCTAGCTCACATAATTTCTTATGTAAAAATGGGCAGCTGACTTTGGCTCAAAATGTATCTATTAAGAATGTGCATTCCTGGTCATGCCCTAATGTGGACTGACTTGTGATGTAATTAGAAGTGATGTTCATACACAGAATCCACATATGTTAAAGTCTATAGCATAAAGACCAAATCATGTCTGACCATGGGCTGGTGAGATCAAAGCCATTCCTACACAGAGATGAGCCATTTCCTGCGCAGAGCAGACTGTTCATTTGGTAAATGGTTCTACCCACAACGCCGACTCGTTTCAAGGTCTTTTGGACAAAGAAACGTCTAAGTCAGACTGAAGTGCCACATAACAGATGTGCAGCCAGGTTGTGCAGTGGTCCCTTGGTTAAAAGATAATGTACACCATGTTTAGCTGTGGAAGCTTGCACTTCTGGGTGGCTGTTCTATAAGGCCTGGGAGAATGGACAGAATAAACAGCGGGAGTATTTTCACTGGCTAAGGTAAAGTTGATCCAATATATCAGAGCTAATATACTATGAAAAGGACATGGTTTATTCATAGACATGTTAACATAAACATGCATGTCAAGAGTTTGTCAGACATGGCCAACACTTCACATGTTCATTTTATACTCATATTTATTGAATGTCAAACAGTAAGGATGCCTCTTTCTGACCTTACCTCTGTCCAGGTCTGGCCTGTACTTGGGGGAGTCTGCGGGAATATCAATAGATGAGCAGTTCCACCGCATATCAGCAAACGTCTTCTGACAGGTTTTCTTGACCTCGCGGGCTGCTTGGATGATGGTCTGCATGAGTTCCAGATTACTGCGGCACAACTGGGCTTGAGACGACACCAGGCCGGGCAGCAGTTTACAGTGCTGAGTCTGGTTGACGTGTAGAGATGCTGGAGCATGTGATATCGCCCTATAAGAAATTAATTGGAATACATAACAGTAAGTATAGGTATTCAAACATATATTCCTTTGACTTTTAGACTGAAGAGTACAATACTAATTTTCAGTCTGTCAAACCAATTTTAACTAAAAAGATAAGCTTTAGGTCATACTTTTGTCATCGTCCAGAGAGCAGAAATGTCTTATTAGACAAAAACACAAGCGTTCAACATCAACATCTGTTGATTTGTACCTTTTTGGCAAAAGACTTTCTTGGGTTAAATGAGAGAGAACATGTGTCTCTTCTTTGCCAAAACAAAGAACGCTGATATAGTAAATGTAACAGTATATATACGCATACTTACAGAATTGTATTGTTAAGCAAAGGTTTATACATTCTTGTAGACCTGTTTATATATATATATTTTAATGATGAATTAACATAGAACAAGAAGACAACAGGCGACTGCGTAGATCTGTTGTATGTTCGTGAGAACCCTGGCTGCTTCCTTCTCAGCCTGTTTTACATTAGGGCCATGGGGCCACCATTCTGTGCCCAATGATAAGCTGTGACTCCACTGGGCTTGCTGTAATCCGGCACTCGCAGGTGTTTATAGCCGCATCTGTTTCACATTGCACTGTTGTGTATTATCAACACTGTAGGCGCTTGCTATTGGATTTAGCACATGCCATCCTCACTCTCTTGGTGTGACATGAACTTGTGCCTGGTCTGATGTAGGAATTAAAAAGACTCGAACAGATTATGCACTAAACCGCAGACTCTTTTGTGATATGAATAACTTTTCCAAAGCAGTAAACAGCAGACTTGTTATACAGAAATAACCAGAATTCTTCCCAAAATGTTTGAGCAATCAGTGGTTTATGTCAACAGTAAAAACTGTATGACTAACACGTGTTATAACAATTATGTCTGTGCTGTCCTCTCCACCATTTTGACTTACACGCTTTACACAAGTGCACTATGACCACCGCTTCCACCAGGTGTGTGCCTTATTTATATCTCACTCTGTTATTTTGATAAGGCTTCACGGGGGACATGATAATGTGTGTCTTCTTCAGCTGAAGCAGATGTTACTGCCTCAGAGATATCTATTCATTACAGCACAACTCTGTTTTTTTCAAACACAATCTTTCCTTGATCAACCAGAGGAATGCTGGGGGCCCATTTCAAAGCTGCCATAGACTCACAACTACATAAAACACTCAAACAATATAGTTTATCTGAATGACGTCAGCTTTTAAAAACAACCTCACGTAAATGGAAAATGCAACAGACAGAACAATACTTACAGCCATTTAATGCCCGAGCAGACCTGAGACAGCAGCAGGGCAGTGAACACACCAAACCGCAGGACATGGGAGCAGCTCCGCATGGTGAGAGGGGCTTTGCTTCTTGCTAGAGTTCACACTGGAGTTCACGCACGAGACAAGAAAAAGGATCGCTCTGGGGTTAGTTTTAGAAGGCTGTCTTCATTGTACGGATGACCCTGAAACACACACCAGAAATAACAAATGAATAAATATTAAAACACACTCATAATACGTTCACATAATGCAATTTTTATGTTGATATAGATTAAGTAATGTGTTATTAGAAATTGTTAAATGATTAGAAATATAACCAGAGCCACTCAAATAAATGATTTCATATACCATTGTATTTTTTTTTAAAGATGCTGGTAATTTTAAGATTTTTTTTTATGTGAACAACGTCATACCACCACACACACACACACACCATACAAGTGACAAGAATGCGCTTATACTATAGCCTAACTAATAACATTAAATATTCAATTTGAACAAAAAATAGAAATGATGTTTAATGAAAATAATTTCAGTAGAGCAATTCTTTTAACTCAGCAGCACAAGTTTGTCACTATTAGAACTTAAAAAGCCAAAATCTGACATTTGGATTTTGGATAAAAGTAATCCCTTTGAACTTCTCTTTCTGAATGGCTGAGGCGCGCGCAAACTGTCTCAAATCACTCAAGTGAATTATTTTAATGCGCCCACTGAAACTCATTATGCAGGTGTGACACATTCACAAACAGAATCACAATAAGAACATTACTTTTTAACGCAGGCCTTTTGCGGTTCCTCTGGTGTTTTTACAACCCTCACTTACCTTCATCCCTGCCGTTTGATAGGACTGAAGTGGTTCACAAGGGTTTAATTGTTCAAATTTACACAAGCCCCGAAATGGCCCAAAAAGCTGCTCCTGTTTCTCGTAAAGATGAAGCTGTGATAGTCCCACCAAAGCCGATGTCAGGCCAGAATCGCTCACAAAAGACATTCAGTGTCAAGAGCTACCCCAAAACTAAAATCACACAAAATATACTCTATTAACTACTTTATTTGTGCTTTAAATAAACATTGCAAAGTGCTTTCATTTAACTGAAAACGTGGTAGGCCTGTGTTTTCAATTCTTTTGTAAAAATGTTTTTTTTTCCTCAACTCTCCCTTCACATTGACCGTCTCCATTGTGCGTAAAGAAACACAACACTCGCCGAAGCACCACAAAGTTAGTTCTCACCTTTCTGGCGTCTCTCACAGTGGAATAAATGCGCACAAGAAGAATGTAACGTGAGCGGAGTATCCTTTCGGGGTGTTGTCTTGTTTCGGTATCAGCCAGACGCGCGAGTATAATCCAGCATGGGGAGGCAGAGTATGTCCTCAGCACAGGTACGCATGGTGCGCTTTGGAGAGGCAGAGCGGGACTGAGCCTGAGCGTCAGGGGCCGGGCTGGACGAGAGCACAGTGTTTGAGTGAGTGAGTGAGTAAGTGAGTGAGGATCGGTGGGGGTGAGGGTGCGCTAAAGTAGTCCTGTGCAGCTTTGATCTCACTGCTGATGTCAGAGCAGAATTAGCATAAGAAAGACGCGGCTCCAAACACTCAGAGAAAGCCCTTCATATTTCAACAGACAAAACCTCCCGTGAGTCAGAGTGTGTCTGCAGTACTGCGTTGACCTTATGCTAATGGTATTTTTCTTAACTTTATCTTATGATTATGAAACAACCTCAAAGTATTTCATAAAAAAAAATGAATTGCATCCCCTCAAACTCATGTTAGGGTAAAGAGAAGATGTACATAGTAGAAAAGGCTTTAAAGGGTGTCATCTGCACAAAGCCTTATAAATTTAGAGAATATTTTTACAACTTGGGGAAATGTATTAAAAGGTCTACAACATAGACCTAGAAAGTTTTGTCATAAATGAGTTACCTGTCAGTAATAGTTCTATCTACAGTAGTGTGAAATGAGAGAGATTAGAGACATTCGGTCTAAATCCAGTTCATATTTGGACTTTAGTACAGGAACAATATTTATTTCAAAGCTTGGAGAAACAATTTGGAAAAGATATTAAAAGTGAAACAACTTTTCATAACACTGATTATCACCAACTTTAAAAACATAATGTAAGGTTTTCGTTTACATTTACAGTGATGTAGTTATTTGTAGTCATTTAAAGCCGTATCTATTGGTCAAATGGGTATTTTTTGTTAAGTTAGTTATGGTTATACTGTATACTTATAGTTAAGTTATGATAACACCATCCAAGTTCCTAGATATGGACCACACTGTAAATGATAGTGGCGATAGTGCAGCTGTGGGAAAGTCCTACACAGCTAAATCCGCTGCTTTGACAAGATGAGTGAAGATGTGTCCAGGCCTTGACCTTGCTGCTGGTACAGCTAACATGGCTGTTCCTCTGGGATCTGCAGATCAGGTGTTGTCAAACGTCTCTGGAGCAGACACATTTACAGACCACAACAAACCGCTGGCCCTGAAAGAGGATCCGGTGTCATAGTGGGTTTGCCAAAATGTGTCCGCTCTGCGCTTTACATCCACACTCTTTCCCTCTTATGTGTGTTTCTTATTTGCAGAGATGACCCTGATTCCGGAGAGACTCTGTGCATTTTACATGGCAGTCAACTGTGAATGTGCTCGAGCCAGCGCATGTGTGGGAGTCGAGATGCCCATCTGAGCCCAACTTCTTACACTGAGAGTCGCCATTCCAGAGCTAACATGTACATGATCAGCCCTTTGGTCTGCACATTTACTCTGTGAACAAACGCCAAGAGCGGTGAGTGAAACTGCCAAGTTCATCAGAAAGAAATCAGTCATGTTGTAATGCAGCTCAAGAGAAACCACTTTTTGATAAATGATGATTATTAAATGAAGTACCGCTTTCTGAAGATACACTTACATTACATTGTCTTTTTACAATGGAACACAATCCGATTTTTATAAAGGATTATCATGAACACACAAATTCAGCTCAAATATGATTTATGCTTTACTAAAACATACACTAGTGTCTTTGTCCAGATTGTGCATATATCTTTGCTTTATTACCACAGTGACTTAGGCTGTATTTGTGGTTTTAGCTAGGGCCAGAGTTTTCTTTCTTTTATGAGTACAACAAATGTTATGAAGGAAGTCAATAGTACTTGGCTTGCCGTTAATCTTGTTTTCAGGTCACATGTGTATTATAAAAAATGCTTTCACAGTATTAAAATTGAGTGATTTCAATCAGTTCTACCAATGATAAGCGAATCAAGTTCATTCATTAAACCTATTTACCCGGCTGTTTGATATCATTTTAACTGTATTTGTAATTCCGAGAGTTTATTGACCTGGTCACATGCTACAGGACTAGAAAAAAGACAATTTGAGATTTTCTGATCGTTGAGTTGTGCTTAATCACAAATAATATCTAACTTGTAATGTTTCTTCTCATAATAATACTAAAACACAGTAACACTACAATTTTATAGTGTGGCATCCCCTGTGTATAACCATTTAACCTACTCTACTAAGTTTCATTTCAATTGTTTTTCACTCTATCTCATTTGCTGTGCTGGTCGGCAATGTCAAAGGGGAAAGATTACTACAACTCAAGTGCTAAGCCATTGTTGTGTGAATCTCAAGAGGATCAGGCCAATCATGAATGTGAAGGCTCTCCAGGGGGAGGAAGGGACACTCAGCTTTCACCCAGGAGGATCAGCACTTCAATGGGTGCACAGTTACTATTATGCTCCTGAAAATTACTCCCATGCCCAAGCCAGGACGCAAAACCAAATTCAAATTCTTATTCCCATATTTAGTTTTTTTTCGCTCATAAGTAAATGCTAAATGTGTTCTGTCAAGTTACTTTATAAGGGGTCAAATCAATACAAAGGTATGTGCATGTTTTACTCAGAAGACTTAATAAAATAGCGGTTGATTAATAGCTATCATAAATAGAATAAAGGAAGAATCTAAAAGTAGATTTTCAGATGGAAACAATCTTCAATCCTCACTTAATAATGGAGTCCTTTGATGAATCTGACATAAGGAATCCACTGTGAAGATTATGAACTAAACTGCATTATGAATGGTAATAAGTGCTGCTGCTGCTGGGTGAGCTTAGGCCTACGGAGAGAGCAGGAGGACTGCTTGACCTCAGCCTTGTGAAAATCCCATCACCCTCTGTCCCTCTCAGCAGGGATGGCCTCCGAAAACAACAAGCTCGCTCCAATCCGAGCCCCTGCTAAACGAGACTTGTCCACATCTTTGTGTACCATTTGTTTATATGACCCCTGTCTTCATTGTGCTTTAAGGACGTAGTCTTTTCAAGTGACAGATGGGGATACTTTTGAACGCATTGTGTGGCCCCCGAGGATGGCTCCAGCTCTGGGCCTTCAGCGACAGATCTGGCACCTGAGGTAAGTCCTCGTCTGTACTGTCCAGTGGCTAGAGGATCAAACAGGTTTGCACAATTGCTTTGATCTTTTTCTGTTTTTATAGCATTTAATATAAAAAAATAAATCAGTTTATTTTAGTATAGGATCCAGTTGCACATTATTAGAATATTGGCAATTTTATTTTAATAAAATTGTATTGAATATCTAAAGTATATTCATTTGATTTTTATTGTTATAGCATGCTTAGGTGTCATCTTCAGCAATAAAAGAGCCATTTTTCTTTAAAATTCAAAATAATAGATTTTTAGATGTCCCGCATTCAACTTAAAAACAAATCCAATGCAGCTCATGGTCTAATACAGGGATTGACAATTATTTTTCTCCGAGAGTCATATTCGAATTCATTCTAGTGGTGGTTGGTGTACTAAAGTCTTATTATTGCAAAAAATATAGGCTAGTTTATCGTTGTGTCTAATTACTGTGATTTTATTTACATACAGATGCTCCATAGCCAAGTTAATCAAATAAACATAATATAAAGAGTAAGACTTATTCAAAAAAATGTGATTAAAACCTCCAGGCTGCAGTTTGCCCAGGTCTGGTCTAGACATCATATATGTATAGCTATTCTGATATTTCAAAGCAATACCACAAAATGCTTTAAAGTATCTGCAAATATAACAAATGTGCAATAACATATGAAAGGCAAAAAAATACATACACAAACGTTTACATTAATGTGAATGTATTGTTCTACCCACAAGCCTGACAGTTAACTAAACACAGGGATCACTCAGTAAATTCTGTCAAGGGATTACAGCTGCAAATTAGTTAAGCTCTGACAATCCAAGTAAGTGTGTGTGACTGCTGCACTGTGTCTTGGGAGCTGTATTATTTACTATCTTAGGCAGCTGGAGGATTAAGATTGTAATGTCGCTAGTGGTGTATGTTTCTCTTCTGTTACACAAAGCTTTACTTTAAAAACAAAAAAATACCAACATGTGTGCATTGTATTTTTCAAGATGATCTCGTTCAACGACACATTTCCCAACGCTGAGGGTGGCGGCACTGTCTCCAGGCAGATCCTTCATCATAAGAACGAAAGTATATCACAAACGTCCGAGGAGGTGTCTGTGAAGAGGTGTCGAGGACAAAGGGGTCTGAGGTGGGCCGTGTGGGTGAGAACTAAAGCCAAGTCCAGGCCAATGCACTCACACACAACTTTTTCTATCCCGCTTTCAGTAAACACAAGATTGAAGAAAGATAAATACAATCAAAGGCATTGAAATTGTCCGTGCCGTGACCTCCGAAACATTACAATAGATAAATTGTGCACATACATATGTTTTCTATGAGTTTTTTTTCTCTTTTCTCTGTGGTTGAATGAGGCTTGAAAGAACCAGAGTATCTTGAAGTATGATTAAAGTTCAGTTTTAATAGACTGAAATCCCAAACGGCATCAGCATGATCTGCAAAATGGCATTATGTCAGTATAAATAATGCAAGATTCTCAGCAATGCACTAAAGCTTCTGTTATTTTTTTTTTTCAGTTTTTCTAAGGAATGTTGGAAAGGACTGAAGTCAAAAGCAGATAATTATACTTTATTAAATTCTGTTTTCTAGGTAGGCTTAATTTGTAGCTTCATATAAATAGCATTAACCCCCTATCAAGAATATCTTTTTGTCTGAGTCCTATCCATTTTATATTCCTCATCACAAGACTTTCCTCATTTATTTAAAAATAAAAAACTAATATTGTAGGGTCATGAAAATAAAATTACACAACCACCTTTCCAGGCAGCACTTACATAGATAATGTGGCTATATATTGGTGAGTACAAATTAAGTGCAAAATTCACAAGCTGAAATTATAATAATTCAAACCAAACATTGTACATGTAGTGCTAGGAGCCTTCTGAATTCTAGTTTATGTTGCCAATTCTTCCTGAAAGAGAACCTTGAAATAAAATCCACTTAAGCCCTGTCTTTCTCTCCAGAGTATAGTTAAATCCTTGCTGTGTATGGCCCTGATTAGAGTTCTGTGAGCCTTACATCAGTGCACAACCTTGACTTCCAGCAGGAAACCAAGTGCACGGGTCAATTATGGCAATACCTTGTTTTGCTTTTGAGACGGGGGATGTGATCTTAGATACTGAGGCACACAAGTCGATACACCTCAACTGTAAAATCGCCAACTCCCAGATCAAAAGTGTAAATGAATAAAGACAGATTGCAGCAATATTATCACATTTGGCAAACAGTATAGACAAGGGCACATGGGACGATATGTTCCTGCACTATCCGTGGCTGCTTTGAGGCCTTGTAACTGTGGAGCTGTGGAATAAAGTAAAGCATGACATAGATGGGGATGGCGTCTCACTCAGGGTGCAACAATCATGGCTTTGTCAGTCAGGCACAGCTGTCACCACAAACAATGTGTCCTCAAATCAGCATGAGAGCCTATATTAATGATGGGAGAGTATAAAAACCTTAAAATACTTTGTACTTACTAGGCTAAGTTAGATTTAATTGTGATTGAATGACGAGTTCCTTCAGCTTCAAACATTTATTCATTAAAGCCTTTAAAATGACTAGATTTGCCTGGAAGATATTGTGAATTGCCGGTAAATTATAAAATTGTAAAAAAAAAATATATATATATATATATATATATATATATATGAGAAAAGTTGATGTATATCTACATCATTCACATCGTACATAAATTTGTATCATGAGTCATCAAGTAATATTTCTGAGTTTTTTTTCCTGTGAACATATATTACGGTGCTAAGATTAGCATTGTTTTTAAAGTCAAACCTGGCCAAAGTGCACCACCTAGTGTTGAAGTAAAGCAATGAAAATGAACGAGTATCTTTTTGTGCATTTTATTAATTTTTTGACAAATATATATGAAGTTTTTCCAATATAGGAAACATATTTTTTAAAGATACATTAACAGCAAATTTATTCCTGCAAATACAGGGGGAAAAGAATTATAGCAAGGGTAGAATTTATAATTGTGAGTTATCTTAAGTTGGTCTGTTTTTTGGTAATAAAAATGCCAATGGGACATTTTAATACAATGAATGTCTGCATCAAGGCACAAAAGCATTGACAACTGTCAGGAGTTTTTGCCAAAAATGTTGGTCCCATTAGACAGTACCAACTTTTACTACATAATATGAAACAAAAATAACAGATAAAAGAAAATTTACTTCTATAATAGTAATGATCACAAAAGAAAATCATAATGTACAGAGCTCAGAACATCACAGCTCAAAGATAAAATTGGTGTTAATTGTGGGGAGATGACATCTTCAATTTTCAACGCAACGGAAGACCTGCACTTATTCCAGAGGATGGAGCTCACCAAGCGATCTTTTGTCCTGCTGAAGAAACTCTTGTAGGCTTCTTTTTCCCTGCCTGAAGTTGCTCTCCCTCCTTGAAAATGGCAAAATGACTTGCAGTCTGAGAAGAGTCTCTATGTTGACAAAGCCTCGGATCTGTGATGTCTGGAGGGCATCAAGCACAGTAGTTGGGAGATAGCCTGCCAATGGATCCAACCATTTGTCCTTCCACATTTGCATCTCACTTTGGAGCGAGGCTTCATCTGGTAAATCCTCCTTGTACAGCTTACCGACAAGATCACTCAGAATGCTGGTTTCTACTTTGGACATTGCATAAGGCACAATCTCCAGACACCGCAAGGTATCTGTTACTTTTTGTGTGAAGATGCTCTCAATTTCTGTTCTTGAATGCTCAATAACTTTTGTGCTAACAGATTCTTTGTAAAACTCACTTAGTTGCTCTAAAAGGGCTGAATGCAACAATGTAACATTAAGTTTGGAAGCCAATGCAACTGCTTCTTCAAACCAGTTCTTGTGATGGCAGTCTACTTCAGCCAACAGCTGTCCAAGCTGAGCTTTAAGATCGGGTAAACTTTTTACAGCAAGTAACATGTCTAAAGGTTTGCCCAGCAATCCTTCACTCAGCTGGTAAGTTACTTTAAGGACATTTTTCTGAACCACTGTTCCTAAGATAAATTCAAAGTTTCTGATTGCATTAAAAAACTCAGTGGCTTGTTGCTCATCTGGTGTACTTTGCTGGCCTTTTAGTTCATTCAAACACAGTACAACTGCTTCTAAAACCTCTACCATCACCTGGTGCATATCATGACTCCTGTTCCAGTTTTTTGTGAGTTTGTCCCTTAGCTCGTTGCTTTTCCCTTCATCATGAGAAAACACATGCAAAATCATGTCCTCTAGTCTGTTCTGCCGCTCAACATCCTCTGTAAACCAGTGTAATATCCTCTGTATCAAAACAGCACTATTGGCTATTTCCATCACTGGAGACGTTTTTGCGAGCCACACATTAAGAGACTGGGCTGAACAGATTGTTTTTACAGCCTTTGGATATTTTGCAGCAAGGGCTGAACAAACTGCGCTCATCTGACCACCTACTTCCCCAACACACAGCATTGCCTGCCCTCTACAGTATTCCATTTTGAGCCCCCATTTTTCAGACAATACCCTCTCCACAGCCTCCGCAAGGCAATGTACATCTTCAGTGAAAGGAATAAAAGCTAATGTCTCTTCACACTGAATATCGTCCTTGTTTAGATACCTGATGCACAGTGGGATGTAGAGATGCCCCTCAATGCCAACTGCTTGTTCAGTTATAATGGTGAAGAATGCAAAGTCCCCAAATTCCTTGAGTATTTGCTCACGTTGTTGAGGGTCATAGAAAGACACAGTTTTCCGTAGTTCATCAGTGATCTCTGATGTCTCTGGGAGCTGCTGTATTGGTGCCATGGTGCTTTCCTCCATCACAATATCCACTTCAGCTACTTCTATAAAAAAGAAGAAAATGTTTTATTAACCAAATGGCAAAGAGACTAGACA
Source organism: Mugilogobius chulae (assembly GCA_038363315.1). Taxonomy (NCBI): domain Eukaryota; kingdom Metazoa; phylum Chordata; class Actinopteri; order Gobiiformes; family Gobiidae; genus Mugilogobius; species Mugilogobius chulae. The sequence continues at coordinate 13,516,569 of CM076399.1, read as the reverse complement.
CTATGCAAATACATTAGCTACTAAAATACTTGCCGCTTTCCAATTGTATCTTCTCTAATGTTGTCATGACCTAAAATATAATCACACAATTTAGAGCAAAATATTAAGCTGACAGTTACCAGAGAATAGTAAACAAATGTACCTTTGAAAGGCAGGGTTTGCTTTCAGGGTTGAGTTCCATACACGTCTCAATCACCTCTGGCAGTCTTTGCAGCATTAGGGCATGAGAAAGAAGCATCATGTGGTCTAGTTTGCTGCCTTTGCACACAGTGTTTTTAAAAACATCTCTAATAGAGTTCAGAGTGGTCTTCATCAGGTCAAACTCCATACTGACACTTGGCAGGACAGCAACTTGTCTTAGCAGAAGGGCCACAGTGGGATAGCTTTTAGATTCTACGTGGGCCAGTGTTTCAGCTATAGATGTTGGAGGTGCGATATCCTGGAACTTCTCTCTCCACACAGCAGACCAGGCATTTATCTCTTGTTCTCCGCTTCTGGCTCAGGAAGCTCTCTGAGGTACAGACTGAAGGGTTGACTAGTGGACTCTGCCTGAATGGGCTGCGGGTTGCAGGAGGGCAGCAAAGACAAGACTGACAGAGCTTTTAAATGTCCATCAGAAAAGTTGTATTTCATCGCATCAATCAAATTTGTAAGGAGGGGAATACTCAGATTTTCTCTGTAATAAACTTCAGGGGATTCATAGCCATTCACTTCTTCAGAGAAACACAGTTGTTCAGGAGCAATTTTACTTGCAAGTTGAAATGCCTGTTCAAACCAAGTGTGGTGGACAGCGATGATGTTTGCTAAAGTTTTACTAAGCGTTTCTATGATTGAGGGGATTTTTTCCACCTCACAGAGAATATCAGCTGGATTTCCACACCGGAAAACTGTGCTGCAGTTGCTAAGAGGAGCACAGGCATTTTAATAATTAGAAGAGAAATGATAAAATCTACATTTCTCAGTGCAGTAGAGAGAACTTGAGCATTCATGGCTTTGACACCCGTAACACTTGAACCAACTGCATCTAAACAACTGAGAACACCATCCAGAGTTTCTGCAAGTTCATCAAAAAAGTCCTCCCTTTTTCTCCACCTCGAGTAGCATGTTTCTGGGCTTTCCTTTATCGCCTCCCTGGGCACGTTGAGGAGTCCATCAACAGCCTGTGCCAACTGTTTCTCTAGCCCAGGGTATGCATCAAAAAACAGCAAAAGGTCTTCAGCAACATTAAGCGTTTTAACTACTGAGGGACAAGGCACACTTTGCACCAGCCAGTGACTTAGGCCACAAGACTCACTAGGTGTGACAACAGCAAGAGGATAGTTTTGAAGAAAATCTAGAGACATTTTCTTCAGGCTTTGGAAGCCTGCACCACGATTCATGAAAGCCTGCCCACGGCACTGAGCCATGTCCAGACCCCAGTCCTCACTGAGAACTTTAGCCAAGTTGTGTGCCTGTGCTTCAACGCTTCCGTTTTCATTTAACGGTAAGAATCCTACTAATTCTACTTTCGGCACAGATTCTCCCACATACCTCACAAACACAGGTAAGTAAGGCTGGTCATTGACATAGACTGGCTTGTCTATAATAAGTGAGAAAAATGGTGAGTCTTGTATTTCTTTAAGTATAAATCTCTGACACCTTTGATAACAAGTGTATTCATTTGAGCCTCACCTATATTGCATTTGTCCTCACTTTCAAACCAGTGACACATGGACAGCTCTTGAAACATAAGCTCACGATGCTCCTCAGAAATATCAGACAGACTACATCCTTTTTCCCTAATTCCGCAGCCAATTTGAAAACTATTGTAAGACTATGACAATTGTCTCCACTGTGGCCATTCTCATCTGCAGCTTTCATCTCCTGGTCTTCAATCATGTGAGCAAGCTGGTCACTTGGGGGTTCTTCATGCTCCACTTTTACAGTTTCGACTGAAGCACAACAAACACACATGATGATAACAAACTAAGACAATTATGCCATTAGGAAAAAACAAGATGGTCTTACCTTCAGTTTTGATTTCTGTGTTTTTGTTGAAAAATTTGGATTCCCTCTCCTAAAGAAATAATAAAAAATTAAATAACTTAAGTTGCACTGGCTTATACATTGCGAAAATATATAAGAACCTGCAAGCACTTACCAAACAGATGCCCTCTAAAGCTTGTGGTGTAGCTTTCAAACACTGGGTGACCATGCGATCCAGGTCTCGACTGAAGTCAGAGCTTACTTGGAGGAGTGCGAGGCATGGGGATCTGTCCTGGGGATCTGTATTTCTTAAATATTCCAGAAACCTTTTATGGCGCATCACAACCCCACAGTCCTCCAGAGCTGTGCTGGGTAACACAGACATGATCTTCAACAGCACATTAATGTTGCCAAAGTACTGCATTAATGGCAAACGTAACGTTTGGAATAATGAGCTTGGAGTCGTCACAGAAGCCTTAGTTTTCCATGTCACTCGCCAGCAGCACAGTTCGGTGAAGAAATTGTCTGCATCCGGAAGATCATAGCTATACAGAGGAAGTTTAGACTTTAAGCTCTCAAACATGTAGCTCTTTGTGACTGAACTTGGGACAAGGGAAAGAAAATTTAGTGCTTCTTTGTGGTCATCTGAAAATAGTCTTTTACAGCATTGATGAGGTTATCTACCAGTGGCACACTCAAGCTATCTTTGTAGAAACCAACTGGCTTCATCATGCCATCTCTTTGCAAAGAGCTTTCCGGCACTTCAACTTGTACTCGAAGATTTTGCGCAATTGCACAGGCCTCATCAAACCAATTCTGATGAAACACTTTGATATTGGTTTTTACTCTGTTAAGTGTAGCCACAATACCACCTATATGGCAGAGTTGGGATGCAGCACTGAAGTGATCCTTTTGAAGGCCTGCACTCAGGTCCTTAGTGAAAGATGATGTGTTTTTTAACACAACCATGGCCATGATAAAATCAAAGTCCATCATCTTCTGCAGAAGTGCCAAAGCTCGTTCAGACAATGCCTTCCATCTTTGTGGGTTGTTTTTGATTTTTCCAAGACTTTCAAACAGCGGCTCCAGCATCTGTACAAACACCTCATAGGAGTCATGCTTCTCCTGCCAAACTGAACTGAACTTTCCTTGTAACTCTTGAACTTTCTCAAACGTTTCTTTTAGACCTTTGGCAATAACATGGTCAAGCTGTTTTTCTAGAGCCTCATTGCTGCCATAAAACATCATAACCTCTTCAAACGTCTCTAGAGCTCTGGTAATGGCAGGCACCGGGATGGATTTGGACCACCACATGTTGAGTGAGTATGAAGAACAATGGGTGCTTATTGCAAGAGGAAACTTCTCTTGTATTTTGCAAGCAAAAGCCTTTAACTTGTAAGAAACATCGCCTGAGCCCAAGTAGGCCTGACCTCTGCAATTTTTTAAGTCAAGATTCCACCTAACTGTTACAATTTCAAATAAATGTTTGACCATAGCCTCACAAGAAAGATTTGCCTCAAGAAATCCCAATAATTCCAAGCGCATAACATCAAAGCTGTCAACAAACTTGAGAAAGAGTGGAAGGTAATTATTTTCACCCATTTTAACCACTCTATCAATGAAAAGGGAGAAGAATGAACCTCCAACTTCCATAAGGATTCCCTCTCTAACTGCATTTTCACAAACCACAAGAACTTCTTGCATTTCTGACTTTGTAACATATTCAGTCTCTCCTTCCAAAGCAGGAGGGGCGTCAGTGTGGTCCCTGTTTTGGCTGCTGTATGCAGCCACCACTGCCGACTGCAAAGCTGACTTCAGAGCTTCTCTGTCAGTCTCTGCACATTTCATTTCCACAAGTCTATCAGCATCCATCTCCAGGTTTATGAGCTGTAATTCCTCTTCAGTGTCTTTTTCAGCATGGTTGCCTTGGTTTTCAACTACAAAAAAAAAAAAAAAAAAAAAAAACATTTTCACTACAAATGTTCATTACTGGAAGAAAAGTGAATTCATACTGTATGTATGTATGTATGTAACAAATTTTAATACATTTAGTCTATATGTTGACTTTATAATGACAAGTATTAATTAAAGGAAATGAATACATTAAAAAGGGTTAAATGTACAAGTAGAACTGGTTCTTGATTTCCATCCCTGAAAAGTATTTTTTACTAAACCCTTACAACAGATGAGCATGAGAATGTAAATTATTCTCGGCAGTTCATGATTTTTTCTGATGCTGGGGCTCTTGGACATGTTTAAAATTAGGGGTGCTCCGATCCAGCTTTTACAGATTTGATAGTGATTCTGATATTTTGGAATTAAGTATCTGTCGATACTCATTATCAACCGATACTATTGTAAGGACTGAAAGAGCTTTTTTTTTATTTCAAAACATAAGAAATTTGATCATGTTGTGCTACGTAAATGTTATTTATAGTGCAAGTCACAACTAAACGACTTGATAGGAATAAAATGTCAAACATTCTAAGATGTTCTGGATCAACATGAGGCCAGGAAATAAGTCTCATTATGCCCAATTAATGCACAACTACAATATCAGCTGAACAGATATCATGGAGCCGATACTCGATCCAGCTAAGTTTCCTGGATTGGCACCGATATCCGATCCTATTATAGGATCAGTGCATCCTTGTTTAAAATGTACACCATGAACTAAATGTAGAATTGCAAGTTCAACCAATATTCAGTAATTGAAGAGATTATGTAATGGCCAGACCTCTCATTTACACAAAAAAAACAAAAAAAAAAAAATCTTGTTCGCCAAAAGTGAACCCACAATAAAATTCGGAAATTCAAAAAATTCAAATCATGATTATATTTGGTTTAAAAAATAATTACTTTTAGATATTTTTTAAAAGAATGTATAATAGTATTATTTATTTATTTTCTTCTTCTTCTTTTTTTTTTAAATTAAATTTTAGTATTCAAGTAATAAGTAAAAAAAAAAAAGGCAGTCATCTTACTTGGTGCTGGCTTTTCTTTTGTGTTGTCATTCTAAAAGAAAGCACAAACACAAATGCATCAAACACTTTTAGTATGCTCACTAATTATAAAAATAACAAACAGAAAAGTAAAATAACCCACCGTTTGCAGCAGCTGCAGTATATCAGGATGTTTCTGAACATACGAGTCCACCATTTTCTCTGTATTGAAGTGTACATCTTGGTTGACATAGATGAATGCCTTGCTGCATTGTCTTTGGTCCTCAGCGGTGGTGTTCAGGTAGACTTGGCACCTCTCCTGCACCATATGATACTGCCCATACACGTCTGCCTCAGCATTTACACATGGGACAGTACCTAACACCCTCAGTAGATTCTGCACATTTGGGTAGAAGCCAATATCGGGGATCTTTAGTGTGGCAAACACAGTAGTGGGGAGGATTCTGCGCTTGCTGGCATGTCTCCACTTTACTTCCCAACAACCTAGTTCTTCATAGAAAGTGTCTGGCCTTGCAAGGTTGTTCAGATTAGCATCTGCTACTTTATCTCTGCGAATGCTAAAATTATGGTCAGCCATGTAAGACGGCACTAATGAGAGCCACCGGAGAATACGAACCATCTCTATGCCCAAAACTCTGTTCACCTCCAAAACTAGATACTGTAGTATGGGCCGACTCAGAGTTTCTCTGTACAAGTCTTCTAGTGGGGTTTCTGCTGCATTTCCTTGGTCTATCTCAGGTTTGGTGACTTCTACCCCAAGTTTCTTTGCCCTCCCAACTGCATCAGCAAACCATTTTCTATGCAGTATTGCAAGTTCTTGTTGGTATTTGCTCAGCAGCTTTAAGGCATTAGAGATACTATACTGTAAAGTACTGCTGACGCTGATGATTCCCCTGAGGCTGGAGTTCAATATGCTCACACAACATAGTGTGTTTTTCAGAACAACAAGAGTGATTATAAAATTAAAATTTTTCAAAATGGGCTTGAGCCTGGCCATTTGCTCAGCAGTATCTTCGTCTACTTTTGAAATGATTTCATTGATGCAGTTAAGGAATGGCTCGAGGATATCCAACATGGTTAGGAAAGCATCAGTGCCATATTCCCAGTTACTATTTAAACTCGTCTTGATTCTATCTACTTCTCCTTTGATGTGCCCATAGGTCATTTGAATCTTTCCTTCTAGTCTCCTGAATAGCTCCGGTGTTTTCCTGAGTAATGAGGCCACCTCCTCCACAGTGTCGGCCACATTTTGAATAGAGGCCACTGGCATGCAGCGCATAATCCAAATATTAAATGCATACGGCTCACTTGGTGAAAGCGCTACCTGTGGAAACTCCTGGAGTATTTTGCAGGTAAGGTCTCGGATTTTTTGACACATTTTGCCTTTGACGAGATAGCTTATGCCTCTGCAGTGCTCCATCCTCAGACCCCATTTGTTTCTCAACTCTGAGATAAGAAGATAAAAAAGATTTTCCACATCTACATCACATGGAAAAAAGCCAATCAAGTGCTTCTGTGGTAACCCTGCAACTGTCACAGAGCGAATATAAACTGGAATCTGCTCTTTTCCTTCTATTATGGTCACTTCTTGAATAAGAATCGAAAAGAACCGTGCTAAGCGGAGGCTGTTTTGGATTTCCTCGCGCATTAGGTCTTCACTTAACTGCAAGATTTCTTTTTTGTCAATCTTCTCAACACAAATCCGATTAAAAGATTGCTGACCCCTTGCACCTCCAATAGGATCATCAGTGGTGTTTGTGCCATTTATGCTGAATCCAGTGAGTGCCAAGATCTCTTTAAAATATGCTCTGAGTGTGTCTTTTGCTTTACAGATGGCTACATCTTCTTGTGTTTGGGTTTCAACTTGCAGATCAAGTGCTGAACTGTTTTTATCACATGCGTCAGTTGTATCCTCTGAGGAAGAGCATTTGAGTTTAAATTAATACATTGGAATTACATTATCTAACATTTACAATATTCTTGGGAGAAATCTCTTACCTTTTGTTTTCTTTATAGAGGTGTGGTCCTCTTCAGACTGGAAGCAAAAACAGGAGATTTACTTTACACTCAAGATAAAACCACAAAAATGTCTGCATTTAATTATCAACTTGCCTGATCTCCAGCTCTCTTTCTGTTCACTGACTGATTGTTTACTGACACTGTAAGGTCAAATATTGTTGGAACAGCATCTTCTTTTAGAGCAGTGTTAGAGTCATCCTAAAAACAATAATATTGAATTAACAGAAATGAAGGGGAAAAAAACAACAACACACATACACACTGACATTTTCCAATAGGTGGTGCTCAAGGTTCATATTGTTATTTATTGTTATGTTATTTAAGATAGAATGATATTTTACAAAGTACTGCTCCTGGCCCGTTTTTTTTTTTTTTATCCATGGGAGATCATATTTATACTTTATATATATTTGTACTAACACAGCAGATGTTGAACTTTGTGACAGGCACAGAAAATTACAAAGATATTAACCTTAAACCCATTAAGAACTCCTTAAACCCAACAACTTCTGTTTAGATTCTGGTATGACATAAACCCAAACAAAAACATCACAAACTTTAACTTTAACATCTCCTATGTTAGTATAAATAATTAAAAAACTCATTTCCCCCCAAAAGCATAATTGTGCAGGTTAATGGAGTCAATGCTAAATGAATATTTCATAAAGACTTGCCCGTTACCATCTGAGAAATCATCAAATTCTAGAACTTTGGTTTTCAAATTGTAGAATGTTATAAAGAGCTTGAGCTCCATAAAAGTAGATTGTATTGTCTCATAAAAATAACACAATTAAACTGATCATGTTTATTTAATCTAAAATCCGTCTACAATGTCTTACCTGCTGAGAGATCATATCAGGCTCAAAGTGCTTTGCACAGAGTTTATAAGTCTTGTGCAGGTGGTCCGGGGTTTCTGATGCTAAATCTTGCCTATGACATTTCATCAGCCATAGTTTACATCTGAAAGTACAAAAGCGTAATATCAATACAATTACAAATGCGGGGAAATAAAAATACAAGGTACAGGTATGACATGTACTAGTAGTAGCTATTTATTTACTGGAGTTCAGTTTGTCTAAAAATGTTTTGCAACAGTATGCCTTTAGACACTACTTAAAAAAAAGAACCAAGGCTGTTTGTGCTCAGCTGAAATTGAAGGCACTATGGAAATTCAATCCATCATTATTACTATCGTTATTTCTCCAGCTTGAGGACACACCGTGATTGAACCTTAAACATTACAGACAGTGACATTTATGCAGTGACCTGTTGGCTAATCTGACTTGTGATTGTGCGCTGTACTTTCAGCCGATAGGTGTCGCACAGCGATGGAAACAACGCTAAAGTTGGCACTTATGGAGAAAAAAACATAATGTACAAACATAAGGAAAGAATTTAATTTAAAGCAAGATATTGCGATTGGCTCGGGTCTTGAACCCTATACAGCGAGTTTATAATCCAAGTGAACTTATCCAACAAAAAATACACAGAATGCGCCATTTTCCACTGAATTGGGATGGACACTAGCTGCCAACATGCTGTGATGCTAGTGTCGGTGCTAATATGAAGCTAACACATTTCATTTAATACGGTGGGTTAAAAGTATTTATGATTTCTCTGTACAGAAAGCAGATCACGTACCGTTCAGCGTCCAGTGGAAAACTGAAAAGCGGGGTGTCCTCGCCCTCTCCTCGGCGAGAAGCACAGTTGGCTGCAGCGCAGCAGTCAGTCATTTTGGTTTGCAATGTAGCCAGCTAACGAGTTAGCTAGCTTCGCTAGTGATTGCAAACTGAAAATGCTACAGTACAAAAACTACATGGCACTCTATAGAGGCATGCTTTATCCTAAACCTGCAAAAACAAGATCAGTCTTAACACTGCCCTCTGTTGAGAAATCTGTAGAAAATGAAAACTATTTTAAACCCATGCTTTCAAAGTTGCTACTCGGCGAACCAAACGCGTGAGCTCGAAATGTGTTTAACTCAACCAGGAACTGGAGTGAGCAGGAAAAGTGTTCACCACCAGAGAGAGCTGTGGCCACTACTTACAGTAAGATACTATTCTTTTACTGTTGAGTCCATGGAAGTATAATATACATCCATGGTTGAGCCACAGACATCAGATTACACTTAGAAATTATCATATTTGTAGGACAGATTAGTTTGAAGCAATATGTGTATTTTTTTTATTTGGATGTTTTGAGCAAGCTTGAATTTCCACAAAATTAGTTTCTATCCCACAGAATAAACTAGTTTTCACCTAAAATGTCCCAAAGTACAGTTTGGCTTGACCATTTTAGTTTTTTGTGTGTCTTACATAAAGTTACACAATGTCATTATATTTGTAATCAGTTATTTATTTATCAATGAGCACAGTACAAAACATAAGAAAATGCCTTAGTTGCATCGTTTCCATCCACCACTTTAGAATCCCATGAATCAAATAACAGTTAAGTGTTTCCCACGTCAGGAACTGAATTAGAGCACCAGCTACTGGCTGCAAAGAAAATTACTGTGCGAAAAACAATCACATCGAGCTTGCTTGACATACTAATGCTTTAGAAAGACTCAAAAGGAGTCTTGGACTTAAAAACAGTGCAGAAAATATCAAAGTTGTACTTATAACATCACAGATCGGGGATTTTTCTGATGCTTAAACTGAACCAAAAAATACCTTTGAGGTTTCAAATATGTTTTGGATGAAGAAAAAGATTTAAAAACTCAAAAAGTTGATTTGAATAAAAAAAAAAAAAAAATTATTAATCATCTTTTCACAAGAGTTTCTTTTTCAGTTATGTTCATTTTTGAGGTAGAGTTCAACCACAGAGTCTAGATCACACTGGACATGAGAATTTATGTTCATAAAAGCAATACTTTTTGATTTCATTTTATCAGGGACATCTTCCATGTACCTGGTGAAGCGCTCATATGCCACATTGTCACTATTGTCACCAGACAAATAAGGCATGATGGCAAGGAGCCTGAAAGCCGGTAACATATTTGGGAAGAACTTCATGTCAGACAACTGCAGTGTGTCTTTGATAGTTGAGGGAAAACTTTCCTGTTTGCCTTTTTTGCTCCATTTAACCCACCAACAATTGAGCTCCGCAGAGAAGTTTTCTGCATTTAGCACATCATTCTTCAATATTTGTACATAATCCTCATCAGGCTTAACAGATTTTTTTTTGCTCAACAGCAGCAGGAACCAAAGTCATGCATTTGAGCATTTTCAGGACAGGCTCACTAAAAACCTCACTTAATTCTTTGTACAAACCACTCACCACAGCAAAAGACACATGTTCCTTGAAGTAATTCTCCTGCCGAACTGCAACAGATTCTGATTGTTTTCTCGAAAAGGACCGAGGAACCTTGAGATCCACGTCGACTGCAGCTGCAATAGTGGCTGCTTCTTCATACCAGAATTCATGGTAAACATCTATGTTGTCTGCCACCTCTTTTATCGATTGCAACACCGCTGGAATAGAGTTTGCCGTACAACCAATATCTACAGCGTTACCTAGCATGTTTTTACCTAAGGCCTGTGTAAGAGCTGTTATATTTTTCAACACAATTAATGTCATGAGAAACTCAAAATCCGTTAGAGCCTTTGAAATAACCATGGCTTCGTGTGCAACCTTATCACTCCACCTCACATCTTCATTGTCATTCACACTATCTAACCAGAGAAGCAGCGACTCATACATTTCAACCCCAATCTCAAAAACATTGTGACTACTTGTCCACTTAGTATGACAGGTGCTCTTTAGTGCATTGGCTTTCTCTGCTCTATCTTGGTAGAATAAAGAAATTGCCTGCTCAAACTCCACAACCAACAAAGGAGAGAGACTGAAGAAAGCCTCGATCTTCTTAAGAGTAGACATGACAAGCTGGACTCCTGACAAAGGCATGCTTTTGGCCAGTGCAATGTTTACAGTTTGAGTTGCTCTTATACAGAGTACTGCTGCTGGGAATTTTCAGTTACTTTGGCAGCAAACTTTTTTATCTTGCTAGAATGCGTTCCAGAGCATGAGTGGGCCTGGCCTTTGCACTGCTCCATTTTCAAGCCCCATTTTTCAGTTATTTCTGCCAGTAATTTTTCAGCCAAGACATCTTCATCTCCACTGAAAGGGACCAACCCAAGGAAGCTTTCCCGTTGGCAGTTTGACTTATCTACAAAGCGAACAAAAAAAGGGAGGAACATTTCTCCAGAGATTATTACTAACTCATCAGTAAGCAGTGAGAAATGACCGTTTTGCTGAACCTCCTCCACCAGTTTACCACGAATGTATTGTTCGCATACTTCAATTAAGTTTTTAAGTTCTTCAGGAAACTTCTCCTTATTCTCATCCCACTTTTTCCTGAGAGTTTCATCCCCACTGTGTATGCGATATTCTAACAGAGCTTGAAAGTTACTTTGTCTGTTCTCATGTTCATCTTCTGGATCTGTTGGGGGAATGTTGTTTCCTCCTAACAGCAGGACGATTTCAAACAGAGACTTGAGATACTCTCTGTTCTCATCTTCTTCTGACACAGGCGTATTGCTGGCAGGTTCGGTGTCTGGCTTTTTCATCTCTATAGGGGAAACAAGAAACATTGTAATACCATTGATTAAGGTACAATATATTTTCATTGAATGTAAACATACTTTTTCTTCCTTTAATGTCCTTTTCATCGACTTTTCCCTTTTACAAAACATAATAATGTCAATACGATAAACACAAAAAGCCATATCATTACAGTCACTCTTCACTTACAGCTTCTTTCCTCTTCCCATGGCTGGTTTGAGCAGTTGCTGGGGAATCAAAGATGGTTGGAACAGCATCATCCTTCAGCACCACACTCTGACCCTCCTAAAACATTCGGGATACATATTTGTCTGATTTTATTTGCCCATTGTAAGAGTTTTACATGTCACTTACACTGTCAACAAATGCAGATGGTTGAAAATGTTTTCCACAAAGTCTTTCATATTTATACAATTGGTCTGCAGGTTTGTCATTGAGATCCTCCCGTTGGCATTTGTCCAACCACTGCTTGCACCTGAAATGTAAATTACGTTTTATTATTAAAAATATTTAATTTTACTACCTCCATTATTGAGTTGGCAAGATGACTGTGCTAAAGTTACGTTCTGTCGTGCATCTGTACAAAACATTTAGCTTTAAAATATTGTTACTAGAAAGAAGATCCACTGGATCTCCAGAACAGACTCTCTCATGTGCAGTAGCTTAGCATCCTCGTCTGGTCTGAAACATTACCTTTCGGACTCCAAAGGAAACCTGAATAATGGCTGCGAGTCAGACTTTCCTCCAGAGCAGTTTTGGACAGCGCAGTGACCCCGCATCTCTGCTTTTTACGAAGCTATCTTTTAAACTTTGTTCATAAAGCTTTTGTGTGAAAAAACAGGAAATTAGGTCAGCGACTATGCGCCATTGCAGTGACTTCCTGTGTCGGACTTCAAAATAAAACGAAATTGCAGTACACCGGTAAAAATAATTTACAATTTCATCAAGAGTGACGTGTTCAATGGTCAACAAACTACTTTTGTTTGTAGGATTAATTTGGAGAATGGCAGGAAAGATTTTTTTTTTTTTGTTACTTGAAAAACATCACTGAACATCAATATTTAGACTATGAACTGTGGCGTGTCAATGTGAACCCTGCTGCTGACATGCAAAACAAGTCAAACGAAACCAGACTGAACCAGTACAAGAGGAATTCTATTTGGTTTCAAACATTCAAAAACCTCGCCCCGCGCACGTTCTCTCGTGCGAGCTAAGCGTTTCTATTGGCCTGTTTTATGTCTCGCGGGATCCACGTGACCAATGGATTCACAGCGGCAAATTCAGACGGATCGTTGTTTCTGAGGAAAGCAACAGACGTGCTCCAACCTTGTCCTGCCTGAGAGAGGTTTTCTCCTCACTAGACGCCCATCAGAGTGAGTTTTACTTTTATTTTAATGTAATTTAAACATTGGATAAAAACCTAGTTGCAGAGCTAAAATCTAAACGTTTTTTTGTAATTCCTCCCTGAGTATGACTGGATTTTAGAATTCTCCTCGTTTTTGTATGTTGGGTGTTGTCATATAGTGCTGTCACGTGTCAGGGTACAGTAAACATATTTTTTCCTCATTATTTCTATGCTCAGATTTTCTGTTGGTAAAGTCAACTATTAAAAAGATGGAAAGCACTACAGTGTTGAGACAGCACAGCACAATTAAGAAGGTAAGTATCTTAAACATTTATACAGTACTTTAAATACATTTCAATTTCATTTTCAAATGCTGTGTTTATTTAGAAAAATAAGGAAAATGTTCAGCCTGCTCCAGTGATGAAGTCCTTTATTAGAAAAGCTGCTCCTCCCCTCCAACAAAATGGAAATAAAAAATCAGACAAAGTGACACTTGCCAAACAATCTGAGAAAAGGCAAGTCATTGGTGAGAGTACATCGGGAAAGACTGCAACACTAAAATCTTCTGCACCGGCCAGAAAGCCAACTCACATTCAAGACTCTAAAACTGAGCAAGCAGCAAAATACACAAAGCCAATTGCAGACGCACCAAAGGCCACAGCCATACAGTACAAGAGACCTGCTCCCGGCATGTACAAAGGCAAGATTATTGAGTCAAAAATTGGATCTATTTGGAAGTCAAGTGTTACTGCTAGAAGTGAAGACCAGAACCCATCTGCCCAAAATGTAGCATGCCAAAAATCTGAAAATATGACCTCATCAAAAGCAGGGCGGGGTACAGCAAAAACATCAGCTTCAACTTTAAAGAGACCTGTCAAAACCGCCAGCAGCTGTCGCCCCCAAGCTCTTTCACTTCTGCTCGTCTTCCAACCAGAAGTGTCCCGACTACAGTACACCCCAAAAATGCTACAGTGGTTCAGAGCAGAAGGTGTGGAACGTTGATTACGAAGCCAAAAGTTCCATTTACAGACAAGAAAGCAAGCAAGCCCCCTGTCACAAGTACAATTACTCAATACAGAACTAACACTGAAACTGCGGAGGAGAAGAAGTAAGTTATTTCTACCACATTCAACAACTGTGAATTGTTGTGTCCATATTAACATATTTGTTGTCTCTTTCACAGAGCTAAACTTGCAGAATGGCTTGCATCAAAAGGGAAGACTCTAAAAAGACCAGCTTTGATGTCTACTGCCCCCTCTGCAAAAAACAAAATGTCTAACAAATCTGCTGCTGCTTCTAAATCTCATTTGACAACAAAGTCTAAATCTGAACAAGCCATAAAGGAGGAATCCAAACCAACATCTATTACACCTTCCCTCACCACGGACAATCAAGAGGTGGTTAAGTCGAACAAAAGAATATCTGAGATTATGAATACTACATTGGACCTGCTAGAGAACACAGATTTAGAGCTCTCAGTTGACCGACAGGATGACTGCAGTGATCGAGTTGATGATGTGAGAACAAAATAGATCTCATTTATTTTCCCTGCTATGGTTTTGTTATAATAATCACCATCTTTCATCAGATTGTTATAAACCTATGTGATGCACTGGAAGCTTTAGAACCTCCCTCTCGATGTGACAATGGTAAGTTTGTCTCCCAAATGACGACTGTTTCTTTTCTGCTGCTGTATATAGAGCTTTGTGCTGCTACATATCTTCAAAAGCTATAAAACAATATTCAGTTTCTGTAAGTTTTGTAAATTCAATCTACATTATTACACTCTTGTTTTTATTTTTACACAGAGCTCCCACTGGTGAATGAGTGCAAAGACATAGAAAATGAAGAAAAAAGAGAATGTAAACAGGAGGACGTAAAGAGTAAGGCGTTTAAGAGTGAAGGCGATGTCAGTGATGATCAGGAAGTGCTTGGAAAGTCTGAGGAAAGTGATGATGATGATGATGATGATAGTGATTGCTGTGTGAAGGAGAACACGCCACCAGTGAAAGATGCTTCTGTTGTCAAATACAGTGTAAAAACCACACCATTTTTGCAAAGGTAATTCTTAAAGCTTCTCTGCTTGTTTTAAATGAGCTATAAGTCAATAAGTGTATTGTTTGTTTTAGTGTGAAGAAGACAATCGATGATGAAGTTTGTACCAGCACATCTAAGAAGAAAGTAACATCAAAGACCTAAAGTTCTGACCCCAGTGCGGCGCTCCAGTCGTATTCACCGCCAGTCTTCTCGGATGCCGACAATGCTTGTGGACCATGATCCATGCGTTTCGTCACTTGCTGAACTTGTGAAGCTGGATGATGATGCCAATGCATACATCTACAGAAAGAACCCTGCTCTTCTGGAGGATCTCCCAGATCAGCCACACTGTAAAGTCTGAAATGGAACTACTACTTACCAGTATATTGGAGTTTGATTGTAATGAGGTTGTATAATGTTCTCTGAATGTATTTGCACACTTTACTATTTCTTTAAGATTATAAACTTTGGTTTGCTAATATAATACGCTAATATGTTATTATTCTAATATGTATGATATGTAATTCATAATTAACAGGCTGTTATGCAATATTAAAATGTCAAACTAGTATGAAAGTCTTTATATACTTTTTTTCCATTTTATTTATCCACATTGTAAAAATCCAGAGCACTTTTATTGAACATTGGTTTGGAAATACCAATATTTCCAATTAATAGGACATTTGACACCTTTTCCCTCTGATCCCAGATGAGACATTACAAAATAACAAAATACACAAAACACTAATCTCTTTAATGCAATTCTTCCCCCAAACAAAAAAGTATAAAAATGCATGTTTTTTCCATTCATCTGCTGATCAAAGGGAAAGTCTTTCAGTGCTGTGCGGTAAGAAGTGTTAAACTTCTGTCAGATGGTTTTATGTCCTAGAGAGACCTCGATTATCCAGGTCTTTCACCTGTAAAAGAAGTCAGACATTTAAAGGATATTTTAACAACTGAAAAACAATGTTCACAACAGTTGTACAATAAGCTAAGAAGTTTAGTACCTTGTATATCCTAACCAGCCAGTGCTCTGTAGTGTATGCTTCCTCCAAGACATCCAGCTCAAAATCTTTATTTCCAATTTCAGCATTTCTCACTCTGTCATAACCAGGTGGGCGCTCTGAAAAGACGACATGTTTTTTTCAGTGCCTTGTAACCAATTTTGAAACTTAGACTTTATTATTCTAAAACAAATTAGTGTTTTGAGTACCAGTATTTTACCAAAGACAATTCAAATTGCTGACATTGGTATTTATTTATAATTAAGTTACTACTATACAGTTTATTATTGCAAATGACCACTCCCTACAGTCAATAAGACTTACTAGCTTCTGTGTAGACTTGTCCAAAGCGATAGTAGCACATTTTGTACATGAGGCAGTTGAGCAGAACTGGAGAACCTTCACGATCTACTCTGAATTCGCCGGTGGGTGTGTAGTAATCGTGCTCTTTAATGTGCTTTCCTGTGTCAGTGCTTCCTCCAATACGCACCATCCAAAGAAACTTGTTGATATCTTAATAATTAAAGAAAAACAGAATTTGAAATTACACACAAGCGGGAAAATCGAAAGTTTTTTTGTACAAATGTCGTTTTTATACTTTTCACTTACCATCAGAAGAATAACCTGTCAGACCTCCAAAGATGACTAAGACGTAGCTAACATCCAGTTCCCTCATAATCTCATAAGCTCTTTCCTCTGTAGATGCCATAGCCTATGTACAAACCAGTTAGACTCAACTCAAGTTTAAAATACATGAAACAAAGTGATGAGAGAAAAAGCTTACCTGCCCAACTCTGGATATATGAGTATTGTTCCATGTATTATTGTCGACCAAAATAGTTCGATTAGCCATAGCAGTTATCTGGTAGCCATAATCCCACCATGACATAACCTTGGCATCCTATAAATGAGTTAAAAAGGTTTAATTCACAGCTGAGCATTTATTTTTTATTTAATAGCATTGTATGTTATACCTCTGGGGTGTTGTGTCGTAGCCAGTAGTAAGCCTCCCTAAAATCATCAAAAATAATGCGGCTCCCATCTCCTCCACGGGCCGACAAGACAATGGAAGGAGAGGAGTAGGCCTCACTTGTCACCCAAGTTGAGTGGAAAGTATAGGTGATGAGGAAAAAGGCCATAACCAGAATCATCCCACTGGCAACCTGACAATACAATAGCAGTTAATTCAGAAAAATAATAGTACTAAAATATTTTTGTGTGGACAAATTTTTGATACCTCATTTTTGATTGGATAGGTGGAATCTTGCTGCTTCTTGGCTTCTTGTCTGGACGACTGACATCGAGGTTCTTCATATAAGTGGTCAAAACTTGGGAAACACCAATACCGGAAAGAATGCACATGACTGGAGCCAGCACCAACATCAGACGCACCTGAAGGAGGAAGCATAACAAGACGGTCAAGGTAATTATTGACAAAGAAAGCTGTACTGTCTATTTATGAACCAGAAAAGGACAATACCATGACGGCTGAGAAATACATGCTGGTCACACCGTACATGATGATAAAAATACGGGCATCCGACAGGTTATTAAAACAGTAGTATAGGCCGACTGAGAAAATAACAAAACAGCTATTAGTCTGCAAATCACTAGCTAATATTTTGTAACAGATTAATTACCCAGTACTATAAAAATTCATTCCGGCACTTGCCTGGAAACATAAACACCAACAGTTGCAAATCAAAGTAATAGGAGGACCACGTTGTAGGCTGGTGTTCAGAGACGGAGGCAATGATGGGAATGTTGTTTTTGGCATATGATGGGTCAAGCAAAGAGTAGAAACGACCCGTCCATGGGGAGATTTTTCCTGAAGATTAGAAGTAAAACAAAACTAGTGCAATTACACTTAAAAGATTGCAGTTATTTTGGTGAAGCTAAATTCTCACCAGTCAGCATCAAGACAGTTCCAACAGAAAGCAGGATGAAGCCCACCAGGGAGATAACACTCTTGAACAGCACCTCAAACTGCTGGGCATTGAGCTTACTGCGCAGGTAATCCACAAAGGCATGGATCTGGCAGAGGCCGAACACTCCAAAGGCAGCCATGTGTTCTGATGACTGCACTGGCTGGTTACAGATAAGGGTAGAGAAAGTGAGCAAAATAATGTAAGAAGGAATTTGTCAATCAACTATTACTTAGCACCATTCTTACCTGAAAGCCAACAAAAGAAATCTGCATGGAGAGGATTGTGCCAAGACAGTAGACAGTGCAATAAGCCACATAAATGCGATGAGAGAATCGTCCGGTCAGCATCAAAACCAGGACGTGAAGAGGAATCAAGTTGATCAGAAAAACATAGCCACCCCATGAGGAAACCTAAAGATAAACAAAAATGCAAAACACCAGTGAACGTCTCTGAAGACAACAAAAAAAAATTTATACGGTGCCCTTGCTTACCATGTAGAAATATGCAAGAGCACACATAGATGACCAGTACAAAGATCCAGTTTTGACAGCCTTAATCCACATGTAGTAAGTCAACAGCATGCAAAAGATGGCAATACCTGAAGTGCAAGAAAACCAAAGTTTAACAGAAAAATCTAATAAATAAAAAGCATTTGAGACCAACATTTTAATGTTAAGTGCACAAAAAATGTCTAAATCTAATATAAACTTTTTTTGTGTACCAAATCTTGTGTTGTGTCTCGTCCCATCCCTCTTATCTACAGTTAGCCTTTACCTTCATTATCATAAGAACCAGCAACAGAACGGGAGATATAACCAGGCACCACAGCAATCATTGCTGCTGCAAGAAGTCCAGCTCCTGCATCCTGAAGAGAAAAATCATTATAGTTTTTACCTTTTAGTCATACTTTAGCCTCTATCTGAAAAAAATAACTTACCTTTAGCTCCTTGGTCAGATGGTATGTGACAATTGCGGTGAAGGAGGAAAACAAAGGAGCCAAGAAGACACAGACGTTGCGGATGTCGATGGTGATGTGAAAAAAGTGTAGAACATGGTACAGGAGGGCAGATGTGATCATCAGTCCTATCAACAACAGGAGAGGAATTTAAAACACTTCGGAACAGTTTATTATTGTGTTTTTTTTTTCTTTTAAGATGAGACTTTTACCTGGATAGATAGTTCCACCAATGATCCTACCAAGAGGATACCATGCCCGATCATCAAACCAGTTGTGAAACTTATAAAATCCTTCTTCAGCCAGGAAGCGGGTGGTACGGTAGTTGAAATACCTGATATACAAAATGCAAAATATTTTAAGCATGAGAAGTAAATAGGCATAAATAATAATTAAAAAAAAAAAACTTACGGATCAAACTCATGAATAACACTTTCAAATCTCAACACTGAGAAAAGTCTGGTGGAGAATGCTGCAGATAGACAAAACATTTGTTGTTGTTTTTTATACTTTTTAGGGACATATGCACAATAGGATAGTAAGTGAAGCAGTCTTACACAGGACAGCAGCCATAGAAAGAATGAGCAGCTTTAACAATGTGTCCTGTTTTTCATAGGACAAACGTAAGAAGCCCAACTTCGTCATTTTGACGAGATTTTAACAGCTCACCGTACTACCTGTAAAGCACAAAACAATCTATATTAAGCAGATCACAACAGTAAAAACTGACACGTTAAAGTGTCAAAACAAACAGATTCTTTAACTAGATCAAAGTGTTTTCCAACTATGTGAGGTAACTCGTTTGTCCAACCCAACCAGATAAGGCCACGCAGCAACGTAGCCTAAGGAAACCAGGAAGCTGCAACTTTGGCAAACGACAACACTGATTCATACTTCATATCTCATGATAAAATCAATGATAACTGTTAAGATTTAGGATGAAATGCACGTTTAAAGCTCCACACATTTTAAACACCCCATCCATGGCAGGACTGCTAAAGCAAGTCACGCGTGCAACGCAAATCTGAATTACAAACTGAACAGTTATTAGAATGTGCAAGTTATTGATGTACGTACAATGCATTACACAATTCGTAACGTTACTGAATAACTATAGTAAATTAGCAGGCCGGATAATGTGTTAAGCTAGCCAGGCTAATAGGATAGCTTCCGTGTGATGTGCTTTCCTAACATATATCTTCCGATTAAAATAAAAAAGACTAATCTGCATAAGAAATAATTGTTCATTGCGACTGTTTTATGCTCGTGAGTATGATAAATTCAGTTCAGAAACACTCACCCGCTCCTTCGCTCCTGTTTTTCATACACTTTTCACACACAATCTGCACTAACCAGTAGTCCCGCCCCTCCTACTCTGTACTGCGCGCTTATTGGTGACATTTCACCCTTAACATACAGTCCATACATTTCATTGGCTGATTTTTTGCCCATCAAATTTACTTCCGTATCTTGCCGCGTCGATGTAGTGACGTGTCCTTACGCCGGGGCAAGTTCATCCGCTGCTGCCACAGCATCCACACGCTGTACAGTGACTGAAATCTGCTCTACTGTCGTTTTGTTGAGAAGAAATATACAAGAACTTTACAGAATCTCACAAACATCACCACTCTGCGTCTGTACTTTATACTGTAAATTGTAATAGATTATAATTTTTTTTTTATATTATCTCTTTCCACATTTTGAACCTAGTTCTGAATCTAGCCAAAATCTCATAAGCTTTTGGTCATTATATTATTAAAAGAACCACATAGCAAACATCGCTTAAATAATGCTCTCCATACTATAATTCAGTAGTATATTTAATTTAAAACAAAAACACACGTGTTGGAATTTTTTAACACAAACTAAAATGTCTTTGCTGATGTCAGTTTTTAAACTTTATCATAAGCCTGGCCGGTCAAGAGAATTTTGAGAGCCTTGGGCATATGGGTCCCACAACAATATGAATTAAATTTGACTCTTTTTTTACAGCTCTACTGGGGTAGTGGTCTCACACAGAGGAAACAGAAAACAAAATTTAAGTGCTAGTAGGCATCCGCTGAAACAGTTTCTCAAAGGAGTGCACATCCAAAGACATTTTTACTCTGAAACCCCTCATGG
This sequence comes from Mugilogobius chulae, assembly GCA_038363315.1. Taxonomy (NCBI): domain Eukaryota; kingdom Metazoa; phylum Chordata; class Actinopteri; order Gobiiformes; family Gobiidae; genus Mugilogobius; species Mugilogobius chulae. The sequence goes on along the minus strand of CM076399.1, from coordinate 13,495,669 downwards.
GAAGAGTTTTCATTTTGTACATTTTAAAACATAATCAACCTTTGTGTTTTTTGTGCTGTAATTTATTAAAGGAGAGTCACTCAAATGGCACATTATACAAAAGATAAAACAAAGTTCAACAAAGAAAGTCAAAAACAGAACATATAATGTGTTTTTGAGTGTGAGGCACAGGGCAGTCGATTGAGTTACATTACTGTATTTTGATGCCAGGTGCTGTAAATGAAACTCCACAGGGCCATGAGGGAGCTAAAATATCTTAACTCCTATTTTGTGGACAATCCTTCCAACATGACCTTCTTTTCACAGTGTGTGAAGTGGCGTGCGTTTTGTGTCCTTCATCGGATCCCTCATTGGGTGGGTGGGAGGCGCTGGCGGGATGGGGAGATATGCGGCGTCAGTCGTTCTGAAGAGGCAGATGATGTCAAGGAAGATTGCAGATGGACTGTCTTGTGAAAGAGCTTGTTGCTTATCAACACAACAAGGGAGAAGAGACGGAGCTGGAAGTGGCTACAAAACACATAGAAAAATATATGGAGCAACAAGTAAAAAAAAAAGTTTGAATTAGTCAGCGCTAACATGTTTATTACTCACTACAGCTGTGTTGGTGTCTTGGCTTCATTTGCGCTGATGATGAACAGGGGGAAAAGAATGGAGAACAAGCAGCCACTAGAAAGTACAAATGATATGCTTAATTAAAAACGCAGCAGTGACAACCTAAGAGAGTTAATAGGCTAGCACTAAGCAACAATTAAAATAACCAAATATTTTTATTTTAACTGCTAAATGTATATTTATCTTCTAAGGATTAATATGAATAATCTATTTCTACTTGACCTAACCTTATAATGTATGAAGAGGGCAGCGCGGTCAACAAAGCCATGGGCAAACCAAAACCAAAGTAATAAGGCCAGTTCCTTTCAATATTGGAAAGACGCTGATGCATTTCAATTCCTTTTAAGAAAAACAAAAAGTTACATCATTAGACATTAGATACCAGGTTTTAAAGTTGGACAAAAACAACGGCTAAAGGTACCATGATTGAACCAGCGATATTCAAAGCAGTAGAGGGAGTAGAGCAGAGACATGTGCAGTAGACTGACTATCTGTCCAATGGCATCAATAGGGAAGAGACTAACGATCATACCCTGCAAGAAACAACAATATAATATAGGGATGGATGACATGTCTGTTTCAGCCAAAAAAAAATTACACTTTTTGACTGATATCAATATTTGGAGGGGATGTGCCTTGTGTGTACATGTGGCTTTCCCACTTTGTCTTCTGAGCGTCAGTTATGTTTATTTAAGTCAAATGTAAATTGTGCTCTATTAAGCCTTGCTATGCACTTAAAATGTATATATGTACTGGCCACAAAAGGAAGACCAGTATAGAACCAGCTAAAGAAATTAACGAACCTGTAGTAAACCATTAAAATAATTAAAAACTGCTGTGAGTGTAAAAAAAATAAAAACAAAAAAAAAATGTCTTGAAAATGTACCTGAATGAGAAACAGCGCCTGAAGAAGGAGGTTAAAAAGCATGTCTGCGATGATCTTACTAACACTGGGAAATGGCTGGGCTTTACAACCGGATACCTCAAAAGCCAGATCAGCTATATCCTGCATAAAAAAGCAAGAAGTATTTAGTTAAGTGTCTTTCGTTAATGCAGAAATACCACCAAGGAACAGTGAACAGACCTGGAACCAAATGGCATTGACGATCTTGCTGAGAACAAACAGAGGCAGGACCCAGAGAGCACTGAACACAGATGTGAGGATGAACTCTAACCAGGACCAAACACTGCCATGAAGGGATGGGTCACCTGTGAAAATTAAATAATATCAGATAAAAGTTTATATATAAATATATAAAGAAAGAGGAATTGGAATGAACATACCAATGATTTTTGCAGTCAGTGTCTGCAGCAGTGGGATGAACACCCGATAGAAGAGAAACAGACTGAGCTGGGAGAAAAATAAAATAATATATGGATCAGATGAAAATGTTACAATTTTACTGGCAATTTTAGTGCAAATTAGCAAGTTTCGGGTAAAATCAGTAATAAACTTACTTTATGCTTACTACAAGGGTCAATGTCAGTCAATGTCATTTCTAATTATACAGTAGTTAACAGACGATTCAGCGTTGCCGGCAAAACCGTATTGCCAATTACAAACAGCTTTTGTTTATAAACCAATCGCACTGCTGCTTCTCTCTACTCTCACACGCTTCTTTTAGCCCCTTTCTATGCTCTTCCAGCACTGCCGATGATGCATTCATGTGACATGGGAAACTCAGAGATACCTACGTAATGATCCAACTTCCCAAAATCAGAGCCTTTATGACTGCAGTGAGTGAAACACATGTAAAAGACACATGAATCATTTGCATAACTTTGCCTTGATCGCCTTTGATTCATGGAAAACTCAAATTGTTGAAAAAGAACTTTGTGAGGAGCTTTGCTGTTCCTTGTTGGTACATCGCTAATAAGTAAATGATTTAAGATGATTTTTTACAGAATTGCTTGTAACTTCATTAAAATAGCTTTAAAGCTTTAAATACGTTTTGGTGAACTATCAGTTCTAACTTCCTGTGAGTTTGTGTCACTGCTCTGCTTCCAATCTCAAACAGTCTGGTCATGGATGTAAACTCTGCAATTTCAGATACACCTGAGTTCTAGAGCTAAAATTCTGATCTAAGTGCTTGCTGAGCTTGCTTCTTCCCCAGTTGGAAGACAACCCTTCCCACCTTCTGAGATCGCATGAATGCAGCACGAGTTCACTAGCTCTGTTTGAAAAGTGTGGGTGGAGTTTAGGGGGTTAGCATCACATTAATAAAAAGACATCTTACCCAAAACACTCCTCCGTTCCAGGCACAACACTGAAAGATTCTGCTGGCCACCTTTGGTTCACTAGTAGAAAAGATTTGTAATTTGTTATCCTATTCTTTTTATCACTTCACAAACATTTTTTTCAATCTTACTTATCAGGTTTCCGCTCTTCACTTTGTGCCCGCCTCTGTGCCAATGCCCCGCTGATCCTTCTTCTCCGCTGCTCTTCTCTTTTCTGCTGAATGCGGGCATCCAGCTTGGAGATCGTGCCAATCCCCAGTATGGAGTCCTTGATCCCCTTAAACCCCAGAGGAAAGCGCAGGTTAGTGTTGTAACGATACAAACATTTCTATATTTGGAAAATAGGAAATACGCATACTTGAGTCTTGGTATTGATTTTGGCACCATGGTCATTGCAAAATACTAGTTTTTGACTCAAGGTTTTAGACAATGTACTTATATATTTTACACAAAATTACTTTTTATTAACTTTTGAAATATACTCTATATACTCGAGTATAGTTGATTTTAAAACTGTTCAATTGAGTTGTGTTAATGAACACACAATAATTATGTATTTTTGACACCACTTTGATTTTGACTTGTAATACCTTTGACAATCCTATCTCAAGTAAAGTTTTGCTTAAAGTACTGCAAATACTCAATTATCAAATCATAATGTTTGTGGTATTCGTTCACATTCACACAGTATTAATGTAGAACATGCAAATTGGGCAAAAACAACACATTTTGACTGTGCCCACCAAGATGCATCTCAACAATGAACAGTAATAAAAATATGTTGTGTTGCTGGAAAAGCAAGTCATTAAATTAAAAGAAAAAAAAAAAGAGTGTAAATAAAACATGTTCAGTATTGCCTTCCTTTTCTCTTCCCCCAGAACCCCAGGAAGAGTAGATTCAACTATGACTAAGACTAATATTGTTCAATTAAAAAATAAATAAAACAATAAACAAAAACAGCAATTTTAAGAAAACTATTTAAATTGTACATTATTATAGTATCTTTTCTGATTTGAGCTGAGCAAATATTTAAATGTGAAACTTTTATGCCAATTATGTCAAACGCAAAACTTATACTAAAAAAGGTTCAAATGAAATACACTCTACAGTATAACAGAAGCTTTATAGTCTACTGGTGGAGAGATGCTAAAAAATAAATGAATACCGTCGCAACATAGCGGAGGAAAGCCCTGACGCTGTCTGTCATCTCTGGGCCAGCTGCAGATCCATCAACTGCACAAGGAAGGGGGGCTCAGGACCTGGTGGTCAGCGCTCATGGCAGGAAAAAACTCACCCAGCAACCTAGACAAACAATACATAAGATCAGACAACACCAGTTTAGACACCACTGTGGGCACTGTTAAGACATTTTTCTTCACCTGAAATAGTGACAGATTAAACGGTAAATTCTGAGTTAAGTTAGATAAGAATGTAACTAGCTACTTGATTTCTAATTTTATGCCTTCTTGTTTGTTTACGTGAGAAAGCTCACTCATTGCATGGAGATGAGGAGTTGTTCAGTTCATGATGCACTTAACAAATAAAATTGATTAAAATAACAGCATGTACACTAGTCGATGTAGCTGTAGATAAAACAGTATTTCAGTAAGACACACTGTAACGTTACAACAGTGGTTTGTTTAGTCACAGCTCGTCTGTCTGTCTGTGTTGCTAGCTAACGCTAAACAAGAAACTTAGCTCCCATGTAGCCTTTAAGTGTTACAGACAGCTATCAAACTAAGCCCTGAAGTCTCTAAGATCACAGACAATAAAGTTGATGTTCTGTTTACCTCATGCGACAGGTTTGAGGGTTGATGCTATCTTTTTCCTTTTATTTGCGCTTCTGAAGTGACAACAACAAGCAAACACTCCAAGCAGCCAGGGCCGAGAAAAACATATTGCGCAAACTCCGAACCGGAGGATCATGGGAAGTGTAGTTCACTAGACTAGAACTGTGGACACCGGATCGCATGTGAAAGTAAAACTTGTTTACGGATAATATACATACGTTTGCGAATATCGATAATTATCAGACATGTTGTACCCCGTCATGTAGCATATACAATTTTTAACTACAAAAGCATCGGGTAAGGCTAAATTTATTATACTACACATCGCATTGCTGTTAAAATAAAATACCTATCACAAATACGCGGGTCTAAAGCACTGCTCTAAAGAAAGCACACTTTGTGTAAGGTGTGTTTGATTTCCATGGTGGCATCCCAGGGGCGGTACTTATTCAGCTCAGCATCAAGCTCAGTGTCAATTGAACTATACTGTTGACTGCTTTGTCAGGAGAGGGACTTTTCTTCATCAATGGTCGTGTTTAGGATTAGAAATGTTCATAAAAGGAAATATGTACTTGTCTGTCTCTGCATTGTTTGCTTCATCATGTACAGATACCTCGGGTAAGTCAGCTATTATTTGTTTATTTTGTACAGATCATTTTGGAAATTATCTGTACAAAATATTCTTATTTGCTTATTTGTCTGGCATTCATTAGTCATTCAAATATCCGATATAAAGGCCATGCGCTTTATTGTAAATGCAGCATTCAGTCTTCCATATTCACAATATACTGGATAATATGCCAGAATATGAAAATGCATGTCTTTATAAATACCCTTTAAGCATGACATAACAGTATAACCAAAAGCATTAAAATATAACAGTTGAAAACCATGCTTATTCTTAATATTGATCTCAATAGTGTGCACTCTCTGCACATTGCCATTGACTGTGTCATGTGGTCAGTCATAGCACAATGGCCTGTGTGAGGAGTCTGTGGGCATGACACAAATAAAGTAACTCACTTCTTCTCAGTGTCAGCATGTCTACAGGCCGGCGGAGGATGAGCCGAAGGGTGGGACTGAACGCAAACACATCACAGTTCACTTTGGAGGGAGAGAATTTCCGCATCATTGGGGGTGCCATACATTATTTCCGCATTCCAAGAGCCTATTGGAGAGACCGACTGCTAAAGATGAAAGCCTGTGGCATAAACACAGTCACTACGTACGAAATATACAACTTAACTAAAAAAATCTTGTATAAACCTCAATCTACATTCACTTTTCTAGATATGTGCCATGGAGTCTGCATCAGCCACAAAAAGAACTCTTCAATTTTCAAACACAACTGGATTTAGAGTAAGAATTATCTTTTATTACATTTAATATGAGTACTATAGTTTTTGTTATAATAGGAACCAAACTTCTCCTGGGAGAAAGCCTCAAAGTCCCACATGACAACAGCACCTTCACAACATGGTCAGGGTAACCTTTCACACATAACAACACAGCAGCAGTGAAAAGAAACAAAAATCACACAATTTGACAAGATAGGGACATGGTGTGACAGGTGCATTTAACAAATGTAAATAAAACATGGGGGTGTCAATTGATGCAAGATCTGTGTTGAAAAGATGTATTGATTTATGTTTTCTTTGGATTTCAGAGCATTTTTAAACCTTGCATCTGAACTGGGAATGTGGGTGATTTTGTGTCCAGGGCCCTACATTTCATCTGAACTAGATCTTGGAGGACTGCCAAGGTAATAGCTTATCCATCCATCAAACTATGGATTTGAATGCTCCTGTTATCTATGTTTGGTTATGCATCCTTTGTCCGCTTATGTTTCATACACTTTTCCTCCCTGAAACATTATTATATAATTTAATTTAGCATTGATTCACATAAGAATTTTTGTGACCACCCCTAAATTTTTCACAAGGATAAAAAATAATTAAAAAGCAAAGGCCCAAAGGCAACAGTAGGCATAAAATAAACAAAGTGGAATGTGGAATTTCACTTTTCTCCAGAAACAAGGGACTATCCTTGTATTAAAGTGACACCATGTTACTTTCTGGATTTTTAACTTTTAACTTATATATATAACTATAACTACACAATCTAATAAAAATATAAAATTAAAATTATACTTTGGAACAGAGGTAATGGAAACAAATACTTTTTAGTGATAGTGTGAAAAAATATAGCTAAAATAGGCAGCTTTGGCTAAATAATGGTGAATTTTGTGACCATGGACTTCAATTGAATTCGCCATTTTTCACATCTAAATTACAAAAATATGCTTTAACCAAAGTTTATTTTTGGTCAAAAAGCTTTTAAACTTAGCTTCATTATTTTTGAAATAGTCTTCTCCTCATAGTTGATTTTCTGCAAATTAAGTTAACCAATTAATTAGCCAATTTAAGTTGCACAGAAATGCGTTATCAGTTCAGTTTATCAATGTTGGGTGAGCATGTTGGCACACAGAGACTTAATATACTGTTACTGAGTTGGCTGATCTTTTGTCCTCTTTCTTGATCCCTTCTGTTACAGCTGGCTCCTCAGAGATGACAAGATGAAACTCAGAACAACATACGCAGGTTTTTCTGAGGCTGTCAATGTTTATTTCAACAAGCTTATTCCTAAATTAGTTCCACTGCAGGTAGGTGCTTCAGATCACCAACAGAAATATGAACTCGTCGTCAATACAGTATTGTGACGGTTAGATCTTTCATTGGGGAAATCATTTTATAGACATGATGTTGTTTTATCTTTACAGCTCAAAAAAGGAGGTCCTATTATTGCAGTGCAGGTTGAAAATGCTTATGGATCATATGCCAAAGACGATACCTATTTAAATTTTATTAAAGAGGTGACTGTTCGCATTTGGCGTGGCTCTGCATTACTTTGTTTGGTTATACAGATATTTATAAACTTTTTTCTGCTTTTGTTTTAAGGCTTTACAGAGCAGAGGAATAACAGAGCTATTACTTACATCAGACTCCCATAACACCCTAAAGTCTGGAAGTGTGACTGGAGGTACATATTATTATTTTACGTCATTAAACAGGACATATTGACTAACCATTATCTAAAAATCACAAAATGGCAAGACAACTTTTTCAATCTTAGTATTACTTTATATTAAGAATTTTAGTACAATGATGCAAGTTAAAATTGACCTATTTTATGTATTTTAATGTATTAATGTAATTTATTTATAATGCAAGTCCTTCTGTTTTCTCACCTCTTTTGATTTTGATGTTGCAGCTCTAGGAACTTTAAAATTACAGAAGTTAAACTACAGAGACATTCAAGATTTGATTTCTTTACAGGTTTGTTTCATTAGTATTTTATACTTTTTATTGCATGAGCCATTTGATCACTCTTTATTATGTTATCCTTCTTTCCAGCCGAACAGTCCTATAATGATCATGGATTACTGGACTGGCTGGTATGATGCGTGGGGTGAACTCCATCATATTCTTCCACCAGAGGGTAAGAAATTTGCATAATTCCTCTGTAAAGCTGGATAATTGTTGTAAGATATTGAAAAGTACAGCCTTTTGTAGTTTTGTAGATTTAAATTCACACTAAACAGGCTTGCGCAGCTGTCATTATGGTTTTTTTTCCAACCTCAATTTGCTTTGGAAATTTGACATGCAAATGTTTCTTAGTGCAAAGTACTATCAGTAGTTTGTTTTTTTTCCTCATAGGATTTTTGAATGCTTAGTGGTTATTTTTTTATTCTAAAGTGTGAAAATATAAAACATTTTCTTACCTTTTTTAAAGGTACACTGCGTAACTTTTTGACCAAAAAAATATCTAACAAAAACATGTTATTATAACTTAGATCCCTTAAGTTACACATAATAAACAATAAAACTATGTGTCCTTACTTTGAGCAATGTTCCATAGCCACAAAATTGACCATTATTTGTCCTGGTGTAGGGCCTCCTCTTTCCACAGAAAAGCTGTTTCTCTGTAAAATATATTGATCCCCATTACGAATGCTCCAAAGTATGTTGTTAACTTCCTATTTCCATTGAATCATGAAGTTTAATTTTCACTTCCAGAAAGTAACACGTTGTTGCTTTAAAGGACTAATATGATCTCTTATTTGTATTGTTCTTGTTTTTAAAAAACATTTTCAGTGTTTTTGCTGAAAAGCAATCACATCCATCTTGAGAGCTACCTACAACATCACAAAACTGGAATATTCGGAACAGTGTTTTCTGAATCTCAGAGTGCAAAATAGTCTTCCACAGATAGCATTCTGTGCTTTGACGAGAAAACAATGTTAGAACATGATTAAAAACAAAAAGAAAAATCTGTTTAATGCTTGTCCTTTAATTCCTGCTTTTTACAGATATGGTGTCAACTGTGAGGGAAATTTTAAGACGGGGCATGTCTGTGAGCTTGTATATGTTCCATGGAGGATCTAGTTTTGGTTTTATGACTGGAGCTCTGGCTGATCCCACATACCGAGCACTGGTGTCCAGCTATGGTGAAGTTATACGTCCTACATACAGAATAATTTCTTTTCTGTTCTCCAAAGTGTTATACCTTTTACTCACTGTAGGTGGCAGTATCTTACTATGCATGCAATATTTTTTCAGATTATGACGCTCCATTGTCTGAATCTGGGGAGTACACACCAAAATACCATCTGCTTCGAGATCTATTTTCTCGCTATAGCAGTAAGTTCATCAAAACAAATACACACGTACACACAAAAAATACAGTAGTATTACTTGCATATGTGCGTAATAATTTACTCAGGCACATTTACTTAAGTAATTATGCTCTTCTTAGGTAAAAGTTTAGATTTTTTTTTTTGCCAGCAATATGAAATGAATGAATGAATACTGCACATTTCTTCACTGCACCACCCTTTCTGATATTTTATATACGAAGTTTAGTTTTTGTGCATTTTTATAGCTTTGTTCTTCCTGTTCTGTTTACTTCACATTATAAATTGTTACGTTGAGAAAGCTTACTTATGTACTCGTCTCCCCAATTATTTTCTTGAGCCTCTACTTTGTACTTTTAGTTGTGCAATATTAATGTGAAGTAACTTTACTCTTACTAAAGTACAATCTTTATTTAATCTACCCACCTCTGAATATTTGTCGCTTATCAGCAGTTATCTGTTTGCTCCTTTGTGCAGATGGTGAGTCCTTCCCAGACATGCCCACTTTACACTACAGAGAGGCTTATGAACCTGCCATCATGTACCAGCATTTGTCACTGTGGGACGCCCTCAGCTTCACTGAAGAAGTATGATGTTGTTGTTATGTTTTCTATGCAGTTTATGAGACGAACAATGAAGTTTATTGTCATGTTGTCTGAAGCCGTTTAAGTCACACAGGCCGGTGAGCATGGAGAATCTCCCTGTGAATGGAAACAATGGTCAGGCGTACGGTTATACACTATATGAAACTACGATCACCACAGGAGGATTACTGAAGTCTGGAGATAATGTCAGAGACAGGGCTCTGGTAAGTCTTCTGTTATATGTCAGTCAAAGAAAGCATATTAATAATCGATTTACCTGTAGTTTGACTTCTTAATGAAATGGAAGAAATTCAGATAATGTTGCTTAATATGTGAGAAAACAAAAGGCATGGTCATGAAGTTATTCTTTCCCTTTCCTACCTTTCTCCTTCTGCCCTTGGATAAATCAAGATTTTTGCAGACAAAAAACACAAATGAACACACATGTCCCCTTCTTGTTTTGACATTTCCAGTACCATTGTCTTTCTTATCTCAGATGTCTCAGGCAATTACTTCAAAATTCTGTTCTGTATTGTAAATTGTATCTGTTACCTGGATTATGACTTTCTTTCACATTTATTTCCAACATAGGTCTATAGCTAAAGGGGACCTATAATGTCAAATTCACATAAGTTTTTAACCTTGTTATAATGACCTTCCTTCATCATCAGTTTACTCAAAGCTGTATTTGAAATGATTCATGCATGTTGGAGTAATCTTGTATTGTTCTTCAGCTGCAGCTCCAGTGCTCAAAAATCCCTGTTCTCACCTACCACCTATCCCCTCCCACTTGTCTGTATTTACTTGATATATTTCAAAAGATTAATACTCAAAGTGACACATATATGGTTCAAAACTGTCCCATTGCCACTTTACAACAATAATAATTTGTTATTTAAAATCTGTTGCTTTTTACAGTTACATTTTAAAATGAAGAGGCGGGGCTTATTAGTTCTGCAGTTTTAAACAGAAAGTCAGTAGAGCTGTTCCTATTTTTAAGTTGTTTTAGATCAACTTTGTGTTTTACAATGAATCAAAGGTGAATTACTACTGATCTGCATATGTTCTAGTTTCTTACTAAATATAAAAAAAACACAATAGGTCCCCTTTAAGTATGTTTTTTTTTTTTACATTTGAGAGACAGGTTTGTCATTGCTTTGTACAAACTGCATTAAAATACTCAACAGCAGCGCTTCACCAACGGACAAAACTATCATAAAATTAATTGATTATAGTTTCACAATTTGGGCTGGACAGAAAGTTTGTCTCTTATGAGAATGATTGAAACTCTGCCAAAACTGCTTTAGTCATGGCCAATTCAGCACACTTTTTCTGTTTGTGATGAGGCCCTTCACAGTAAAATTCATTATAGCGAAAATAGTTATTTCATCGCTGTATGCAAAAACTGTTCTTTATATTCCTCTAAAAACCTTGAGAAATAAGGCAATAATATGGTAAATTAAGTCTAACTTTAATCAACTTTTTGGTTGTGTTTGTCTTTGGCAATTTGAATGCAAATTGAGCTAATTAGACTGGGTCTCACTGCAAAGACCACTGTCACTTTTAATCAATTTTGACATCAGTGTGAATTATCCAATTAAAACCTTGGGGAGTTTGGCTTTTGTTCAAATAATGTCAGAAAATTTCTTGACTCAATTTGGTAAATATGTGGTAAATATATGTGGACGACAGATTACACAACTGCAATTTTGTAGAGCTGTATGTGCTCCTTAACACAATTCTTGTCTTTATTTCAAGATATTTGTAGACAAAGTCTACATTGGTCTTTTCAAGCGTCAAACTCTAGAGCTGGCTGTTCCCGATGGTCAGGTATAAAAGACGTTTTTCTATTTGTTAATTCAGAAGAAAAAACACACAATGACATAAAGGCTGTTGATCCTTGCAGGGAAAAAGAACTCTGAGTTTATTGGTGGAAAACTGTGGACGTGTTCACCAGGGAAGGGACCTGGACAAACAACATAAAGGTGATGGACAGACAATGTGCAGCGTATTGTTACTGATATGAAATCACTCTCTGCCTGTGATGCTGCAAGTCAACATTGATTTGTGATTCTTCCAGGTCTTGTGGGGGATATTTTATTAAACAATATTCCCTTGAGGGATTTCACAATATACAGCCTGGATATGAAGCCCACTTTTATTGATAGGTTTGTGCGCTTTATTGCTTTCAGAATGAGCTAGATTGCGTTTGTTTATTTATTTGCCTTTCTAAATGGTTTTGGTTTAGTCTCTATCTGGCGCCATGGAAAACTCTGTCTAAAAACCCCAGCTTTCCAGGGTTCTTCATGGGGAAACTTTTTGCGTATGGATATCCAAGTGACACCTTTGTAAAATTACCGGTAAGTTAATAATACAGATCCAAATAAAGAAACCCAAAAGTGGTGTTAGTTTATAATGGCCCAAAGCTCATTATCAAGTATAATTTAACATAAATGTATTTGTATTTTCAGGGCTGGGAAAAGGGTGTGGTCTTCATTAATGGGTTGAATCTTGGCCGCTATTGGTCGATTGGTCCTCAGCAGGCTCTCTATCTCCCTGGGCCCTTTCTCAACAGTGGAATCAACCAGGTAACCAGCTAACATAATCCAACATTTCCATTCCAAAAGAAAAATATTTTGTTGAATAATTAATACAATTTTATAGGTGATTGTTTTTGAAGAGCAAGAAGGCGACTACAAGGTTCAGTTTGAAGACGCTCCTGATCTGGGCATGGCGGCAGACATCCAGTGAAAACGACTCAGTCAAAAGACAGGCAGCTTTATTCATGTGGGAGCCTTTTATATATACACATTTACATACAGTACCTGCATTTACACTGAGTGACATTCTCTGTTGTGGATGTAGCTCATGAAATAAAGCCACACTATGTAATGTTTACCATTACAATGAGAAAAACAGACATTTTATAGAGCTCGGGATGGAATTTCATAAAACAAAATTTTTGCAGCAAGTGTGCTAAACTTCCTTAGGGATTCATTAGACAAAACAATGTAAAAAGGCTAACCTTGGAACAATCCAATAAACTACAGAGTCACTACTGGTAAATAGATCTGTCTATGTAATATTTTGGTTAAACTTTAGGTCAACTGAAAATTCTGCTGTTCTGATTTTAAGCAGGATTATATAAAATTACTTCTAAGACCACGATTTCAATCATTGAAATACAACTCTGCTTTTACCACAGTACGGTATTACAGTCATTAGTGGCTTCCAAGCTACATAGTCTTGCTTTAAAATAGTGTCTTTATACACTTGAATATCTTTCAAGTGACAGTGTGGATACTAAACATCTTAAAAATGCACAAAAGTAGGAAAAGCAAACTGAAAATAAAAACTTGATAGTGCTTCATTAAAAGTGCAAAGACGCTCAGAAATGTGTCACATTAACACCTGACTATTTATATTTTAGCACACTGGGATGAACATTTGCATCTGTAAGCGCTGCTAGTGTGCATCAATTAGCAATAAAATCATCACTCGCTTGGCAACTGGCCTTAGTGAGAGTAATTACCCTTTACGCAGCTACAGAATTAATCCAGTCTTTTGATTATTTAAACCTTTTTAAACGGACTCTCGGGTGTTCAAGCCCACTCGGACTGTTGTGCGATCAGCTTAGAGATCTATAAATACTGGTGAGGATGTTCGGAGTGGTCATAATTAGCAGAAGTACAGCCCTATACGACCCTCTGTATGCGAGTGCATCATGTGTCTGACAGCTGCGAGTGTGAATATGGATGTGTAAGGGTTCCAAGTACAGGGCATCTCATTAGCGTGGTCTTTCAATAGCTCTGTGTACAGTGGACAGCTTCAGATCCCTTAGCTCTGACTCACTTAAGACAAGGAGCTCTTTTTTCTGTGTGCCGCCCTGCGCTGCACCCTGAACAACAAAAGGCCAGTTTGTGATGCGTTGTCCACACTCCCAGGGCGTACTATTGCTTGCAGCCTCATGTCCTCATCCCAGGCACACACAGGAGAGACGTTCTCTTGGTTTTAGCAGCTGTGTTCTTGTGCCAGAGCAGTGCTGGGACAACACTGGGATGTTCACCTCTCTTGTTGGTGCGGTTCTCTCTGCAGATGGACAGTGCTCATGCAATTCAAAGCACTGCAAACACAACTGCTGCTGTATTTGTCCCTGTCCATTGCTCTGTGCGGCTCAGCCCGTCAAGGCAAAAGCACACGTTGAGGTGTTGTCACTGTAACACAAATATGTCAGCATTAGTTGGTTCTTCTGAAACTCAGCCTACAGTAGATTTGAGAAAAACAACAACACTAATAATAATAAGTGTTGCATAATTTTACGAGCGGAAACTCCATGTCTTCTTGTAGAAGTTCATGTTTTTTGTAGATTTTTTCACACAGTATGTGCATTTTTACTGTGAGCTAAATTGCTTTTCTATAGACCTGACTAGTCTCCTGTCTCTATAGCAATAGATACTATAACGTTAAGAAAAGTTAAAAAGTGCCCCTTTAATTTAAGGACGTGCATGTTCAAATTGTGATCTACTCTTGACACAATACTACGAAAATTAGCTATAAACTACAACAACATTCTTTTGTCTGCCTCTGTTTTATTTACAGCTGAGTTTTGAGATGTATTTATATTGTGAGCATGTTTGGGCTGCGATCAGTGGCCATCTTCAGAGCTGTCACCAGTCTTGGTGGTGATGTGTCACTTATTAGCTTTTTCCTGAGCTGTTAGTTGACACCTAAACATAAATCATCTTTTTGATAAGCACAGTGCCTCATAGTGAGCCAGGATAAATGAACATTTGTGACTTTTTTACTGATAAACTACCTAAGCTGGTGTGCTCTTAGCTTGTGTCTGTGCTGACAGCATATTACAGGATCCTGTAATATGCTGTTTTATTTGTGTTATAATATGTTATTTCCTTACCTGAAGTTGCGTTTTGTGCGTTTAGTCTGTTTTTTTCTCTCTAAAACACATTGTTCCACTTTGTGATGTCATTAAGTGATAACATTACGTGCTTCATTGCATTTGTATTCTATACACACCATCACGAGAATCATTTAGATTTTTTCAGTGATAGATTTGCCCGAGCCTTTGTTAAACATGTTCACTGCTATGTGCAACAGATTTCTTTTCTTTTTTCTTTTTTTTTTTTTTTTGTGGCAATCTCAACTGAACAAAAGTTTAATCTGTGCTATTTCAAAAAAATTTAACGTAATTGTATGATTTTTAAAATACTTCAATTGACCCTAAAACAGTTGTTAAAAGTAAAAAAAAAAACACCCCACATAGTGACATCACAATGTGTAACAGAGTATTTTGAATTTTGAGGATGTGATGTCATAGATGAATGAACAAAATACAACTCCAGGGATGTTTTCAATAAGGTAGCAACATTCTAATATGGCTTAGAGCTAACTTGATTATAATGTTTCTAATATGGGACGTTTAAGGTCAGATTTCTGTGACAGGGTCCAATCTTTTGCTGCATCTCCTCACATAATGACTTTGAGGTTGTAATTTGCATTTGTGAATCTGCTGGCACCTGTGTCAGATGAAGGATGTCATATCTCCACGTTCACATCAGTAAATCCTTTCTTGCCTTCATTTACCAGCACCGGCTTCTCTGTTCGTGTGTGCCATACTAATATCTGCAGGGAGACAAATAATATTTAAGTCTATAAAAGTTTCAAAATGTAAATGACATGGTGAAGGTCAGTGCTAAGTTTTGCAGTTTCATACCTTAGTACAGTTCGCAGCTTTAGGTTCCAGGTCGCCCAAGGTCACCAGCTCCTTTAATAAACTGCTCTCCTGATAACCTCCCTTCACTCCTCGCAATTTGAAATAGGCCTGAGGTTTGGACAGAATAAGCCGCAGGTTCACTGCAAAGCCAGCCATGTCGATGGCAAAGGGCCTGTGAGGGTCAAACACAGTCTTCCAACCAAACACTTTACCCAGACTGTTCACTTTAGGCGACTCATAACGCAGACCGCCCACAAAGGCAACAGGCCAGACCGACACCCTCTTAGTAGAGCGCATCTAAGGACACACACAGAGAGAGAAGCAGATTGATTAGATTGTATATGTTTAATATGAGATAACGCACCATTTTAGTGTTACGAATCATATGTGTTTTGTGAGGTAAATGAATAAATCAAGTAGTGCAACAAGTGCTTCTATTGTACACTGAACTTTTCTAAACACATTATCAACCAGCCCAGAATTGTAATCTGGTGACTGAAGAGTTCTACAAAAGGAAATAACTTTACAAATACAATTAGATAGTGTTGCTAAAAATCAGAATATGTCTCTCTATCTCTTTTCATAGATTAGAGTCATTATAGTCACATAATAATTCATTCGAAATACTAAACAGTTAGTTTTTATATTTGATTAATCCCAATTAGTAAAATAATTGTTACAGGGTAACATGTATTTCTAGATATATTAATGATAATTATTATATGTAGCATTCATGTAGCTTATGTGTAAGCAGGTGAGAGTCTTACAGTATTGACTTAACATCAATAATTGATAAATAGAACAATCATTTTTGGAGATGATGGACACATTTTCTTTGTACTCGTAATGTTTTTGTGCTACCATAAGATTTGATCTGTAGGCAGCTGAATAAATAATTTGTGTGGCTCTTCATAGATCTAGGTACTAAACTAAATGTAACATTTATGTGTATAGATGTCTAAATATGTCTATTTTAGCTTAATGTCTATATTATGTCTTGACAGGTCTGCGTTAGAATGTCTTTCTCTTCCTTGTCACTGCAGCTGCTGCTGTAACATCCGTGCCTAACCTCCTCAAACAGCTCCAGGCTGTACGTGTTGTCATCATCTGCAAAGTAGACTACCCCAGGATGGCTGCTGTTGGCGTTTAAAGTCTCACGGAGCCAGCGAAGTGCCAGGTTCCTCTGGATGGTTCCACGGGGAATGCGAGGGTCTCTAGTGTCTCCTCGCACCTTGTAGTTGCGGGGCGTCTCTACATTCAGATGAGTGTAGTTCAGACCAGTCTCCTGCAGGAAGAGGCTGACCAGTTTAGTCCTTTTGGGGGCGTCCTCCACAAGGATCCAGTGCAGGTTAGGCACATGGAGCAGAGTGTTGGCCAGGCGGGTCAGCTCAGCCTTCTGCACAGGCCGAGTGTAGGTGGGGGTGACCACGTGGAGTGTGGGGAGGATGTCTGACCAGGGCGGAGGGCGAGAGTACACATACTCAGTACGCAGCACCTCCACAATGCCCCGGCCTGGGGAGGAGCAGTCTTTGTAAATGAAAGTGTTCCTGGAGCGACCGCTGAGTCTGTCATCTGTGAAAGCACATGAGACATACAGTTTGTAGTTTTTCTCTTTATTGAACCTTCTTGTACAGTCATAAAAAAAACTAATGTAACTTTTCTGATACAGCACATAGTTCTTTATGTTGATAAATAACTTAATAGGTTATACTTAGTCAAGGACGATTGAATTTTGTCAACTTGGGAAAGTTTTGGGAGTAAAGATTTGCAACTCATCCAAGCTACTTTTTGCACAAGTAGTGTACCGTCAGAAGTATTTGGTGTTGATCAAGTCTGTTTAACTCTCTAGAGCTCAAAACGCTCTGTTTCACCTTGTGATGTCATTGAGTGGCAGTTTTAAAGTAACCAGCACATTTAGCCTCATTCGAACTGATTTACTGTTGAATTCTGTTCTTTTATATTCTACAAAAAATGTAAACATATTATTTGAAACTTTTTTGAGAGAATTGTAAAGTAAAAACATTTCAAGAAACTTAAAATAGTATATGAGGTTCAAATACACACTTTTAGCCATACTGTTATTAACTCGGTGGTGTATTTTAGTCTCAGTGTAGACAGACACAGGACAGTCACTCAGCGCTGTGTCCAAAAATGACTTGAATAAGGAGAGAAAGCATCTTTCCTCTTAAAACTTTCATTTGTTGAACCTCTTTGGCCAGCTCACAAACTATAAAAACACCTCATAAAACTATCCAGTAAAATAATCCAGGCAAAGCAGAAACTGAAGTGATGGGCCCACTACTTGAAAAGTTATACCATCACACAACTTAAAATAAACACCAAATGTTCAGTAAACTAGTGTCAGCTGTGGAAAGATAAGAGAAGATTATTTTTGTCATGTATAGTCTTAATTTAATTTATTATATTTATTTTTTACTCTCTTTTTACGTTCTATAAACAAATGTACACACTGGTATTCATATTCACACATCTAAATGCTGTTTTGTAATTGTGTGAACAAACTGTGCTGCATTTTTCCAACATGTGACGTGTGGCCCGAGGCTGTGTTCTGTACTTGTCAACAGGCTCTTTTAGTTATTAACATAAATGTTCATGCAGAATAAGCTTCAGTTGATTACTCTTGCGAGCTGAGAGCAGAGGAGTGATGCGTTCTGGTGCCAAACGGTGATGAGCAGTGTCCACGGCAACACAATCAACACAATGGCCACGATGTCGCGTCTCTTCGGCATCTCCCAGTCAGCCGTCTGTCAGGGCATTACCTGCAGGGTAGATACAAGTACTGCAGTTACGAGTGAAAGACTGTATATCAACAAAGTACTTTACAGAAGACAAATCATGTATAATGTTTTTTCTAAACCCAAAGATGAACACACATGAATAAAAGATGGACAGTTCATACTTTCTTCTCTGTAAAATGCACCACATGGCTACAATTTCTTGGTAATCAAGAATGTGCAATTAAAACTAAATTAATGAGAAACAACAGATATAGATTTATGTTATTTTACTTTTAAAAATGACAACTGAATATTTTTAGCCCAATGTGGCTCAGGATCTTACATTGTGAGGATTTTAAACCTCCAATCACTTCTGTAAATTGTCATTGATTGGTTCTACGTGCTTACATCAATTCACCGTCATGCTGTTAGTCATGAATGCATAAAAGAATGTTCAGTCCAGCCCAAGCATGGATGTACAAGTATGGATGAGTGCTTGCAGAAGATTTGGCCAGTTTTCTCTCCAACTTTGAAAACCTCTTAAAATCTCAAACTGGACTTTGTTCCCCCTGATGCCTTGGTAGCTGTTCATAAGTCAAAGATGTATATCATTTTATTTGGTTCAATCTTAGCTGACAAGATTAGCATGAAGAAACATCAATTCAAATGTCGCGTTGACTCTGGAGAGCTCGGCAGGAATTGGTGGAAAACTAAAATTTTCAGACCATAAGTTCAGAAAAACAACACAGGATACCACTTTGAGTAAAGAGCACAATGAGAATTTACTGTACACCAGGGCTATTCAGCAATTTTCTCGAGGGCAGATTTTTCCGAATTCTGTGGGCACAAACGTCACCATTTTTAACAAAATGGTGACACTATATTGGTTTCAGTAAGAATATACACTGCTGTTTGAATTTGAAGGCTACAAACTTCTAAATAACCAGGACTAAACCAGACTATACTAAACTAGGACTAAAGCAGAATTAAACCCGACTAAAATGTATAGTAAAGATATAGTAGCCCAGTTTTAAACCGCTAGCAAGGGAAAGTATCTTTTGTAAGAGAGGGAAAACGAGTAGAGGGCCAGATCAAATCTTTGGAGGGCCGATTTGGCCCAGGGCTTCGTTGAATAGACCTGCTGTACACCTTAGGCCACACTTACAACAAACTTTTGGCTTTGCACTCCAGAGTAGGATTATCCAAAGTCAATCAAAAGTAAACACTAAAACTAGAATTAAAACTAAATATTTGAACATTTGCTCAAAATTAAAAAAATCCTAAAGTCAGGGCAGAAAAGTATCAGAACTATTTTAACCTTTCATCAGAACTAGTGTGCAACCACATGGTGATGTAAGACAGTAGGATAGCACAATATATTGCACAATTAACACAATTATGAACAAACAAAATATTTTTTGGCTCTTATTTGAGCTTTATTTTGTTTCAGATTAATGGACGATAGCTCTTACATTGTGCAGGTTTGTTCTGTTGTGCTCAATCATTCTTGTGAACACTCACAGTCTGAAGACAAAGACCGGGCCTAGCACAGTTCTTTGTGTGCGTATGAATCCAGTGCATGGAGAAAGGACAGCTGTGACCAATCACTTTAGAGACGCTCTTTGTAATCCTCAAACTTACTCCAAACGCCTCAGCTACATGTTTGATTGTTTTGACTTTCAATATTCTGCGTCTTATATTGTCATTTCTTATGCTGCTACTATCATAGAAGACGACCTTACCTGACCGAGTGGAACTTGAAAACATTTTTGTTGCTTTTGGAGTTCTATTTAGAGCAGTGCTGTAGGTTATGAATGATAAAACAGCTCTGACTAATGGGTTTTCACTGTATTATATGAAAAGTGGCTCCAAAGCAGAGATCTGCTGCTGATTGGCTGACCAGAGCTGAAAGGTCTGTGATGTTGAAGAGGCATTTAGTGAAGAAAGAGCTCGAGCTTGACACAGCCGGCCACTGCACAACAAAAATAGGTCACAAAGTGCTCCCATCTTTCCCCTTGTCTGGTGAACTGTGTGAAAGGCTATCAGGGGTCAAGCTGCTCTCTGTGAATAAGTCTACAAACAAAAAGTCTTTATGTTTGCATTTTAATTAAAGTGAAACCCAGGGCAGCACACACATATAGTCACAGAGACAGTAAAGGTCCTATTTTATACAAAGCTTCTTGCAATGTCAGAATGTTACTTCTGCAAAAATGTATCTGAAGTTATGTTTTGTTAAACTCACACATACTGTATGAGTAACCTTCTTTTTAGATTGACTGCAACTAAAATACTTTGTTCCAAACTATGCTGTCAAAAATATGTTTATTTAATATTGCAGTATTACGTATTTGGACACAATACACAAGATGTGATTGTGCCAAAACAATATCTGTAGATTTGAAGTTGGACAATTCCAGGTGTAGCCCATGGTTCCAATGAAGGTGTGTGGAAAACTACAGCCTTTCCTAAAGCTCTAAATTTACCAATTTGATGTTCTTAAACATATTTCTAACCCTACTCTTTTTTACACGGACTTTGGAAATAATTATTAATGGGCATTAATATTTGCTTTCATACCCAACAAAGCAAAATGTCACTTGTGAGGCATAAATTGGTTAAAGAAAAATCAAGTATGGATTTTATAAACACTGAATACATATGACGGATTTGTGTGTACAGACTGGCTTTGGTCGGACCAGTTTGCTCCAGTTTGCATGTTAAAGAGTAAATCTATTTCCCTGGAGAGACATGTCCTGCAATATCAGATTCACTACCCCATGATTCAAACTGGACACTATTTTGTTGTAAAAATGTATGGTTTTCCAAAAAACGACTTACAGCTCCCCAACAAGTCTACCCAGGTTTACATGCGCTTTGGAGAACTTGTTAAAATTGGACTAGGCTAGTTATCCTGTTTTTCTGGCCTGCATGTAACGCCCTGACTGTGTGAAACTAATCACAACTTAAAGTATTCATTAATTTAAATCTAAACATCCTCTTTAAGTTACTGGCCATGGAAAAGGTTTCTGTGGTGTTGCAGATGTTACCTTTGTTTGTGGCACATCCTCATTGACTCATCTGGTCCCACGAGAGGTCCATCTGTGAGATACTTTCTGATCTCTGTGGGAAACACAAAGTGCATCTGCATGACCACCGAGATACAAAACATCATCTCTGTGTCAGACACCTCTGCTGACTATTTCAACATAATTAGTCCTGATTAAGGTGGTGGAGGCTAATCAAGTCCCTGGGAGAGGTCTAACAGGGTCGAGGCTGCACTGGATGCTCTGTCAGATGACTGATTGTGCCTTTTGAAGAGACAGAAGATATGCTCAAAAATACTCATTTGAACTAGGGTTGGGTGATACTGACAAAAATGAATATCTCAATATTTTTTAGCAAAATGTCATATGATATTCAGCTTTTACTTTTTCATTAATGAACACGCACTTACAATGAGTTATTAAAAGATCATTTCAAACTATTTCAATCTGGTGACTGTTATGACACATTCACTTTTTGGATTAAAAAAAAGACTTCAACAAGATTCATTTGAGCTTTAAACCTTTATGTTAAATATTATTGATCTGGAGGATTTTCACATGAACACATCTATTTTCAAGAAATGTGAAATGTTGCCATTTTTTTTTCAATTTTCTCTCTACTTGGCATTTTTGTCAATTTTTACTTTAAACTTTTCAACTTTTAGATATCTTTACAACATTCAAGATATTATCTCCAATTGATATCTCATCGAGCTATAGTAACACGACTGTAAATAAAAAAAGAATCTAAGCCCATTTAGATTTGTGAAGCTTAAGTTTAATAAGAACTGACTGAAGACTGAGAAAATATGACTATGACTTTTTTGTCTAAAATGTTGCTGCAAGGCTAACTGACATAAAATGTATTTGATTTTTACGTTTGCCCATAACAGCTTTCCTTTAAGCCTCCTCAGTCACTACTGCTGAAGCTTGCATTGGCTGATCTGACAAAACAACAGTGTGCTGCAGAGACAACAATATGAGTGAGGAGGAAAGGCTAGACTAATTAATGATGAAAACAAACACTGGCTGTGGTCCTCCTGACAGGACTGTCCAAGCACTATTATCTGTGTCAGTCAAACTCAAGTCTCATCAGACCTCTCATCAGTCTGATGAGAAGTTATTGACTGCAAAGATCTTATTCTTATTGTTTATAGACACTATTTATTAGATTCTGAAAGTGTTTACTGAAGAGGATTTGAGATAATGTCTTAATCCAATAAACCTTTCTCTGGAATTACAAAAGGACACATGTGAGAATGTCAAATATACTTTACTTTATTAAAATATACCCACAGCTGTGGCAGGATTGTTTATGTAATCCTGCATTATTAAGCTGTATATATCTCCAAAGTGGGGTGCACCGGTAGCAGAGTGGTTTCCTCCCACCTCCAAAAAACATACATGTTTAGGTTCATTGGGCATCACTGTAAATTTCCCTTAGTGAGTGAATGAGAGAGTGAATGTTTGTCTGTCTAACCCTGCGGCAAGTTGGCCACTGTCCAGGGTGTTCCCCGCCTAAGGCTCAAAGTCACTGGGATAGGCTCCAGTCACCCACGACCCCTAACAGGATTAAGCGGTAGAAAATGAATGAAAAAAAAATGAATATCTCCAAAGCTGAAATTCTTTGTTTCATATTGTGATGTCATAAATATAATTTTAAAGTTAACAGCCCATTACAATAGCTTACTCTACTATAACATTTAATAGATCGAGCTTGAAAGACTTTTTTTTTTAACCTTTTGTTTTATTTTGTAATTGTCACAAGAAGTGAAGTATTGTTGTGGAATGCATCCAGGTTAAAAATCAAGCTCTGTAGAAAGTTATCTGAGCTCACACGTATGGTTTATTTACAAATGTACCATTATGCATAATTGAAAGTTCTAAAGTTCTCAGTAGACCTTTTTCTACTGTGTGAACTTTCCGATCAGAGAAGGAACCTTTTGTGACACAAGCACATTTACAATGCTAACTTTGTTTAGAAACATGTAGATTAACTTTCCTCATCCTTAAGAAAAAAATTTTAAAAGCTGTAACTCCTAAAATATATATTTTGATTTCTAAATAGTAGCCTAAAATTACTACGAATTACAGTGAATTATTTATTTATTTTTGTTTATTTCAGTGGTGTTTTAGATTTTGTAGTTCATACTTTTACATGGAATTGAAAAAGACTAATGACTTATTTAAATGTTCCAGACTTTACAGTTGCTAATGCTAAAGTCAGGTAGTCATGTGAACACAGACGGGGTAATTCTTCTGACTTAAAGTTGGGGTAGCAACTTTTTTACTTGCAAATTAATAAACTTTGTGTTTTTTACTAAAAAGTCTATGATAAATGCAGCACTTTGTGAACAAATGAAACCTCTGTGTACTGTCTGAAGTGAAAAATGAAGCTTTTTAATTCTCATCAGGAGCCGAATGCAGCTCTCTGATTGGCTGAGCTTAGGTTGTCCTTTCCATTTTCACTGTTGTTTAAAAAACAAGTTTATAAGCCTTATGCAACCAAAATGAATAATGTCAATATTAACATGTGTTGAATGATTTATGAGAGGAAGATTGAAAACCTAAATCATGTTCGCAGTGTAAAAATTAGCTACCCCATCTTTAACAGGGACTGGAGGGGACTGTCATAGTCCAGTTCCCCAGTCTGGTCTTTCCCCCTGTAGCCTGAAGTCTGTCCCCCAGGGTTGCCAGATTTTCAGAGAGCAACAAGCCACCTGGCCTTTGAAAAAAAGCTCAAGAAAGCGACTTCAGGCACTCAATAAAAAGTAGTTAAAATAAGCAATTAATTAAACATTATCTGTCACAGCAAAACGTTGGTTAATGGCTTTTGGCATATTTTAAATAGTATTTGATCATTAATAAATATTTTTCAAACATGTAAATATGCAAAAACTCCATATTTTTGTCATTAGTGGGTCATTTTCATGAAACAATCCTGAAAAAAACGCAAAAAATCACCTTGTTTATGACATCAAAATGTCACTGGAGCAAGCCCAAAAAACGCAACTCGCGACTATCAAAGTTCACAAGTGACTTTCCAAAATAACAAGAAGCCCAAAGTCGCTATAAAGAAGCGGACTTGGCAACTCTGCTGTCCCCCCTCTCTCCTCGAGCTTCTCCTCTTGGCAGCAGCCTGTCTGACTGTAGTCAGAGGTACATTTACATTTGGTAGGAGACAAAGAGAAGACCCCCCTGGTGCCTATCTGAACAGTGGCTTATTTCACAGCTAAGTCCTTAGCATAGATCTGGCAGACAGGTAAAGATCACTAAAGTATAAAAGATTTCCATAACAGTAGCTTCAGTTTCAGCTTTAAAATTGAGCAACTCCTGGGCTGAAAGTGTCCCAAAATCTCTTAGTGAAGATGCAAGGAGTTTAAAAACACAAAACCACTGACCTCACAAGGTGGAACCGTGTGTTTGTAGGATTTTTGTTTTAAATGTATTTGATGGAAACAAACACCAGGTATTTTTTCAAAGAGGAAACAAGATTAAAACATTGATTAAAAGCATAATTTAGGTCTTTTAATATTGCGCCAACACATCTCATCCCTTTGAGGCAGAACTGAATAAACTATTGTTGCATCAATTAGACTAGTATTTGACTGATCATAAACAGCTGTTACCACCCTGAGCTCAAAGAAATCAAACAGGAGTTGTATTTTAAAAGTTTCTAGTATAACATTTTTAAATAACACACTTTTCAGTTTGGCTGGGACGAATACAAGCTATTTCCGAACAGAGTTTGCACAGAATCTAAAAAGTTGTTACGCTGCATTTCTCGAGGCCTGTCACATCCATCTATGACAAGCTAATTAGCGTCCGCTGACATGAAGGTTTTATCTGGAATTTTGTCAGCAAATTCACTTTTGTTGAAGCGATGGAATGAAAGTCAAAAGAAGCACCACACACTTTGAAACTCTCGGCAGTGTCACCTCAAACCCTAGACGAAGGCAGAGCACACAGACTCAAAGATAATAGCTGACAGCTCCACACAGCGCTGGACTCTCCCGGGAATGTGAACTTTTATTCTGTCTTTAGTGGCTCATTTGTGAAGTCATGCGTCCAAGTTTATATACAGTACAGGCTTTTTTTTCACCGGGTTCATCATCCAAAGCATACTAGTTATGTTTTGCTTCATTCACATTCATTTTAACTCAAATCTAGTATGTTTAGGATGTATTCTTTCCTCAGACTAAAAACACTTGTGAAACTACAGTGTTTTAAAGTCAACACACCTTGGTTTTGTCAAACTAGAAGCTCATTTAAAACTACTTTCTTCACAGTTTAACAGAAAATATTGAAGGTTTTATTTGGAAATATTAACAAATGAAAAGATAAAACAAAAAAAACATAAAAGGCACTTAAAAAAATCCAGGGCTAGTAATATTTGTGAATGAACTTTAAGAATTATTTTTGTGAAGTAACAACATTCTAAGATGATCACAGAAGTCAGTTTTACATATATAGTTTAACAGCTAAAAATTAAAACGTCTTAGAAATAAGGCTGGGCAAATAATTGAAAAAATAAATAAAATGGAGAAATCAAGATTCAGTCATGTCGACTGTCAATTGTTTTGAATAGAAACATATGTTACTTTGGCCACTTTTACCAAAACCCTCCAACCCCTTCTTTACTCTTCCAGCACTGCTCAGTTTACCAGCTCTATTTGAAATCTAGTTGTGGGTAAAATTTGGGTGTTAAGCATTACATTAAATTAAGGGCACATATAATTTAGAAATATGTTTAGTTTGATCTTTGAGCTCTGTGTAGCTGATTTTTACTAGTTCCTAACTCTCATAAATCCTTTAGCAGTCGATCATGTCATACATTATTTTTTGTCTGCTATTAAACCTTAAGATCATTTTTTACAGATGACATAATGAGACTGGTCGTGACCACTCAAGCACAACCAATCAGAGTGCTGCATTTGGCTCTTGAGAACAAATAAAATGCTTTAGTTTGAACTGTTTTGTCAGTAAACAGTATTCTGATTTGGACACAATCTGCTGCTTATGGAATATGCTTTATAGTAGAAAAGACAAAGCTTTCTAATTTACAACAAAAAAAAGTCAAGTACCCCATCTTTAATTATGTGTTTTTGTATCTACCAACTGTGTGCTAGTCTCATACTGTTGTCTCCATATAGTTCTTACCTCTTGTCTGTATAGTGCAATTCCATCCACACTGCTTTTTATACTTTCAGTTTTTGTCACACTCTCTCTCTCTCTCTCTCTCTCTCTCTCTCTCACTTTTAGCACTGCTCAGTTTGACAGCTCTGTTTGAAATATGATTGTAGACAATACATTTCGAACAGATCGAACTATAACATTATTATCACATTCGTTTTGGTGAACATGACACTAAAATACCTCCTATTACAGCGGTGTGTTATGTAAGCCTGAATGACTAACCCTCTTATTGATATCTTCTATTTACAGTTCTGGAGTCTAGCCAGGCCCACTATAGCTGATCGTCATAAGCATCTCCTTGTATCAACATCCATCCCTGCATGTGCACTCTGCTCTGCTCCGGCGCTCGCTGTAAGAGTTGGAGGATTAGATAGAAATGTTGAGCGAGGTCTTGAATACATTACAGGTGCTCAGGGGTTTAGGGAAGAAACTCTTTCACACTTGACTTCTTCAGCTCTCGCCTGTCTCGGCTTCACTCTGGTTAAGTGCAAGACTCCGTGCAGCTGTTTAGAAATAGGTCATTTCTTCAACTAATTGTCTGTTTGTGTTAGTTGTGTTTCTAATTGGTGCTTCTGATGTGAAAGGACACGTACAGTACAGAACATACAGTTTAAGCATGTTCTAATATTGCTTTATCATTGGTGTTTTGTTCCCTCTGAGCCTCAGAAAGCACTGTTCTGAATGTGACAGATTATACATAGATCTCTGAGGAAAGTGCATAAATCATCCAGATTTCTGCAGCATTAGCATATCAGGCAAGATCAGTTAATTTCTCCAATGTGTTTTCCTTTGCAGCTAGTAAATAAAACTCCAACTCAATTCCTGACATAGTAAACAAACGATTAATATGTGAACTCTATTACTTCTTTTGAATTTTTTTTGTGTTCAAAACCAGAACATGTCAAAGCAAAGGATCTAAAGAACATATTTAAAATACAAGAACAATGCAAGCATGTTATCATAGTTGTCTTTTATCAGTGTTATTTAAAATACAGAAAAATGATGTAAAAATGAATCCTGCCGACAACGCCAAGTGTAACAATACAAGCGGGTTTTAGCTGGAAATGTTTTATGGCAAAAATAAAACGATCAACACTGCCCACTGGGATAGATTCAGGACCATAAATACATCTAAAAATAGATAAACACGAAAGTAAGTTTAAGGATAGAATAGCAAAGAACTAACTTTGCCAATCTATTACATGTAATTTGAGAAACTTTACCATTTTCCATTTAAGGTCAAAATTGTCGATATTTTTGCTAAGCTGTTGTGTCTTCAGGGTAGTTAAGTCCCACTTAGAAATACTGTTTTGTTTTATTTATTTAGTTTCCTTTTATTGTTGTTATTTTATTGATTTATTTTAATTTCCACTAATAGTGATCAAAAAGATCAACCAAAATCAAGTTGAACTGATGACATCTGATGTGTAATTTGACTGTTGAACCATGTGCAAATTTTGACAATATCAAGGCTTTATCATAATATTCCAATACAGTTACTAGTTTCTTGGTAATGTAATTTATGAATTCATAAGTACTAAATAAGCGTAGCACACCCACCTCTGTTAAAGAAGATGTCCCAAAGCTGCAGTAAAGCAGCCATGACAGATACATAAATCCATTACAGGCCATACATCTGGAGAGGTCCCATGTAGAATCGTGGTGACAAGTGCCTGATCCCAAAGCCCCTCAGTGTCCCGTGGGTGCTGTCCGATCCCAGAGGAACAGGGTCGCGTCCCCGGTGCCAGCCCCTGCACAGACAGAGGAGGTCATCGCGCTGAAAGAATGCTGCTTCTCATTGCAAAAACAAAGGCTGGGATTGTCAAAGCTTCTCGTGGCGTGGAGCTGAGGCGGAGGGGCAGCCACAGCCCGGAGCACTGGGGACAATGGAATAAATCGCATAATAAAACAGGTCGCTAACGGAGTGCTGCGTACAGAGTCATAAACACTCTTTATTCAGCAGCTTCCATTTCCAAACATGTGAACGTGGAGGAGTGTGGATGGAGCTGCAGGCCATGATGTCAAACAGTGGGAAGATATGCATAAGATCTGAAGAAGGGAGAGGCAGATGATTATGAGCGAAGGATCTGATAAGGCAAGAACTGATAGAGCATGATGGGAGTTTGGCATTTTCTCTGGAGTGCTGTCAGACAAGCTTTTGTAACACTAATTATGTATATTGTATTTTTTTTATATATACATTTTTCTTCATTTTTCAATAGCTTATTAAAAAAACTTAAAATCAGTTTTGCATCAGTGCAGATGTAGTGTCAAAGTTTAAGACAAATAGCTTATAGCTCATGCCAGATTCAATCAACACATGACCATGGCTCTTTTAAAGACCCGTATTTTGCCAATTGACTTTTTTCAGCTCTTTTTGAATGTTGTTACTTTATCAAAAACATCCTCAAAGTTTAGTTTTATTCACAAATGTTTAACTAATCCCAGATTGATAAACTGTCTATCTTTTGTTGAGATTTTCATAAAAAAAAAATGATAATAATAATAAAAAGCTTGAATATCTTGTATTAAGCTATGAAGTGAAGCAGTTTAAACAAAGTTAATAAAATATTTGCAGCTTTAAATTTCTAAGCTTAGCAAATCTAGGAAAGTAATCAGTTAATCTAGTGAAAGTGTGTGGAGTTAGTGAGCACTTTCTGTATTTTCCCTTAATGACATCATAAGGAAGAACTGAGGAACGAACACACCCTGAACATGCCGGATTTAATATGGCTGTGGATGAAGCAAAGCACAACTTTAGGTATATTTTTAATGAGGACACAACATTATAAAGAGTGAAAAATTAGCTTAATAAAACCTTTAATATCAGTAATGTTCTTATGACCCTATTTTACCAGAGTTTTATTGAATCTGTTCTTACATTCTGCATTGTATGTTGTTTGGTGTTCATTCTGTGTCCAGCAAAAACCCACTGGACAAGTTGTTTAAGATGGTGGACAAAATGATAGGCCTACAGCAGTCCCAGCTGCATGATAGTTACAGCCGAAGGGTGATATGCAGAACCCAACAAATAATGGAAAGCCTGACCACCCTCTTTTTAAGGAGTTTGATCTTTTTCCTCTCTGGAAGGTGGATGAGAATGCCCGCATCAGAACTACAGTTGTTCAAGGTTTTAAAATGGTAAAAAAAAAAAAAAAAAAACAGCACTAAAAGACATGCATTTTCTTTTATACTTACTGAATACCTTACTATTTAGTTGGAAAGACACATTTCTACAACATTTCAAATTGGAATGTATTTTCAAAGGGTTCCCAGCTAGTCCTCAAGTAAGGCTATGCTACACTTTATGGAGATCATAAAACCATCAATGCACATATTTGTCCCCTGACTAACCATAGTTAACCATATTTATTGGAAAAACTATGAAACTGTTTCTTCTTCTGTTCTAACCAGAGCACAGATACACATTTAACACCTTGCCAAACACACCTGACCAAGTTATAAAAGTTATTCTCTTTAAGTATACTCATTAGAACATTAATTTCTATTTTTATGACCATCAAAAGCTAACGATGCCTTTCCTCGCAGCAGCTCAAAAACAGGCTGGCAGATGGCTCAGGATGACACTGGTGCAGCTCAGAAGTCTGCCATAACAAAACGTGTAGGTGTGCTATAAGATGCAAATCATTTTTCACACGTCATATAATACTGTCCAAAGTCAATATGTTTATTAGTGAAGCCTTCACTTTCCACTGTGCAAGCTGTTTTAATTAAAGACTTATTCTGCTTTGGAAAATGCCACTTGGCTGTCACGGCTGTTTTATTTGTGAAGATAAGTAATTGTAATGGTGCAAAAGGGGCTGAGGAGCAAAATATCATGGCCAAACTAAAACCTGGTCGTGCCATAAAAATAGTAGATTGTTTTAAAGCTTAAACATAAATACAGTATCAAATTAAAGATTGTATTATAGGAAATCTACTTTTAGTTTTTATGTTAACAGGAGTGTTCTTTGTTTAAGTAGAATTGATTCTTGAATAATGTTGTACTCCCTATACCTGCCCACTTGCAATTATTCAAAATATCCAGATTCCGGGTTAAACAACAATAAAAACAAGCAACTTAAAATGACCGACTGCAGTGCATTCAGCGGGTGGTAGAATTATGCCTCTTCATGTGAAGAAGTTTACACGTACTAATGGTGTGAAGTGAACATTTAGCGAGTCCAGCACTAGCAGTTCACACTCCTACACTGCAATAATATGCTCTAGATAAACTGTTATGGAGTTGTATAATGTTCTTACAACTATAAACATATGCTTCTCACCAAGTATCACTGACAATGGCAATAAAATTCTTTCTGATTCTGATTCTGAAGTATGTTGACATTTACTTTGTTGTCATTGGTCTCCACACATATTCACTAGTGTAAGCTGATTAAGTGTCTTGCCCCGGGACAAAATGATAATTTGATTTATATGTCCCATTGAGCTTCACTGATCCTCATTCATGTATATTTCATTACATATAGCACGTCTGTCTCGCTTAGTTTCTGATATGTGACGAGATCAGAATTTGATATCAGCAGGGCTCAGAGAGCATTAGAAGATCGTTTTTTGATACTTGAGCGGTTGTTCTCAATGTTTAGTTTTAGTTTTAGATTATATTTAAGTAGAAATATGCATTTATTTGAGTCATGACAGAGATTATAAATGCACATCTTACACCGGATAAAGGACTATTGAGGAAGAAGCTTGGATGTGTTGAAATTGTATTGATTTCATTACAAGCTGTCCATTTAACTTTATTTATATTGTGCTTCATCTTGACCTCTGGTGTTCTTCAAGAATCTGTTCTTTCCCCTCTTGTCTTCTCGTTTTGCCCAACAGATCCTGTATTGATTTTACATGCCTCATATTTATGCCATCTCGTTGATCTCATATCCATATCTTGCCTCATGTTCACAGATACACTCATGTTTACTTACATAAAGAAAGTCATTTAAAATGTCTCTTGCCAAAGCCCTCGTCCTCCCTCAGAATAATTAGCATTTCATTATGCTTGACAGAGTAAATAATTATAATCGCTTTTCTCTAAGGCATCCAGAAGTCATAAAAATGTACGCTTTATCTCAGAATTGATTCAGTGATCCTAATCAAAGTAGTAATTATGTTAAGAGCGAGGCGTTCTTGTGACAGTAATCAAGTGTTTGACCAGAGGGACGAGCCTCAGAGCACAGCAGCATGTTGAAGACTGCTGGACATATGATGAGCTGAGTCAAACCCTCTCACAGTAAAGTGAGTGTAGATTTCATATGCCCCAGAGTGACAGCAGAGGACCTCTTTAATGTGTTTTGAATCTACAGTAATAAAAAAAAGCTAAATTTTGAATACTCATGGTGGTCCGAATGAGTGATTATCTGCATTGGTTTCATAAGAAAAGCATTTTATTTTGACTAAAAAATGTTTTAATGTATGACAATACCCAATCTGAATAAATTAGCATGTATTTGAACCTCCCACAGAGCTCCATGTACATGCAAACACATAAACAATCACATATGCATACATCAGATGTAATCATCAAGGATCTCTCAGCTGATTGTAATGCAACACCTTCCATTATATCATCTGTAAGTGAGCAAAGCACTACATTTGTGCTCCTGAGAACAAACCCAGAGTGAGAGAGGCCAGATTCACAGTCCTAATGAATGTAACATAACGATATGCACAGAAGATATTACAGGCGAGACACAAATGCTATTACCCAATTTGAAAATTTGGATGTGATCTGAGCGCAATGCTCTGTGCATAATAATGATCCTATACTGTGTGGTGGATGGATAAGGGCAAAGGTGTGGCTGATGCTGTGAACAAAGATCAGAGTCATGAACGAATGCAGTATGTCTTTCACATGGCCCTGCTGTAAAGCTTTTGCACTCACAAGACGAAATGTGATTAAGTAATCAAAATCAAAACATCTTAAAACAGATCTTACTTGGCACAGGTGTTGTTTTAAAGAGTTTAGATGGTGTAAATGGAATAGAATCAGCAACACAGAGATCTGTAGCACTTGATATTATTGTCATTATTTTGATCCATGTTGTGCTTTTACTAACCTTAACATCTATCTTTCTCTCTCTCTATTTCTCTTTCTCTCTGTTTTTCTGTCTCGTATTCTCTTTCTCTCTATATATATTTATCTTCCTCTCTCTCTCTTCTCTCTCTCCATTTCTCTTTCTCTCTCTCTCTTTCTATTTTCTATATCTCTTTCTCCCTCTTCTGTTTCTCTGTCTCACATTCTCTTTCTCTCTCTCTCTATTTCTCTTCCTCTCTCTCTATTTCTCTATATCTCTTTCTCTCTATATCTTTCTCTCTTTCTCTGCTTCTCTGTGTCTCTCTTTTTCTCTCTATTGTCTAAACCTCTTTCTCTCTCTATCTCTCTCTCAATTAACAGACCAATCGCCAACACACAACTTGAATTAAAGCATTTTGAGACGTTAATACAACACCCCACTTTGTCAGTCTGAAGCTTTACAAATCAAAGCCTCTTCAGCTCTTGGTCACTTATACATCCCAGTGCGCAAAAATACATGTTTGAAATATCAAGAAAGCATGAAGACAACTAAAGAAGCTCTATTCAGTGGTTTTATAATTGCCTTACTTGTTCTACGTCTTTTTGGAGCTGCACTTTCAACATCTTTTTGCAGCTTTTTTACAAAATGATGTAGAATTCAGATGTCTATTTTAGATCTACAGTATTTATCGTTCTCCCGGGGTCACGACCTAAGCGAGCTGCTGCTGACAAACAAAACCTCCTCTGTCCTCAGCGAGACAGATGAGAGAGCGGACTTCACAGCCTCTTCTTCCTCCTCCTCTTCCACACTGATACTGCTGCCACACTCACTCTCTGTATTGATCTGCACATACAGCGTTCCCTCGCCTTCAACCGGGGAAGTGTCTGATGTGAACGGGCTTTCAAGTCGGCCAAACAAGCACTAAACATTCGCTTCAAGGCATTTCTTCGGCTTCTTTCGTATGACAACATGAAGAGACATGAAGAAGTGTTGGGTAAAGTTTGGCTGCAGAAGACATCAGAATACTGCACTCCAAAGAGCGGAAATGGCATGCTGTCGTGATGTAATGTCGTGTAATAGGAAGCTTGAACTTTTGAGAGATATTTGGATTTTCAGAGACACGACAGCACTAAAGCGTAAGGACGGACTGAACTTATATCTAAAACTGGAAATAAAAACAGCAAAAATGAATGTTGAAGCTAGTGGTCTGGGAATTCATTATGAATTAGAACAAAATACATAATAAGTAGTAGTTATCCAAAGGTTTTGCAGCAAATATGAGAGATGGTATTGGCAAGATTGTCACAGTTTGGATGTTATGACCAAATAATCTGATTGCTAAAGTTCATAGCAGTTTTTACTGGACAAAGGTGATGGATTATTTGCTTCAGACTCTCACATTTGAATCCAGTGCATCAGAACTATTGAAAATCTTAATCAAAATAATAAAGCACATGAAAATTAGGTGTTTCCCGCATCAGGATTTGAGTTAGCTCTCCATCTACTGGCTGCAGGAATATTACACAGGCAAAATAACTGGTTTTGATTGCCTGACATACAAATGTTGTAGAAATAC
Source organism: Mugilogobius chulae (assembly GCA_038363315.1). NCBI lineage: Eukaryota > Metazoa > Chordata > Actinopteri > Gobiiformes > Gobiidae > Mugilogobius > Mugilogobius chulae. Next base: position 13,461,432 of record CM076399.1, on the reverse strand, counting down.
TGTAATTTCTGCCCTATTGAGCGCACCTGAATATAAACCGCACCCACTAGATTTAGTAAGAAAAATTATAAAGTACATACTGTATATAGGCCGCACTTGTTTATAGTAAGTCTATGAGAATATATAACTTTACTGCATTGCCCTATAAGCCGCATAGTTTAAAGATGAAAAAATAGCAGTTTAATTAATCCATAAATTACGGTACTCAAAAGAGTCAGAGATGTTGACATCATATTGTTAATACCAACTATTTTAATCAATCAGTCAAAATTCAGCACCAAATCACTGCGAAAAAGGAAATCTAACTTAGATAAAATGTCTTGAATTAAGCATTGATCTTAAAGAAATTTTAAGATTTCTTTCACGACCAAGTCTAAGTAAGATTATTTGACTTGTTTTAAGATATTCTACTCAAAACAACTAGGTTAGTCAAATTTTCTGACTGCACTGGCAGTTTACTTTTTTTTTTTTTTTTTTTTTAGATTTTAGATTTTAAATGTTCTTCTTCTTTTTTGCAGTGATCTGACTGAGAAATGATGTTCAAATGTTTATTGATCCAAATGTCATTTAGTTGAATGGTTTCAGTGCAAAACATGACAGTTCCTACAACATGTTCATTTATATTAACATTTTTATTTTTATCTACTTCGGGTAGAACATCATAATAATCAAATAAATGTCTTTCACAATAGATTGAAATCAAAATACAAATCAAACCCTAAGTACATTAACCATCATTGTCCCATGCCTAACTATTATAGCCATGAGATATCACGTACAAGTAAAGTCTACAAAATTCTAAAACCCATTCAGCCACTATAACGTCCACTATATAACTTTTACGTTCCATTTCATTTGGCACATCACAAGCAGAAACACAAGTGCAAATGCATTTACCTTAATCCCAGTTGTGAGCTCTGGTTTACAGCGCTCTGGTTTCCATGTTCCAGACGCCGTATTCCTGACGGGAGGAGAAGATGCGTGGTGAGGATGTTGAGTCTATGTGCTGCGTTGTTTCTGGACGGTGTGAGCTGTGTGAGAGAGAGAAGAGAGAGATTATTCACCACACTGCCCTCCTCCTTTTCCTCTCTCAGTGTGCTGTCTCTCCTCTCCAGCGCCTTCTTATTCTTCACTTGTTTGTGAGGAGATGGTTTTTATGTTGTTCATTACAGCAGGTGATAGCCTAATTGTGCTTTTCTTTTCTTCTGAAGTGTTTTTTAACAAAAAATGTATATGTTTGTTTCAAAGTGCACATATTTTGGAGGTAGATCATCAATTTTTGTTTACTGTAAACTACAATAATCAAAGAGGCGTATCTACCCAACAGACAGATAGATCAAGGCTATTACATGCTTATTACAGTGGCATTAAAACAGGCATTGACAGGCTTTCTAATAATAATAGTCCACAAAAAGTAGTATCCCCTTATCATTTCGGACTATTTTCCATAAAACACCATGACTTTAAAAAATGTATGGACTTTTTGTGAAACTGAAACTCTGTAGTTTTGGCTTCTGATGACTAAGAGGCTCTAATAATGAGTGAGAACAAGCTCTGTGCAAAAGAAAAACAGAATCTAATTTACGCTTATTTTATTTAAATGTAATTTATTAGTATGGAGCACTAAAGCTACTGTTTGCAGTTAGTGCCTGAATGACACAAGATTTTGCATAATTTAGGTTTTGACATCAACAGCGGAAGTTAATTTAACAAAAATGAGTTTTAGGGACCTAAAATAACCTTAAACAAATAGGTAGAGCCTATAAAAGTCCAATTAAAATGTTAATATTAAAATTTTATAAGAGGGCTACATCGTTATTTGTACCTTTAACATTTTGTGGGGCTTTATTGTTTGTTTTTTATTGACAAAAAGGAATCCATCAAGAAAAGTCCAGATTACAAAGGGACTTATGGAAGAAGAACCATACAGTAAAACAGTTCATTTACAGTTTCCATGTTTCTTTAAGGCACTAGAGCTCAGAAACATGCGTCACACATCAGGAGAGTTTTCAGTTGGCCTAATATTAAACCAAAGGAGATTTTGAATTGTCTAATACTGAACAGAATGTTTTAAAAGCACACAGCGTGACAGAGGGATACATTTACCAGAAGCTACCATTTACCAGTTGTTCAGGTTGTTCTTGCTGTTTACTTGTTATATTGTTTTGGCTAATGCATAGCTATGAAAGTTGAGCAATCCTGCAACAAACATGGTGGATTTGCCATTATTTCCATGGTCATGGTTGTTCTGTCATGTTCTTCATAAGCTCTAGGCCTATATCATTTAATGATCTGTAAATCAGTTTTATTCAGCACAGTTACATCATAAAAGTATCTTCTTGAATAAAAATGAACTGTCCCATGTATATAATAGTTTTGTGCCAAACATCCTGGAAAATCCTTTGTTGTTAGCATTCAGCTAACTCACGTTAGCATGCCAGCACAGCTCGTTTCTGATACAACTCCATTTTGCGCTACAATTTAAATATCGTGCATAAAGTACCTTCCAGCAAGAGCTGACTTTGTACTATTTCATTATAGAACAGGGTTAGAGTTAGTCTGAGTTTTTGTTGGTTGGGGTTAGAACTTAAACTTCCAGAGACGTCATGCCTGGAATGCAATGCTGAATATTTAAGGAGTCCCACGAGGCCCTTTATGATGTTTTGCTTTGGGCTCAAGACTCCTTTTCAACGCTACACCAATATTGATCCAAACAACTAAGTAGCTGACACAGATCTGTTAATTTCCTGTTCAAAATTGAAAAACTGTGAAAGCCCAGCCTTTTCACAGTGACACAACAAGCAGCCCGTTGTCATTATAGGAAAATAGAAATACTCTTCATGTATCCCTCTTTTTTTTTATTGATTGATTTTAGATCTGTGGTGGACATATATGGACTAGATTAGGTCATAATGTTTGAAACTGAAAAAAATACTTAAACTGAATGTCCAATTGTATAATTGAACTTTGAAAAATAATAAAATGAATTTCATATTTTGTTCTTGAATATTTTTCAAGTTTAAATCCATTTTTACAGTTTCAGTTGTTTTTTTTAGTTTCATTATTTTTTTCACATTCAGATCTGTTTTTAACTTTGAATAACGTTTTTCAGTTCAATTTTTTTTCAGTTTCAATTTTGAGCTATACTGCCAATTAAGTCATAATTTGAACTGAAAAACAAAACTTAAACTGAAAATCCAATTAATAATGAACTTTGAAAAATAAAATGATTTAATTTTTTGCGCAGTTTGGCGCGCCTGCACCGTTCCACTGATCTCCACTTCGTGGACATATATCTTCACCGTACGTGAAGCCGCATGCGGCGCACGTTTGGTTGCGTGAGGACAAGCGAGAACGGTTGAACACTTCCACTTCCAGAGGTAACAGGTCTGCATGTACGCGGGTCATGCTCCACTCACGGGCAGTGGTAAACCTTTCCTCGGCTCGTTCCCCGGAGCTCGGAGCGGAAGAAGGCACGCTCTTCCCAGTCACAGCGCTCCTTTTCCGGGGAAGTGAGAGATGAAACCCCGGCTCTTTACCGGAGCACGGGCCGTAGATTGGCTCTGTTTCCTCCAGGATCACAGCACTCTTTTACCGGGGAAGAGAAGAGACCAAGCCTCGGTACATTTCCTGGAGTTGCAAATTCGAAACCCCAAATCAATAGCTATTTAAATAGCGAGTATGTGCCGTTTTTGACGTAATATTGATATTGGAAAACGTTAAACGATCGTTTTTGATTTATGTTAGCTAAAGACTTATTGTTGACAGTAAATATATATAGTCAAAATAATAAAATATAAGTGAAATTGTCATTGTTTTCGACCCTCATACATTATAGAAGGCTGCTTATGTATGCTCTTTTCCCTACCTCCCTGAACACCTGAACCTCCCTCACTCTGGTCACGCCCCACTCAGAACTGGCTCAAAAGTTTTGAAACTGAAAAAAGAAGATCTGAAACTGAAAAATTATCCGAAGTTGAAAAAAAAAAACTGAATGTGAAAAAAAAAATTAAACTTAAAAAATGGATTTGAACATAAAAAATTATCAAGAAAAAAAAATTAAATTCATTTTATTATTTTCAAAGTCAATTAATAATTGATTTTCAGTTTAAGTTTTTGTTTTCAGTTTCAAAATTATGACCTTAACCTTGCGCAAGTATAGCTCAAAAATTTGAAACTGAAAAAAGAAAATCGAAACTGAAAAACTTATTCAAAGTTGAAAAACAGATCTGAATGTGAAAAAAAATAATCTGAAACCTAAAAAACAACAACTGAAACTGTAAAAATGGATTTTAAACTGAAAAATTATTCAAGAACAAAATATGAAATTCATTTATATTTCAAGTTATTTACGATTGACTTCAGTTTAATTTTTTTCATTTCAACATTAGACCCTAATCTAGCTCCATAGACATAGGATCTCCAGAGTCTCTGCGGCAAGGCAGTATCACTCATGTCATGTTTCAGTCATGATTTACATACTTTATTGTTTCATTACAGCCTTAAACTTAAAGGTGCATGTGTAACTTTATGGAGGTGAAAAGTCATCTACACAATTCAGTAGAAATAGAAAGTTAAAACCAGCTAAAGAGCCACTCTTGTAGGCCAAATTATAGACAATTTTGTGCCATGCAAGCCTGTTCAATGTAAAAACACAGATTTTATTATTTATTTTGTGTAACAAAGACATTTAAATGACAAATACTTGCATTTATTCAATTTTATTCTTGGCCAAAAAGTTGAAAAGTAAAATGAGCAAAGAAAAGCTATTCATAAAGCGTTGAGGAACCACTTTTGTCTGATTGGAAAGAGATTGCTCAGACAAGCCCTTAGTTTAAGAAGTATTCATGTGTTTTATCTTCCTGTTATATTTGAGAATTCTTTCCATTCAAAAAACTGTTCATCGCTTTGGCAGCGGTCCTAATTTCTCAACATTCTCAGTCCAATTTGCCAGATTGTTTATATGTACTTTAAATGCTCAGATTTCATACAATAATATTCTGAAGTTATATTCAGTGTAATAGCAAAAGTCTGCAGTCACCTTCCAAAAGTGTGGGACCCTGTGAGGATCTGGGCCTCTGACAGATGGGCCCTGGGGAGCCATTAAGAGCCACTTTCTGTCTTTTTGAAGGCTGTGACATTTAGAAAAAAGCTACGCTTCGGAGTGTAATGCACTATTCTTCAGTGTAACCTTTACCAAATAAAGAAGTGTGGATACGCATCATGTGCACTCAGTAATTGGGGACAGTATAAGAAAATAACACACACAGACTGTATAGAACTGTATAAATAGACTCAGTAACAACCATGGCAAATTTAGCATTGTACTGTTTTCTAGTAAGTACAACTTGTCCTTGTTAAGCCATGTTTGCCTCTTCAAATACTGGTCATTAGCATTATAGCCTCTTCAGATACTAGCATTAATGAAAGAGTGCTCATCCAACTTTCTAATTGGATGAATCAGAAACATACTCTTGTTTTTCTTACAGTGATTATTTCATGATCACTTGGCATAATTTACTGAGTGATAAAATTGTATATCTCAATATTTTTGTCCTGACAATATTATTTTATTCCACTAGAAATGTGCTAAGCATGTCTTTAACATTTTTTGTTTAAGTTTAGTTGGTTGTGTTCACATTTTAGAATACGATGAATGCTATTCTTTCTAAGTCCAGTCCTATTAATAATACCTATTCACGTTTCGTAATACAACATAAAAGCTGCATTTAAACGAGAATTATTTTGATAGTTAAACATCTGTGGTGAATTTTTGGGGAAATTGTGATGTCACATGAACTCATGCAAGTCAAATATGACTTGATACATCATGCACAGAAATATGTAGTTAGCGTATACTGTTTGCTGAGTTTTATGAGTAGGGCCTCATCACGTCACCTGAAGCCTTCTAATCCCAGAACAAGCATCTGTTTTAGTTTGACTTGGCATCATTCTTCATCAGCCTATTTTTTTTTTTTTTTTAGATATTTGATTTTGGAATATCTTGATAACAACATTCACTAAAATTCTCAGCCCTAGATGTACTGTAATTTCTGCCCTATTCAGCGCACCTGAATATAAGCCGCACCCGCTAGATTTAAGTAAGAAAAATGATAAACTACATATATAAGCCGCACTTGTTAATAGTAAATCTATGAGAATCTATAATTTTGCTGCATTGCCTTATAAGTCGCAGTGTTCAAAGCTTGGGAAAAAGTAGCGGCTTATAGTCCAGAAAAGATGTTTTCTCTAGTGACACAAATGACCAAAACATGCTTGTGAATATTTGAATTCCTGTGTGTGCTAAAAAGATAAAGGTGCTTTAGATAACTTTTGCAGTGGCAGGGGCTGAAACCAGCTTGACAGATAAGATAAGATTCGATTGTTAATTCAACATTACATCACACAGTCCAGGAACATTAGGAGATTAGTATTTAACCTTAAATCACAGAAGTGTATGACAGGGGTAAAAATGCAGGTACTGTGAAAAGGTAAAGCTACAACCCCAACGTACAATAAATGAGATTGTTTCTTCACATATAGAGACCGGAACATATACTCTACATAGAGAAATGAACACTCTTGGTCAAGTTGTGACATCTCCATGGAGACAAGCAGGTGGCGGACCCTCTGGCAGAAAAGAGCTGTGACTTGTAGATGCTACGTAAACTTTTTATGCATTTGTTTCTTGTTTACAGAACCAGCAGCTGTTGTCCTTTGGAACTTCAATTTTTAATTAGTTCTCAATTTGGACTCTTTTTTTTTTTTTTTAAAAAGTTTTTAATTGAATGTCAAAAACAAACAAACAAAAAATGTAAAAATATGCAAAAAACAAAACCAAAAATAGTAGGGTTTGTTTATTAATATTGTGCCTCAAATTCTGACTTCAAATATTCCGAACAATCCTTATTTTTCGACATTTCCAGACCTACTGTGGGTGTTTTATTGCTCAAAATACCTTGAAAAATATGCTTTATGACAGTGAGCATGTGCACCTTTCCACTGGACTGATTTTTTTTTTATTCCTTCTTTGTAGCACCACATGCTCATCTCCAGGGAGATTTCCAAACTTAAAGCCATAATGTGCACCATTCTACAGATCTTTTGCTTCATTTGTTTGACTAAAAGTATAATCATAGTTCTGGTTATTTGCACAGTATTGATCTTTTTGATTCCACTGCCACATATTTAACCAAACTGCCCCTGTAAACTTAAACACCCTCTTGAACTTCTAAGCATTCTCCATCATTATTTTTTCGCAGCGCTGTTTTCCTTCTCACTTAAGTATTGCCGCTGCACAGTTTGCCTGCCAGAGGTACAAGTAGGTCAGAGCGCCTTGGGACCTGCACAGTCTGACAGACTTCCACATCTCCTGAAGTTTCTCTGAGAGGGAAGAGAAGGCAACATTTAGGGCAAAAAGAAAAAAAGTCTGGCTTTACTTAATCTATCTTGAAGCAGCACAAACCACGCAAACCTCAATGTCTAAAAATAGGCAAAACCCTGTGTGCGCACGTTGGCGTTTGATTAAGCGCAGGTAGGTAGATGTATATTATAATGATCCATGCAGAGTAAGACGTGCACTTTTAATACGCAGTGTTAGCTCACTGACTGTGGCTGTTAAGCATTTCACACTAGGGGCCACCTCAGATGTTTGATTTTACCAACTGGTGAGAGTAAATTTTATGCTTTTGGTCAATTCCTGATGAATTCACATCTCACACATAAACTTCTATATGTTTTTCTCAAATTTTGACTAAAGAAAAAACAATAACCTATTGAGACTTGTATTAGACCAATGACTTGTGGACGACATACTGTGTGCTTTTACTCAACTGTTTTAAAAAGCCTTCTTTTCACAACTGATACTTTAATTTAGCTATGAATACTTTAAAGCAGGGGAGTCAAACATGCGGCCTGGGGATCAAGTGTGGCCTCTGAGATAATTTCATATGGCCCCCAGGATGATTCCTGATTATTATTGATAGTGCCTCGTTGACAAAAGCTATAGCCACATCGGCCAGAATGGAAAATAAACCCATGGAAATATAAAAGCTTCTATTGTCGAGATGCAATTATTCACCGTATTCTGCCCCGCCCACTTTTCTTGGCAGCACACGTCCTGTTTAGCTCTGTTTAGCCTGTAGAATTCAGTTGCTGGGTTTATTTATCTGTTATTATATCTATTTGAGATTGCCTCATATGTACGTGCTTGTCAAAGCCTGATCCCATCAGATCTCAGAAGCTAAGCAAGATAGGGCCTGGTTAGTTCTTGGATGGGAGACCTCTGGAACACCAGGTGGTACAGTGTGACAACAAGAGTGGATTATTGTTGTGTCCTTTGGCAAGACAGTTAACCCACAGTGCCTCAGTGTCTGCGTACACTGAGTGAGTGGATACTAGATTGTAAAGCGCTTTGAGAGAAAGGTAGAAAAGAGCTATATAAATAGACCATTTACCATTTACAAGAGAGACAAGCTAACATTTTAGCTACCTCAACAGAGCAAAAGAGTGCTGCCAAAAAAAGATGCGGGACAGAATAAGGTGAAAAAAACCTCTGAAGTGCATCGGAATTCAACAAATTGCATAAAGTTTGTCAAAATTTTTCTTGGAATGCATTTTGAAATAATATAATGTTTCATAGCCTAACCTAATTGCATATCTGAATATATCATAGATAGATAGATTTCAACAATGCACCTGAAATAGAAACTAACCCTATAAACTGCACATGTACTAAGACAAACCTCTAAGTTTAATGTCATACTGTGGAACATTCTCCCCCAAAAAACAACTCTATGGACACAAGCAGATGCCAAAAGTTCCACAGAGCTCCTTTAACTAATGAACCTTTTAGATAAATGAAGATTTCCTACACTGAAAGATGTTTTTGTCTTTTTAATATGCAAGCTTTGTGTTAGTTTGTATTTAGCTAATGCGTTGTAGGAAGCCCAAATGGATTAAATGCCAGTCAACAGAGCTTATTTATACTGTGGCAGAGGAGCTGGAAGGGAGGCAGAGGGAAAGGGAAGTTTCAGGGGAGGAAACAAATGGCAGAGACCACCATTTTGTCTCGGGGCGTCTCAATGGGGCAGCGTTCAATGTGAGTTAATTCATCCTTTACAAAGAGGCTGGGAGCAAGGCTTTCCCAAACCGCCAAACAAATGACTGGCACGGCGCATTGGTATTCCGAGGATCAGGCCTCTGGCTTTGTGCTGGAAAACCAACAGTGGAATCACAAACACGCTGAGGTACAGGCTCTTCACTCCGTCACTGAGACTTCCGCCTTTTTGTTCACTTGGGTTTATCCTATCTATACATTTAGTCGCACTAACCACAATGGAAACTGGGCTAATTGAATCCAATCTTTTTCAGTGGATTCTCTTATGGACCACCTAAGTTTTGGACTGCTGACAACATACCCACATTTCACAATGTTGGAAATGTTTAGTGTTTTACATGAACCGTGAGGCTAACAATCAGAGAATTAACATGAAAATGGTCATAAAACCTCATTCTTATGGCAGTCTGCTGTTTTGGTAAAATTGCCAGATTGTGATTCCCATATTTTCTCTTTAATGCCCAAATAAAAACATGTTTTTCACTAATACCTTCTGCTGATCTCAACAGAGCTAGAACTGACTTACATTTGAATAAATGAATTTCAATAAAGTGTAGTCTAACAGAAGAAGCAGATGACTAAGCTGTCCAGGGGAATATATACAAAAACAATCTATATTTTGACATCATGTTTTATCCACTGCACTCTGAGGTTCAGAATTCTTCACCACAATGAGTTTAGAAGCTCTAGACTTAGACTGCACACTGCAAGCTAATGTTCCTGCAAATACTGCAGATACTTCCACAACATGTGTAGGGCAAAACTATTAAGTATAGCTTATTGAAAAGTAAATAAGTGGCTATGGATTAAGTCTGCACAAATAAAATCTAAATTACCATATTACTACAAGAAATGTGTGATTTTTTTTAAACATTGTGCCATTTGAGGCTAAATTATACTTTTTTTCTCCAGTTGTAGCAGTTGTTTGTTTTATAGAAATCCCAGCACACGTCACAAAGTCAGTCCTTTGCTGATATTTACCGCTGCGTTCTTAACCCAGAGCTGTTCAGTCGAGCTCAAGGTTATTTTCTAGTGCTGTATGAAATATTAATCCAAATGGCCTCTCTTCATTATTCAATAATAGACGCTACTTGTCCATGTTGATTCTGCAGACTTTAAACTCCTGTGTGGCTACTGTGAGTGGAGCTTTGAATCTTTAATCAAAAGCCATTTAATAAATAATGTGTCACGTTGTTTATTCCTCTCATAAGCTGCTTTTGATTTCCTGTGTTTGCTTTGCTGCACGCCACTGTCCGGCTTGGATACACTTGAAAAATCTGACAACAACTTTATTTATATTTGTCAGCAGTAAAGTATAAACTGTAAAAAAGAGAATGCAAAGTGAGAGCAGTTTTTGTGACTCATAAACAGTGTATTGTGCTGTGAGTAGTATGCCATAAAAATGCCATAAAGAGCTATTCAAGATGCAGAATTAATAATGAATATGTAAAGTTGGAATAAACTTTTATCATTTGTTTTATATGTCAGTTTCAAAAAATGTCAGCTTAATTAATGGACAACACCACAATACTACAATACCTGTATAATATAAACTCGTGTGTTTGTGCGTATCATCCTGAGTGTCTTCAACAGTTAAATTTTGTCTGTGACATACTATTCTTTCATTTCCTCAGAAAACACTGTTCTGAATCTTCCATACTTGTGATGTCCCAGATAAATCTCTGAGATCTTCTGTACTGTGTTTAATTCCATAAATCATTCAGATTTGATTAGAGACTTAAGATATGTAAGACCAGTTTGATTATTTCCCAAATCTAATCTTCCTCTCAACCTGTAGATAGAATTCTTAGTCCTGAAGTGGAAAGCACAACATTGTCAAGTGTGTTTTATTACAGTTTTTGTGTGCTTTCTCACACAAGATGAACATATATAACATCACTGTACTTTTCATCACAACAAAAGTCAGTTTATAAAATATTGACAAAGAGTGTGTTATACTTGTCATACATTAGATTTAAAGTGACAATAGTTCTTTGGTGTGTTCTTTTCCTTGTAAGCTTGAAGTTAAAATGCTGAGCTGGTTGAACACATGTTGTTGGACAGTGTCTTCTTAATAAAATAACTCCTCGGTGTCCTCCCACAGTGCAAACATAACAGACTGGTGGTATACAGTACAACAGTCCAGTGCAGAGGGAAATAACAAGAGTTATTAAGTGACTTTTGAGTGATTACCACAATCTGAACACGACTAAGCTTCAAACATCTGCTCACAATATTACACTAAAGTATACAAAGCCACATCTTATTATTAATGCAGTCGAATGAGGCTTTTGCTGTTCAGTTTGAAGGCGTACGGAGCTAGGTATTACTTGATGCAGACATTCTCTCCGTTCAGTTTGATATGAGGGATTGTGGAGATGATGATTTGTGACACAATAAACAGACCCAACAGTTTTGTAAATGGTTTCACTATAAAAAGGCAAAAATAAATCAATAAACAAAGAGCTGGAAATCAAATGTCAATCCAATATGTGAGAGTTTATCCCATTATTCTCTTAGAAAGATCATGCAGCCTTGAGATGCAAAGTTTCTATAGGGTTATTTTCATTTGTTCATTCAAGAATTGTATTATAACGAGTTAGTTTCATGTTGTAAATTGATAACTAATTCATAATAACTTAAGTACTCAGGGTTAGCAGGGAGAACATGTCAGCTATCTGAGACCTGGGATCCTCTTTTTCCACAAACTACAAATTAGATATTATAGTGCCTCAATAATATGTTGCATTAACACTAATTTGACAAAAGCACTGCAACTAATAAGCGCTTTAAATGCAGGACACAGGTGATGTTGCCTGGTGGTCGAAATGTCTAAGCAGTAACATGCCGGGCTTCTGTGCCATGCAACAACCTGCTCTTCTCCCCATTTCACTGTCCTGTCAAATAAAAGAAAATTTACAAAAACAGGAGAAACTACAATAAGGCAGACTGCATAGTATTCCACACACGTACTGTAGGCTAGTTGTACTTACATCTTCCCTTGTGTGGACACTATATTTGCTAGTTGTTGTTGTTTTTTTTTACCTTTCTGCACTTTATTGCTTTCAGTGTTCTCTGCTAAAAAGTACCTAAAACAAAGTTAAAGTCATAATTTCCTTGATCAATGCATCTTTGTAACTGACTGCAAGTTAACTACTTAAAAATATACTTCATATGCTTCTGCTTTTAACTTCAACATGGGACAATGTGATGAAGAGCCTTGTTTGCAGAGGCGTGGCTTTTGCGTTTTCAGAGATGTGATTGTTCAGTTATAAAGTAATTGGCTGTCTCCATTACTGCCTTGATGTTTATGAACCGCACACCCCTTAAGCCTCTGTTTTAATTAGACATTACTTTGTAAGATTGGATGTATTACTGACAGTCCCGTTGGCCGTTTTTGAGTCACTTTATTTTACCATGATGCACAACAACGACAGTCCTGTATATAGGCCTACTGTAAAAAGGAGAAGGTGCTTTGTGAAAGTGTGGCTATATTATTAGCTCCACAAGAACACTAAAAATGTTATTAGCCTTACCTTTATTTCTTGCCTTTATATCCTACTCTAGCTCCTTCACAGCTACTCAAGGCATTGATGGATAGACTTTTAGACACCTTTAATATGTATCTTAATCATAATATCAAGTGCATATCTTCTTTGGGGGTTTCCCCTCACAGTGATTTTAATTGAATTCCTGGAGGCTGAGGTTTGGAAGATCACTTTAATTGGTGTAGGTCCAATGAATTAATACATTAGGCCTATTAGGCCAATTATATAAAAAAACACTGCCACTGCCTGTTATAGCCTACTGTAGGTCTATATTTTCAACGCCTAATTTAGAGGCAGTGCTTTTGCGCCCTCTTGTGGCTACAATGTAGCATATTGGCCAGATAAAAGTGTTAGTTTATTGTCCATACTGCTACCACTCAATTTTTAAAAACATTTTTAGCCCATTAATATTATTGAGATGACTGCAGATATTTGAGATTAACATTTTGAAACTAAACTTAGTTATAGTGAACCTAGACCTAGGCCTAGTACTAGGCCTACACAACATGACACAGTTTGGTGTAGTTTCTTGACATCAGAACTTGAACTTGAAGCCATCCTATTCTAGGCTCAGGTCAGTGACCTCTGTCAAACGCAGGCCTCACGTTGGTTAGGGTTAACCCAACCCTGCTCCGCGTGCTGGTCATCAGACATTCCACATGAACATCTCGTTTTCTCCCGCAAAGCAACATTTCACCTTCTCTCTGACTAACTCTCTTACACAGCAGTAGTTTTAAAGCACAAGCCTGCTTAAAGCTCCTAACCCAAAGCTGTGCTGTAATCATCATCTGCGCAGTGCTCAGCACGCGGGGGCGCGCGTGGGAGGCGCACATTCAAGAGAACCGCTCTGCGCATTGTTGTTTGCGTCGATGGCCTGGACACAGCGAGGGGAACTCGTAAGCGAGGTAAACAGGCTCTTTACAGTCTCAACACTTTCCACCGCGACACCAGAATACAAGTAAAGCTCCAAGGACGGTGGCCTGTTTGGAAACATACGTCTGTAGGTCGTATTACGCGCTATAGGCACGCTTCACGCAGTCTCATGGTCACCTTTAGCAAACGCTGCTCGCCATTCATTCATTGCACTGTAGAAAACAGCACTCTTTGGTTACTGTTGTTGTAAGTCCAGCATCGCACAGCCTCCGTCTGTAAGTCTGGGGCGTGAACATCCAAAGATGACCCCAGCTTTAGTGTGTGGTGAGGGACATGTGATATTTCAATGTTGCTGACCACTTGAGAATGCACAGCCTCTGTCAGAAGCAGTGATAAGTGCTCAGACACAGTGGACAGCTCGGAGAGGTCCTGACATGAAAGGACGCATAGACCTAATGCAATCATTTGTATGTTTACTCTTTGCTACACTTTATATGTTAAATGCCTGTGCTTCACCTGTCCACATGTTGTTTTGTTCTGACCTTTGCCTGTTTCTATTTCTAGGCTCATGTCTGAGTTCCCTCCTGTGTCCAGGCTCCAACAGCAGCCACACAGATAAAGCTGCTTTACTGTGTGTTTCGACTCAAGTTCATGTGATTAAGAGCACTTACTTTTTTATTATCATCATTTGACCTTTATACTTTTGACATCATGGGATCCAATGGCTATGGCTACTACCGAGTGGTCATTTTCTTCAGTATGTTCACAGGCTACTCCCTGTACTTCTTCAATAGGAAGACTTTCTCATTTGTTATGCCATCTGTGATGGAAGAAATCAACCTAGACAAGGATGACTTGGGTAAGATGTGGACAATACCTGTATGTGTGGATAAAGAAATTTAGTGTGCACTAAACCTTTTCACAATAAAAAAATAAAACTGCACTTGTTTTTATGCATGATCAGTTATTAGCCCCCAAAGCAAAAACCTTTTAAGCTTTTTTAGTGATTGAGAAGCCTTATTAGATATAGTTTTTTTCTTATTGAGCCATATTGTATTATTCTTGTAACTATAACATAACTGTCTGTGTTGCCAGGTCTCATTGCCAGCAGCCAAACCATGGCCTATGCTATCAGTAAGTTTATCAGTGGAGTCCTGTCAGACCAGATCAGCGCCCGCTGGCTCTTCTCCATTGGACTGTTTCTAGTTGGGGGCATTAACATCGCCTTCTCCTGGTCCTCCACTGTGACCATGTTCTCTCTGCTCTGGTTTATAAACGGTCTGGGTCAAGGCTGTGGGTGGCCTCCATGTGGAAAGGTGCTACGCAAGGTAAACCATTACTTTTGTTGTCAAAGTACAAATATACGGTGAATTTCTAATCACTAGAGCTGACCATTTCAAAAATAATATACTGACCAAATATAACTACAAATACAAGGTCATAGTTTTTAAAAATATAAATAATACAAGTTTTCATGCCTGCAAACAATGTAGTCTCATAGTACAAATGTTATAAGTGAAGAATAACAAGACTTTGGCAGGTGGCGAGTTGTTAAAGGCGTCCGGTTACACACTATGTATTTATAGTGGTTCCTCAGAAGACCTAGAGGGGTTTTCCTCTGAAACAATCACAACAAAATTTAGAATAAAAATATAGAATCATCTACTGCACAGTTCAGTTTACACCACATTCTCGTTTTTAGTCGCCCTTCGCTTTTATCCTGGATAGTTGAGTTTTCAGGAAGTTACAGGTTGCTCCTTCTAGTGTGGCTTTTGAAGAATGTTTGGCTGACATTAACTTCATTATGTCATTTGAGAGCTGGTACCAGTGGTGTTTATAGCTACACTCACTGCACCAATAATGCTCCAAAGATTCTGCTGTAATAATGCTCCAAAGATTCTGCTGTTGCACATAATGAATCACCTTTTTCCTTCTGTTCTCTGTTCAGTGGTACGAGCCCTCTCATTCGGGACGTGGTGGTCGGTCCTGTCCTGCAGCATGAATCTAGCAGGCAGTCTGGGGCCTCTGCTCGTCACTGTCCTGCTGCAATACTATGACTGGAGAACCATCCTCTCCATGTCGGGGATCTTCTGCGCGGCTTTCTCTTTTCTGTGTGTGGCATTTGTGAAGAACGAGCCCAAAGACGTCGGTTTGAACAGCATTGAGGCAGCAACAAAGAAGAAGGGAGGTGAGGAGTAGTCTGTGTAAAAGAATAAACAGTTATTACATCTGGTCTATGTAACAGTAGCCTTAACCTCAGGGTTAATTGTACAGCTCATTTTAGAAAGTGTTTTGTGTTGCCAAGCAAACACTTTTTATACAAAATTTTAATACAAAAGGTAAAGGTTGTGATGCCACCATAACATTAACAAAACACATAAGAAGGGACTTGCACATTATAAAAAAATGCAATATTTAATAACTGTATTTTGCATTGCAGTACCTATTTTACTATCAACTAATCAGTCAAAATGTATTTGTGAAGCCCAGTTCATTGTGCATTACATAGGTGTACATTTTGATACAATGGTTATTCCTTACTACTACTTACCAGTCTAACAAAAACAAGAGTAAGTTACAAAAAAATTACTCATAAAAACTGTACATTTCAATCAGAATATTTATTTTTATAAAAACAAATTTAGTATTGTGGTATTGATATTTTGAAATGTGTTGACAATCCTACTTTCTTGATATTACAATGTGTTCATAGTACACTAGTTCTGTTCTCAAGATCACTCTAAAACGGATCAGGGATAGTCACATCAGTTATGTTATTTTTTTTCTTTAGTATCTGACCATCTGATTTTTGATACAACCCTTGTAGAGTAGACACACATGTAAACAAGTAATATCCAGACTCATATTATTGTTTTGTATTTTATTTTTGCAGCAAATTGTGAGAGCACTTTGAAGGAATTCCTCTTCTCCCCTTTCCTGTGGGTGTTGTCTCTTGGGTACCTGGTTGTGTTTGGGGTCAAAACTGCTGCCACTGACTGGGGCCAACTTTTCCTTATGCAAGAAAAAGGCCAGACTGCTCTCATGGGTAAGAGAAGAACATACATTTAACCTCATTTGAATTAGATTTAATATGTACTTTATTTTCCTTAGGCAGTACATACATGAGTGCGCTGGAGGTGGGAGGTTTTGTAGGAAGCCTTGTATCGGGATTAATTTCAGACAGAGCTGTAGCACGGGTAAAATACTGCTTTTTAAAAGAAAGTTTATGATGTCTTGTTTCTCATCATCCACTATGACTGTTCTATATTTAATTTATACTAGCAAGGCTTGAGTACCCATGGCAACCCTCGTCATAGTCTGCTAATTCTGATGATGGCTGGGATGTATGTGTCCATGTACCTCTTCAGAGTCACAATCACACCTGAGATACCACAGGTAATCCTATGACTTATATGGACTGAGTCTTGGATCGAGTGTTTCAAGCCCTGTTTCTCTTCTTCAGGAACCACCTCTTTGGTTTCAAGTTCTTCATCCTGTTTCATTGATAAGTGGCATTTCAGAAAAAGAGGTTTAACATTTACCTTTTAAATTTACTGATATAGGTCTGCAAGTTCTGCAACATGTTTTCATTTCATTCACAGATCTGGATTCTGTTCCTTGGGGCCTTGTTTGGATTTTGTTCTTATGGACCCATCGCCTTGTTCGGTGTGATCGCCAGTGAAAGTGCTCCTTCTAACTTTTGTGGAACTTCTCATGCTGTTGTTGCTCTGATGGCCAATGGTAAATGTGTATTGTCATTTAAAATACATTGCAAAACATTTCTGATGTTAATAAGCCTCTCTCCCTCTGTCACAGTGGGGGCCTTTATGGCAGGACTTCCCTTCAGCAGTGTAGCCAAACAGCACAGCTGGGACACAGCCTTCTGGGTGGCTGAAGTAACAATGGGTGTTGCTACACTTGCGTTTTTCCTTGTCCGAAACATGCGCACCAAAATGGGTCCAATTGCAGAGAAGACTGAGTAAAGTTATACCAGACTCAAACTATTTTATGGTCTTATTTGACTTAAAGATTGTGAGAAGTTTTAGAGCTGCTACAAGAACCACTTATTTATGTTCTTTTAATAACTTAAATGTTGGAATGCTTTAAATGTAATTAACAGAATGTTTGCCAATAAGTATGTACAGTCTTTTAAATCACACACTGTAAAAATATTAAAAAAGGCTATTTTCACTAAAACTGTGCACTATTTTTAGATTGTAATAAATCATTACAGATTCTTTGTAGTTGGCACTAAATGTAAATTCTTGTTGCTAAGCCTTCTTTGGTAGATTTAAAAAGTCTTATCTGTGTGCACTGAACTTCATATAAAACAATAAATGTTTATCAAAGTTACATTGACTGTTAAGATCTCGAGAACCAAAATGTAAATATTCAGAGAAACTATCTTCCCAAATATGAATTTAAAAAGGATATTTTTTTTTATATCAAGCAAGGGTATTTTTTATCTCAGCCTTTAAAGTTGTAAACTTTAAAGGCTGTGTAGAATTAGTTTTAATCAGTGCTGCTCAGAATATGCCTGTGTCTCCCAGATGCAAAGCCAACACTGCAATGTAAATCTATTCTTTATGACAAAAACACTGTACTTTTATTTTACTTTATGCTTTGGATCTTAAAGGGGACCTATTAGCAAAATGTAATTCTCTGACTTTTTAACCATGTTGCACCAGTGGTCTCTCATCATTAGTTTACACGAAGCTGTACTTGAATTGATTCCTGCAAGTTTGAGTAATCTTGTATTGTTCTGCAGCTGATGTTCAGAAAATCCCTGTCTTCACCTAACTCCTGCCCCCGCCCACTTGTTTGAATTTACTTGCAATTACCCAAAAAGTCAGAATCCAAGTAAAACATGTATTATTCTTTTTTTTTCAAATTATTGAAAACACTAATTTAAAATATCTTACTAAAGCTAAATTTTATAATGAAAAGGCAGGGCTTATCAGTTCTGCCGTTTTGAACAGCAGGTCAATGAACTTGTTTCTTTTTCTAATTTAAAGTGAACAAAAATTACAATGCAAAAAATATATTATTTTTTTTTATCTCCACATGCCATAGCTTCTTTCTAAATGTATAGAAAAATCACAATAGGTCTCCTTTAAGATGTAAATCTAATCAGAAAGCAGAATGAGCTTCTTTTTAATTGCCAATTTTGAATACTTTTTCTGTTATCTATGTCAGTGGTTCCCAACCTTTTCATCTGGAGGGGGAGTACCCTCCCCCATGTTGTGTTTTGGAGGGGCATTTTATCTTTGCTCATATAGTATTTTCATTTATACCCATTGCATTTTACTGTTTTAATATATTCCAACGTCAACATGTAAAATGTGCTGCAAATAACATTTTTTTTACATTACAGTACTTGTAATTCTACCTTTTTTTCATCCCTGGCAAATGGTTGCATACCCCCGGGGTCCACGTACCCCTGGTTGGGAAACACAGGCTATGCAATCTCTCTGATCTGAAAGGTCATTACTCAGCACCTGGCTACATAAGGCAAGCATCAGTGCTAGAACAGCTTAAGCTCAGTTCTGGAGGTTCTGAATGGTCCATGAGAGACATGACCTGCCCAGTCCATGTTGCTGAGAATAACTTGTGACATGTTATGCAGGCAAAAGCACTGTCAGACGTTGTGATTGTACTTTGCTGTTTAAAAGTTCAAGTTACATATTCCTTTGAAAATATTAAGTCATTTGGTTTCATAGTTGAAGCTGTCCATGGTGCTGAACAGCATGTTTCATTATGAATTAGTATATTTTTAAGTTTCTTTTCATCTCATTACCACATCACTGACATAAAAAAGCATCTTTCAATGCCCTGACACTAGATACAGAGAAGACATAAGCACTTTCACAGCAGCTATACAGATTTATTGCGATGCTATCACAGAACAGAGACACAATCCACACACGTGATGCACAGTTCTGACAGAAAGCTCCAGCACTAGTATTTTAACTTTATTGACCAAATCATTAAGAAACTGCATGAGTACAATAGTTAACATATAGGAACAAAGCTTACAAACATTCTAAAACACTGTTTCTTCATTATAAACAACAAAACAATGAGTTGCCCTTTGTCCATCCCCTCCCCAAAACAGATTACATACACTGTCCCTTATAAAGCATATGGAATGTAGTCCTCTCAGGAGAGCTTTTTCTGTTGATGCCCAGCTCCTGCAACCGATGTGTTTGCAATGACACGGTAACCTGTCCCACTCCCTCCCCTCCTTCACATTTAAAACTGAAATGAAAACCACCGCTAGAAACGAGAACTGCAAGTTTTATGGCGTTGAAAAACTGTGGGAGTTGATGAAATTCCCGTCTCCAAATTGACTTTTTTCTTTCATTAAAAAAAAGTGTTCTCTATAATCCAACTACTAAAAAACCGGTATTTAGAAAATAGTTGATAAAATATTCCCCTGAATTGTACAAGAAAAGAGGTACAGGGAGCACTGGTAAAAGATGTGGTTTGAGTGATGTTATTCATCAGCATCATCTTTCTGTTCAGCGTCTTCGGCTGGTGCCTGGTAAAGAATGTAAAACAGGTTATTAGATTAACTATAAATGAATAAATGTCTGTATCAGAGACGAGCCTCACCTCATCTTCAGCTTTGGCTTCTCCGTTCTCTGCAGGGGCCTCAGGCGCTTTCTCTTCAGGCTTGGCCTTTTCTACATCCTTGGCTTTCTTAGGCTTACCAGCTGCCTTCTATACACAAAGAGCATACTTATAATTACTTTAAGTATATAGTGCCCACCCTAATACCTAAGGAAAATGGTAATGAATGGTTAAAAGCAAATGTATTAAAGATGCACTAACCTTTGGCTTGGCTTTAGGCTCTGCCTTAGGAGGTTCGGGTCTCTAGAAAACGAAAAAAAAATATTGTTTTAAGCATATGGTATAGTAATAATCTTTCTGGTTAACTTTGTTTTCACTTACATCTTTCAACCTGAGAGACCTCCTCTTGGGCTGCAAGATCAGAGAGCAAATGGTTACTTTCACTGCCCTTTGCTGACCCTAGCGGCACTAACAGTGCTTAAGAGGACTCAGAAGAAATAATTTCAATGCACAAACGTTAATTGTCTTTCTTACCTCTGAATCACCAGCTGCAGCTGCCTGAAAAACAGTCAAAAACAACACCGTTAGATGTTACACACAACTTCTGCCACGTCTGGTAACTTAGATAATGAAAAGTGGGCGTTTCCACTGGATTTCATGTGGGGCACAAAGGCCGGAACAGTAAGATTTAGAATTCTGCCGTCTAGAGCGTGAATGGAGGATCACTCTGAATATTCTGTCTGTGGAGCAGTTCACTGCATGTGCTCATGTGCTATAGAGCTCAGATCCCACCGCGGCAATTTAAACTCGCTTCCTGCTCTAGTTCCTGCTCCCGGGCCAGGCAGAGGCAGGAGGAGGGAAGAGGACTCCGCCTCCTCGGACAGTCATCCACTGGTAATAAATGGGATTGCATGAGGAGGGAGAAAAAAGAGCAGCAGAGGAGTGTTCCCGCCACTGGTTTGAAAAGAGCCATGTCGATCCGCAGCAGAATCTACGAGAGCCCAGCAACAGGAGCAGCCTGTGCTGACGGAGATTCGCCATTGCATAACCTACACTGGCCTGGGCTGCAACAGAAGGGCACACGACGAGCACGACACACGAACAATGCACATGCACAAACTTGCAAACAATAACGCCATTATAAAACACGAGATGTGATGCACCAAGTGTAGTTGTAAGAAAAATGCATTCGACTGATTTGCACAAAATAAATGTAGGATTTTAACAACGTATGCACTACATTACACATCCAAACCAACACACATGCAAATGAACAACAGAAAGGGAAAAGAAAGAAAGAAAATGACTATATTCCCGCAATTTTGTCAGCCAATAAGCTAGCGCGAGACCGCTTCATTTAAAACAATCAATATACCGCCAACTTTCTCCTCGGGAAAGCAAATGTCGTCCCGGTTAGCTCTAGTTTTTCACTGAGCGGCAAGGAAGAGAATGCATGAAAATCGTGCAAAACGCAAGTAATGGCACTTGAAACAGCAGTAAAAGGTTCTGGAATAAAGATAATCACTGCACAAGATAAGAACAGACGATCACCAAATCAAAACAGACTCTACATGACGATTCAACACGACAACAGCCCAGGTAATGTACACACAATGTGCACACGCCATTTATAACGAGTCAACATTCTCCTTTTACAAACAGTAACCGTGTCTTATAAATGCTGTATTACCGAAAGCACGAAAAACAAGGTGTACTCACTTTGCTCCTTTTAGCATGGTTGGCTTGTGTGGGTGCTTTGTAAAAAAGGAAAAAGGCGCTGAGTTTTGGAGGCTAGAGAGGAAAAGTCAGTGCTATATTGAGTATAAGGCTGTAGCAGTACAGTGTAATACAGGCAGAGAGACGCTAATGTTCCATTGGAAGAAAAACTAGCTCAAACCGGATTGGATTCTCCCCCTCCCTCCTCATTCAAACTGTTATAGTCCCACAGTGATTGACGGGCCCATGTCCCGCCCCTACAGCCAGGTGATTGGCTGGATCAGGCATCAGCAATACAATTTTAAACGTTGGCTCTTACCTGTGTGGGTGCGTTGTACGTCAGTCATCTAATGTGGAGGACTATTTGTCTTTTCTGTACAGCCATCTGCTTTAACAAGACCAAAATGTCTAGGCAGCGGCGGCTTTTCTTCTCACACATACATAACCCTGTGTTCTACATATGGCGCAAACTGATTGTGCTAAAGAAATACTCGTGTGAATTTAAACGCCAGACATGCTTTCGCTAGTAGGCCACAATAAATAATCTATGCACAGAGTGGAGCGAAGTAAGGCTTTGTATCTTAGCTTGGAAAATGGCGACACACGGTTTGTGTGCTGCATCATTTTTACAGCCCTCGACACATTTTTTGTTGTTGTTGCGAGTTTCCAGAGGTTTTTAGTGCGCACAATGGTGTGCTGCACTTGTTTAGTGGGCGCAAAGGAGCATGGCTCATGTGAGAGGTGTGCGGGTGATGGCGCTCACCTTTTTCACGCACTGACAATGTCAGTCTGACATCTGTCTTTGGGTGAACGTACAGTAGATAGTATTACTTTTTTAATTTAAGAAAGGGGAAAACGTTAAACCAAACAGTTTTCTATTTTGCAGTCTGTTGTTTCAGACTTAGTCGTCACCAAGTAGGCTAGGTTTATGCATTTCTTAATGATGTGTCCTTCAGTCAGCCTATTTTTGTTCCAAGTACCCTCTTTATCTACTGCTGCCGAGTACAACTCTGGGTTTTAGTTTGCCTAGTGAAGTTTATCTACTGGCATTGTTAATTTTTACTATTTTCTTTCTTTAAAGAATTGTATTACCCAAAACAATTTATTCCAGATAATGTCAAATTTTACTTTTCGTATTCTGAAACAAGTACCCTCGGAAGTTCTTACCTCCAGGGGTCCATGCCTGTTGGTAAATAGCCAGTTCTCCTGTCACCTTTATTAAATGTGTGCGATATCATTTTTCTAATAGATAGTTTTGTTTAGAAAATAATATCTTAATTACTTAATTAATTATCTTAATTTGTGTTTTGTGCAAGATCTGTAGTATGCAGTGAGTGAGTTACAAGAAGTTGTGGCTAGGCCTAAATTTAGTTGTATTAAACATCTGTTTTATTATATTCTCTGCAAATTTTCATTAATAATAGACCATTATTCCACTTTGAATAATAAAGTGTTGTACTTAAGATTAAAATTCTTTGGATGTATTTAAAGGCGGTGGAGTAGCTCACAAGCCACAGGTTGAAGACCTCTGTTGTAGGATAACCAAATGGTTCCTGTAAATAAAGAAAACTACGTCCTAAGACTTCACAGTAAACTGATATTTCCTGTAGAACTAGAACCACACTGACACGGTCTGACACCACTAGAGTGAGAAGTTTGTAGATTCTTAAGATTCCCACCCTTCACAATTCTGGCTGACCTAAGAAGACAACTTTCATTTAAAGATGATCAATAATAGTTCATCAGAATTTGTCAAAAGCAGCATTGACCACATATAGATGATTACAATGAAGAATGCTGTGACACTCAAAACATAAACTCGCATGGAAGCCACATACTAATTTCTCATATGTGTAAGTTGTATAAATACAACTCATGCCCTGCCTTAAAATTCCTCATGATTAAGTTAATCTAAGTGAAGTTCATTGTTGTGTTTTCTGTACCACTTTACTGTATACTTCTACTGTACTATCTGAGGAGGGCAGGCAGCGCAGGGGGAGGGGAAGACATTAGGTAGGTCTCATATAACAATGCTGTTGTTGTATGAGTGGAGGAGCCCTTCCATCACAGCTGCTGCCTGTGACTGGGCCTTCGCGCCTTTTCACCCTCTCTTCTTTTCCTATATGAGCCAGAGGTGGCAGCAATGCTACAATGGGGAATGCAACAAGCTATAGCTGATGTCTTCAGCTTCTATTATAATAAGTGGAGTCTATGCAGATGAACAATGTTCTAATCCTGTGCACAGTGACAGGCTGGAGGTAAAGGTGACCTCATTCAAAGCCTCTTTGACAGGGTGCAACTTGTTCTTTCTTGCGTCACATATGCCACATGTCAGGAGTTGTTGTTTAAGTCTTATCAAGTAGGAGCAGGTGAAGGCAGCTGTGTTGTCTGTTGAGTTAGTGCCTAAAGCCAGTCCCACTTGTGCAGTCTACAGTCGATCAGTGGGACACAAGAAGACTCTCCCTTGTGCACACTCTTAAGTGGATTTCTCTCATGCAGCGAATGGCAGCCTTTCCATATGGAGCGGCGGGTAAAGCCAGATTACAGCAGTTCGTGTGAAGGGGGAACAGCAACACTAGAGTTCACAGTGTGGGCCCTAATTGTGGGCCTAAATTAAGTAGTCTTATTACCAAAGATAACTCATGCACGTTACTGTCTTTAGATGCTGTCTGCTGAAAAAAACAAACAAAAAACATGCAAGCAAAACAAGCAAACTGCAACTTTCCTGAATAAACATTTGATTATATTTGCAGAGTCAAAGGAATGGGGTGTGTCCATGACCTGTCTTAACACTTCAGTCTGTGTGTGACATAGACTCACCCTAGCGGCAACACACCCTAATAAGCTCACCAACAATAACCTTAGTCGGCTTTGACCATTGATTAGCTATCAGCTGACACAACAAAAACAGATCGCACTAAAGGGATTAATACATGCTCTAAGGACATGCGTGTTTTGGGGCCCAATTTGTGTCCCTAGATAAAGGAACAATTGAATGGAACTAATTTGTGCCTGTGAACAATGGGCTGAGACAATAGTGTAGTTGGGTGTCTGCAAAGTCAAGCAGCAGACCCGTGTAATGAGCCTTGGAATGATGAGTTTTGACTGGTGATCTCTGACACACTGGTGGCACAAGCTGAGGAGGCCTCCAAAGCAGCCGGCCATATGCTGGGGATAAGGGGACCCTCCCCCACTATCTACTTCCTGTTTTTCATGGATGTCTGCTTGCTTCTGCCTATACAATACCAGCTGTGTCTGGAGAAATTCCAGTTTGTTCTATGGCCACATAAAGCATGGTGCTGTAGCCAGCGCAGCGTGAAGACACCTCCTGCCCAGTTTTTGAACTGCATCTAATTCACACAATTTACTAAAACATTTCAAATCTTTGCATTTCATTTTGCAGAACTCTTTGTTCTACTTTCTACCTTGGTGTGCACGATAAGAGAAACAAATGTACTAATTTAAACATTTAGATCCATACTATATTATGAGCATTTTGCATGTTCAAACAGTAAAATCTATTACTTTACAACAGGGGTGTCGAACTCATTTTGACAAAGGGCCACATTGGCATCGAGGTTGTAATCGAAGGGCCGGTTGTAACTAAAATTAACCTTACTAATCTTTGACATACTACAAATTAGTAGTTGTTTTGATGATTGCATTTTTATTGAAGTGACAATTGCTAAATATACAGCTGCATTAGTCTGAAAAATGACTCACTCTTTACATTTTAGACAAATCTACAGATTACTCCTCGAACTATTATAAAATTAAAGTTATCCTCAAAAGACCTTGAGGGCCGGATAAAATGAGGTGGAGGGCCGCATCTGGCCCCCGGGCCTTGAGTTTGACATATGTGCTTTACAATAAAACAGTAATTTATTTTTTATAAACTGGCATAAACATATCTTAAAGGAGACCTATGTGTAAAATCTATATTTAACTTTTATTACTACATTTTTAACTTAGTTATAACTGCCTTCTCTCATCATTATGTTACTGAAAGTTTTATTAAGAATTATTCATGCATGTTTGAGTAATCTTGTATTGTCTTTCAGCTGATGACTGAGTGCTCAAAAAAGCACTTTATTCACTTGTCTGTATTTCCTTGTGGTTGTGAAAATATTCAAATTAGTAAAGCACGTATGGTTTAAAATGGTCACATAGTCACTTCACAACAATAATAATTACACATTTAAAATCTGCTGCTTGCTACATTAACAATGAAGAGGCGGAACTGATCACTTTTGCACAGGAATCTCTTTCTGTTTCCAAAAACATAATGTAAATTACTGATTTAATAGTGTTTTCCTAAATACAGAAAAATGCAATATGTCCACTTTCATAAAAATGTCTTAAATACAAAGTACTTTACATTCAATATATATATATTATATATATATATACTATATATTATATATATATATATATATAATATATATATATATATATTATATATAATATATAATAATATATAATATATAATATATATAATTGAATGTAAAGTACTTTGTATTTAATAAGTGAATATAAAACTTTTAATAACTTTACACAATCAAACAGAGACCTCTAGTGGTTGCTAATAAGTAAAAAATGCCACTTCTCTTGAATATTTTTCCATGCTGCAGTTTTCAGGATTCAGTACATTTGTGACATTGTGTAACTTTCTATGTGTCAAAATCAACTTCAGAATTCAACAGAAACAGAAAACAGATAAATAAAATTTTAGGTTTTAGGTGAATAACTTTGTGGCATTGCAAACCCACTCAAAGACATCTAAATTAGGGATGCACCGATCCGATACTGGGAATCGGATATCGGGTCAGTCGATATCATTGTTGTGCCTTCTGTAACGAACCAATAATCTATTTTTCTTTGTTAAATTTTGATGTGGAGGTAACTTCCTGTTTTGATAGCAGACCTTTATTTTGAAATGGCTACTTCCTGTATAGCGCTTTAGCGCGAGATTAGCTTAATCAACAATTGTTAAACGGAGAAAAGAAAAAGTCACACGGAGAGAATTTTAGCATGGTATTTTTGTGTTTAGCAGCCCCTCTGAAGAGGAACAAGGTGGGTTTTGATTAATAAGCACCTTGTACATGTTTTGTGCGCTTAAAGGTTACCTGATGTCAATTTGTATATTGTTTTTGGTACTTCGAAAACTATTGAATTAAGCTAACTTTGTAAGAGCGAGGTATTAGCATTCATGCAATTTGTTTCTTTGTTTCTCCTCAGCTCTTACGGTGAATTTGAGGGTTTATTGTGAATAAATCTGAAATCATCAGTAAAGCGTCTATCTTCATTTGGGGGGCATGCTACAGTAAGAGCTTGCCTCCGAGCAAAGAGCTTCACCTCCGGCAAAGGCTTTCACCACGTGCTACATCGAACTGCTCTGTGAAACCAAGGAACGGCACGGCAAAGGCGCAGAGCAGCAAGTTGCAGCTAAGGTTCAAGGATTTGGTGACAAGCAAGTGCACTCACAATGGAGGAGATAATGACCAAACAAACGATTCACAAAGCAAATACAGGAAAATAAAACATTGCATCAAAGTAGTACAGAAAGCACATTAAAGCAAGAACTAAAGGACTGTTGTGAAGGGGAAGAGGAATTAGAGGCTGAACAGCAAAATAAGGCATTACCACGTCGTTCAGAAAGGCAAAGAGTTAATACAGACAAAATGCTTGCATATCAAATGATGAAATAAGTAAAGAGAGAAAAGGTTGCTAAGCATTTATGACAATGGAAAGGACATGTAAGAGAATACAGAGAAGATCTAAAAGATAATTTGTCAGATACTCAACTCGCAGAAATGGCAGATAATCTTGAACAAACGCTAAACGACTTAATGAAAGCATACAGTGAACTAAGAGAGCGCAATGCACCATCCCCTGTCATAAGGCGCAAATGGACTCTTGCGAATCAGTCACAAAGGACATTATGAAGGTGATTTCTGAACGATTAACTGCAATAGATGAATATGATGCAGGAAGGGAAACACAACGTTACATCAGTTTTTGTCATATGAACATGCAAAGTCTAATTTGGCACAGCATCATTGACTCAGCCAAGCCATAACTCAGAAGAAAGTATTGC
Organism: Mugilogobius chulae; assembly: GCA_038363315.1. NCBI lineage: Eukaryota > Metazoa > Chordata > Actinopteri > Gobiiformes > Gobiidae > Mugilogobius > Mugilogobius chulae. The sequence continues at coordinate 13,433,507 of CM076399.1, read as the reverse complement.
AGTCAAGAGAGTCGATGCAGCTGCAGAATTCGCTGCAAAAGAAGCGCAGTATAAATCACACAAGAGAAATCAAACAAAAGGAAAAATAAGAGACATGGAAGAGAAACACAGGAGAGAGCTAGATGCACAAAAAATCTGAACTTGAGCGTTTACATGCAGAAAAGGAAATGCAAGCTGCACGTGCAAATTACAGATGCTATGACAATGAAATGAAAGAAGAAAAGGACAGTCATTTAAGATTACCAAACAACATGGATTTCTTGTTGACCACAGCTTTGCACAATCAGCTCCAGCACATTCTACAGGTTCATACAACCACTTCTGCTACAAAAACAGTGCATTCATTCCCATGAGCCATCCTGTTCACCAAAGAAATCCTCAGGTTGTAACTTCAGCACCTCCCACGGATATTTCTCAGTTAGCCAAGCTATTCAAAACAGCATAGCCATAAACAGAATCCCAGTGCCAATGCCTATTGTGTTCAGCGGAGATCCATCACCTACATCGAATGGAAAGCTTCCTTCAACTCACTGGTAGAACTGCAAAGGTATGCTCCTGCTGATAAACTGCATTTGTTAAAAAGGTACATCACTGGTCCTGCACTAAAATGTCTTGAAGGCACGTTCTATCGCAGTGATGAAGACGCATACCAAAGATGCATGGAAGAGGCTTGACCAACGCTACGGTCAGCCCTTTGTTGTTCAAAAAGCATTCGAGACAAACTGTCAAAGTGGCCCAAAATTCACCCAAAGGACGCAGAAGGCTTAAGGACATTTGCAGATTTTCTAACGGCCTGTCTCCAAGCAATGCCACATGTGAAAGCTTACAGATCTTAAACGATTGCGAGGAGACCAGAAATTATTGCAAAAAGTTCCTGAATGGCTGGCAACTCGATGGAATCGTCACGTTACTGGTTGCACTTATGGATGGTAAAGATTTTCCCTCATTTAAGGATTTCGCAGAGTTTGTAGCAGTGGAGGCGGGAGATTTCATGTAACCTGTGACGTCTTCACATGCTCTCCATGCTTGCGGTTTGTCTCTAGAAAAGGGACACACTAAAGAGATTAAGCAAAATAGACCAACATTTCAAGTCTTTTCTACACAGGCTTCTATACACACAGACAAGCCCTTGCATGTTTTGCAAAGATGAAAGGCATCAGTTGACCATGTGTCCTAGCTTCTTAGAAAAGTCTCTAAATGACAAACGAACATTTGTAAAAGACAATAGATTGTGTTATGGTTGCTTGAAGATTGGTCATAATGCCAAGGACTGTCGCCAAAGGCTCACTTGCGACACTTGTAAAGGACGGCATCCACATGTTTGCATAGTGAATCTAACACAAATGAAAGATTCAGTGCCCACAAACACAGAGCCACCTACAGAAAATGAAGCCACTGCAGCCACTGCGCTCAATGTCACAAAGTTAGGTCAGTCATGCCAGTGCTACCTCCATGATTGTTCCTGTGTGGGTATCCTCTGTCCAGAAGTCCATCTGAAGAGCACTTGGTGTATGCACTATTAGATACACAAAGTGATAAACATTTGTCAGTGAAAGTTAAGAACCAGTTACAAGTCAACTCACATCCAGTAAACCTAAACTAACCACAATGCTGGGAGCTTCTACGATGGTCAGAAGTCGAAAAGTATCAGGACTGCGTGTGAGAGGCTACACCTCAGTCATTAAATTGATTTGCCTACTTCCTTATACAAAGGACAATATTCCATTTAACTATGATAACATTCCTACAACGAAACAGCAAAACAGTGGCCCCATTTGTCACAGATTGTGGATATTATGCCACCACTTTTGAGCTGTGAAGTTGGACTTCTCATTGGATTTAACTGTTCCAGAACCCTAGCTCCAAAACAGGTTCTACTTGGAAAGGACGGAGAACCATTTGCAATACAAACGGATGTCGGGTGGAGTATCGTTGGTGGCTCCACATCAGGCCAAACGGAGAGTCTTTGTCACAGAGCTACGGTGAGAGAACTTTCTCCTTTAAAGGTTAGTGATGTGATTAATGCTACAGAGTCCACTGTTAAGAACACAAAGGCAAGCAACAAAAAAGAATCAAAGAAGGATCTCATCTGTAACTTAAGGAAGGAACAAGGAAAAAGGAGCAAGGAAACAGTGAGATGGCTCTACCATTTAAGCCACAATGCCATACAAGGAAAAGCTTGCAGAATTCAGACAGGAACATTTGAAGCCAAAGTTCCACAAGGATAAGAGCACAATGAAAGAACACAAAACGAACAAAGGCACATGTCTCACTCCCAAACAAACTCCAAAGGTTAGAAAAACAGAGACACACATAAAGTTGAATTTAGCAACTGCTGAAAGACAAAGAGATCTGCAGAATCAAACATATGAGCAAGAAACAAAGCAGCTGAACAAAGCAAACCAGCTTCCAAGTCATGATAAACAGTTTCAAAGGACATTTTCAGTGATACGGATGGTCTCCTCAAGGTGGGAGGGAGATGCAAAATTAAAAAGGACTCTTTGAAACATCCTACACTCAAGCAATGTCATGTGGCCAAAGTCATAGTTTCTTGCTGGAAAAACAAGGCAAAGGCAGAAAGATTTGTCATGAAGAAAATCAGGTCCAGGTCGACATACCACTTGCTCCAGCACACAAAATATGGCACATCATTGCCCCCAGACAGCGTGTTTTCAAGAAAAGACATTTATGGCAAAGGAAGTCGGCGTGGAGCACATTTTCTGGCAGAGAAGTTCAAGAACAGCCGGAGAAGGGAAGATGTTCACAACATCATATCAAGACAACAGTGGCACTCACCAAAACAAGACGTCAAAGAATGTGGTGTTAAGTTGAATGGTGATGAATTTGCATCCAGAGTAGAGACTGTTAATGGTAGAAAAGGGTTTGCACAGAAAAGGAAAATCCCATTTGGAGATAAAAGACTAAGTGACAAAGGTTAAACAGAGTGTATGATTTCAGGTGTAATGCAGCTTGTGCAAAAGCATTTTTGTTATTAAGAGAGTTCTTAAGGTTATTTCTATTTGAGAAAATTATTCGTTGTTGTTCAGATGTAAACCAACACTCATAATTTTGGTGGGAGTGTAACGAACCAATAATCTATTTTTCTTTTGTTAAATATTGATGTGGAGGTAACTTCCTGTTTTTGATAGCAGACCTTTATTTTGAAATGGCTACTTCCTGTATAGCGCTTTAGCGCGAGATTAGCTTAATCAACAATTGTTAAACGGGAGAAAGAAAAAGTCACACGGAGAGAATTTTAGCATGGTATTTTTGTGTTTAGCAGCCCCTCTGAAGAGGAACAAGGTGGGTTTTGATTATATAAGCACCTTTTCATGTTTTGTGTCTTTATAAGGTACNAAGATTTTCCCTCATTTAAGGATTTCGCAGAGTTTGTAGCAGTGGAGGCGGAGATTTCATGTAACCCTGTGACGTCTTCACATGCTCTCCATGCTTGCGGTTTGTCTCTAGAAAAGGGACACACTAAAGAGATTAAGCAAAATAGACCAACATTTCAAGTCTTTTCTACACAGGCTTCTATACACACAGACAAAGCACCTTGCATGTTTTGCAAAGATGAAAGGCATCAGTTGACCATGTGTCCTAGCTTCTCAGAAAAGTCTCTAAATGACAAACGAACATTTGTAAAAGACAATAGATTGTGTTATGGTTGCTTGAAGATTGGTCATAATGCCAAGGACTGTCGCCAAAGGCTCACTTGCGACACTTGTAAAGGACGGCATCCCACATGTTTGCATAGTGAAAATCATAACACAAATGAAAAGATTCAGTGCCCCCACAAACACAGAGCCACCTACAGAAAATGAAGCCACTGCAGCCACTGCGCTCAATGTCACAAAGTTAGGTCAGTCATGCAGTGCTACCTCCATGATTGTTCCTGTGTGGGTATCCTCTGTCCAGAGTCCATCTGAAGAGCACTTGGTGTATGCACTATTAGATACACAAAGTGATAACACATTGGTCAGTGAAAAGTTAAGCAACCAGTTACAAGTCAACTCACATCCAGTAAACCTAAACTAACCACAATGCTGGGAGCTTCTACGATGGTCAAAAGTCGAAAAGTATCAGGACTGCGTGTGAGAGGCTACACCTCAGTCATTAAAATTGATTTGCCTACTTCTTATACAAAGGACAATATTCCATTTAACTATGATAACATTCCTACAAACGAAACAGCAAAACAGTGGCCCCATTTGTCACAGATTGTGGATATTATGCCACCACTTTTGAGCTGTGAAGTTGGACTTCTCATTGGATTTAACTGTTCCAGAACCCTAGCTCCAAAACAGGTTCTACTTGGAAAGGACGGAGAACCATTTGCAATACAAACGGATGTCGGGTGGAGTATCGTTGGTGGCTCCACATCAGGCCAAACGGAGAGTCTTTGTCACAGAGCTACGGTGAGAGAACTTTCTCCTTTAAAGGTTAGTGATGTGATTAATGCTACAGAGTCCACTGTTAAGAACACAAGGCAAGCAACAAAAAAGAATCAAAGAAGGATCTCATCTGTAAACTTAAGGAAGGAACAAGGAAAAAGGAGCAAGGAAACAGTGAGATGGCTCTACCATTTAAGCCACAAATGCCATACAAGGAAAAGCTTGCAGAATTCAGACAGGAACATTTGAAGCAGAAGTTCCACAAGGATAAAGAGCACAATGAAAGAACACAAAACGAACAAAGGCACATGTCTCACTCCAAACAAACTCCAAAGGTTAGAAAAACAGAGACACACATAAAGTTGAATTTAGCAACTGCTGAAAGACAAAGAGATCTGCAGAATCAAACATATGAGCAAGAAACAAAGCAGCTGAACAAAGCAAACCAGCTTCCAAGTCATGATAAACAGTTTCAAAGGGACATTTTCAGTGATACGGATGGTCTCCTCAAGGTGGGAGGGAGATGCAAAATTAAAAAGGACTCTTTGAAACATCCTACACTCAAGCAATGTCATGTGGCCAAAGTCATAGTTTCTTGCTGGAAAAACAAGGCAAAGGCAGAAAGATTTGTCATGAAGAAAATCAGGTCCAGGTCGACATACCACTTGCTCCAGCACACAAAATATGGCACATCATTGCCCCAGACAGCGTGTTTTCAAGAAAAGACATTTATGGCAAAGGAAGTCGGCGTGGAGCACATTTTCTGGCAGAGAAGTTCAAGAACAGCCGGAGAAGGGAAGATGTTCACAACATCATATCAAGACAACAGTGGCACTCACCAAAACAAGACGTCAAAGAATGTGGTGTTAAGTTGAATGGTGATGAATTTGCATCCAGAGTAGAGACTGTTAATGGTAGAAAAGGGTTTGCACAGAAAGGAAAATCCCATTTGGAGATAAAAGACTAAGTGACAAAGGTTAAACAGAGTGTATGATTTCAGGTGTAATGCATCTTTTGCAAAAGCATTTTTGTTATTAAGAGAGTTCTTAAGGTTATTTCTATTTGAGAAAATTATTTGTTGTTGTTTAGATGTAAACCAACACTCATAATTTTGGTGGGAGTGTAACGAACCAATAATCTATTTTTCTTTTGTTAAATTTTGATGTGGAGGTAACTTCCTGTTTTTGATAGCAGACCTTTATTTTGAAATGGCTACTTCCTGTATAGCGCTTTAGCGCGAGATTAGCTTAATCAACAATTGTTAAACGGGAGAAAGAAAAAGTCACACGGAGAGAATTTTAGCATGGTATTTTTGTGTTTAGCAGCCCCTCTGAAGAGGAACAAGGTGGGTTTTGATTATATAAGCACCTTTGTACATGTTTTGTGCGCTTAAAGGTTACCTGATGTCAATTTGTATATTGTTTTGGTACTTCGAAAACTATTGAATTAAGCTAACTTGTAAGAGCGAGGTATTTAGCATTCATGCAATTTGTTTCTTTGTTTCTCCTCAGCTCTTACGGTGAATTTGAGGGTTTATTGTGAATAAATCTGAAAATCATCAGTAAAGCGTCTATCTTCATTTGGGGGGGCATGCTACACCTTCAATTGGACATAATGAGACTAATCTAGTGGTTGGTGTTGATCCCGAACATCTCATAATGTTTGACATTTTGTTCAGATTAAGTTGTTAAGTTGTGACTTGCACTAGAAATAATATTTACAAAACCAAATGTCTATGCTTTGATTAGAAAAATAAGGTAGTTCAGTTCTTACACTAGTATCGGCAAACACTTAAGCCAAAGTATCGGAATCGGTATCGGAACAGAAAAAGCTGGATCGGTGCATCCCTAATCTAAATTACAAAAACTTTAACATTTTTTATTTATTACCAGCAAGCACTAGCTGTCTGTTTCATTTGCAACAATGCTAATTACTTTGATGATTTCATCCAATGACCAAGCAAAGGTCTAGGGGCCATGTAATCTCTTTTTTTTCCCAGCTAGTGCCACAACATAAAAAACATTTATGTAAAATGTTCATGTAATAGCTAATCTGAAGTTTGCTTGCATTCCATAATTAGACTATCCAGTTTAGCAGAGAAGTCACATATTTTGTATATGTACTTAGTAAAAGCATACGTGTACTCAGTGTCATTGGGCAGACGTCATCCTCACGCCCAGAGCTTGACTGCGGTCACATTGGACTCATTATTACACACTGACAACACAATGGGCTGATAAGAGCTGTTTGAATGGCTGCACTTGAACCTTGCTCTCTCTGAGTTTCACACAGGTGCAGTGCTCTCTTCGCTCACCTGCTGATCCAGGAAATGAAGGTCCGAGCAGCACTACCAGCCCAGTAAGTTCAACTAATCCTCATCAATAATAAGTTGTTAATTAAAGGTTAACTGGCTTTCTACATAAATGGATAATATTTGATTGCTGTTTCTATTCCACCTCCAATATACTGTATGTGGCGACATCAAACCAGAATGAAAAATGAACTGAAACTGAACTGACTATATTAAGATGAAAGCTTAAATGTGTACCTTTTTATGTTAAAGTATATAATTCATTATAATCTTAAAAGAACATATAAAGGAAATATGACATGGGGTACTTTTGTTACAGAATATTTAAGCAAACATGTTTGTTGTCTGGAAAACCTGGTCATATCTACCTCGTCTTTGGTTACTGCTCTGTATAACTGCAGGTAAGACTGTTTTTCTATACGATTATTAAACAAATGAATCGAGATACTCACAGAAAGAGTGTGAAGGATAAAAATCATAACCAGTGTTATGAAAAACTGCCACCAGCTATTCCATAGTCAACAGTGGTAACGCATGTCTCCTAAAAGCATCATACGTGTGTAATAGTCCATCTCCCTTTTACAGAAATGTGTTTCTTTAGCCCTGATTCAGTTTACACAGCTGATGTGAAAGTGTTTGAGTTTGTTTGAGTTTCAGTCTTAAAAGGCTATTGTGATGTTTCTCCGATACCTTTAGTGTTGTGTGTTGCTAAGTCACACATGTGACAACTTTTGTTTTGCCACAAAACACCAAAGCTGATATTTATAAATCATATTTGCTCCATTTGAGTTAAAAACAGCAGCACATTAGGTATGCTACACCTTTGTTTTTTGTTTTTACAAACTAGCTTCAGCTGTAGCATCTTTGGCAACCTAAACTGAGAAGGTCTTTCTGTTTCCTGATTGAATAATAATCAAAACACAATATTTAGGCGGCAATATAAGAGCATATTAATAAATAAAAATGACAGATTTTAACATTAAAATAATATAGTGTAAATATCACTGAAAACAGAAATATTTAAGTATTTCAGCCATTTAAAGTTGTTTGACTAGAATACTTCATGTTTTCAATTCAGTCTTCTTCCCTCTTTTTGAAAACACACTGCTGGCTGAGCTTTAGATAAATAGAAAATGGTGTCAGGATTATTCATTTAAAGTGTCATGTATATTATGAAGTTACTGTTCTCTGCAGAAAAAACATGCTGTTACTGACAGGTGATTGGTTGGTAACCTGTTAATTCAAATGTGCTAGTCGATTATTGAGATTAATCAAACTTAGTATGGTGATCTAACGGTCTTTAGCCCTAAATCATCCTCATGTTTTTGTGCTCTAGGTGTCTTGGCTCAGTTACAGGTGGAGCCGGTAAATGTGACAAAGCTTCATGGCTCTGATGTTAAGTTCACCGCCACAGTGCAGGGCCCCTGGAGCTTCATGTTCTGGACTGTCAATACATTTGTGGTGCTCACTATGGCGTCATCGGGTAATTTCACTGCCACCTCATCGCGGTTCTCTGCCCGACTCTGTGGCAGTGGAAGCACCTGTGTGGAGTTCACCATATACAACCTGACACGGCAGGACTCTGGTTCAGTCATCTGCACTGTTCAGGGAGACTTCAGCCCCAAGACGGCACAACTGACTGTCCAAGGTAACACTCAAAGTGCATTCAGATCCTCCTTAAAGGCACTATGCTCCATTTATTTTACTATAAAATACCATGTGGTCAATTTCTCCCTAGCTACAAATATCTTGATAATGTATCTATTGAGGTGAAAATTAGTTTACAATGTCCTGTCTACATCTAATAATTGTTCACCAAAATCCACAAAATGTCTGTTGTTGTGGTTAGCATTGTGACTAATTGCTGTTAGCATACCCACACACCTTGCACCTAACAGCTGTGGAAAAAAAACATCATGTGAAACAATTTGAAGGTTCAGAATGCACAAGGTAAATAATGTAGTATAAAATTAATCATTTGTGTGTTAATTTTTAAGGAAGCAAAATTTGGGTAGAGCTCCTTAAATACACTCTGATGATTCAGTATGTACAGTGTTAGTAAGAATATTTTGAATATATCTGCTGAATATTGAACACTTGCATTAAACGTAGTGCTGTACTCTGTAAAAAAAAAGTGTCACTATTATTTAAAAAAAAAAAATAAAAGCAAAATGTATTTCTTGGGTGTTAGAAAAGTAACTATAAAGTTTTCCAAATACCACCAAATGAATCTATTTTTTTAACTTATTCATTTACTTCCCAACACTGTTTCCATATGTAGCATTTCATCCTAAATCCAAAAATTACATGTGAAAAACAAAGATAATTGACTTAAGTGTATAACTTACTAGATATATTTATTTCATTCTTTATGGGGATTATGAGTTGTGCTAAAATGTAAAAATGCAGTTAATTGACAGCTTGGAAACAACAAGAGAAGCTCAGAAAAAAGTAGCATTTAAATCTATTAAAGAGTTTATATTCACAGGCCTTTTGTGATCCAAGCAACTAACACAAAAAAGTTCTTAGTTGCAGAGCTAACTTGTGACTTTGACCAGGAGTTCCAAACTTTATCGGCAGTACAGACAAAAAACATTCAAACATCTCAGTGAAGAGTTATTAAAAGTCTTGTTCCTGTTTTTGTTTTCATTGATTTGTTTAGTTTCCAATTTCGTTAAGAGAATACCATTTTCAATAAATAGTATTATTCTTATTCCTATATTAAATGTGATTACATACATTGCACATTTTCAAAATACAATTTCTCACATTTTTGCACAGTATCACAATCAGAGACACATTTTTCTGCACAATACCAAAAGAGAACTATTGTGCTTCAACAAATTGCAGATAGTTTTGAATTTGACCTCTGACCTCTGTGATTGTGAATTACAATAGAAGGTTATGGCATGAGTAACATGCAATCATACTGGCTTCAAAGGCTTCACTGGCTTCATAATTTTTCACTAACGTCTGAGATGTAAATGCTCTGAAAGTCAGTAACAAAAGAAATTCTTGTTCAATTTAGTAGTATTTTGCTATATTTGCTTTATTCTTAAAACATTTAGCCTCTAGTACCATGGATGTAATATTCAGAACCCTCACGTATTGACTGGGCTGCTGCTAATTAGGATGCCCATGATCACACAGTTATTCTTTCTCATGGAGCCGAACCTGCGAACAGCACTCAGAAAATCCATTTAGTAGAGCTGCCAGGGTGGGGCATTGATTGCTTTGCACAAGGTCATGCTAATGAGGCCCTCCAATAATAAATATAGGCAAAATTATAAAGTGATATGATATTTATTGATCTAACAAACAATATCAATATTGGAGGCCACAGTAAGTTTGTCTTTTTTATCATGTTCTAGCTGCATTGGAAAAAGCCAAATTGATTATATAAAACATTTACTATTACTCTTACAGGAAGAAGAGCCATGTTTGTGTAAAACATTACAAGCAAGACACCAGAACAGACAAGATGCTTTGCAGCAGATCTAGATTTGACAAGTTATTTTCCATCAGCAGTGCTTTTGCAGGACAGAAAAAAGAAAGACAGAACATATTTTTCATTCATTACTATGGATGAGGTTTCTCTACAGCACTAATTAATGATGTATAAAATACAGTTAGCATATACCAAAGACAACAGCTATTCTAGTGTTGAAGCATTATAAATTAAACTTAAATGGACTCCAATCAGTATTTGATCACCCTGTGTTTTTGCAGGTTCTCCCACTTAGAAATCATAGAGTGGTCTAAGATTTACAGTGTAAGTGCGTTGCCTCTCTGAGAGACAGAAATCACATTGTATGATTTTTTTACAATGTATTTGTAGATTCCTATGGCCAATTTGATTACTTGATTATCAGCCAGATTTCTGACCCAAAATGTTATTCTGCTTTGAAATAGTCCAACTACACGCTGCTTATGATTCTAATTATCACCTGTTAGAGATTAGCTTTCATAAAGAGACCTGTTCACTCCAAAATCATTTGTTTGCAACCAGTTGTGGACAAATATACTGGTATATAACGTTTTTTTTATTTTACTTCTTTTATTGTTCTTAGAAAGCGGCAGTGTGGGCATCTTAGGAGGCACCCAGACGGTGAAGCAGGACGAGCAGGTGGAATTTCAATGTGAAGCTATTGGATGGTTTCCCTCGGCGACTATTAGCTGGACTGTTAATGGCTACACAGTGAACAGCAGTCTGCTCAACACTACTGACGTTGCATCTGGGGACGCCTATAACTCCACCAGCGTGTACAAGTTTCAAGCCGTCCGCAACAGCACGGTGACTTGTCTGGCCACTGTTCTCACTCTTCCAAACCCCAAGTCAAGCTCGGTTCAGCTTGTAGTCAGTGAGATATTTTAATAATTTTGCATATTCCACTTTGTTTGGGCTATTTGTTTTAGTCAAAGATTGTCTAATTATATGTTTTTTCTTACAGTTCCTAAGCCAACTGACTGGACAGTGCTCATTGCCATTGTGGTGTCATTTTCAAGTTTTGCTTTAGTGGTTCTTTTGATCATTGGAATCATTTTCTGCTACAAAAGAAGAAAAGAAAAACGTAATTACAAACTTCAACATCAGTCTGGTGATCTAAATAGAATTGATTGTAGAAGTATCAATAATATCAGCAATAGAACAATAATAATATTATTAAAGCTGGATTACCTGACTATTTGTTATAAACCAGAACAGTGTGGTAAACGAAGCACAGTCAAACCACTGTGTGCTGCCAGAATTTAATATAAAGGATTTAATTTCTCACAGATACAGTGGCTGAAAGCATCACTCTAATTGGCTGTGCTTGAGTTGTTCACTCCAGTTTCATAAATCTGTCTATAAAAAGGTGTTTTTAAGCTGCTACAGTAGCTGAAAGAGAATGCATGTTCATTTTGCCATGTTCTGAAAGACTTGTGTGAGCTAGGAAATATTGGACAGATCTACTTCTTGTTTTGCACAGTGAAAAATGGGAAATCGGGTGAAACATAAAAAATGGTAATAGAAACTGATAATAACTAAGAACTCGACTTATATTTACTTTTTCTTTTAATTTACAGAACCAACATATCAAGAGGAAATGATGTAAGGGTGATGTGATTTTCATTATATTGTTTAAAACTTAAAACAACTTAAGCTGTTGTTTGTATGTGCAGGAGGCAGAGGACACAAAGCCAGCTAAGCAACAGACCAACGCCACAGAAGCAGGGTCACGTCAACCAAGTGTTCACCATCGACGGTCAAACTAGTAATGAATCTTCTTGTTTTTCAATTTTGTCCCATTTTAGTCAAGTTTCACAACACTGCTTTGTGCTCAGGTTTACCTTCCAGCGGCCGCAGTGACAGTGGGTTCTTCCAGAATAATGGACTCCCTTTATACGGGGTAGGCTTGTCTTGTTTGTTAACAGTAAAGAAAAGTTCAGGTCATGACAACATATTTTATCTACAGTTTTCAAGTTGAACAGTAAAGCATTGTACTTTTTGATTCATCATGTTGCGTATCTGAGAAGTCAAACATAAATCAAGAATGCAGTTGTGCAATTCTTTATTGCCTAAAGCTTACTTAGAAAATATTTTAAAAATGAAGTGAGTCAATTGAATCATTATCAAAAATAATTTTAATATGTAATTTTTCTTAATTATTTATGTATTTTTTATAAAACATAGAGGTACAGATACAAATACTACTACTACTACTACTACTACTACTACTACTACTACTACTAATAATAATAATAATAATAATAATATAATAATAATAAGGAAAAGCTCAATATTTTGTGTAACTCTATCTATATCTGTTATAATATAGACTCACGACATATCAAACCTTTTCATATTTCTTGAAAAAGTGATCATTATGACTTGATCACTATTTCAAGTCACTATTCTGAACAATGTCACTTTATTGAACAATGTAGTTTGGCAATTGAATCTTGCACTTTTCGATGCTTGTGTTTTATTTTGCTTTTTAAATATTAAAAGCAAGTCCATATATGTTGTTTTTTTGCAATGTCCTCTGGTATATGTTGTTTACAATGTGTTTTACTTCAAATTACTAAATTAAATTGTAATTTAAAATACTAATTATTTATATTACCGTATTTTATTTTATGTATTTTAACAATTTATTTCTCTTCACAGCAAGCCACAACGGAAAACAACCAGAGAAACGGCTATAACGGCATTGAACTGGGTTTCCCAAAACACAGACACGTCACTATTGTGTAGAGCAGAGGTGGAAGCAAGAACCTTCTGATGCTTTCTCCTGTGGCAGTTATAGATGTGGTCTCCAGAGGGCAGTGTCTCTCCTTCAGCACTGGTACAATACTGTATTTCTATGGAGAAGCTATTTATCAGGCCTTTTCAACTTAAGACTCAGGAGCCAAATTGGCCCTCCAAAGATCTTATCCAGCCCTCAACTCAGGTTCCTAATATCGCAAATATGATATATGTTTGCTGGGTTTATTCTAATGATGTAATTCGGCTTTAGACTTGATTTGGCCCTGGCTTACTTCTGGTTCAGACTTGGCTTGTACAGATCTAGTTACTTTAATTGTAGAGCAAAACAAATATTTAACATAGGCTGGCTATTTTTTTTAAATACTAAGACAGGTTTTATACATTTTTTTTTTTTGCACAACCCCAAATTTTGTCAAAGGCTCTGACATCTTGTGTAACTACCCAACCCAGAGGCCATGGCTCTATGAAAAATCTGGCCCTCGGGAAAATTAAGTTGAATTGCCTTGCTATAGATCATTAAAGGGCATTTTATGTTGATGCAACAACCCTGTATTTGTCCAAATTAAGGACTATTTTGTATGTTTTTTATAATACCTAACACACAATAAATATTTATATGTATGGTTAATATATAGATGTAATAGTTTGATTTATTAATACAGATTCTATTCCAGTTTGTTTCTGATCCCACATGTCAGTGCAGGCAGAGGCCAGACAGCATGTGACATGTGTTGTGGGACCAGGCAGAGTTCTTTATTGGACGCAGCTCAGAACTGAGAGAGGTTAAGTCTCCTGTCAGTTCCTATCTGTGTCATGATGAATATGCATATGTCTACAAAGAAAACAGCCCAGCAAAGAGCGCAAGACAAGTCTGAGGACACTGCACCATGAAGTAGCACTCAGTCAGGTGAGGAAAGTCTCAAAAATGACACGAGAAAGTGCCTGAGGTGTGACTCGGCCAGACAATTTTCACAGAATTGTATTTAAAGGAGACATTATGCTTTTTACAAAGTAGTAACCATTTAAGTAGCAATACTGTATCAAGTCATCCCAAGCTGCGTTTTAGTATCTTGGAAAATTCACACTCAACTCTGTACCAGCAGTTGTTAAAAATAATACACAGCCATATCAGTTTGGATTTTTCATATGAAAGTTTTATGTCTCTGTATTTGCTGGATAATAGTTTGGGTTTTAAAAGAGTTCAACTATTACAAATGTAGGTAATTATTGTAAATAATTTAGTTCATTGCAAACCAAGGGTGTGCAGTAAGGCAAAATAATTATCAAAATATTCACAGATCTACCGTAGATCATTTCGATTTGATCACAATTCTTGTAAACTGTGTATTTTGTAATTGTCTTTGAGGTGCCTAACATGATTTGCTTCAGAAAGTTAATTTCACTGTAATTGCCAAAGGCCAACCAATCAGAGAGATGGGTTGGAAAAAATCGTTTGTAATTGAACCAACAGCTGCATTAGATTTAAAAAAAAAAAGTCAATCAATATACAACAATCACACCAAAAAAGTACACTGTAACAGAAATGAGCTCACAATTTTTATCACATCATTGCCAAGTCCTATTGCAAACTACATTATTGTTTAAGCAGGGCTATGTTGACTAAAAAAAAGGCTAAATTTATAATCCCTGGCTCTTCATAGTTACGCAACAATAATGAACTATAATTTACGTGGTTTTGTTGTTGAAACATTTCTACACAACTTTCACATCCTTTTAAAACTAATTTCTCTCTGTAAAATTACACTTAGTTAGTTGCCACTTCCTTAGTCAAGTTGAAATAACTCTTCATCTTTATATTAATAATTTATCTAGAGACCAGCTAAGGTGCACAAGGCAGGAAGCTAGAAAATAAGACATGTTTTTCTCAGATACTACACAAATAATTTATCCCAGGGCTTTTTCTCAAGCTCCAACACAACCAACAGCAAACTTATTTAGAATATGGTTGTTTAGTCATGTCATGTAGTTCTTTAGCGACCGGCAAAGTGCTAAGAAATGTAATTTAGTTTTTTTATGTGCAGTGCAGGGTGAATAGGTTCTGGGCTTCTATAGTCTTGCTTGTTGTTGTGGAAATAAGTTGCTACTTGAGAATGCACTGGCTGTGACAGAATGTAATTGCGGTCTTTAAGATGTGTTGTAGATCTTGAGCCGCGGTGTTTACCAAGCAGCCGCTGGACGCACAGGTTGACAGTGGACTCAGATGACCTTTACCTCAGATCTGTGAGCGGACTGCCAAAACACTGAGCTCCACTTGCCCTGCATGAGGATGAGACACAGATTCAAGTTTGAGCCTGGATCGATGAGGTGATTACCAGCCGTCCACATCAGTCTGAGCTGGCTTTAATGTGGGCTTTAATTGGATAGAATCATGCTTTTTTTCTGTGCGGGAATCTTATTTGACCTGATGCAATTATTTTAAAAAGACATAGGATCAATATTCAAATAGTTTGCTACCTGATGGTTTATACAGAGATGTTACTGCTTTTCCTAAAATTATTAGTAGGACTGACCGTAATGATTAATTGACTAGTTGAGCATCAAAAATAATTGTAATTGTTTTGTGATAACCGTAATCGTTTACTGGACTATACATACTCTAAAAACATATCAAAATTTAAATAAAAAACAGACAATTAACTGTTACTGATTTGTATCAGTAAAACAATGTATTTGTAAATCATTCTTTTGTCCTTATAAGCTGTCACCATATTTAACTTTTGTTTGCCTAAAGTATATTTAAAGAAGTCTAAAATAATCACTGACTAGTTGATTTCAAAATATTCTTAATTTTTTTTTTTATTTGTTTCAAATGCAGAGCTATTAAAGCAAGAGCTATTAAAGCAAGAGTTCAGCTATGCTGCTCCCACAGCTTGGAACATTTTTCAAACTAAACTTCACTAACAAGGACTACAATCTCAGAATCTTGGATGCAAGAACTTCATTAAAGCACACACACAAAAGTTATGTGTTTCTAGTATTAGAAATTGAGTTACAGCTCCATCTAGTGGACACAAATGCGATTACACAGGAGAAATAAAATAATCTTCCCTGATGTGCTCAAAATGAGTCTGGACGAATTTTGTGTTAAAGATTAAAAGTGGAACATTCAGAACAGTGTTTTCTGAACCTCAATAGGAAAAGAATAGTATCTAACACACAGAACTCCAACTGTGTTTTTTTTTTTGTTTTTTTTATGAAGAGGCCATGTTGCAACATGATTAAAACTCAAAAATTACATTTTCCATATCCTTCAAAGGCACCAAACCCAATTTCTGCCATCACAAATATAGGCATATAGGCAAACACAAATATTTTATTTAGTAACTTTACAGAAGTAAAAAAAATTCTCATGTATTTTCACTACTTATTCATTCAATAGTTGTGGCCATAGAGTTGACCAGAGTATAGCTGCTCTATCTTCTACAGCCTGAAGCATTGTGAATGAGGAGACACTGGGAAATCCTACACACAATTACATTAGCTTTCTGTTGTGTTTCCACTAGACTAAACATATTACAGCCTGCCATTCCCTCAAACATATTGCATTGTATATGAAATATGGTCTGTATGACCTAATCTCATCTTTGAACAGGCTCACGATGTTTGGAGGGGATGGACTTAGTTAGACATTTTATGAGAATGGAATATTGTTTTTTCATATCTTGTAAGAAACATGTTACAATAGAAGAAGGGAAAACAGAACCTTTCAGTGCAATTGTCTATCTATCCCAAAATTTACAAATAAATAAACAATGTCAGTATTGGTCAGAAATGATCTGAAAGCAACGCCCAGCTTGTTTAAAACAAGACTCAAATTTAGATACAATTGGCTAATTTACTATAATTTACCATTTAGTACAGTGTGTGGTCTGTTTTTGTCACTGTAAATGTTATATTGTTATTATTGTTTCCTAAAACAATGCCGTGTAAGATCTGCATGATTAAATAGAAATAGAAAGTTAAAATCATAATTTGGATCGTTTTCAATTGAGATAAATGTATTTATAAGGCACACATTTCCATCAAAGCATGCAGGAAGAAGCCTTTTTATATTTTAGTAAAGACACGTAGTTGTTTCATTTATTTAGTGCCACAAACATATCTAAACCACAAAAACATGCTTATTTAAGTCGATTTTAGATCAAAACGTTACACAATGAATCTTTAATATAGTGGTTAATAACATCTCATAACTTATTGTTTTCAAAATACCCCAAATTTGTGGATACCTAAAGAAGAAAAAATACAATATTTGTATTACTGTTTTATCCATCATTTTTGTTTAGAAAATCTTGACCTTGTCCTGTAATGATTAAGAATAATACATCTGTTTTGAACCCATAAATACAGAACAAAAGGGACAGATATTAGTCATATAACTCAGGATGTACCCACTTATGTTAAGCATTAGTCTTGCTGGGGCAGTCTTAATGAAAATCTCCCATAAAAAGCAATGAATAGAGCTGTGCTAATGGCTATTGATAAGAGAGAGGAGAGCGGAGCAGTGCTGGCTTCCAGGGCCCTTCTCTAAGCACTTTCACCATTGCATAAGGAATGTCTGGCAAATTAATTTCCAAACAGACTTCATCATCAAATTGGTTCGAAGCTGGGCTAACACTCGCCTCTTGTTGGCACGACTCACATATTGGCAACACAGCATGCTGACCAGACGCTGCTCTCCAAAACCAATACTGTAATGAAAACACACCATTTATTCAACGGGCTCTCTCTAACCTACTGCTAAAATCAGGTTGTTAATTAGGTTGATAATAGCAGCGAGACGATGTGTACAGAAATCCTTGGCAGGGTTTAAGGAGTTAGTAGAGCACAGTTACACTCACCAAAGAGGAAATGTACAGAGAAGCAGCTGTTGTAAGTCTGGATTTGTAAAAGCTGTCTCAGTGGGAAAAGTATGCTGTTGTTATACATGCATTATTTAGAATTACATTGACAAAGCTTTTTTTGATTCTTATTTTGATGCAAATATTCTTTGAAAATACTTTAAATGCCTGCAGTCTTGCCTTAAGCTCATCTAGCTTTATGGAGACAAATGATGGCATATTTCTCAGTCAATAGGAAGACAAGCTCGCTCACAGTACAGTTTCTTTACCTTAAAGGTTATGCATACACATTCTCTTTTTATTTGAAAAATGCTTCTCAACATTCACTCTAAATGGCAAAAAGGCATCTTTAGTTTATCAGTTACCTGGTTAACACAACTTTCCCAAATCCCTAAACTTACTTAACCTAATCCTAACCCTAACTTTACCAGAGTCTGTGAGGTAAATAATTTAAAATATAAACTTTTGCTAGTATAGCCACCAATGCAAAGTGATGGTGTATGGCATAACTAAGTTGAAAAAAAATAAAAAATAAAAAATCAGGCGGCAATAAGACAAAACAATAGGTTGTGTGTTCATATTCAAAATTACTAACTTCTGTGCTTATGAGCATTTTGGTTTAAGCCACATGGCGACATTTTCTCTGGGTTTAGCGGGTATGTTTAGGCTTCAAGTTAATAAAAAAGGTACGTTTAGAGCTGGGACTTGGGGTTGGTTAAGATTTATGTTGCCATGTGGCTTCAGCGTTTGACTTTTCGTAACATATTGACGTAAAAAACACAAAAAAGCGCAAAAAGATGTTTATTGTACATTTTGCACATTTAGTTTTCTTCAGAGACTGGGCTGTTTCTCTACTTAATCTTTATTCATGGAGTTTTTGTTTTATGTGTTATCGTGAAAACTGACCTTGTTTTTTCTGTTGCCGTGGCAACAGTAGAGAGTTTCATTAACATGTTTCTTGACAACAGCTGTAGATTTAGGATATTTTATCTGCAGCACTACAAAGATTATACTCATTAAACAGACTCAAAAGCAAATTATTTTAGGAGGAAAAAAGTAATGAGTTCAACTGTTTGTGATCCCAACATCTGTCTCATTGTTTATCTGCTTTTCTACCACTGTTTACCTGATTTTCTCTTTTCAGTTTCAAACCCAGTTCTCAGCAGGGTTGTTCTGGGTTGAATTTGTTCTCACACTGTTGCCTTTTTCCTATTTCAGCTGCATTTTGCTCCAACAGAAGAAAATGTCCTTTCTCTCAATTGACTTTTGCTGGGCTAACATTTAAAAGACTGCATCATCTGCATAACCTCGATAGTTTTTATGTGAACCCATGAAGAACATTCCATGGTCTTCTTCTTTGTCAAATTTTGCATTGTGTGCTTGAGGTTAATAAATACCTTACTTCAAATTAAGATGAAATTCAGTCAGCTGCCACATAAATTGTCTTCTGTGGTTAATTTGAGAAAATGATAAGATTCCATCATCATGAATCCACCTTAAATGTAACCATGGAAACAGAATCAGATATATTTATACTTATCGACTGGAAGGTCTGCAATGGTCAGGATTCAGGAATATCCAAAATAGCTCGCAAAATGTGCAGGAGCCTACAGTTTTACTCTGTCATTTCTCTGGTAGTGAAAGTTTAGGATGATTTACTGTAGATAAGCAATTGTGATGTGACTGACTCAAACTGCACAAAGCCATCATCAAAAGTGCCCCATTAAGACTAAAAACAGCCATAGTGTGTCGACCTAAAATAACTCAGTAACATTAAACGAGCAGATATCGGACGCTGCATCTGGTAATGAGGATACCTGCGCTTAGCTCTGTCATTTTGTCGATATGTCGCCACGGCAACTGGGCTGGAATAGCATCAGAAAGTTCAGATCTAATCTCTGCAAATGTCAATATGGCTGTCAACTTGGAAAATGCCCAAGCTGGAAAAACTTGCTATGCACGAACTCATTTGGTAACTCCACAAATGAAAGGCAGTGTTTGATAGTGGCCACTGCTCACAAAATGTCTTCATAGTAGTGTCTGTGGGCTGGAGTCTCATTACTGTGGTGCACTGTCAGCACGGTCCTGTTTACATCATTATTTTACATATTCAAGCACTCACACACTTTGTTTGATGTTTGTTAGCAGCCAGAGAATGGAAGGACAAAAGATTTCATACGTTACATGTTGCAATGACTTGTTCTGTACAGAGGAACTCTTTGAGTTTTGGGTAGCACCAAAGAAGTAAGCATACATTCACTAATACTATGTGAATTCATGTGTACTTCTGACACATGTTTGCAGTTCTCATATGACTCAGATTGGCAACCAGGCTTCTGTTATTTTAAACTTAACAGCAGTGGTCTGACTGAGTACAGTAGAAGAGCAGTGAGTGTAGAACAAATATATGAACCATTTTCCATTCTCTCATAGTGTGTAACATAACAAAAAACTGCATTTACTTTTGCTCCTTAAAATTGGTCAAATCAATCTTCCAAACTTTCATCTAGTGTCATTTCTGTGGTCAGGTGGACCTTGCAGAAGAGTGTCTTATGTGCATCAGAAGAAATGCTTCTTTATCATGGTGGATAGTGTCACTTCCTGATTTAGATACAGCTTTTTCACTTTGAACTGGATCCTGTTGTTTTTTTCCTTGTAAATCTTCCTGTGTATGTTATCAAAAGACACAATCCAAAAATAATCAAGATAAAATCCTGTATTGGTTTTTAATCAGACATAGTGGTTTGCATTATTTAAAAAAAGGCATGATTATTTGACCAAAATGTCTTGTAAATGCTGTTGAGTGCCTCCAGGTTGTTAAAGCAGTGCAGGAAACATGAAAAGTGAGACAAAAAAGAAGATACTGGACACAAGAGTCAAAGGTGGTCAAAGGCTCTGTTGTTTTCTATTACTTAGGCCTCTGTGTAATTAAAGAAAAAAGTGATTAAACGTCAGACTGTTCTTCCCAGAAAAAAAGTTGGAAAACTTGTCTGTAATTTACTGTATCCTGAATTTTTAGTTTTATAGTCACTTGAGTTGTAACAGTACTATAGTCATATGCTAAAACACAAATTTGGTTCAAATCGCTATGTGCAGTTTTTGACTGCACCATCAATACTAAACAGAAATCTTTCTTAGGGCCACATGAAATCATCTAAGGGCCACATTTGGCCCCGGGTCGCTAGTTTGAGACCCCTGCTCTGAAGGCTCAAAGGGAGTGTGTCAAATACTGCTTGGGAACTTTTTACCAGAGGTTTGCATTTGCACACACACTTAGATGACACAGAGTTAAATCATTACTCTTTTGCTTTCTATGCTACAAGCACACTTCAATCAAAGCAGAAACGTTCATTTCAGCGTAACAAATATTAATAAAGGCTCATAAAGTGAAAATAATAACTTCCACAAATTGAAACCTAATTGCTCTGTTTGACATGAATTATGATCAATTGTTTCCATTTACAGGTCTGAGGTTGGGCTTGTTCAATTGTTACTTATTGCAATGGCCTGCAGGGAATGAATTCATGTGGAGAATTAGTGTCTACTAGGACCCATCCAAATAAATTATAGAAGAGAGTGCTGTGTGATCAATTAGTCCATAAAGCCGGATGATCCTGAGGGACAGTGAGCGTTCCTTCTCCTGCTCTGGGGCCCTCTGATTAAAATGTGACTGATATAGAGAGTGCCAAAGTGAGTCTGATTAATGACCACTCGCATACATGTTCACATACACACATACAGTCGCTGGCCCTGCAGCCAATCAATAAGGCCGTTCCCAATGAACTGTGCTGATAAGGTGGCTACATTCATACCACTGAGCGATGTGGGAGGTGCTGAGCTCTACAACACTAACTCATCTGTAGATTTACCACAGTCCAAACTGTTCATAACAGGACTACAAAACTCAAACATACAAACTCCAAACCCTGAGTGCGCTCTAGGGCCAGAGATTGGAACGTTTTGTCTGGTCAGAGGGTCAACATATAAAGTGCAGTTTTATTCGTTAAAAAGCTTGACTGGAAAATGAATATTGTTGGTTCTTTTTCTCAAATAATGCCTATTAGTTATAATTTTGAGCATAATCCAGGAGCCACTCTCTCCAGTTCAAGCAGGTAACAGGGGGCGTTGAGGAAAAAGGTCATCATTAGTTCATGAGTTTCTAAGCTTTTGTTCAGGCTTTATTATGGTGTATTATAAAGTAGAGTCAATATTCCATGAGTTAAAAAAGAGGTATTTCTTCAGTTAAGTGAACACATTTCATGTTTGTTTGAATGTTTTTTGTGGATGAAGGTTTTATTTAACTAAAACTGGGTATGAGTTGTTGTTGTTGTTATAGTTGTTTTTCCCCAAAGCCTATAATTAGCTAGTAAATGAAAAGATGCCCAGTATTAGGCTTTTCATAAAACACCAGTATCTTAGCACTTTATAAAATATTGGATTTATCAAGTAATTTTGTTATTTTGAAATGGACCACAGCCAATCAGAGCACTGATTTTTACTAAATGAGAAATAGAATACTCAACTATATAATTTGATGGAAAGGACAAAGTTTAAGTAATAAAATTTACTAAAAAAACCTTAATCAATTACGTGACAAATAAAACTTGTAGCTGCACATGATGTAGGCTGAACAGATACACTTCCTGGCACTGTAGCCTTTGGTAGCTACAGGAGCCCCTGGTACAGGAACCTCTGGTACAGGAACCTCTGATACAGGATCCTTTGGTATAGTGTCTAATCACAGACAAGAGTCCGATTGGCTCAGTCCAAACGTGCGGAGGAGAGCGAGAGCAGCGCGGCTCAGAGCGCGGAGGAGGAGGAGCTATAAAAGCCGCGTGTGCGAGCCCAGAGTGTCGGAGACTTCAGCACCTGTGTGGAGCTTATCTTCATCCATCCAGCCGACAACAACAGCAGCACCAGTATCACCACTACTACTACTACTACCACCACCACCGTGCGTAAAGATGAGCGAGGTATGTGCACTTTTACTTTCAATGCACATTACGTGGACGTTTTTACTGTTTTGTCCCAAAAAGTCACATTTAAGATGGGAAGTTGCAAACTCAAGTTCGATAACGATGGAAGACATGAAACAGCACGTGTAGTTTGTTACAAAAACCAGCTCAGAATGACTACTTTACTTTAGACATTTTGTTGATGTAAATTAAAACATTGTGGTGTTGCAGCGCTGACTTCGCTTCTGCTGCTGCTCATGAAACGGGTGTAGCCTAATTTTAGAAATTTATGGCTGCAATTTAATCAGTTAATTGCAACCAAAACAAATCGATTATTGCAATATTTGTTAACTATTTCAGTAACCGAATAATCTTTTAGACTACAAGATCTGAGAAAGGAGGTGTTATAATTCAGACAAAGCAGTGATTAGTCCAAAATTAGCAATAAATGTATTCAATGTTCTCGTGCCATCACTTTTGCTCATATTTGATAAAAATCTCAGAACTTTTACAATTCTAAAAAACAAACAAACAAACAAACCAACAACAGCTATTGATTGAAATAAATAATCATCAGATTAATTTGATTTCCAAAATAAGTTAGTTGCAGTCCAAGAAACATTTGTATTTAGAATAAATGCTTGTTTTAACATTTAGAAGTTTATTATCAGGTCATTGATTTAGTTTTTTTAGGCAGTTGTACTTTTATTTTAAACAATAAAAGTACATCCACAAATATTCAGTCAGTATAAAAAACAAACAAACCGATATCTCCCTTCTAAGACTATCATTTGTACTATCAGGTCACACAAATCTTGTATTTTCAAAGCCCAGTCTAGCATAAAGTCTCTCCGTGTGAATCTAGGTTGTTAAGGTTAAGGTACACTTTATTGTCCCCGTAGGGAAATTTGTCCTCTGCATTTGACCCATCCTTCAATGCCTCTGGGGCATCTCCTCAGGAGCAGTGATCGCCACAGTGCAGCGCTCGGGACCCATCTCCAGATGTTCTCGCTAGGCTTGGTCAGGACTACCGTAGCTGGAGGATATTACCCTGACGTGCATGTTATTGGTATTGTATTGAGCGGCCCTGTCTGGACATGCATGATCTGAGCCTATTATAAGTCCTTTGAGACAGAGCTGGTGTACGTGGAAGAACCTCAGTAAGGATCCACTGAAGACTGATTCACTGGCAGTGCGCACATCCTGATCACTGAATTATTCAAGGCTGGCTGTGAACACGGACAAACCAAACACTGTAGCTCAGAGAGAAGGTTCAGTCTATGTGTGTATACTGTGTAAATAGAACTATATGTGCGTATTTTAGATCTAAATCGTAAATACATATCAAGCTTGAGGATGGAGGATGTCACGTCTTGCTTCTACAAGTTGCTGCCATTTCCAGACATCACTTCTGTTCTGTCGCCATGAATATTTTAGTGGGCTCTTCAGCTGTATTTATGTCGTACAAAATATCATAAAATGTACATTAAAGAAGACGTGTAATGCATTTTTCAACTGCTCAGGGTTGATTTGTGACTTAAGATGCTCATTTTGCATTTCGTGGCGTGTGAGGTTAAACAAGTTAGTTACAGAAACAGGTTTGTTGAGTTTCTGTTCAAAACTGCTGTTAACCCTGCTTCTTCATGATGTCATTTCATTAGAACAAATAAAAGATTGTCATTTTAATTTATTACATAGCTATTAGAC
Source organism: Mugilogobius chulae (assembly GCA_038363315.1). Classification (NCBI taxonomy): domain Eukaryota; kingdom Metazoa; phylum Chordata; class Actinopteri; order Gobiiformes; family Gobiidae; genus Mugilogobius; species Mugilogobius chulae. The sequence goes on along the minus strand of CM076399.1, from coordinate 13,409,028 downwards.
CCCAGCAAGTATTAGTCTTTAGAGCTGGGGGCGAGGGGGTAGATGAAAACAAGAATTTTCTGAGCAGTTATAGTTGCATGACAAGGATTACAATGTGCATGGATCAGTCAAAATGCTACATCCATTATGTTGAAGAAACAACGCTGTGACATTATTTCAGGCTCACTAAAGTAGATTTTAAACATATCTTTTAAATCAGAATACACTGATCTGACACTGACTCAAAGACAGTCTTAGTCCTTATTACTTAGATATTTATTTATATTATTTCAAATGCATCAAAGTGCACAAGTTGTTTATCCCAGGTTAGCATTTGGTCCAAGTCTATGGTTGCTTCAGTCAGTTAGGTCTGACTTAAATAATTGTGTTTTCCTCACTTTGCAACGTTGTTATTGCTATTTTAATCAGCCCAGACTCATAGATTTACAACGAAATGTCAAAAACGTACAATAACCACAAAATTTTGTTGAAGCAACGTGGCGACATTTTCTTTGGGTTTAACGAGTAAATCTCAACCCACCCCAAGCCTCAGTCCTAAACTTGACCATTTTAGTAACTTGATGCATGAACTTACTTGTTACACCCAAAGAAAATGTCGTCATGTGGCTTCAACCAAATTCACGGTTATTTTACGTTTTGGCTTTTCGTAACATATTGACGTAAAAAAAATGCGTGAAAACGTGCTCATCGTACATTTTTGACATTTTGTGTAAATCTACACTTTCTTTGGAGACTCTGTTAATTCAAATAGAAATTCCAACTGTGTGAACCAAAATGATTTAGATTATTATGAGTGCTTTTGTGTCAGATGTCTATCTAGTACAATAGGTTGTATTAGTATAGCTTGTAACCACATTCTGTAGGCCACAAATATTTAATACAGATGAAGGGCAGAAAACATGAATATCGTTTAAGACTAGTTTAACCATTGGAAGTACATCAAATTTTAGATCACACCGACAATGTTGTTTTGTAGATTTGCCAAAAAAAAAAAAAGATCTTTATCATTGTTATTAGTCCATCCATGCCAAATAAAATATATATCAATCATACATTAAGGCAGGGATGTCGAACTCATTTTGACAAAGGGCCACATTGGGATTGGGGTTGTCCTCGAAGGGCCGGTTGTAACTAAAATTAACCTTACTAATCTTTGACGTACAACAAATAATAGTTGTATTTGATTATTGTATATTTATTTGAAGTCACAATTTCTAAATATACATCTGCATTAGTCTGAAAAATGACTTACTCTTTGGGTTTTAGATGACAAATCATTTCATTAGGTTAAAGAGATCCAGATTACTCCTGGCACTATAAAAAATTAAAACTTTAAATAAACCTTATAAGACCTCAAGGGCTAAAAACAAGACAATCTGTCCAAGTTCCTAGCTCTCACAGAGACCACTGCACATGGTTAATGTCCATAGGAATTTATTTTAGACTGTAATTACAGCTTAAGAACATCTTTTTACACACAGCAAAGAGAAACTGGAGTGGACCATCCAAGCACAGTCAATCAAGCACAGCCTTTTGATTGTCTATGAAAAATAAAATGTTTTAAATTGCAGCTTTAAACACAACTTTTTGTTGTAAAACAAAGAAGTAAATGGATTTTAGTTGCCAGGCTAGAAAATATTGAAAAAATGTAAGCATATATACACACAAAGTACAATATAGGCAAAACCATCTGGCAGCCTATTGACATTGGGCTTGGGGCTGGCACAGAAGTGTCCAGTTTGGGGCCAGCATTTGAAATTTGCACATTCATTTGAAGTCCATTGTATTTTCATTTGCCTGATTCTTATTCCAATGAAAAAGCTGTGCCGGGACAAGGCTGGACTGCACTGAATGAATAATTAAGCACCAATCAATAGCAGCCTCTACCTCCAAACCTGCACCTTTCTTCCTCACCTCCTCACGGCAACAAAGCTCCTCAAAACGCTGAACCTTCCGAAGGCGCGAGTTGTGACAGGTCTTTTCCAGTGTGCTGTTTCTTCTATAAGTCATCATGCATAATTAGAATCCACTCAACTGTCTGCCTTTAAAGTCATTTATTGGCCAAAGGGGAGCCCCATAGTGAGAGCAGGCAGTAAACATATCATTACTAAAAATGACCTGCTTACGGCCCACAAAGCAGTCTGGAGTGGACTATACTTTATATGAAAAAGTATTTCCTCTTTTCTTTTCAGCTAACCAATTTTAAACTTTTAGAAAGACAACCCATGATGTTAACTCTTAAAATTGTGACGGAAAGATTTCAATTTGTATGCATTTATTCCTTTTTGTCCTAGAAAAAGAGCCAACCTATACTTAGCAACTAGGGCTGGGTCATATCATAATAATATAACAACATATTCCAAGGCAATATGAAATTTGGGATGTTGTGATATAATTCAAATAGATAATGCTTATAGTAGCATTGACAATGATTGTGGAGGTTCTGCAGAGGTTAAAAACAATAAGGAAAGAGGTTCAAGTTTCTATGTCTTGCTTGATAATGGCTGCATGCTTTGTCTCCTTGAGGTATATTTGGAAAAGTAGAATTCGGAAAGCAGGAAAAGTGCAAATACTGCTGCATGTATCCTGAAGTATAAATTACTGTGTTGGTTCTAAAGGTACTACTAATTGAGATAGTATTTTACTGTCTGCAGCTGCTGACTCATCTCATAGCACCTATAAATTCTCACGCTTAACAAATAGTTTATGTCTGTTTGAGCTGAGGCTGAGCATGTTCGCCTGGTCAATTTGAACTCATTGTGACTAAAATGTTGTTTATTAAATGACTAATAATCACTTAAGACCAAAATGAGCAGGATTAACTAGAATGGACTTGGAATAATAAGTTGTAGTTTTGAAAGTTGGTGGTGGAAGTGTGTCTAAGTAATTTTTGAAGTAATGAGTTTGTATTGTAAGTTTTGCCAACTTATTTTTTTGTTAAATGTGCTGACTGTGTCAAGTTTGTTTTCATGAAACACACGTCATAATTATGCAGATTCAGCCTGACTGCAACAAATGTACGAACCAGAAAGTCTGAGGAGAATACAAGAACTAATCGTTAACAGAAGTGATGGGACTTCATCTATTTATTGTGTAATTTGGTGTCTTCTAATCAGCTTTTAGACAAAATCATCTTAAGTTCTGCACCAGAAGTCTTTTTTATCTGATTTTCTTTTTAACCACTGTCATGTTGTAAGATTCCGATGTGTTATAAGTAGGGGTGTCAAATTAGTGCATTAACTGAGATTGATTAATATATTACAGACATAATAATCGAGGTTTTTTTTTTAATTGCCTTAATCTATTTTAACTTCATTGTTTCCATATGTGAGTTGCAAGGTGGACATAAGGTTGTTCACCTTGACAACTTAGCAACAAAAGATTTCCTAAAGTCTTCATTTTTTGTAATATATTAAATTTCCCATCTGCAACAGTACGGTTATTAATTCAATTGGATAAAAACAAAACAAAAACAATTAAGTCGAGTGTTTTTCGCAGCACTTTTTAGGTGAGATAAAAATAGATTAATTAGATGAATTCATTACAGATCATAATTAATTAATCTCTTTAATTTTTTAATCGTTTTACATCACTAGTTATAAGGAACATAATGCTGTGTTTATTGTGGACACTCGTTCTAACTGTTTCTTGTGGTGCACTTGGTCCAGCATCTGCAGTAGAGCTGGGCAATATACCGGATTTTAGATAATATTGTGAAAGTGACAAGTGCAAAAATTGAAGATTGAGTATATCGTTTAAAGTAAAAAAAAAAAAAGCAGTTTAAAAATACAAAAAAAAAAAACAGTCAATATTTTCTGGAGGGTCCCCTGATGATAAGTGAAAAACTGACCCTATCTTAAACAAAATACACCATTCAAAAGCAACGATAGATGTAGATTTCTTTTTGCTGCCTATGTCTTCATTTTGTGTATGAGGTTGTGAATGCCTATGGTTATTATTTTGGGGGCTGTGACAAAAAAGGGTGAGAATCACTGCTCTAGAGAATCTCATGGACTTATATAGTTGTGTTTTTATTTTAAAATGTGTCGTTAAAATGCTGATTATACATTTCACTTTACCATTGCTTTTGTAAGTGCTAAAGTCAATCCAGACTTCTGTTCACTTTTTCTTTAGTTTTTTCTTCTCATGTTCTCAAAGAAACTAGGCTTTTGCTGCTTGGCCCTCAATCATTTCAAAGTGTTATGTAAGCTGCTGTATTTTTAGCCTCAATATGCTGATTTGGTAACATTTGACTTGTTTTTATTGTTAGATTTGTAACATGCTCTGTAGGCTAGTCGAAGGCCTGTCTTCTGTTACACTGTTTACAAGTCGCATCCTTCACTGTTTAGGCCTCAGGTTGTTCAACTAAACTTTAATTATCTGGCTCAGGCTGGAGTGCACTCAGCCAACTGTGCACAAAGACACCTCTTCTGATTCTCTGCTAAAGAGAGTGATTTTGTCGACGTGCCTTTATTAACTTGGTTTTACAGAGAACAGGTGCACTTAAGGCTCACTGGATAAACTTCCAACTACTTAAAAGACAAGTTTTTCTTTTTATATTAGAATTAGACCAGGTGTTTTACAAGATGGTAGTTTAGTGTCGTTTTAAAATGAGTCTCACCGCACCAATAAAACGATCTTCAAGTCAGTGTAGTGTGGAACTTGTCACCTATTTAAGCAGATGGTTGAGTTGATAGTGCCTGGTGCAAATACGATCTGTGATCTAGAGCTAAATCAGCTAAAATCATGCCAGAATAGTTGGGTATGCATTTTTTGAAGGGGACATATTAGGCTAAATAAACTTTAGTGATTTCTCATCATTAGCTTATATTTGTACTGTCTGTTTAACTAATGTCCTGCTGCAACTGAGGCATTAGTAGTAAGAAAAGAAAGTTTTTATCTGCGTCCCGGTACAAACCGCTGCTTCTGACAGTGAAATGTCGCTATGAGGAGGCAGAGAAGTTTTGAAGGGAAAGTCAATGAACCTGTTTCTATTACGTTATAAATTGGATCAATATTGCCGTTTCTAATGAACAAAATGTTTAATGAATATCTACTATATTATGGTTCACTAATTGGGCTTTTGCATTAGTATCTGCTCTGCTCGGCTCAGCTCAGCTCGGCTCTACTACTCGACTCTACACGCTTCTACCCGGCTTAGCCCCGCTTTGAGGGGAAACACCAGGAGATGCCAGACAGTATTTATGAGTCTTGTTTGAAAGCTAAGGAAAGCACTACTTTCACAAGCCTGTTTCTTTTTACTATTCAAACAGACCATACTATCTTTCATCTCCAAAAGCTGCCCTCTACCAGATGTTGTGGGCTAGTGGGACATTTCAGGTGTTAGTGAGTTGAGGTCAAATTAAGGTTTTGTTGTGAGAAGGGCGGTGTTGGTGTGTTGGTGTGTGTGTGTGTGTGTGTGTGGGGGGGGGGGGGGGTTTAAATGAGTTGGGTGATTTGAGACATGAGGATTTCGCCCTCCGATTCATCTCTGGCGACTATTGTTTGAATGAAGCTGAATCAGTTGATGTTGTAGCCTCAGTGTCTGCTTTCTTCTCCTGTTCCAATTCCTCCTTTTTGGTTTTCGGGGCTCCTCTTCCGGTTCGCCTTCATGTGTGAGGGCTTGATGAAGGTTCATGATTATCAGTTTAATCAACAACAGGAACTTGGTCTTTGGTGTTTTTGCTTGAAAAATTCGCTTGTGTTGACTCGTCCGATGACTTAGATTTTGATTTTTAAGAAAAAGGCTGTGAGAAGGCTTTTCTTTCCAACTTTTGGGTCGCACTGAAGGTTCAATTGGAAGTTGAGCTGTGTTGTTCTCTGTGTTTGTAGGTTCATAGACTTTGCAAATGTTCATTTCCTGCTCAAAATGAGTCTCTAAGGATAAGGCCTGTACATTGCTTTGGGCGCTTTGCTCTGGTTTTGGTGGCACTGACGGTTCACATACCTCAATTAGATTAACCTGTGGAGTTTCTTGGGCTACTGTGGGGATTTGAGTATAGAAGATACGCTCATTTTCTCGTTTTCAGTTGGGGTCTGATCATCCTATTTTCTAGCTTTGCGATTTTTTCTCATTTTGAGTTTCCAGGAGTCCTGGTTGAAGGTCTCTCGAGTCAGTCGGGGAAAGTTTAAATCATTTAGTGCCAGTGGATTAGTTTCTTCTAGTTCAGTTGATGATGAAGAATTTGAAGAAGGTACCTCATCATCAGTATTTTCTGGTGTTAAGCTATTTTCAATGTGTTGGTTCTTCTCAGGCTCAGAAAACTGGGCTGCTAGATTTATGTTTGCACAAATTTGGTGATCTTCTGTTGCTGTCCTTTGTCATTGGTTCTTGAACACTCTTCAACCTTTCTCCCAGCCCCTGTCGAGGTCTCATCCTCTAAATTTGTTGCTCTGTGGTTTGTCCAATTGTTGGGCTGTAAAGAACTGTTGTACCACTCCCTCGTGCATCCAACGAAAAGTACTCCTCTTCCTCTTCATAAACTGATGGCCCCAAAGGTATGAAGACCTGAGACTTGTGGACTGATGTAGACATGAGTCTTCATCCCACCGATGACGGCCATTGTTTGTCTGAAAATAAATGCAGAGATTTTCTATCTTTAAATACTCTGTCATGCCTGTCCTAGTATTAGGCATTAGTTTGATCCATTACAGAAATGTGACTGTGTTGGTAAAACATCATTTCAGGGTGGGACTTTCTCACACTGGGGTAACTGGGTTGTTGGAGAGGAATATCAGAAAGCTGGTATACCTGCACTTGCACTGGTTCACTCAGCTCCATTTTGTACAACTTGAGATGCTGGGGGCTTTTATGTCGGATGCATCTGAACACGAGCCTGAGGGTGCTTTCACACCTACAGCTTTTGGTTCGCTTCAATCGAAGCAGAGTTCGAAACACCTGCAAATTCGGTTCGTTTGGCCTGGTGTGAACGTGGACTAGTTTGATTTGAAGCGCACCAACGAACCGCACCGAGACCCACGTTTAGAGGTGGTCTCGGCCCGCTTCCAAACGGACTCCAACGCGGTTCGCTTTTGGTCTGAAAGCTAACCGGTCCCAGTGCGGCCCAACTTCGCATTAATTTGTCTTTTTGGTCTAACGAGGCTTCCGTAGCACGCTGCGTACGTCCGTAAACAGGAAGTGAAAACTTTTATTTCTACCGCTACTACGCCAGTTCTGCACACGAGGCTTTGGAAAACAATGAATCGCGGACAGACGTGGGCTAAAGAAGAGGTAGAGTGCCTCATTGAAATATGGGCCGATGAGCACATTTGTGCTCAGTTGTCCAGCACCCACAAAAACGCTGAAATATACTCAATTTTCAGCAAGCAAATGAGAGAGCGTGGCTATTTGCGGTCCGTGGAGCAGTGCCGCACAAAAACCAAAAAACTCAGACAGCAATACATAAAAATAAGGGACGCTCTGAGCAAAACTGGCAGCTCCACAAAAGTTAAAGACAAGTTTGTTTGGTACGATGCATTAGACAAATCCTCGGCACAAAGCCTGATGTGGAACCTGTGGACATTGTGGAGTCGTTCGAGGACACGGAAACTGTGGAGCCTTCTCAGAGTCAAGACACAGATTACCAGGAAGGGGAGGACACCGAAGATGACGCCAACATCTCTGGGACAGCTGTCTCCGTAAGTGGTAAGAACATTTTCCAATGAACCAAACAATAATGTGAAACTGTTGTATGTTGTTGAAGTACATAGAAACATAATTAATTAGTGTAACGTGTATACCCAGCTGTATTGTACTACACTGAAAATACAATAAATATAATAAGTTGTGTATGTAATAATATTATTAACCACATAAACAATGCATTTCTTAGTGTTTACTTCATGGTGTTCTGTGCAATACTGTATTTCAACAGAAGAGGCTGATGCCAGCTTGGAGGACAGTGATGTGTCATCAGTCCAGAGTGAGCCTAGTGGAGTCGGTGGGAAACTTGAAATACCTGGAGCCAAGTCTCGAAAAAGAAAAAACAAGGCTACAGGAAGGAATGACGACTTCTCCCAGTATGTTGCGGAAAGCAAACGGCTGCTGGAAGAGATGAGGGAAGCCGAAGCCAGGCAGCTGGAACAGGAGCAGGCAGTTCAGGAGAAGATTCTCAAAGCTCAGGAAGAAGCTAATGAGAGAAGGTATAGAGCTCTAATGTCCGAGCTGCAAGCTCAGCAACAAGCCTCAAACCAGATGATTGCACATTTTTTTTCATCACTTATGAATAATGCCAGTACCTCAGCCCCCCATCATTCTCCTTCCTGGTCTGGATCTCAGTTACAGCCGAATGTTGTGCAACATGGGACTCCCCATCAGCAGCTACCTTCTGGAACACTGCAACATCACCATAGTACTCCAGAATACTACAACCTTTAAATAAAAGTCTGATTTATGTTTAGGGTCTTTGAAAAGTTCTGATAGACCTAAGTGTTTTGTGAGAAGTTGTGTGTTATGGACTATGGTTATGCTGGACTATTTTTTTTCCATATTTGTGTTTACATATTATTTAAAGAGAAGTCCATGTTTACAAAATGAAAAGTTAAGCATTCCTGTTAAGCTGTACATTAATATGTACCTTTTTTGCTTTTTCTATGGTAGCACTTTATGGAAATGCCACGTATGTTTACAAAAGCAGTTGCGTGAATAAAATTTCTTGCACAATTAAATATTGCTTTTTTATTTAAAACTTCAAATAGGTTTGCTTTTAAAACACAGTATAAATGAAATGAATTTGCAATCAGTCACTAAAGTGCAAATACAGCTGCTTTTTAGTTCACAGCTTTTGAAATACAGTAAAAATATATCAGACTAACAGCAGTCAAAAGTAGTGAAACTCATTTCAAAGAGACACTTGAACTCTATCATAGATGCACACTCAAAGCAAACCTATCACAGTGCAGAAAAATAACGGCACAAGGCATTTCGGATGTCCGATTGTTGCTGATAATCACATCTGCCCTCCATAACATCACCCCCTTCCTCAGCTTCAACTTCTCCATTCAGATATTCTTCCTCATGCACTTCTAAGTAATTGTGTAGCACACAACAAGCTGACACAATCCGACTCACAAATGTAATGTGGGCATCACATTCTTTCAATAAGCAACGCCAACGTCCTTTAAGGCGCCCAAACGCACGTTCAACCGCCATCCGCGCTTGACTCAGCTTGAAGTTGAAGTTTATCTGGTCTGCTGTAACTGCTGCCCCCTCAGGGTAAGGTTTCATGAGCCAAGGGAGCAACGGGTAGGCAGAGTCCCCTAACAGTACAAGTGGCACATCAACACCTTCAAATGTTTCCCTCCAGTCTGGGAACAGTTTTCCATCCATCCCTCTTTGATACAGAGAAGACAAGGCAAATACACGAGCATCGTGTATTTTACCTGCACGGCCAACGTTTATGTCCCAAAATCTCAGGCGATGATCTACCACAGCCTGAAGAATAATGGAGTAGTCTCCTTTCCGGTTGTAGTAGGAGGCAGAGTTCTCTGCTGGAGCACGGATTTTAATATGGGTGCCATCAATGGCACCTGCTACTTGAGGAAAATGCCATCTGTCTCTAAAACCTTGCACAATGACTCTCAATTCGGCTGCTGTGGGATGCCGAATGTACTTTGGTTTGAGGACAAAGTTTATAGCAGTTACCACTTCTTGAGTAATGCGACAACAAGTTGAAAGTCCTACACCAAACAGATGAGAAATAGACCGATATTCAAGGTTGGTGGCAAGCCTCCAAATACACACTCCAACTCTGACTTCAACTGGCACAGCGAGTCGGTATTTGGTGTTTTGACGGGTCAACCAGGGACGCAGTATGTTGCAAAGACTGTAGAATGTAGCTTGTCGCATCCTGAAGTTTGCTTGCCATTCCCTATCTGTCCAGTTGTTATGGACATACTGCCACCAGTTGCCAGGTCTTTGGTAGGTCCACACACTCCTATGGAGGTACAAAAATACATTGTGCATGTAAAATAGGCTGTTGTGTAGTAATATTAAAAATTATTACCGTAGTACAATGGTACAGAGATCTGTTTCAATATACATAACCATAGACATTAAAATAATTAACTAATTATATGTCTATGACAGTAACCACAAATGGGTTTCATACAAATAAAATAAAAGTATGTAAAGTATTTTTACTCAGACAAACAAAGACGGAGACGGATAGAAATAGACACCATAATATATACCATGTAGCTACAGACATCCTATTTCTATAACGATAACTTTTTGAAACATAATCTTACCGGAGAGATTTCCGAAAAAATCTCCGAAAGACAAGCTGGTTCAGAATTAAGAATGTAGCCCGTTTTCTGCGGCACTGTCTTGATATGCGTCGTCTCCGCGCAAATAACAACCGCATAGTATTCTCATGCGCACACGGGACTCAAGTTGGAACAGCTGCAGGATTTGGGCATGTTGTACACAAATACGATAATAGTATACAGCCACGAAGAGAAACAGGAAAGCAGAGTGCATCTTATCGAAGACCAAAACTTTGTTTTCTGGAGGAGGATCCAAGATGGCGGAGTGAACGGTCGCATTTTGCAGGCTCCGGTCTAAAAAGTTTTTTTTTTGCCCAAGATAGTGACATTTGTGCATTTTACAAGACTGAACAATATTTCGAAAGTGACTCACGTTTGATAAGTGAACTGAAGTTAAGTAATCGGCGATATTGGACCTGCTGCAAATAACTAGCAAGCTAACAACGATGGAAGACCACGATTATGCGGGCGAGCGCGTTGATAGTGAAAAGGTAGCTCCGACTGATGATAACGTTGAGTTTGACGAGATGATTCCCCTGGAAAAGTCAGTTAACCTGGATCACACCCCTATAAAGGCTCCCAACCCCAAAAAGAAGAAAAGAGAGAAGCCAAGTGACGAGACCGCCATGGAGTCCATCCTAAAAGCTGTCACTGAGATGAAGGCTGCTTTGGACAGGCAATCGGAAAAGCTGGACACTCAAACTGAATTTTTGAGAAAGTTTGAGACAAGAGTGGAGGCTAACACGGTGGCAATTAAGGAAAATAACGACAACATCGTCTTGTTACAACAGAAAGTGAATGAGCTTCAGAAAGAAAATAAATGCTTGAAGGAAGAGGTTGCAGACGTTGCCAGATACAAACGACGCTGGAACTTGAGATTGAACGGACTGCCTGAGAAGATGGAGAAGACATCCGGGAGCGTGTTATCGGGGTCCTAACCAGAGTGGTGCCAATGTCCGTTGAGCGGCTCCGAGACGTTGTGGACGTTGTTCATCGTCTTGGCAAAAGGGGGAATCCAGCAACATCTAACAACACTCCGCGCTCAACTATCATGCAGTTTGTGTCGAGAGTGGTCAGAGACGAAGTCTGGAAAAGATCCAAAGATGCAAATGTGTGTAAGGAAATGCACATTCACTTCAAAGAAGACTTTTCCAGGGAGGATAGAGCGGCGCGCGCCAAGCTGTGGCCACTCGTTCAAGATGCGAGAAGACGTGGTCAGAGAGCGTTCTTGAAGGAGGGATACGCCCTAATAAATAACCAACGCGTGGACCCCGAGTAAATGGAGTTGCAGGTTTTTGAACTTTTACCAGTGTTATGTTCTGGAGGTAAAATGCACTTTATAGTTTTCTTGTTTTTCGAATTATTATGGGCATAGTTGATTTCATTCCTGCGCATCCGATAATTCTTGCGCACTTATCTAGATTCTGGATATACTTTCTTTCTTTCTTTAAACGCTAGGGGGCTTAAAGACAATGTTAAGAGAAAGGCAGTTTTTTTGTTTTGCAAAGAACAAAAAGTGAATTTTGTTTTTTACAAGAAACCCATTCCTCTGAGGACGATGTGAAATTTTGGAAATTACAGTGGGGTGATGCTTTATTTGTTAGTCATGGATCTTCACATTCTGCAGGTGTTACGATTTTGTTAAATAGATTTTTGGGAAAGGTTATTAGTCATAAAAGCGACTTAAATGGCCACTGGCTCACATTAATAGTGGAATTAAATGATGTAAAATTTATTTTGGTTGTGTTTACGGATATAATGACAGAAGCAAAAATAAGATTTTAATTGATGAGCTTTGTAAACAAATCAATGAAAGTAAAAATGTATTTCAACGGACAAAATTATTGTTGGCGGAGACCTAAATATAGCTCCAGATTTATGGTTGGACAGAAATCCCCCAAGAGCGGTTGTCATAAATATGATGATCTCATTCTAAAGTTGATGAACAGTTTTAACTTAGTTGATTATTGGAGGGTTAGAAATCCAGGAATCTCCCAATTTACTTGGCATAATGCTTCAGGAAATGGTCAGTGCTCGAGAATAGACCTATGGCTGGTCTCAGCACCCTTGGTAAATTTTATTGATGTATTAATATATCAGCTTCACCACTTACAGATCATTGCGTTATCTCACTATCATTTATTTTTTCCAAACATGAACCTGGATTATCTAGCATTTGGAAGTTTAATAACAGCCTCTTGAAAAACTCCTATTTTTGTAAAAAAGTTAAACAGCTTATAGGCGAAACTGATACTTTGGACCTGTCTGCCATTAGTAAATGGGAATGGCTTAAATTTAAAATAAAAACACTTGCAATTCAAACAGGTAAATTTATGCAAAAAACAGAAAAGACAAAAACAACTTGAGATTATTTATAAAATTAATAAACTCAGTGAAAACACTCTATTATCTCACGAAGAAAAGATTGAACTGATAAGTTGCAAACTGAATGGATACTTTATACCTAGAAAAAGCTAAAGGTGCTTATGTACGATCACGCGCCCGTTGGATCGAAGAAGGTGAAAAGAATTCCTCTTACTTTTTTAATCTGGAAAAACATAGACAATTTAAGAAGAAAATTACAAAATTAAATATAAATGGGTCTGTAAGTGAAGACCAGAATATGATTAACAACGAGATTCAAAACTTCTATTCAACTTTATACAATTCAAAATTTTCATCTTTAGACTGTCAGCACTTCTTTAATATTTTAAAGGGACTTAACAAAAATATTGATTTAGACTTCAAGAATTTCATGGATGAGAAATTAAAAATTGAAGAGTTGGACAAAGCCATATCAAAAATGTCTTTAGGCAAATCTCCAGGCATTGATGGCCTTACGACTGAATTTTATAAAATGTTTTGGGCTGATATTAGAATGATGCTATTTAGGGCTTTATCAGACTGTATCTCCTCGGTAATCTATCTCAGACCATGAAGCAAGGAGTTATTACGTTAATCCCTAAACCTAATAAAGATGTCTTGTGTTTGGAAAATTGGAGACCAATTACCTTGCTATGTAATGATTACAAAATTCTCGCCCATGTTTTAGCTGAACGACTTAATAGAGGACTGTCAGATCTAATTGATGAGTGTCAATCTGCTTTTATTAAAGGACGCAATATTCACAACCATATTAGACTCACCCTTGACCTTCTGGATTACAACAATTTTGTCGATCAAGAGTGTTTAATATTATTCTTGGACTTCTATAAGGCGTTTGATACGCTAGAGCATGGTTTTTTGATAGAGGTACTACAATTTTTTGGTTTTGGTGAAAATTTTTGTGCAATGATCAAAATGCTGTATAATGATATTTTTAGTGTAGTATCTCTTAACCCTGGTCTGACGTCTAGATTTAAAGTAAGACGTGGTATCCGGCAAGGCTGCCCAGTTTCTCCAAAATTGTTCATTTTAGCAACTGAATTATTAACTATTCTCATTAAAAATAATAATCTGTTAGAAGGAATCAGTATTTTTGACAAGCAATATAAGATAAGTCAATTCGCTGATGATACGGCTGTCTTTTTGAAAAACAGTCAGATGGTCCATATAGCACTTGATTCAATTTTAGTGTTTTCCAAGGCATCAGGTCTATGTCTAAATATAAAAAAATGTGAGATTTTACCTATTCACACATGTCAACATAAAACTATAGCATCAATTAGGGTCGAAAATGAAGTAAAGTATCTTGGAATATTGATTACTAAAAATGCAGTTAGATTAGAAGAGGTTAATATTTCTGACCGGGTCACTGATATGAAAAAGGGTATAAGTCATTGGTTGACAAGAGACCTGACTATTTTTTGGTAGGAGCCTTTTGACAAAAGCAGAGGGAGTTTCTAGAGTTATTTATCCATGCCATTCTATGTATGTTTCCCCTAATAATATCAGAAAGGCTAATTCTATTATTTTTCAATTTATATGGAAAAATAAAACCCATTATTTGAAGAGATCTCAACTAGTTAAAAGTTATGATAAGGCGGAATTAATGCATTGGACTTTGAAGCCATGGTTGGAACATTCAAAATTAAGTGGTTAAGGACTTTTTTGTTGCAACAAACTCTCTTTGGTTCCATATCCCAAAGTCCATCTTTAAACAACTTGGGGGATAGAATTCCTCTTAAGTTGTGACTTTGAGGTAAATAAGATTCCGGTATTGATATCCAATTTTCATAAGCAAATTCTTCATTTTTGGAAATTGATCTTCAAACATAATTTCTCTCCGCATGCTTCAACACTCTGGAATAATAGAACAATCTTGTCTGGTAGAAAATCATTATTTAAAAAAGAATGGGTTGACAAGGGAATAATTTTTGTTAAAGATTTATTAGATAGTACTGGTGAACTCCTCAGTTACTCTTCTTTTATTGATAAATATGGATTTTTATGTACCTGTAGAGAGTTCCAGAAGGTGTGTAAGGCTATTCCTTTGTCTTTAATTCAGTTAATCAAATACACATTGTTATATTCTCAGGTTATGGTTTCACTACCAACACTGATTGTGAATGAATGTAAGTTAATTGATTACAAATGTAATAATAAGCTCATAAATGTAGGCATGAGAAATACTTTATACCATGATTACAACAGAACTTCCTTTAAGAAATTGCCTGAGTTTAATAATCAATCTATACTAATTCAAGCTCACTCTAAATTTATTAAGTGGCCTCTATCCCCTAAAGTAAAAGAAACTCATTTCAAAATAATTAATCAAATTTATCCAGTGGGCGAATTTCTTAAAAGAAGATTCAAATTTGAAGTTGACCCATGTACCTTTTGTAATTTGACAAATGAAACAATTAATCACCTTTTCTATGAATGTCGCTACTCGCGTGAATTTTGGACAGATGTTTGGAATTGGATTAATCTTAAAATTGAAATTCCTCATTTTACTATTTCAGATATTTTATTTTTCATGGACAATTTGGACTCTTCCTCATCTAATATTATAAATATTGTGCTACTCTTGGCCAAATATCACATTCACTGCAGCAAATGGAGGGGATCCAAACCGATTTTCCCATGTTTTATGAACGAATTTAAACAATATTACAGCTCTTTATCTACTCTTAAGGAATGGAAATCTGCTAGAATCATCTGTGGACAGTTATCTAAAGCACTGTTATTTTAATGCTCCAATGTTTTTGTTCTGTTTTGGTTTTTTTCTCTAAAAAACTGGGATGCATTGTCTACTGTCACTCAGTAATATTCAGATGGCGTTTACTCCCCCTAGCGTGGTATTTTTTTGTTTTTGTATCCTCTACTTGTGTTTGTACCACAATTTGACAATAAAATTAAAAAAAAAAAAAAAAAAAAAAAAAAAAAAAAAAAAAAAAAAAAACTTTGTTTTCTTCCTGTTTCTCCCCGCTACACCAATCAGCTTTTAGTGACGTCATCCAAAGGTCCTCATTTTTGTGCATAGCGCCTCTAACTGAGCGGGAGGATTAGCACTCCAGAGCAACTGGTCCGTTTGACAAAAACTCTGGTGTGAAAGTGTTCCGTACTAGTTTAGAATTGAAACAATGTTGCAACCTTTGGCCCCAATCGAACCACTTTACCGGACCAACAGGTGTGAAAGCACCCTCAGGCTTTTGAAGAGCTGGCCACTCATTGGCGTCATCCACATGGGTGGTCCAGGCTTTTTGGGGAGGTTTAATAATTGTTTCAGATGTCTCAAATTGCTGTTTTCTGAAGTTGTAGGACAACATCACTTCAAAATCTTGAAAATAAATAAATGGATAAATGTATTAAATAAATGATACAAATAAATATGGGTACTTAATGTGCTGCCAATTTTTTATTTTATTATTATTTTTTTTTGTTTAATTTATTTCTAAATAATGCATAATAATAATAAATCAAAAATAATATC